>BSBN01000141.1:7500000-8750000 GCA_027924645.1 Cunninghamia lanceolata | reverse complement strand
TTTAATTACCAGCAACAAAGAAGAATAATCATAGAGATGAGCAAAGAAGTGGATTCAATGAAAGACAGAGTATATTTTAGGCCTTTCTGCCAAGTTTTCCCAGAGTTAGACGGATTTGATGCTCTATGCCTTGTAGGCCTTTTTGTGTCTTCATTGTAATTCACCCATGAAGGGAAAATATGAGTTTTGTGCCATTGATTTTCTATTTGAGGTGTTTGTTCTTTTATCTGCTCACATCTAGCATTTATTTTGTTAATCTAAGACTACTAAATCTTATACAACTGAATAAACTATGTGATTGGCACTTCTGCATTCATTGTATTTGTATTCATCTTGTCCTTTGTTTATCATATATTGTGAATGATTAATTCTCTGTGAGTTGGGAGTTTGTGATTGGCATGTTTCTATGTTAGATAGGTTTCCTTTCATGTTTCCTTCTTCTCTTTTCTCCCCAAACATCTAAAAAAAATCTCATTGAAGATCTTATGAAGAGCCAACTTCTAAAATCTTGGAGGTTATCTCAATAGGCAAAGTCCCACATTTTGTGATTTCCCATTGTTGTGTGTGAAATGCAAATTTTACCATCAAACATTACAAAATATGCATAAATGGGTTTGATAAAAATGTTTGAGACACTTTCAAGTGAATGCAATTGCCAACAACCTCCCTACCCACACTCTCAATGCATAACAAAACATGCATTTTTCTTAGATATTTTAGTTGGAAATACTCTAGTAGTGTAACATCACATTCCATAATGCCCATAAATTAACATAAGTATTCATATTAACTAAGAATAAGAATACATAATGATTATCCAAACCATAGTTGAACAACAATGAATCATTTTCATTATAATAATTAAGCATGTTTTTCTTTACTAGAATATAACAAAACATTGAATTACAATATCCAATTACATCTCATTAGTGAATAACCTTCACTATGCATGTACAAAGTTATGCTCAAGGCATCAAATATCAAATTATACATAGTAATTGACTATCAAGTCATATAATGAAAAAGCACTGCATCTGGAACTCTTGACATCTGTCTTCATAAGCCTCAACTTGTCTCATGCTTGGGAAGGAAAGCATCATCTGAGTGATCTTCCTCCAACCACAAATCGACGGTCCCCTGCACAACTCCCTACTTGGAAGCGACCCTACCCTTCATGGAAAGTATAGATATAAGGAACCATTAGGGTTTCCATCTGAGTATCTAGTGTTGTGTCCTTCATAATGTCTCTCAGTCACACAACTATAGATTCAGTCTAACTATGCATGACACTACTAGAGGCATTATGCCATCTAGAGCACTGTGGACCGACATTGCATGCAGAGACGAATGCATTACTTTGGCCAAAGATTTACATACATGTACATTATGCAATGAATGTCATTGTATGTCTACCAACCTGACTTGACCTAGAAGTGGCCTCATCCTACATTATGCTTAATTCAACCTTTCTCTAGGTCTAGTAAAAATGGGTTCAGTTCAATTCATAGTCCATTACAAGGATGATCAACTCCTTTCTTAGGAGTACATCAAATATAATAGGTTACTTTGACAATGAGGAACCTGTGACTCATCATCACTCTGTTCCATTTTTAAACAAGATAATAGTCAAACCAAGTTTTCCAACCTAGGTTTTCCCATGGTTCACAGTTTCAAAGTGATCGACCATATAGGTCATATTCAAGATCATAATAACATAGGCTTACATTGCCTTAGCCAATTACTATGGTCTTAATAATAGACATTAACTCGTATACCCATGTGACTTTATAACGTTAGATATTCCCTTCATGCAGTTCAGTCACAAGTAAAGAAATGGTTTGATTTACATTATTAAATATAAGACTTAAAATGATTAATCTTTCCATCTCATAATGTTATAAGTAGCAAGAGGAGAATCCTCTCTATTATCCCAACATGCATTCAAAACTGCCTTTGAGTTATACTATTAAATTTCATATGCAATCCTCCTCTTTTATCGAGGGGTCAATATATATACTGCATTTGGTTATCCTAATAACTCCTCCATTACTTACTACATGTAAGTGGACAATGAGGATAAAGCTCCTAGTGCCCCAATATGACATTTCATCACTCCACAAACCATGGATGATGTTAGCAAATACACATATCACGTAAACATATTAATATTAACATGGGGATATTTTCTTTTCTTTCTCTTTAGTTGGCTAATTTGCCTTATCAGGAACTTCTCAAATCTTTGAACTCTTTAGCAAGTTCTACTTTTCGCCAAATAGCTAATAAAACACTTTTCCTTCTTTGCTTAGCCAAATTTCAGCTTTTTCCTTTGTCATGTTTGCCTTATCAGCAAATATTTGAATTCTCAAACCAAGTCTGGGTGCCTTGCTTTAGGTTTATCATCAACTTTCACCTTTGCCAAACTTTTTTTTATTTTTCCCTTATCGGCAAAAATGCATCATTTAGAACTACAATGACTCATTTTATTTTTGCCTTTATCGGCAAAAATGAACTTTTCAGAACCTCTCTCCCTTAGTCTTTTTCTCTCATGCTTCCATTGTCGATGAAATCCCCTCGCTCTGAAAACTTGACTTTTCCTCCTTTTAGCTCTACGCCATGATGTCACGGCCATGTGGCAGCTTCCTGTTGTTCCTCAAGCCTACTATGGGCCCACCCAAAAGGCTCTACAGAATGGCAGAATACCTTAGAAAAATCAACACTTAATTTTTTCTTAGTCAGCAAAAAAGGCCCATGCCAAACCTAGAAGAAAGTCCCTTTTGAGTTGTCTACCACCTTATCAACAATTTTCAACTTTCTTGAACCATAGTGCTCTTCCTTTGTTTTATCACCTTATCGATGAATCATAGAAAATGTGAACCTTTTGAAAGTTCAGTCTTTGGCCGATTTTTTGATAAGGATACCTTATTTACCTAGCCAATTTTTCTGCATTCTGCAACTTTGACTTGGGTCCATTGGTAAATCCAAAAATTTCCCAACAGACCCTTCTTCCTTACTTTTGCTTTCTTTGTCAGTGAAGGGACTGTCGGTTGAACTCCTTGGTTAGTCAAAGTTCATCCATATGGCATCATTCTGTGGTTCTGCAGGAATGCTTTGTATTTTATAATTTGCTTCCATAGAATGGCAAAATACATCCATTCAACTGTCAAAATGGTAACGATAAGTCTTTGCTGCTTAGAATTGTTTTTCACCCCTTTGCCACAACTCTTTCCTTCATTGTTGTTAATGCCATATTGGTGAGTTGGCAAATATTTGAACTCCTAAAATGGTTAACAAGTTGAAGAAAATGCTAACTAGCCGACAAAAGGTAGAAAAAGACGAATTTTTCTAAGGGATGAAAGGGGAAATACTTGGGGACTTGACTTAGTCATTTATTGAGAGTAAAGACCCCTAACAACTACCTCTGATCAGATTTCAACAAGGGGTTTTCAATTGTAAAGACATAAAATGGGGATTTTTTGATTTTTGGGGCATAATAGGGAATATTTGGGAACAAAATTTTTGTAGGTACCAACAGGTTTCTCCACATAAAAAATTGTGTCACTTGCTATGCAAATATTCCTTCATTCTTTCATTGATTCAATGTGCTAATCACATAAACTCTAAAGTGGATAATCGAAAATCTAATTTTTAGATTTGCACAGAAAAGTGGATAAACATTTATGTAGTTTTTAGATTTACAAACAATAATTGCAGATTTGAAAACAATAGTAAAGTTAAAATTGTAGCGGTTTCACATTGATTTTCCAACATGACCAATGACTCACCCTTTTCCTTTCCTTGAAGGCCTTGACACCTTGCCCAAGGAGCTTCTATCTCTACTCAAGGAGGTACATGGCAACTAACTTTAGGGTTAATGCTGACCATTGTACCACACATAAAGATGGCCAAAAGGTCTTAAACTAGGCTTATACAAGTTCTCTAAGGGTGTCCCCGACATACGCTAGGTGCATGGGGCTCAAATATGTGAACTCTAGTCCATTGAAGGCATGTGACATAAGCACAAGCAAATTTCACTTCACCTTGTGTCCTAAATCACCAGGGGCCCCAAGGTTGTGCCAATGACAATGTAACTAGATTAAGGTACATATTTAATTCTCCCCCCTTTATATACCCCACTGGAATGCATGGTTAAGGTCACCCCTTAAAGTGGGTGTGTAATGCAGAAGGGAAAACACCCCTTTTCCACAACTCTTATAATTCTATAAAAAACAAAGACTCTCTACTTTAGAAGTAAAACTTAAATACACAGATTCCAACCCATACAGGGAGTGAAAATAAAACTCATAATACTTTATTCTTCATTGAAATATCATTAAAAACAAGATTGCTAATAATATATCTGAATTGATATTTATAATCAAAATCTTACTCTACAGCTTGCAATGGCTTCCCTAACATTTGCTTACAACTTTGCTTTCTCCCTGGCATATTCTTCTCCTCTCAATTCACTCACTTGTTGGAGTTAATTTATTCCTCACATCTACACCTTTACTTCTAATTGAGCATGCAACCTATAACAACAAAATACTCTTCAAGTGCCTAAGAGAGCCCGCACCCTCTCTTATTTTATGGTACGTCCTTCTACTCGTTTGCACTGCTAGATCTCGCTTCTTGGCTGCTGCCCCCTTCAACTCCATATCTTTCCTTCTTTGTTTCCTTTACCTCTATACACAAGATCTTCATACTTAGTCCTAACAACTGACTCAATGGGCTCTTGGATTCCTTGCCCATGCTTACCGAAACGTTCACCTTTATAACCAATTTTCTTCATGATTTTCAAACCAACATTATCATCAAAACAACTAGTTATGTTAGCAAATTTTACCGATCCAATATACTTATTATCTTCAACTTTGCATTCTTTATCCAATGAACCTTCAAATCTTTCACACAAATCACTTGTATCACATAAAATATCACAAACTTATGGTTTTATCCTCAAACATTCATTCTCTTCTTTCAATTTTGATATTTCTTCTTTTTGTAAACTGTTTTCTTCTTCTAACCTTTCAATCTTTTCTTTCATTTCATCAAATAACTTCAATCTTTCTTCTAATTCTTATTTAACTTTAATTAATTCAATTTTAAAATTAGAAATTTGTGTCTGTTGTCCATCTTTTCCATTGAAACTTGTTTTAAATTTCTTAATAGTTTATTTCTTTTTTCTTCCCAATCGTTTCTTTCTTTTTGCCAATCTTTTTCTGTCTTTTCTCTTTTAGCTTTTCCCATTGAAAAAATAATTTATTTACCTCTTGTTGCTGCACTTTGCAATCCTCTTGCTCCTTCTACGTCTTCAGACTGCCTTTTGTAACCTTGTCTAGATCCGAGGCTCTTCACTGGATAGCAATCTCCTTTCTTACTTTATCTGCCTTTCTCTGATTACTATTCCCTTGTAACAATGATTTCACCTTTATTTTAATTTTGGCCTGACAATTCTGAACCTTTCCAATCTCTTGCAGTTTATTATGTTTTCATGCTTTTCTACAGTTCTCTCTTCTTTCTGACCTCCGTAAAAAATCTCCACCTTAAATTGATTCTAAAAATGAAAAACTTTCAACCAGCGGCTTCTCCCAATGATTAAAATTTGTATAAAAAATCTTTTCTTTACCTACACCGGCTCTTTTTGCCATATTTTTTAGCGGCTTCTTCACACTCTTGCCCTTTTTGCAATGGCAGCGGCTTCTCCTTATGACACTTCTTGACAGCGATCTCAAATTCTTTTCACAGCGATTTGACCATAAATCCCATGATTCCTCCTTTTGTAGTGACTTACACAAAGAATTCTCTTTTGATTATAAACCCTTGAACTTTAAAACTGCAGCCATCTCAATAATAACAAAGTACTCTTACCTTCTTTTGTTCAGGGATCTCCTCCAGATTGGTGGCCTGTTTCAATCAACATCTTCTTTAGACAATTTTTATTGTTGTTCTTCTCTTTTCCACAACAACGATCTACCCTTCCTGACTTGGCCGCTACATTCATGAAATTTGCTCCCTTTTTATTCTCATTGGCCCTGTGATAATGGAAGGCACAACCATAAATCTTCATATGTTAATTGTCTAAAGGGATGTACCTATATATAATTAAAATACAACTAAATTCCAAAACTAAATTCTAAAGTACTAATTCTACAACTACCTATAACAAGTAACTAATCATTGGTTTACAACAATGTTTCATTATCCTACAAATATGTGTCAAAGTACCTATTCCATATTTGACATTAATCAAGAGCAAGTAACTAAAGAAATAGAATAATATTACCAAAGTAGTCCTTGTTGCCCTTGATATTTGATAATGATATTTCAATTGATAAATGTTGATTACTCACACTAGTGGAATAATGATACTTGAAAGCTATATGGTGATCAAATTGCTCTAGGATCAATCTAGGCAGGTGCTCTAGGAGAAAATGACTTGATCGATAGTGATATTTATATGATATTGGATGTGGGAAGGATAGGACCTATTTTCATGAAGTTCGTTAAGACTAATAGGTAAAAGTGTATAAGGATTAGAATATGTGAAAAATAATTAATTAAACAATAAATACATTTTTTTAATTATAGGACAAGGTGGGGGGAATAAATTAATTAAATAAATAAAATTTATTTAATTAATGTGGCTAAAGGGAAGCATTTCCTAAATTAATTAAATAAATATAATTTATTTAATTAATTTAGGAAATGGATAAAATTAGCTAAACTTAATAAAATAGATAAATATAATTTATTTAATTAATTGGCTAATGAAAGGGCCTAGGATGAAAGTGTCACAAGATGTCACAAGGTGGTGTCGTAAGAACAAGGTCGATTTTAGGTGTCTACAATACCATTAACATTTTCTATGCATTGGCATGGTTCCTTGATTTAAAATATTGGACATGCTTTGTGCCCATTAGTGGTAGAGATATTGATTTCAAATGATATTTACATGCTCCTTAATCATATTCTTTATATGAATCTTCCTTCTTGGTTAGTGGATATCAAAGCTATATATTGAATAGATGGACTCATCCTAAGGCATTGTGTTGCCCTTGATGATGGGGTTCATATGCATTGTGCTCTTTTTATAGTGAATTAAAATGTCCTTGTCCCATTGAGTCTAATCTAAGAAGGATCTATGTTTCTATTGACTAAACTCATCTCTAGAGGATGAAAACATAAACTATGCCCAACTTTTTGGTCATTTGGGGCCACTACACTATTAAGCATTTGTAAAAGGAAATTCGAGTTTAGTGGTCCAAATTGCAATAAAATAAACATGTTTGAGCCTATATATTTGAAGACAATCTGCTATCGTACTTCTCTAGAAAATATTAAGTTTGTTGATTAAATTCTCTAAGGCAAAATATGTATTGATGGTAATGTCACATATATGTTTTCATTTATGTGTCACTCATCTCTACGGGCTACCTTAGTAAAGTGATTAAAAAATACATGACTATATTTTAACAATATTCATTCATCATTTATGAACATACAAAAAATAAGAAAAGAAACAAAAAAGTATTTTGGATACCCCTTAGTCCTTGGCACTAAGTCCGAGTGCTCTTAATATATAAATATTTAGGTTCAACCCAAACACAAGGTTGTTTCATCCCTCCTTGAATATTTGAGAGGTAATCTCGATCTCCTTTAGACTCCTATAGAAGTGTGACTATCTTAATACTTTCATTGCATTAAGTGGGTTTGGGAAAAATAAGGAATGGAGGGAAGGGAACAATTTGACATGCATGCATAAGTGAAAATGCCATGCCATAAATAGTGAAAATCACATGCCATATATAGTCAAAATGGTGTATATAGTGAAAATACCATACATAAACTATGAATCAACATCAAAAGAGGGTGAGTGATCAATTTTGAATCTCGAAGGTCCATGACAGAAAGATGTGATCGATTTTCAATCTCCAAGGTCCATGGAAAAAAAGCTTTTGTGCAACCTAGTTTCTAATCAAATAATTCCTTCTAAGCCCTAGAGCCCTCTAGGAAATCCATTACATATGCCAACATTTTGTTTTTGGTTTGTAACAACTAGAGGGAAATTTATTCCCTTACTCTGTAGGCTTAGACCCTCAATCTAGTATCCCCTTTCTCTTATCATTTGGCCCCAACCCCATACTTCTCTTTGTCAATTATTTTGAAAATTATGAGTGCATGAATAAGTCTACCTCAACGTATGGTCGAGCACATTTCATACCTTGTTTCAAAGGTCAAGTGTACTTTGACATGTGCTATATGGTAATAAGATCTTGATCACTTTTAATTTGAATCTATTGAGTGCCATGTTTTATATACACACTAATGACTCATGCTCATGTGTTGCTACTTGGTGCACATCAACTCCTCAACCTTTGAAATGTGCATAGCTATTATTTAGAGGGGTGGAGTTTAGGGAGCATAATTGCCAAAGCACATGAGATATAGAGGTAGGAGAGGGGATGCACCCAAAGGGTTTGATAGGAATGACCACCATAAGAGTACATTCATTTTGATGTTAATAGCAAGTACCATTCCACTCTTGTATAACCCAGCCAAACTACCGACCCTAAATCCCTAATTTAATAGAAGATTTTGATTTGTACACATAATGCCAAAAAATAAAATAAAAAGTTTGGGATGTTCAAAATTAGCTAAAGAATGTAAAATTTGAGACTCCTTATATTAAATTAAAAAATTCTAAAAATTGGAAGGAAGAAAAAGAAACAAACAAATGCAAAGTACGCTCCAAATATTGTCCCTTTGGCCGGCGAAGTACATGTTCTGTGGATGATTTTGTTGTTTTAGTTATATTGATTTGACAAATTTCTGTATTGCAGCTGCGTTTGAATGATCTGGATCTCCATGTCTGAAGCTGTTTATTATTTATTATTATTGGATTTCATGTAGCAGAATCCTATTGTAATTCTAATTTGGTGAAATACATGGAGACAGCGCTGGTGTCGGTATTTGCAGTGTGGGAGTATTGCTACTTCCAGAAATCTAAAATTAGTATACACAGTGGGGTGGGGCTTTGCAGCAATGAAATGGGTTGTGAGAGAAGAAGAAAAGCAAGTGATCCCACATGCGTGAGGAGGATGGGGAGAAATGAGAAGAGCGAGTAGAAGAGGAAAGAGATGGTAAAGTGAATCTCATACTTACCTGGGCGGGGTCAATCGGTGATCGAGAAGGCAACTTCATTGCACTTGGAAGGGGGCTCTGCCTAGCATCTCCCATTGTGGAGAGTGCACGTCATAATTTGTGACAGAGGGGGCTCGCGTCCGCGCGGCCCCCACACAATTCTAATCTCAAATTACAGTGTATTCGCTTGATGTGAGCACAGTTCTCTGTTGAAAATTGGTACATTGATTCTGTAGGTCAGAGACCATTTTATCTGCAAAGTTAAAGAAGATGAAAGGCTGTGTAGATAAGAGACCATTTACCAGCGACTTTAAGGTTAAAAGTTGAAAAGCCTCGTAGGAGACCGTTAATCAATTTGAAGGAAAGACACATATGGCACTCACGGTTAACATCTTAAACATGGTAATCACAAAGAAAGCACATTTTGTTACAATATTGAAAGCAAGTTTACTTATGGCACTTACACCTATCTTAACATTGGCAATTATGAAGAGCAAAACTCGAATTCAAACAATTACAAAGAATAATATTTGAATTCAACCAGACAGTTACAACAAATAAGGAACTTGGATAGTACCTACACAGATCTTAACATGACAATTATAAAGAATAGGATTTGAATTCAAAGAGTCACAAAGAATAGTATTTGAATTTAAAAAAGAAATGAGATAAGAGTACAAGCCAAATGACCATTTGAGGATTGAAAACATTAGCCCATATCACATCATTTAATCCATTACATCCTACCATGGAAAAGTTATCTTCAACAATATTTATTTAGTTATGTTAACTCATGTAAGAATTTTAAAAAAAAAATCAAATATTTTCAAATCTTAAGTAATGAATCTATTATTTTCCTCTATTGGAATAATAATCCACAAGATTGGTAAGAGAATGATCGTCAACATGCTCTTCAGTAATGAATCTATTATTTTCCTCTATCATATCAATGGATAATATTCACAACTTGCTTTAATACAAAGCCTTGTTCATGTTTTTCGTCCAAAAAAAGATGAGATTCATCTCCCGAAATCAACTATTGCTAAAAGGCAAAGTATTTTTGCTACAGTACCATATAAATCCTATGATTAAATTAAATAGGATAAGTATTTTTAAGGCTAACATCATTAGTATCAATTGGGAATCTTATTTGGTCGTGATATAAAAATTACCTATACCTAAATTTACTTGCTATATCCTACAAAATACACAACGATAATTAATTTAACTATGCTTATAAACTCATCGTCTAATTGAAGAGAAAATATGAATTTAAGGTTTTCTACACCTCTTCTAAAATTTAGGGTGAATCAGTATCCTAGATATTTTTTACTTTTAGTAGAAATAATTGCAGATTCTAATTTGTATTCTAGATAAATACATTCAACTGAATTGATCAAATGCATGTGCCCATAGAATAAAATAAATCTGTATGATTATGTGCAGAAAATTGAAATATTCAACAACAGATTGAAAGCATACCACAGAAATTAAAAACACAGTGATTTGTTCTAAGTGGATAGCCTCTGGGATAAAACCACTCGAAAAAGTGCCTCACTGGCTTAAAATCTCACTGATTACAGGCCTCACTGGCTTACAACTTGCCTCACTGGCATTTTTAACAAGACTATCATATGAAAATTTACATATAGAGGGATACTCTATTTCACTTTACTCCTTACTTATATAATATTAATAATGCATGAACAATTTTTGCATTCACTACATTATTCACACTATATGAGTAACACACACACACACACACACACACACACACACACACACACACACACACACATATCATCTAAAAAATAAACCACATTTTGTTTCTCTATTTTTCAGGTAAAACTATTTATTGGAGGTTCCATAACTGTTATGTAGTTTGTCTGATCGAATACCCAAAACTTTTAAATTATAAACCAAAAAACTAGGTAAGATATGTCATAAACCTTAACCGAAGTCACAAAGTCTTATTGAATCATACTAAATGGTCAACAGGAATAGAACATCATATTCATGATATATTTGCCAAAACCCTAACCAGGGTTGTAACCCTAATTCACATCAAAGATATTCTGACAACGGAAAAACTATATGTATTTTTTTTTAAAATATCTCAAAAGACACATTTCCCCTGAATCATTCATGATAGATTATAAATGTCAAAATAAAACATTATGCAAGAGTAATCATAACTGCCACAATAAAAAATAGCTGAAATAAGAGAAGGGAAATCATGACAATATCACCTACTGCCAGAAGTCAAACCGATTGGCGTGAAATCCAGAACTTCTATCCTCATCATTTCTGCGTAGGGTATGAAACCCTAAGAATGGAGCGTATAACCAAAGCTCAAACATTATCATATGAGGAAAGAGAAACAAAGAATGCATTTTTCCCACTAGTCACCATGTAACCGGTGCTTCAGGTAACCCTAAAGAGACTGGTGACTTTCAATGTAGAAAAACTTGCATTTTACCATATGGAAAAACTTTATAAACCTATTCGGGAGGTCAACACTTAAGAACATGCCAATGAAGAATATGTGTAGCATGTGGTGCTCACTAGGAGAATGATACAAGATACACCCGACCATGGTGAATAACTTAAACAACATTGCAAACCATAGACCATAGCTCATAAGGAGTACTAAAACTGCTACCATGTGTGTCAAAATCACTTCATTAGTGCATCATAATGGGTACAATGCAATTATGTGAATATGATTAAAGAAGCCAACCCATGTTGAACTGATCAAGACATAAAGATGCCTTAGAAAGGATGCCAATCCAAGCTATACGGAACGTGAACCCAAGATAAAAGATTGATGCCATAATAGCACAATGTTCACTGAAATATAGTGCTAACAAATCTGATAAAAAATACATCAATATCTGATATTGTAGAACAAAATATCATAGAGGCCACATATGCAAACCCTGAAGCATCATCTGAAATGTTATGTAAACTGTAACAATATCATAAGGATGCTTTTGACAAAGAAACCAAGCTGTCCACCATCAATATCCTGAAGATGCTTTTATGAGCTTTTGTGATCAATAAAGAAACCAAGCTGTCTTGTGTGATCAATAAAGAAACCAAACTATCAAACCAAGATGACAAACTAATATCATGTATTAAAGTCATGTATTCCATGAAAACATAGATAGACCACAAAGTGCAAGGTGCAAGAGAATTGAACCCAACATCATAAAACCAACAAAACCATGTGTTTGAACATCAGGGACAACAACTAAGGATAAGAAGGAAACCAACATATATCACACCAAATAAATAATTAAACAAGAAAATGAAATCTAAACTAGCATAAATGAGTTATCCTAATAAATGACAAGTAATGAAATAATACATGACAAGTAATGAAAGGTGCAATTGAAACAAAAAGATTAGGGTACATAGCTCCTCCAAGAGGATGATGATTAAGTTGGATTTGATATGTTAGTAGTCACACTTCTATAATTGGATTTTGTTTGCAATATTTATATCCCATCAAATTGATGTGTTGTTGAACTCTACAAATCAACTAGATAGAATCATATGTTATATATATAGAAAACTATGATCATGTCATTTTTTGCGATTTTGTCCATGTCAAATTTTTACCTTGAGTTTTGCTCATTTAGTGTTTGAATCTCCATTAATCATCAAAGTATTGTTTATGAAAATCTTTAAGGCATCTACTATGCTTGGGTGTGGAAGTGTAGTAACTTCCCCATTGCAATTTGGTGAAATGCCTTCTTTTTATTTTCACAAGAAGTAATGACAAGATAATTGAAAGACAAAATGGAAGGAGTTGGATATCTAGAGGTGTTTGTGATTTGAGATGCTCCTTGTTTGCTCTTGACTGGTCTAATCTTATGTGGAATGATGCTTGTGAGTGTGTGTATAAGGCCCACCTATGTTTAGCTCTTGTCTTAACATGATTATTGTTTGTTTGATATATTATATGTTTTGGACCTAAAAATTAGATGGTTAGCCAATGCCAATATCCATACTGATTTATGCTTAATTAAGTTTGTTATCATATTTATGCTAACTTTGTTTGAATGTGACTCACAAAATCATATTTTCATTCATGAGTAGATGATATGACTTGTTAAGTCAATGTTTAGTTTAACACATCACCACATTAAATGTTATGAAATTGATTGGAAACCACTCATATTTGAATTAGATGATTAATTAAGATTTATAATATTTAAAATATTATAATTAGTTTTCATAGAACATGATAATGGATTAACAACACCTATTGTTCCGGCTATAATTTTGTTGTTAGATTTGATGTGTGCAATTAAGTGTGTAGGGTCTACAAGTACAATGGATAAAGGGGTAGCATGTGGAGAAGTTGTTCATGGATTTGTTTAGTAATTGTCTCGCTTCATCTAAGAAAGGAACAAGACCATCCTTATGTGTTGACCCATTCACCTCGTCACCATGGGTATGGAAGACCAAGTGACATTTGTAAGTGCTTAAGTGTGTTGTTGCATTGTTTTTTTTAATGCTCTTGTTTGTGTTATCACACTTCTAGATGTGTCAAAGTTTAAGGTTGTTTGATAGATTTTATCCTCATTTTGATATTATTGATTTAGCTTGATATTTTAGCATTTTAATTAACCTTTTTTTTCATGAAACTATGGTAGTCATAAACCCATAAAGTTGAATTTTATAGTATTTTTGGACTATGATTTTAAATCCTTGTCATTGCTTTGAAATTCATTTTTTCTTGGTTGATTTAATAAACCTTTGGAGATTTTTTATTTGTATTTTTATTTCTATTTTATAAGTCTTTTCTAACTTCTAAAATAAAATAAAAATTGCATGGTTCTTGTTGATTCCGGATTTTTGAAATAGATTTTATTAGTGCTATTGCAATTATTTTAAAAAAGGAATTAGTATAAGGCTTTTTAAAAATTTTTAAATTTTGTAGTTTGGTTTTAATAAAGAAAGAAAAGAAAATAGAAGAAGATTTGAGGGTTAGGACAAAAGAAAAGAAAAAGAGAAGGAATGCTAGAAAGAAGAAAAATGTTGGCCACCTATTGACCTTGTTTTGACACCACCAAATTTAAACTTTTCATGTTGAAATGACCAATGTCCTTATGCACCAAATGCCTTTGTTAAGTCACTTTTTTGTTGCAAATTGATAGCATCACATGTTTCCTGCATCAATTGTCATACTCACCCATTGTCAAGATTTCATGTTTAACCTAGTCCATTTCCATTTGTTGCATTAAATCTAGCACATGAGCATCATTTTGGAGAGGGATCACTCATTACTTAAGTCAAATTCTCAAGAGTAATTACCCGGTTTGCAGTAATTTATGAAAACAATCAAATTGGAAATTATATAAATGATAGAAATAAATCCTTTTATGGAGGTATCCATGAATTCATTTCACTAAATTTGGCATGTTTTTAGATCCATAAGCCTTACGGTTCGGGAGATTTTAAAACTTCAAATTTTTAGCAGGTAGCTTGCAGAAACGAATAAATTATGGTTTTCATAAAGCTAGAGCAAAATCCTCTAAAAGAGGGTCTCATGACATCATTATTAATAACTTGGAAAGTGTTTAGAGGAAAATACTAATCCAGTCAAAAGTTATGCATATATCTTTCTTTCTCAAGTTGGTGGATTTGTCAGGAGAAATTTATAAAGTTTTCAGAAAAAAATTTTGGGCACTTATTGAGTTTAATCTAACCTCTCCAAGTTGAAAAATCAAATAATGAGCCTAAAAGTTAGGTGCCTTGGACATGTGCCAGATTTTTAAAATCATTAAATTCCATGGTTTTAGAGCCTATTTCATTTTAAAAGGCATTTAACTCCTTCTGCGATTGAATTTTTGAACTATAGTAGATCTACCTAAATATTCAATACTCCAATGAAAATAAGATAAATTTAGGAAACCAAAGATATACCTTGTTGAATCGATTTACCTCATGTCCTCCATTGTTGCCTATGTCTTCAATGATCTTTGTGGATTATGTTTGAGCTCTTAGAAGTATGACTTCTTTTTGTTTTAAGATGACAAAGAGAGAATGACATTTGTGTAGGATTATGCAATAAGGGATAAACTACAATGAAACACTAAGATTAATGATGGATATTGTGATATGAATCCATGATAATGATATTGATAGGCAACTATATGATATTATGATGCTAATAAGTGGAGCCAAAGGCACACTTGATAGCTATGGTGGAATTTCTTCAGCATAAGTTTGCTAAAACTTGAGTGATATGAAAATGAGTGTGAGAACCTTGCTTTTATAGGCTAAGGATGGACCAATTCCAAGTGTCACAATCTCAACGGTGGAGAACAAGTCATGTGATGTGTATAGTTGAGATGAAATTTGGTTGGGATGAGGGAGAGAAACATGGAAGATGTTCCTACTACTTTTACAAGGTAGAGGAATATGTGGAAGCATAAGCCACATGTCATGATGCTCACAAAGACTTGTGAGTTAAAAGTGGAAGACTTTGAGAAGATTGTGGAAGGAGGACTCTTGGTTGTTAGAATGTGAGAGAGAAATTGGGATTTTGAAAGACAAGTGTCTTTGACCATGGAGATGATTGAGAAATAATAGGACACATGTGGAGAAGAAATAAGGATGGTTAGAGGATAAATAGGACATGCGCGTGAGGATAATTTGCTAATTAAATATTAAAAATATTCCATTATGTGTGCAACATGGTGAGGTGTCCAATATGACATGGAGGAATGACATGAAATTTAAACATAGGACTTTGACTAAGAGGATGCAATTAAATCATTTAGGATTATTTAATTAGATATGACATTTGAGGAATTATGATACTTAATTAAATAAATTGACTTTTATTTAATTATTTAGAATAATGAACCAATTAAATAAATTAAGATATTTATTTAATTGATAGATGAACAAGAATAAAATAAATATTAAAATATTTATTTAATTCTGCACGAGCCATTTTTAGGTGTATACATTTTGCCCCTCTTTGAGACAATGTGTTTTATCACGTTGTTTTAAAGAATAAAATTTTTATGAGTATGATACATGCCCCAGTTTTTGCCCCTGGTATAGGTTTAATGATGGTAGAATGCCCCCTCAGGAGATTGGTCGGGATTAATTTTTGAAAAGGGATGACTAACAATCTCACAGTTAAGAAGAAATGATAAAGGATGACTAAGAAAATGGAGAATACAAGATAAGGGATGGTTGAAAGAGTTGAATGATATGTTATGAAAGATAAAATGATAACACACACAAGCAAGAAAGCAAGTGTGCACAAATGATACATAAACAAACAAGGTATTGCCCCTATCAAGTTGTAAACCAATGATTGATCGATAATGATTTATGATAGTGTTGTCATTGTGGGGAATGATATATCCCTAGATCAACACAAAGACATGGGAATGATATATCCCATTGATGATGTTGATGATTAATTGATTGATTGATTTGGTTTACGACAAGATTAGGATCAAGACCATTGATTGTGATTGATAATTTGACAATATTGATTTACTCGATTGGTATGGATTAAGGATGACTTGCATTTGGATCATTGTTTGATTTAATTTGAAATGATTTGATGATCAGATTGATGATTGGTGATGCCTCCTCGAGAGGATAATTGGTGCTCTCTCAAAACAAAAGGAGAGAAAAGGGTGAGTAGATAAAGAGATGTAGACAAAGAAAGGACTTGGATCTTAAGCCACTTGGAAAATGATACATATGAAATGCTTATAAATGAAATGAAATGCCACCCTAATGAGTATAAATGAGATTTTTTCATCTTGTATACAAGTACTTGAAGTACTTTTTCATCATTGAGGTTTTAAAATGTTGTTAGAAAATACAAGCATCTAGGTATAATTAAACCACGATGACCTAAGTATCTCTTACTTGGATTTTGATTTAGCAAGTTAATACAAGCATCTAGTCAAAATTGAACCTAGATGACCTGAGTATTGCTTGCACGTATTAACAAACAAGGATTGCACTCTTTCATGCTAAGACCCATAACGTCCTTGATGATCTTTTCCTAATCATGTCGTTAGACAAGTCATCACATTACTAAAGATTTGATCCACATACAACAAACAAATGAAAATAATCATACCCCCATCATAGCTCCTCTAGTTTTAGACATCTTCGAGTAGCATAAGAAACATGATAACAAAAATCAAGACCTAAGACTTAAACTTATAACAAGCATCAAATCTTCTTGCCATAGATATGTTTTCTTGCCATGAAACTGATATAATCATCTTGATAGTTTAGCCTCATTGTTGTCTGATAGAAGTCAGTGTCTTGTGTAAAGTGTTTTGTTGAAAAGGTCTGCTTGTAGTGCTGCATGTTGTCTAGGGATAGTATCGCGATCTGGTTTGATATCCTTTGAGTTTTTGTGACATTCAAGAATTCAATTCCCAACTAGGTCAAGGATTTTGCCCCCAGTCAAGTAATGGATCGATTTATTATGGAAGAAACGTGTGGATTGAATGAATGCTAAACTTGATATGACGGGCCCTAAGGGACTGAGCTAGTGCCTCGGGGGTTCATTGGTGATGGCCTTGCCTACGTGACGAGGCGAAGGCCCAGCATAGTTTGACTCGTGGACCTAAGACCTAGGGGATGGAAAGTAGGTGAGATTGGATGGATAAAAGGATGGGTGATAAGGGATGGAATGGATGTACGCATAAGATAGGGTGGATGTGATCTTCAAAGACTATATCACATAGGAATAACTTACCCTATTCTAGGTGTAAGGCTTGGGATTTGACATGACAAAGCTTATGATGAAGGAGGATGATAGGATTGGTTTGAAAGGGATGAGGTATGTCAAGAGATATCCAAAAAATTTGTCAACATCGTGCCCCCGATCTTCATTGAGATCAAAAGGAGGAAGAGAGGATGAAATGATAACAATATGATAGGTATATGTAGGATAATAATGATAGGATGGTATGGTAAGATAGGATAGAAAATGATACCGTCGATGAAACAATGTGCTCCCAAGGGTAAGTGACATAGAATATCAACCTACACATGATGTTTGTTTGTCAGGTTTTCATCATGGTACTTATCCAAGGCGCCACCAAGGGTGTTTTTCACCATTGGACGAAGGTATTTTCTTTACTTTTTTTGAATTTTTTTTGGATATGATAGGTAGAATATGGATGACAGGGACTTGAGTGTCTAGTTTCATGAAAGGTGGTAGTCATACTAGGGATGGATGTTATCACATGGACCATGTCAAGTCTCATTATGCTCATAGATGTTGGTATGGGATTTCAATAAAGTGATATGAAGTAGGTAGAAGGTGGATTATGGAAGGAATGATAGTGGATTATGATGTGGATTACGTAGGGAAGATATTGGATTATGATATGGATTATGGAGGACTAATGCAAGGATGGATGAAAGACTTCTGTAAAGCATGGACCATACAAATGTGATGGGTGAAATATGTAGGATAATGGGTGAAAGATGGGGAGATGGAGGTATGGAAATGAATCATGACCAAGGGTTGCACACACTATGATAAACATTGAAGCTTTTGATGTGGAGGTGGTGTAGGAAGCAATGTTAATGTTTGCTTAGGAGATGGGTGATGTAGTAACTTAGGTACACACATAGACTTAGCATTTTTATGATTTTTGTTTTTCTTGTGGGACTTTTGGAAATTTTGAATGGAATGGGAATTTTGGATGGAAGGGGATGGTTGGGATTTTTTAGATGTGGATGTTCCATTTGACTTTCTTGATTTTTGCTTAGGAACCCAAACTACTTTAGTTTTGGCCTTTTCTTTTGATGGTATGGACTTGGATAGATTTTTGGATATACTTTGCTTTGTTTCTTTGTATTTGTGCTTTAAAGCATGAGGATTTTTAGGAGATTTTTTTTATAGAAGGAAGTATCCACATTTTTATTTTTATATCCCTTGGGGTTGGTGGAATGAGTGGAAGCTTCATGTTTACACAATGTATGCATATGTTGGTCATGATTAGGATTTTTAGTGGATTTATAGATAAGTGGATAATTAGGCATTGGTAGAAGTGGAAGCAAAGTGGATGGAGGGATAGTAGGAGCTAGAAGGAGTGGAGGTAAAGTGGATGGTGGAAGGTGTATGGTCATGTGATTTTGACATTTGTAGGATGATGGAGGTGGAATGGCAACATATGTCTTGCGTATATGATAGGGTTTGCAATGGGAAGTGGTGGACATACGAGGAATGGACAAAGTACCAACATTTTTAGATTGTTTACCTTGGGGTGTGTATCCAAGGCCATATGAGCAAAGAGAAACATTGACATGGACGGGCTCCAAAATACCTTGTTTGTGAAGGCCTAAGCCTTTACCTTGGTAGTTCATTTTTTGAAGCATTTGATGGACTATGAGACTATGTGTAGTTTGGACACTAGACTTGAGTTGATTATGGGATAGAGAAGAGAAAGTGCATAAAGGTTGTTGTGTTCCTAAGGAAGAACACTCATGAATGAAGGTGAATAAACCAAGTGGATATGATGGTGGATTGGCAATGGAATTGATAGTGGATGAAGAAGGATCATTAGGAGCTTGATTATCATTGTGCTTGCTAAGATCCATGGTATCTATTTGATCTTCTATGTTTATGTGTCCTTTGGAGGCACATGTCTCATTGTGACAAGTGGAAGTTTGTGGATCATGGATTTGACTAGTTGGAGGATGGATGGATGAGGTGATAAGCTCTTGACCATGGAATGTATAAAGTTGACTAAGTGGATCATCATGGTCTTCTTGATCATAGAGGGGATCTTGATCATAGATGGGAGCTTGGTCATGGATAGGATAAAGTGTGTATGGATAGGATCAATTTTCTCATGGATAGGCTCTTGGTCATAGAGAGGATTATCATGGATAATGTGTTAATGAGCTAGGATAGGATGAACTTGGCTTACTTGGTCATGGATAGTAACTTGATCATAGATAATATCTTGATCATAAATAGGATTAAGTGTGATATGGATGGGATCAATTTTCTCATGCATAGGTTCTTCATCAAAGATAATATCTTGATCATACAAAAGATATAGGTTATGACACCCACCCTTGTGCATTTGGATTATTTGTGTTTAGACCTCGTAGATACAGATTTTCTTGACTCTATCCCTATATTTTGATTTGGTTAGATTCGTATGTTGTGGTGTGATTATTGTTAGGAATTAAGGTGTGTCAACCTTGGTAATTCCTTGAATTTGTTTATTTATTGCCTATTGTATAATTAGGATGCAAATCCTATGTTGTCATCTTGTGGGAGTTGGCATGGTGATGTGTCATGCTACATGGCATATGACCACATGTAAATTTGTCCTCACATGAAGAGATAGGCGTCCCACTTAGTGGTAGGAATATTTTTCCATGTGTCAACATTTTGACTTGTGTGTAAGGGAATATTGACTAAAACGGTCATGACAGATTCCTATGATAGTTCTATGACATGTAAGAGTCAAAAATAGAAGATTCTATGATAGGTAAGGACATGTGTCAAGAAGAATCTTGAAGGAAGGCATATTTGGGTGCCCCAAGGTGGGTTATGATATGTTGTAAGAGGATATGCTATTTAGAGCTTGTGTATGATAGATTCTCTTACAGTTATAAGTTATGACAGCTATGACAGATTCTATGACGGTTGTAAGAGTCGTAAGAGCATCTATCATTGCCCAACTTGGGAATAGGTGACCTCTTTGGGATGGGGTGACTTGACAAGTGTTAGGATCATCCTACAGTGTTGGACAAGTGTCCATAGGCATGAGTTTTTGGCCATGAGGCCTTGTTGGATGCCCATCTCAATGTGGAGCCATTTTTGCCTTGTATTTTCTTTATAAACAAGTGCTTTTGAGAGGTGATGCATTATGTGATTAACAGGTACTATTATGCTGCTAGATCATCTCTAGATATGAGTGTCAAAGACTCCTACAAGAGCATTCACTCTGTGACTATATTGTAACCTTCATTGTTTATGTAATACATTTGAGCTATGTTTTGGAGTGTGGGGTTTTTCACCCGTAAGGGTTTTCCCCATGTATATCTTGTGTCTCTCTTCATTTGTCTTACATTCTTGTGTATGTGTTTTCTGTAATATCTTTGTTAGTGGGTTAACATAATCTGTAATTCTAAGGATTGAAAAGAATTTGCACTCATCTCTCCTCATTTGATTAGTGTAGGAAACGATTTCCACACACCTAGCTTCCTTTCAACTATACCCTGATTTTTGATTTCACTAATGATTATTTGACATGTGACATTCATTTTGATGCTATTAGAGTTATTTGTTGGTGTGAACAGGGTTATTACTTATCTAGTTCAACCTTTGTTGTGTGGATAATTCATATTATTTAACTATTTATTAGTTAAATAATACTCACACACATGTTCACATCTTAAGTTGACTTAGGAAGCATTCTAGTTGTCTTCTAAATGTTTCTAGTTTGTCTAGTTGTTGATAGTTGTTGTTGATAGTTCTCATCTTATCCTATAGTTGTCATATGTCATAGGATTAAGACACTTGTTAAATGACTACAACATCTTGTGTTTCACCTTGGTCTTTATAACCAAGGCCTCATTATACATTATGTAATCCATTACATTGTTGTATCATGGAAATATAGCATTATTTTTGCTTGTCTCTCTTGTGTGGAAGGTTATTTGGTTTTGCAAATTTGATCCTGGTGATTGATTGCTCCAACATGGTATCAAAGCTTTGATCCTGCAAGCCCCTTCTCATTTTTTTTAGAGATCTTGCTGTCAACATTTTGCTGGTGCATCCTGGCTCCAAATGGAGTTCACCATTGAGTTTAGATTGCCTAAATCAGTAAGGATTGATTGTCCAAAATTTGATTTTGGACATAGGTGAATTTTCAACTTTTTTGGGCTTTTATATGCATTTTCGCAAAAAGAATTTGTCCAAAAGGAAAAAATTTTATTAGCAGAGGGCCATTTTGCCCCCTGTTGTTTCTACATCATTTATTGTGTATCAGATCAGTTTCATTTTTTTCCCTATTTTTTGGGGTGAGATTTGATTCAGATCTAGCTTTGAAAATAATTCTTTGTAGTTGTGGGTCGACATTTTTGGTTTGCAAGGTATTTCTTGCCAATTCAACCTAATTGGAAGTTGCCTTTGGCATTCCAGACACTGCCAGGTTGACTCAGAGAGTCTTTCAACAGTACTAGAATGGTTCTCTACCATCGAGAGTCTTTCCCATAATAAAAAAAATCCACATGGTTCAATCATTGATTAGCATCTGTTGTTTTCACTCTCCAAATTTTTGCTTCAAATCTAAGTCTTTGCGCACCCCAGACACCACGCTCATCATTCACAGCCCTCTGATCGACCCATTTTCTGATGTTCATTTGTGTTTAAATCCACATCAAGACATCTTAGCATCCTCAAAAATTGGCCTCTTCACATCGACATCAAAGATCTGAGCACTTGATTTGATTAGAGACTGTGATCTGGGTTCAACAGTGCTCATCCTTCACACCATTTTTTGGCTGAATCCACCTTTGGATCGATCCATATTGAGAAGCTTGGACTTCATTCTGGTGGTCATTTTCCTATCCGTTGGCATCATATCTAGACTTAACACTTTCCAATGAGTGTCTTCTATTTCATTTGATGACATCATTGGATCTGTTGGCATATACCAAACTTGTCGGCATCTTAAACCTTTGATAGGGGCAAACTTCTTGGTGTTGCCAATAGTCTGGCTTCAGTGGATCTTAGGCAGTTGGAGTAGATCTGGGCATCAGCGGTCGTCTCTGTGTATTAGCAGTGGCCAAGCTCTTTTCACTCGGCAGCCATTTTAAAAGATTTTTGGTTGCAAGTTTTCTAAGCTCATTAGTTGTTTCAATCGGCAATTCCAGCCAATGGCGGTTTCATCTCATACTGGCTACCACAATAAATAGTCAATGTCTTTTGCAGTCAACCAAACATAGTCATCTAATATTCTTTCTCTAAGCATAACTACAGATCTTGGAGGCATATAGTGCTTTATGCACATCGATCAGCATTTTTCTTGTTCACAGCAGAAGAAGTCCAAGGGATCACCACAGATGTTGTCATAAGGATGGATTCATTTTTTTTTGTTTATGATCACTGTGCATCAGTTCAATAAGCTTTGACTTGATTTGGATCGATGCCATAGGATCTTTATAGGCAACTTGATGTTCATTGAACACACCCCCTTAGTTTGGGCTTCACTATCACAGTAGAAAATACGGAGACCTGGAGTTGATTGCAATTCCCATTCAATCTCTATCAATATCATCGGGTGAGGTCATTTATTATCTCAATGACAGCTTTTTAAGGTGAACTATTCTTTGTTTGTTTCTTATTCATTTGTTGAAGATGGTGAGTGAGGCCCGGTTTGGAAGGTGGCGTACCACCTCCCAAAAAAACTTCTTCACCTTTCCTTTCTAATCACATCGCCTGATCATGTTGTTGATCTTGTCGCATGCAAGCTATTATTCTTTTGTAAATTTTGACAAAGAGGGGGATTTTTTCTTTTTGCCATATCTTGCAAACTAGGAGGTAGATTTTCATGTTCTTATCATCATCAGAAAGGTGCTTCAGTGAACTTTGTTGTAGAACAAGTGATTTTTTCATATTTTGTCGTCTTTTGCTAGTTTTTCAGCTTGAAGGTACAATTCATGTTTTCCTTGCAACTGGCATAACTTTTGCATACAACGTCGAAATCTAGTGAATTATTTTTTGAAATTGCTCAGAAAATCACAATGAATCCGATTGTAACTTCTATTTTTTCCCTTGATAGGCTTTTTTTCTCAAAAATTGTAAAAATCACCGTGTGTTACAAACGGTTGATTTAAGCTTGTCGATTGTACAAATTCATTCATTGTACATTGCTAGGGGGGTTACAATTACATTGTTAATACATTTTGGGGGGGTGAAAGGCACAATTTAAGTGCCCTTGTGTCTTTGCTTCTTGGCATTTTTTCTGCTACACACGGCAGAAAGTGTGTCTATAAAACCACTCACTCCACATAATTATCACACATGGAAGTTAAAAATGAAACAACTGTTGGAATCTAAGGGACTTTGGAAAATGCTAGAGGATAATCCACCTAGGTTCACTAAGGAGTTTGAAAGATTTGCTTATAAGAACAAATTAAATGAAGCTATGGGAATCATAGGATTGCATGTATTAGATAACTTGTTCTTTCATATTGCAAAGTGTGAAACACCTAAGCAAATTTGGGATAAGCTTGCAAAATTGTATGGTACTCTCAATGAATTCTGAATCTTGCAACTTGAGGTAAAATTGACATCACTCTCTCCAGATAGATTTCCTACTATCCAAGATTTTCTAGAGAAATTCAAGATGATCTTGTCACAATTGAAAGGATGTGGGCATGATAAAACTGAAAAGGAATGTATCTTCTTGATTTTGTCAAAGTTTAAGGGCCCATTTCAGGTGTTTTCATCTACCTTCTATTCTACTATGGATGCCTTTGGGATAGACTTTAAGATAGCTAGCTTTGAGTTGTTTTGTGAGCATCTTACTAGGGAGCAAACCAAGTTACTTCAAATGGATGCACTTCCTAGTTCTAAGAGTCAAGCCTTGATGGCCTCTTCCTCCAAGGGTAAAGGTAAGAATAAGAAGAAGCTTGAGATAGAATCTTGTTTAGGTAGTGAGTCTCCCTTCAAACCAAAGCCAAAGAATGATCAAAAGCCCACTCCTCCACCTAATCTTTCCAAATCTGGTGAGTCTTCCTCTAGGACAAAGAAGAAGAAAGGTGGCACTTGTTCTTTTTGTGGCATAATAGGTCATGATGAGTCTCATTGTTTTAAGAGGTTAGAGGCTTTGGAGGAAGCTATGAAGAAGCACAAGATTTCTCTTCCCAAGTCCTCTTCTAAAGGCAAAGGACATGCTCTTTCCGTACATGGCTTGCTTGCTTCTTCAGATAGCTAGATACTTGATTCAGGTGCTTCACATCATATGACCAATTCACTTGATCTACTTGAGACTCTTTCTGATACTAGCACTTCTCAGATTGCAGTGGGGAACTCTTCACAGATTTTAGTCATGGGGACATGCACTATTCAATTGTAAGATGGTTGCATTGAGGATGTTCTTTTTGTTCCTAAGATTTCTACAAATCTTCTATCCATATATCAGATTTGTCATTCTGGGGATGGGAAGAAAGTTGAGTTTACTCCTCACAATGTGGTTATTCGACAACTACAGGATCCTGAGACAGTTATTGCTATAGGGAGAGTGGATCATGCATCTCGACTATATCGATTTGATGGATTTGAGTCTTCATCAGGATCATCTCTTATAGCACATGTTGATGCCTTGAGCAAGCTTTTGCATGAGAGATTTACACATTTGAATTACAATTATCTTTAGCAAATGAGCACAAAGAAGTTGGTTGTTGGTCTACCTAAGATTTCTTGTAGAGAGGGAGTTTTTCCAGGATGTGTACTTGGAAAACATCATCAGGATCCCTTTCTTAAGGGTTAGGCTACACGAGCTTTGGCACCCTTGGAGTTGGTTCATAGTGATCTCATGTCTTTCCCAACTCCTTCATTTTCAAGGGCCAAGTATGTGCTCACTTTCATTGATGATTTCTCACGACACACATGGGTGTACTTTCTTAAGTACAAAAGTGATGTTTTTGACACATTCAAGACATACAAGGCATTTGTGGAGAAGTAGTGAGGTCTTTCTCTTCGACGGATATGCATGGATAATGGCGAGGAATATATGAACCAAGCTTTTCAGAATTTCTCTTTCATTTGATGACATCATTGGATCTGTTGGCATATACCAAACTCGTCGGCATCTTAAACCTTTGATAGGGGCAAACTTCTTGGTGTTACCAATAGTCTGGCTTCGGTGGATCTCAGGCAGTTGGAGTAGATCTTGGCATTAGTGGCAGTCTCTGTGTATTACCAGTGGCCAAGCTCTTTTCACTCAGCGGCCATTTTAAAAGATTTCTAGTTGTAAGTTTTCTCAGCTTGTCGGTTGCTTCAATTGGCAATTCCAGCCAATGGTGGTTTCATCTCATACTGGCGACCACAATAAATAGTCGATGTCTTTTGCAATCGACCAAACATAGTCGTCTAGTATTCTTTCTCTAAGCATAACTACAGATCTTGGAGGCATACAGTGCTTTATGCACATCGGTCAACATTTTTCTTGTTCATAGCAGAAGAATTCCAAGGGATCACCACAGATGTTGTCATAAGGATCGATTCGTTTATTTTTGTTTCTAATCACTATGCATCAGTTCAATAAGCTTTGACTTGATTTGCATCAATGTCATAGGATCTTTGCAGGCAACTTGATGTTCATTGAACACACCCCCTTAGTTTGGGTTTTGCTATCATAGTAGAAAATATGGAGACCTGGAGTTGATTGTAATTCCCACTCAATCTGTATCAATATCATTAGGTGAGGTCATTTATTATCTCCATGACAGTTTTTTAAGGAGGTGAACTATACTTTGTTTGTTTGTTATTGATTTGTCGAAGATGGTGAGTGAGGCCCAGTTTGGAAGGTGGCCTACCACCTCCCAAACAAACTTCTTCACCTTTCCTTTCTGATCACATCGCCTGATCACATTGTTGATCTTGTCGCATGCAAGCTGTTATTCTTTTGTAAATTTTGACAAAGAGGGGGATTTTTTATTTTTGCATTCTTATAGTCATCGAAAAGGTGGTTCAGTGAACTTTGTTGCGGAACAACTAATTTTTTCATATTTTGTCTTTTTTTGCTAGTTTTCTTCTTGAAGGTACAATTCATGTTTTTCTTGCAACTGGCATAACTTTTGCATACGACTTCAAAATCTAGTGAATTATTTTTTGAAATTGCTCAGAAAATCACAATGAATCTAATTGTAACTTCTATTCTTTCCCTTGACAATCTTTTTTTGCTCAAAAATTGTAAAAATCACTATGTGTTATAAACAGTTGATTTAAGATTGTCAATTGTACAAATTCATTCATTGTACTTTGCTAGGGGGATTACAATTACATTGTTAATACATTTTGGGGGGGTGAAAGGCACAATTTAAGTACCCTTGTGTCTTTTCTTCTTGGTGTTTTTTCTACTGCACACGATGGAAAGTGTATTTATAAAACCACTCACTCCACATAATTATCACATATGGAAGTTAAAAATGAAACAACTATTGCAATCTAAGCGACTTTGGCAAATGCTAGAGGATAATCCACCTAGTTTCACTAAGGAGTTTGAAAGATTTGCTTATAAGAACAAATTAGATAAAGCTATGGGAATCATAGGATTGTATGTATTAGATAATTTGTTGTTTCATATTGCGGAGTGTGAAACATCTAAGCAAATTTGGGATAAGCTTACAAAATTGTATCATACTATTAATGAATTCTTAATCTTGCAACTTGAGGCAGAATTGACATCACTCTCTCCAGATAGATTTCCTACTATCCAAGATTTTCTAGAGAAATTCAAGATGATCTTGTCACAATTGAAAGGATGTGGGCATGATAAAACTAAAAAGGAATGTATCTTCTTGATTTTGTCGAAGTTGAAGGGCCCATTTCAGGTGTTTTCATCTACCTTCTATTCTACTATGGATGCCTTTGGGAAAGACTTTAAGATGCCTAGCTTTGAGTTGTTTTGTGAGCATCTTACTAGGGAGCAAACCAAGTAACTTCAAATGGATGCACTTCCTAATTGTAAGAGTCAGGCCTTGATGGCCTCATCCTCTAAGGGTAAAGGTAAGAATAAGAAGAAGCCCGAGATAGAATCTTGTTCAGGTAGTGAGTCTCCCTTCAAACCAAAGCCAAAGAATGATCAAAAGCCCACTCCTCCACCTAATCCTTCCAAATCTGGTGAGTCTTCCTCCAGGACAAAGAAGAAGAAAGGTGGTACTTGTTCTTTTTGTGGCATAACAGGTCATGGTGAGTCTCATTGTTTTAAGAGGTTAGAGGCTTTGGAGGAAGCTATGAAGAAGCACAAGATTTCTCTTCCCAAGCCCTCCTCTACAGGAAAAGGACATGCTCTTTCTACACATGGCTTGCTTGCATCTTCAGATAGCTGGATACTTGATTTAGGTGCTTCACATCATATGACCAATTCACTTGATCTACTTGAGACTCTTTCTGATACTAGCACTTCTCAGATTGTAGTGGGGAACTCTTCACATATTTCAATCATGGAGACATGCACAGTTCAATTGTAAGATGGTTGCATTGAGGATGTTCTTTTTGTTCCTAAGATTTCTACAAATCTTCTATCCATATATCAGATTTGTCATTCTAGGGATGGGAAGAAAGTTGAGTTTACTCCTCACAATGTGGTTATTCGACAACTACAGGATCATGAGATAGTTGTTGCTACAGGGAGAGTGGATCATGTATATCGACTATATAGATTTGATGCAATTGAGTCTTCATCAGGATCATATCTTATAGCACATGTTGATGCCTTGAGAAAGCTTTGGCATGAGTGATTTAGACATCTGAATTATAATTATCTTTAGCAAATGAGCACAAATAAGTTGGTTGTTGGTCTACCTAAGATTTCTTGTAGAGAGGGAGTTTGTCCAGGATGTGTTCTTGGAAAACATCATCAGGATCCCTTTCCTAAGGGTCAGGCTACACGATCTTCGGCACCCTTGGAGTTGGTTCATAGTGATCTCATGTCTTTCCCAACTCCTTCATTTTTAGGGGCCAAGTATGTGCTCACTTTCATTTCTGATTTCTCACGACGCACATGGGTGTACTTTCTTAAGTACAAAAGTGATGTTTTTGACACATTCAGGACATACAAGGCATTTGTGGAGAAGTAGTTAGGTCTTTCTCTTCGACGAATATGCATGGATAATGGGGGGAAATATGTGAACCAAGCATGGAATTCAACATCAGTTTTTAGTTCCTTACACTCCTCAGCAGAATGGTGTGGCTGAGAGAAAGAATAAGACATTATGGGAGATGGCTAGTTGCATGCTATAGTCTAGGTCTATGGATCCCGCCTTTTGGGCTGAAGCAGTCAATTGTGCCAACTATATTCAAAATCGTATGCCTCACAAGGCAGTGTAGCATATGACTCCCAAGGAGGCTTGGTCCCATGTCAAGCCTAATGTATCCTTCTTCAAAGTATTTGATAGTGAGGCTTGGGCATTCATTCTGAATGGTCGACATAAGGCTATGGAGAAGAAGAGTCAACCTTGAATTTTTGTTGGCTATTGTGAGGATGTGAAGGCTTACAGGTTGTTTTATCCTGTCACTCGAGATGTCTAGTTTCGTAGAGATGTCCATTTTGATGAGTCCTTCACACAAGTGGATTCTTCCACCACTTCTTCTTCCTCACTACATACTCCACCTACTTCATCATCACTTGAGGATGTTTTTCTTGTTTAGGATGATATAGATGAAGGTCCTACTCCACCACCTCCTCAAGCCCCAGTTTTGCCTCGATGTGCCCACACTACTCTTAAGGAGGCTGGTCCTCTTGTTAGTGATCCCACAGATACTCGTCGCACTCATTCACAGACAACAGGTGTCAGTCTTTTGAGTCATGCCATTTCCACAGATCCTCAGAAGTTTTCAGATGCCGCAAGTATTCTAGAGTGGGACAGTGCAATAGTTGAGGAGTATTCTTCTTTAATGAAGAATCATACTTGGGATCTTGTTCCTATTCCTAAGGGAGAAAATTGGTTTGGTACAAGTGTGTGTACCATACCAAATATGTAGCTGATGGTTCTATAGACAAGTACAAGGCTTGTCTTGTTGCTAAGGGGTTTTCTCAGGTTGATGGTATTGACTACTCTGAGACGTTTACTCCTGTCACCAAGATGGATTCCATTCATCTTGTACTTTCTCTTGCTACATCTCAAGGATGGTCAGTGTATCAGATGGATGTGAAGAGTGCCTTCTTGCATGGTGATCTTCATGAGAATAGGCTCTAGGTTTTGTGCAGGACTCTTCACTTGTTTGCAAGCTTTGTCGTCCATTATATGGTCTCAAACAAGCCCCTAGGGCTTGGTATGAGAAGATGGATAGTTTCCTACTTTCCTCTGGTTTCACACGATGCCATTCTGACCCTACAGTTTACACTCAGATATGTGGAGATGATCTTTTGATCCTTGTACTTTATGTGGATGATTTGATTCTCACAAGAAGTTCTATCTCCACAATCCAGAGTATTTAGCAAGCATTGATGGAGCACTTTGATATGACAGATCTTGGTCTTCTGCACTACTTCCTTGGTCTTTAGGTTCACTAGACTACTGAGGGGATCTTCATTTTTTAGCAGAAGTATGCTCTTGATTTTCTTTAGAGATTTAGCATAGCTGATTGTAAGCCTGCCCCTACACCATTTCAGTCAGGTGTTGTACTGTCTACTAGTTGCACTACTACCACAATTGATGCTACATTGTATCGGCTATTGGTTGGCAGTCTTTTGTAATTGACACACAGTCATCCTGATATTTCCTTTGCGGTTGGACTTGTCTCCCACTTCTCTCAGGAGCCACATGAGAGTCATTGGAAGGAAACTAAACATATCTTGAGGTATATTCAGGGCACATCACATTTTTGCATTCATTACACATCAGGAGCTTCTTCCATTATGGGTTTCACTGACTCAGATTGGGCTTGTGATGTTGATGATCAGAAGTCCACCTCTGGCTTTGTTTTCTATCTTGGTTCTGGTCTGATTGCATGGTCTTGCAAGAAGCAGATAGCTATTGCATTATCATCAACATAGGCTGAGTATTGTGGTACAGTTTTGGCTGGTTGAGAGGTTCTTTGGCTTCAACAGTTGATGACTGAGTTTGGATTTCCTCCATATCACCCCATTACTCTATGGTGTGATAATTAGAGTGCCATTCATATTTCCCGCAACCCCATGGAGCATAAGCTTACTAAACACATCAAGATCCACATGCACTTCATTAGGTAGCTCATCTAGGATGGTGTTCTCAGCTTGGAGTACTTGCCTACTGAGGAGCAGGTTGTGGACATCTTCACTAAACCTTTGGCATCGCCTCGTTATCTTCAATTGTGATCGATGCTTGGGGTGAAGGAAGTTGTCCTTGGGGGTCTTCTTGAGTCCTCCTTCCTTCACTTTTCATGTTTTTTCTTTGCATGTTTATCTCTCTTTTGCAGAGGAGTTTTTTCCCATGAGGTTTTCTCCTTTTCTCCGCTTGTGAGAGATTTTTTGTACATGGGTACCTAACATGGCCTTGTTGTCAAGACCCATCTTTGCATTTGTTTGTTCCTCCCTAAGTTGCACTTAAGGGGGGGTGTTGGTGTGAACAGGGTTATTACCTATCTGCTTTAACCTTTGTTGTGTGGATAATTCATATTATTTAACTATTTATTAGTTAAATAATACACACACACACATGTTCACATCTTAAGTTGACTTAGGAAGCATTGTAGTTGTCTTCTTGATGTTTCTAGTTTGTCTAGTTGTTGATAGTTGTCATCTTATCCTATAGTTGTCATATGTCATAGGATTAAGACAATTGTCACATGACTACAACATCTTGTGTTTCACCTTGGTCTTTATAACCAAGGCCTCATTATACAATATGTAATCTAGTACATTGTTGTATCATGGCAATATAGCATTATTTTTACTTGTCTCTCTTGTGTGGAAGGTTATTTGGTTTTGTAGATTTGATCCTGGTGGTTGATTGCTCCAACATTATTAGTTGTGAAATTATTAAATGGAATTGTTATGCGATTTTGATCTTGAGCTAGTGTTTAGAAATGCAGTTAAATTATAAATCTTATTAATGATGCTATGTGATTTTAATAACGTTTTAAATGACTATGCAATATCATGAGTGTATGTATTTTCCTTACTTCGGCTATAATGTATATGTTGGATTAATTTGTTTGTTCAAGTGTGCAGGTGATTTTCCATGCCACAGAAAATCAGAGATTGATCCCACACCTAATGTGAATCCCATGTTAGACTGATCTAGTCCCAGGAGGGACCAAGATCATGTGTGAATTGTATGATACTTTCATAAATGTTTGCATTTTGATTATTTGGTTGAGGTTCCACCTCTTTTGTATTATTTACTTGAAGTGTTGTAAAAATATGTGATTTAATATACACCACTTGGTGTCTTTTATTTTGATGGCCATTTTATGTGATTTTCGACCTCCTAAGGTGTTTATTATGGGCTAAAATTGATCCTAGGTTGTACCCCTAGGGTCTAGGGCCCATTTGAGCATGCTAAACCCTAGGGTAACCTCTATCTAGTCACCTTAACTTCAAACTGAAGTTTAGTGACGAAAATTCAAATTTGAAATTGAGTGGTGGATGAGTCATGCATTCAAACATGACCCACTCCTCTTTCCAAGGCATGGATTCCCATCACCTTGAAGACTTGGGGAGTCTTCAAGACCCCCAAGTTTGTGGAACCCTTCTCCAATGCTTTCACACATGTGTGAGAGCATCTTGGAGTGAATGGGCTTCCTTTAGAGAATAAGGTAATGACATGTGTCATTCCTTATCCTCTTGGAGCCCATCTTGAGAGATTCCACCACATGTGGAGAGGGAGAGGCTTGGATGGATGGGAGAGTGACACATGTCACCTCCACATTCCATGATCATTGCAAGTGGGTTGGGAAGAGGAAGGAGAAGGTGACATGTGTCACCTTCTCAGTCCTCAAGGCTTTGGAGTGAAGCCTATATCACCTTCTCTTTGAGAGAGGAAGGGGGTTCTTTCATTTTACTTTTTTTTTGCTATTTTTGGAGGTGTTTTTTGGAGAGTGAGAGGTTTTTGGAGATCTTGGAAGGAAGGCTTGAAGGATGAGGTTGGATCGCTCTTCTACAACTTTCTTCTGTTATTGGGCTACCATAGGTAAGCTTCAAGGCATGAAGGCTTTCCCATGTATTTAATTTTCTATGTATGGTTGAAGTTCTTTGTGTGTTTTGCATTTATTTGGTGTTGTTGGGTTTTCTCTTTTTATGGGTGTTTGAATGAGACTACCATTCTTGGTGTGTCCATTCATGTGAGGGGTGGGAGAGGAGTGAACCTCCTCAAGGTCATCCTCTTTGTATTAGCATATTGTGGCCTTGAGGGCAATTTGGAGAAGTATGGGAATTTTTTATGGCATGAGTGCCTTAGAGTGATATATTGGTGTAGGAGCACCTAACACAAGGTGGCCTCCGTGAGGCATTTAAGTTCATGTTTTGTTTTAAAATAGGTTTTATGTTGTAATAAGGTCTATTTGACCAATGCATTTTTCCTTTCTATTTGTAAGTCCCTAGTGACTTAGGTCACTTTTCTCAAGTTGTTAGTTTTAGACGGTTGGAATCAGTTAGTTTCTCCCAGCCGCTTGGAATATGTTAGTTTTTCTCCCAGCCACTTGGAATAGGGTTGGTGTTCCTCAGGGCAAGCTTATAAACCCTAGAGAAATGAATCAAAGGCATATAGATCATATAGTATTGTAATCAGATCAAAGAGGAGATTGAATGTAATTGTGCAAATGTAATTGTGCATTGTGTTAAGGAGAAATTGAACTATTCTATGTCATCAATTTGTTTCTATTCTCTATAATTACAAATTGTATAGCTGAAGATTTCTTTTTCTTTCTATAATTTTATTGTTGCAAAATGTCGATGTGAAGCATTCCACTAGTGAGATTTCTATCAAAATCAGTGGAATGGCTTCGTTGTACAATATTCATTTGTTTCCTATTTTGTTTCATTGTTCAGCGGTGAAGATGTTCTAGATCGAGGAGTGTGCATGGTAGGTGGCATAGCATCTCCATGTGATAGGGTTTGGATCAGAGGAGTTGGAGCTGTTATCAGTGAGACAAAGGCCATTGATGAAACATACCTCACTCAGAGCAACGAGGATAGTCTGGCCAGAGAGAGGTTCGAGCCATTAAAAGAAAGTCGTGGTTTGAGGTTCATATCGGGATGACAAAGTACATCAGGTAGGTGACTTGGTGTTGTGCCAACAGTGTTGGTCTTACCGATCAAAGGTATTTAGGTGACAAGGAGTAACTTACACCGACAGAGATTCATCAGAAAGAATCAGTGTATCGATGACTCTGAAGTAAGTCTGACTGATAGCTTAGGTCACGCTGAAGAGGGGTTGGTCCATCGGCATATCGGTCTATCTTAATAAATGTTTGCGGATGATCTGGGTCTTGCTGACGAGTGTGGTTTGAAAGGTATATTGAGAATGTATGTTGAGAAAGCATGTGGGGAATGTATATTGAGAATGTATCTTTCATTGGATACAAATGGTGATCGATCGTAACGGTGAATCAGGGTATAGAAACTTTAGTCCACTGGTAATAGTAAGTCACGCGAAGCATATACTGAGTTAGTGTATCAGCGTATTGACAACAGGTTGTAAGTGTTCACCGATGGTAAAGGTCACATCGACGAGAGTTTGGCGATGGTTGAACTGATTGTTGGCCCGAGCGAAGAGGGAGTAAGTCTTACCATATTAGGCTCCCCATCATATACTAGTATCAAAACCTACGAAAGGTCTGGGTGGAGCTATTGTGTATTTGATTTCTATCACTGAGAAGGTAGATGAAGAATTGGAGCAAAATAGATGCTCGTGCCATCTAGTTGTGAGGAGGAACAAGATTCCTATAGTGTGTGGGTAGACGATGATGAGGTCTGTCAAGACCATTCACCAATAGAGGTTTGGCTGGAAGAAGGTGAAGAGTGAGGCCACTGTAAGAGAGAGTGGTAGTGCATCTCTAGGATATGTTGTTGGATGAGAGGAATGGGCCTGTAGCAGCATGTAGGATGGACATCTGATTGAGCATTGTGTTGTAGTCAAATTGAGGATTTGTAGGAGTGTTGCCATTTGGGTGTTGTCTGTGAATGTTTATGTTAGATAGAGAGAGCAAAGGAGAGGCTAGCAATATGCCTCCAAAGGGGTTGACCACCGAAGTGGTCAAGAAATTTAAAGAGATGGAAGAGATGATCAAAACTAGAGTCCAAGAAGCACTCCAAGCTGAATTGAAAGCAATGAAGATAGGAAAAAGGATAGAGGAAGATTCAAATGAAGAAGAAGAGAAAGAGGAAGAAGTAGAGGAACAAGAAGAGGCAAAGATACTAGTTGAACAAAAGCAATTTCTGGAAGCCATCAAGGTAATTGGCAAGGACTCTTCAAAGGCTCAGATAGATCTTCCCATGTTTAGTGGAAAGATGAATGCTGATGAAGTTATGGAGTGGATTGAGGCTCTAAACAACTACTTTGAATACAAGGAAGTTCCTGAAAGTAAGAGGGTTAAGTTTGCAAAAACTAAACTCAAAGGTGTTGCCCTTACATTGTGGAATTATACCCACAGAGAAAGGGTAAAGAATGGGAAAAGTATGGTCTCTTCATGGAGCAGAATGTTAGAGAAGATCAAGTCCTAGTTCCTTCCATCTAACTACGAGGTGCATATTTACAGGAAAATGTAGAACCTTAAATAAAAAGATATGGATGTGGCTACTTACACTGAGGAGTTTCACAAATACACTCTTTGTTTTGGGTACATGAAGGATGAAAAAGCTAAGGTAGCAAGGTATCTAAATCGTTTGAGGATCAATATTCAAGATGAGATAAGTTTGTTTACCCTTGAAACCATAGAAAAATGCTTTCAAGTAGCATTAAGAGCTGAAAAGAAGCTGAAGAAGAAAGGTGAGCAGCAAAGTAAAGGAAGAGGTGATAGAAATTTTAGAGGCAGTTTTGGAGGAAGAAGTCCTAACCAGAGGCCTAGTGGTGAGTCTAGCCAAGAAGAGCAAGTTGGAGAGTCAAGTAGCAGAGGAGGCTACTGAGGAAGAAGGCCAAATGAAAGAGGTGGGACAAATGGATCAGGTAGAGAATCCAAGTTCTCCAACATGAGATGTTATAACTGTAATCAGATAGGACACCCAGCCTATAAGTGTCCAGAGAAGGCCTCAACTTCTCATGGTAATGAGAGAAGAACCACATTGACTCAAGAGGATGCAGGAAGTGTGACATCTCCTGAAGTGAGTTTGACATCAGAAGTGGGAGAAAATCTAATGATCAAGAGGATGTTGCTCAAAGAACCAGTGCAGACTGAACCATCACAAAGGAGAGCACTTTTTAGGATCAACTACAAAAGCAAAGGTAAAATATGCAAGGTAGTCATAGATTCTGGTTAATAGATAATATGGTGTCTAGGGAAATGGTGGATAAATTGAACATAGAAAGGATTCCTCATCAAACTCCTTATAGAGCATCTTGGGTAAGTGATAGCCAATCACTTTTAGTAGATGAACAAGCATATGTTGATTTTCAGATTGGAGAATATAAGGAGAGAATTTTATGTGACATTTTGCCCATGGAGTGTTGTCACCTACTTTTAGGTAGGCCATGGCACTTTGATAGGCAAGCATTATATGATGGATATGATAACACATACACCATCAAGAAGGATGGAAAGACTTTTGTGATGACACCATTGCAAAAGGGTGTTGCAACACAGTAGGCAGCCAAGATCATTTTGGTGGGTAAGAAAGAGTTTGTGAAGATCAATGAAGAAGAGACAAGGCAAGTTGAGGATACCTCAAGGAGTGGGGTTACCAAATCTCACAGTTTGAAGGTGATTTTAGTTTTGAATGATGGAGATCAGATGGTAACGTCTAAGATGGATCAATAGAAGGTCAAAGAGTAGGTCTGCAAGCAGCCACAGGTTGATTGGAAACAAGAGGATGTTATCATAGTAGGGACCATTGTTTGTCCTCTAGAGCCAACACGAGTTGAAAGGCAAACATATTCTACCATAACAACAGTACAAGAAGCATCAAACAAGGTTTTGAATGTAGGTGTTCAGGCAGATATGATAGTAATAAATCATGGCATGCAACATCCAAGTTTGGTTGCAAGCACTCACTCATGGCAAGGTGTGAGTAGAGCCTACAATGCTAGGCATGAATTTTTTATTCCATGGAAGCAAGTTGCCGTCCAGAGCTCATGGGGAAGGCTTGATGCAGCAAAGGATGATGATGGTGCAAGACACAAACTCAACTCATGGGACATGAGTTCTTTTCTAGGTGGGGTGTATGGTGCAGGAGCACCTAACACAAGGTGGCCTCTGTGAGGCATTTAAGTTCATGTTCTATTTTAAAATAGGTTTTATGTTGTAATAAGGTCTATTCGACCAATACATTTTTCCTTTCTTTTTGTAAGTCCCTAGTGACTTAGGTCACTTTTATCAAGTTGTTAGTTTTAGAAGATGGTTGGAATCAGTTAGTTTCTCCCAGCTGCTTGGAATCAATTAGTTTTTCTCCCAGCCGCTTGGAATCAGTCTCCCAGCCGCTTGGAATAAGGTTGGTGTTCCTCAGGGCAAGCTTATAAACCCCAGAGAAATGAATCAAAGGCATATAGATTAGATAGTATTGTAATCAGATTGAAGAGGAGATTGAATGTAATTGTGTGAATGTAATTGTGCATTGTGTTAAGGAGAAATCAAACTATTCTATGTCATCAATTTGTTTTTCGTTCTCTGTAATTACAAATTGCATAGCTATAGATTTCTTTTCCTTTCTTTAATTTTGTTGCAAAATGTCGATGTGAAGCATTCCACTGGTGAGATTTCTATCGAAATCAGTGGAATGGATTCATTGTACAATATTCGTTTGTTTCCTATCTTGTTTCATTGTTTGGTGGTGCAGATGTTCCAGATTAAGGAGTGTGCATAGTAGGTGGCCTAGCATCTCCATGTGCTAGGGTTTGGATTGGAGGAGTTGGAGCTATTATCAGTGAGACAGAGGCCATCGATGGAACATACCTCACTCAAAGTGACAAGGATAGTCTGGCTAAAGAGAGGTTTGAGCCATTGAAAGAAAGTCATGGTTTGAGGTTCATATCAGGATGAGAAAGTACATCAGGTAGGTGACTTGGTGTTGTGCCGATAGTGTTGGTCTTACCGATCGAGGGTATCAGGGTGACAAGGAGTAACTTACACTGACAGAGATCCATCGGAAAGAATCAATGTATCGGTGACTCTGAAGTAAGTCCGACTGATAGCTCAAGTCATGCTGAAAAGGGGTTAGTCCATCCGCATATCGGTCTATCTTCATAAATGTTCGCCGATGATCTAGGTCTTGCCGACGAGTGTTGTTCAAATGGTATATTGAGAATGTATATTGAGAAAGCATGTGGGGAATGTATATTGAGAATGTATCTTTCGTCAGATACAAATGGTGACTGGTCGTAACGGTGAATCAGGGTATAGAAACTTTAGTCCACTGGTAATAGAAAGTTACACCAAGCATATACTAAGTTAGTGTATCAGCATATCAGAAATAGGTTGTAAGTGTTCGCCGATGGTAAATGTCATAGTGACAAGAGTTTGGCGATGGTTGAACTAACTGTCGGCTCAAGCGTAGAGGGAGTAAGTCTTACCATATGAGGCTCCCCATCATATATATATTCCATTGAGGTATTTTGGGATTGAGGCCTTGCTTTGGAGTATCATGAGATTTTGTTTGTAGGCGTGAACCTCTTGAATAGAGACAGTCCACTCTCCTACCCCATCAAATCTATTTTTATGAATTTTGTGTTGTTCCTTTTGTTTGATTGTTTTATTTTTGTTGTGTTGTGGTGTGCACCTATGTGTAGATTGACCTCCAAGCTTGGGGATGAGCCTCTAGTGGGTCTATGGTAGGGTGGAAAGCATTTTGGTGGCTTGGAGTTTCTCTTTGGTGTTTTTCTTGTAGGTTATTATTGAGTTCTTAGAGTTTGAAAGAGGAGTTCATCATTTTTGTGTTGTGTATTTTATTGGCTATTTGAGAGCCATGGTCAATAGACCTCATTGTAAAAATTGTTGTGAGAGAGCTCTCTTACTTTGTTGCAAACTAAAATTTTCTCCTATGGTTTCATGTTTATAGAAATGTAAATGTTGTTGGTTTTATTGTTATGTTGTTAAGGTTGTAATATGAGAAAATATATTTTGTTAGTTTATGTTTTGCATTGGGTGATGGAAAAGAAGTTGTGACTAAATTAATTGTTTTTGTATATAAAGTATATTTATATGCTACTATTTTTAAGTTGCAAAAGAAAAATTATTAAGTTGATGTCCATATTGGAGTGTACAAAACAAAATCCATATTGTTGTTTAAAACAAAAAAAAAAAGTATAAAGTAGTTGATGTCTGTATTTTCAAATAAAAATATCATAAGTGTACATGTGAAGAAATTGTATTTTTCTTGTACATATCTTTTATATTAAAAAAAAATGTATTTCTAGTTGCTGGATTATTCCCATTTATTTATTTCAAAAGGTAAAGTTAGTTTTTATATATATATATATATATATATATATATATATATATATATATATATATATATATATATATATATTACACATGATTATTTTTCTCAATTGACAAACTATTGTTAAAAAAAATATTATAAACATATGACAGTAGTGAGTATATGCTTATATATATATATAGTAATTGGATATTAAATATTAAGCAAAATGAATATCAATAAACATTATATTGAAATGTGAAATAAAAATTAATAAAAGAAATTTTATTGACTAATTGTTTTAGGGTTTAAACCCCAGCAATTGTCATATGGCAAGTGAAGCAGGAAGAAGGGCGGTGGCCAAGTCTACTGCCATTGATTGCTTTATGAAGGGTTTGGGTGGGGAGTCTGCTCCCCACCCCCGCCATTCGTTGGAACACGTTGTGTGTAGTGCTCAACATACACCTCTGCCACTGCTTAATCGCGGCTTTGGCGCCCCTAAGCCCTCCGCCGCCTGGGAATTTTGATATGCATTTTCTTTTATTTATCTCTACAACAAAATAAAAATTATATATATATATATATATATATATATAAAATGTATATTCACCCTTGTTTAACAAAAAAAAGAAATTCATATATTCTCTGGTTTTAAACCAGAATTAAAAAAAGATAGATAATATTAAGGAAAATAAATTAAAAAAAAAAGATAGATAATATTAAGGAAAATAAATAAAACCCTATACTGTATATACCTCCATTTTGGAGTCTCCATGGTTGCCCTTATTTCAGGCCTACATAGAAAGAAAAATAGAGAAGAAGAAGAGAAAATAATAGGTGAGAAAGAAAAGAATGATTAGGGCTTCTTTGATAAGGAAATAAATATTTTATTAAGAGAGATTTTAGGGTTGGAAAAAAAGAGTTAAGATAAAATAGAAAGAAATTAGATTTTTTTTCATTTATTCCTTGTGCATGTGAAATGATATCCTCTCATCTCTAATTTTAATTTTAAAATGAGTGGTGTTTTAAATACCTTTTTATTCTTGCTTTAATTTATTTAAGTAGGGTTGTTTGATTTTTGCTTTTTAATTCCTTGCTTTAATTTATTTAAGTAGGGTTGTTTGATTTTTGTTTTTTAATTTCTTGCCTTAATTTATTTAAGTAGGGTTGTTGAATTTTGCTTTTTATTTTCTTGCTAGAAACTTAATATTGTAATGAGGGGATTTTAATGGGGATTTAACTTTTGCATTGGGAAATATTTAGGTATTAGATTATTATATTTTAATTCTATTAATGCCTTGACTATTGCATTGTTATAAGATAAATTTTTATTTTAAATACTCATAGTGATGTAAAACATTTTAATTATTCTAGGGGAATAGTTGAATTTATTATCATGGACATAAGTATTTTAATTGTCCATATTTAATATTAATTTATTTTAGTGGAATGGGTTATTCATCTCTTTGTCCTTTTATTTTATCTAGGGATTTAATATGGTAATGAGAGGACTTTTAATGGGGTTTTAAGTTATTACAATTGGAAGTATTTTAGGTGTTAGATTATTATTATATTTTAATTAAATGCCTTTAATGTTGTAGACTAATCTAATTATTTTTATTTAATCCATGTGCTTGTTCAGAAAATTGTTATGTGGGTATGATTAAAATTAATTAGCATAATTACCTCATTTGAATGGAAGGATTATGTGTTTTAATTAAATATTTTTTTATGAATGCTCTAGAGGCATTGTACTGTTGAAATTTGTCTAGAATAATATGGTTAACGTAGAAATTTAATTCCTATCTATGTTATCACATTTCAATTGCCATGAGATTTAATCATGAATTACATGTATTTAATTCGATCATTTATTTCTAGTTCCTAGGGTTTGATTTCGACACATGTCAAAATCTCTTCTTTCACTTACCAAACTTAGGGTTAGACTCAAAATTAGATCTAACCCTATTGGTGACGCTCCTCACATAGCATAACCCCCTTAGTAGACTACCATCTCGTAGTGGATACGAAGGACTTTGCACTTCCCTGACCTTGACTAAGGTTTTCATCGTAGTGTGATGGTCTCTGAGTGCACATGTTGTGTGTGAGGGGGTTTTTAGAGTTGGGTGGGAAAATTTTTTGATGTTTCATGTCATGACCACATAGCAAATGTGGACATGACACATGTGTTGTGTGTTGTGACCATATGGGAAATGTGGGCATGACATAGGTTATGGATGGGTTGGATGGAGGTTCTTTGAACTTTATTTAGATGAAGGGTTAATGTTTCCACATGCTCTAGATTATCCTCTTGACATAGCTCTTGATTTTCTTCAATGGAAGTATAAATCAAATACTCTTGGATAGGCTTGAGAGACTCTAGATGCTCAACAACATGAGTGTATAATATATCTTGACTTAGACTCATGGTGGGAAATTCTTCAATAGATTCAATGGATTGTGAACTACATGATGGGATTGGTGTAATATGCATGCCATTTGAAGGTTCTTGGATAGTTTCAAGGATAGAGATTTGATGGCATGAGAGTGGTTTACTCCTTGCAAATGGCCATTGGATCACATCATTCATGAGTATATGGGGGGTGCTGCCACAATAATGGGTTACACTTTTTGGGACATCCTGATTTTTGCTGAAATCACATATTTTTAGAAAATATAATGATTTAAGCCTTGAAAGGTTCCATTCGAAGGATTTTAATTGAAGAGGGTTTGATCAAACCCCCTTAGATTCAGCCCCCTTGGATAGAACCCCGCTAGCTTTAAACCATACCTATAATGGAGTCTCCTCTACACCTATCAAAATGCTGATAAAAAATTAGTTTTGATTTACCTTTTGGGGGATCAAATGAATTCATTTAAAATTTATGTTTTGTAAGTATGTAGTACTTATTATAATCTTCCCAAAAAGTATAATTTTAAATATATTTAATTTGATTATTATATTTATTTTTTATTTCTTGTGAATGTAGGTTTTTCATTGAACATCAAGTTCTCTATTCTACACACATGGAAAATTAGTAAATTAGTGAAAAAAATTCTAAAAAATATCTATGCACTAGGTATTGATGTCCTTCTTTAAAAAAAAAAGAAAAATTGAATTTCAATGCATACAGAAAAAGTTATGTTTTACGGAATACACCTATGTCTAAATTATAATTGGTTTGACTTCAAAACTTAATTAAAAAAAATATATTCAACAAAACATTATGAAACCAAATGCATATCCTCTATATTAGAGGGTACCAATCTAAATTCAAAAGAATCAGAGTTTTATCCTTTGTAGAAAAAAAAGTTATGTGCTACAGAATACACATCACTTTAAAAAAATGTTGTTTACTATTCAAAACTAGTTATCAAAGGAGATGCAAAAAATTTTACAATTTAACTCCAATTTTTTTAAAAAAAATATATTTAGAATCTACAAACAAAATCTCACAAATCACTAGTTTGCATCATCTTCAAATTCTTAATGGTTTAGTGGCTATAGGTGTCATAAAGTGAAGATTTAGTTCAAAATGTTGATTTCAATGTCAAGTTTGGCCAAAAAGTGTAACCCATTATTGTGGGATGACCTTGGGTGGATGGACAATATAACGGATGGAGATTAATGGTAGAGGGTGTAGGCTTATGATTAACATTAGGATTGCTTGTACTAGATAGGAATGAAATTGGATGAGTGGATTTGGATTTCTTCATAGCTTTTCTTTTGCTTTTAGATTTTGCAAAGAGTCTTTGGAAAAAATTGTTTAAGGACTCATTGGTTGAAGGATTAGGGCTTGGAGTGTTTGATGGTGGTGTTGGTGTAAGGCTAATAGGCTTTGGTATAGGCATTCTATTAGATGGTGATGGAGGGATGATAGGATTGGACTTGAATGAGTTGATGGTAATAAGGTTTTCTAAAGGTTTGCTCTGATCTTTTGTTCAAACAATGGTCTTGAGCTAGAAGAAATCAAAGTGTTGATATAAAGGAAGTCAAATAGGGATAATTGGTAACCACTATTGATACAGATTAGACCTTTATCAAGATGCTCTAGTCTAGTTTCTAGGTAGAGGATGATTGATCCTCATAGGAAACTGACTAGGTTACTTAATTTAGTGGATCTTAATGATACCTTAATGGAAATCTTGGTTTGTGTTTTTCTCTTTGAATGACTAGAGATGGTGTGCAAGTGAAATGTTTGAAAATGGCTAAAAGATCCCTGTGTATGGTTTTAACTGATTTCACAAGTGTAAACTAAGCCAAAATGGGCACTTGAAATTGATTTTTTTCTCTCTCTCAATACCTCAGGAAGTGCATACTATTATGGATGCATTGGTTTATATGCGCAGAAATATGTCGTAAATGCGCAGTTCTGCTTATTGAATGCATAACTCTGTATGCGCGCTTCTGTTGTTTATATGTGCTGAAAGGTGTATGCACATCTATATTGTTCAAATACGTAACAATATGAAGTGTATGCGTAGAAGGATACAAATGTGCTAAAAGATATGTCAAATGCGTGGCAAGAAGTCTTAAATGCGTAGTTCTATGCTTTTGCAGAGTTTGATCAATTTTTTTGTTCTAAGCACATTTTTCCAAGCAACTTAAGTATTTTTTGCTGATGATTTTGTTTCAATTTGTTGCAAGAAAACACAACAGACAAGAAGATCTCATGGTGTTATACAAATTTTAGATAAACATTTTGCAAACAAGTACAATTCCTATGGTTGGCAAGGACAATATTTATTGAAACCCAACTTGGATTTCTCTAGCCATTTAAATCAAGATGGATGGTTAGTAACTTGGTAGCATTGGCTCCCTCTTGCATGACACTCACTTCTCCTGGCATACCAAGTTACAATTCCTCTAAAGAGTTGAATTTTCTATCTCTACACGTGATTAGTGAATGCGTTGGGCAGCTTCAGATGTCCGACCTCCTACATCAACAAATAGAAGGAATTAGGCTTCTAAAAATAATTGGTTCTTAATAAGGGCGTTCATTCAGGTGGTTATATGTGCAGCAATTCGCTCTGTTTAGGAGGCTTCCCAATTTGTATAGGTTAGGCTCTACAAGTATTAACACACTAGAAGGGTACTATAGGAAACATTCGTCAGTATAACACAACAACACCTATTGTTTATGACTTTCGTCAGAAACACATTTATATATAGCAGCTTGAAAGTGGCTTGGCTTTAGCACATTACTGCTCAAGGTCATCCCACTTGGAAGAAGCACAATCCCAAGGGCAGACCTCTTCTAAAGGTTAAACAAATGAAATAATGGGTTTGGCATTTTGGTCACCCAAGATGAGGGGAGCATAGGCCTATCACCGTTTTACAAACACAGTAGACACTGGTTCATTAACCTTCTAGATTTAATCTAAATGTGATTTAATCTACCAAGAACCAAATTGACATGATAGCATAATATGAAAAGATAGTTGATTTTAATCTCCTAATCAAACTATGTGATGATTGTATTGAAGATTTGATCAAGTTACTTTCCCATACTTATCCTAGATGTGAATTTGCAAATGAAAGATTTGCTAGAAATATTTATTCAATTTTAACCTCCTAATCAAATTATGTGATGATTGTACTGAAGATTTGATCAAGTTACTTTCCCCTACTTATGCTAGATGTGAATTTGCAAATGCAAGATTTTCTTGAAACATTTGTTCAATTTTAACCTCCTAATTTGGGACTATGTCAAATTTGTATGCAAAGATGTAAGGTTACTCCTCCTAATTAAGAACTAGATGAAGATTGTATGCAATTTGTATGAACAATGATGTGATTTACTCCTAAGTAAAATTACATGAAGATTGTATGCAAGTTGTATGAACAATGATGTGATTTACTCCTCCTAATTAAAACTAGATGAAGATTTGTATGTAATTTGTAACTAAAAATGCCTAAACCAACTATTAAACCTACAAGAACATTCTCTCAATAGCCTCCATTGATGGTTGATAATACCTGCAATACAAGTTAGTATTGAAAATTTTACAAAAATCAATACAAATCTCTGACAGGAATCAGATGTGCTGAAACAAACAATGGATGCACAAAAAGATAGATTAAAAGTGTAGAAAGATAGATGTGTAGAAAAAGTCTTAAATGCGCAGGAAGAATGAAAACGTAGAAAGAACTGTTAGATGCACAGAAAGAAGTTTCATATGCGTAGGACTGCACTTTTCTTCATAGATACGCTAGACTAGAAATTGAATGCGCTAGAACAACCTATCATGACTGCAACTTCACCAAAAACTCAAAATGGAGATTAAAAATAGGGCAGTGGCCCATGGTGGGCACCAAAATGTGATTGAATTTATGAACTACAATAGAATATGCCTAAATATTCAATACTCGAATGAAAATAAGATAAATGCAATAAACTAAAGATATACCTTGCTAAACTGATTTACCTCGTGTCTTCCATTGTTGCCTATCTCTTTAATGATCTTTGTGGATTATGATTGAGCTCTGAGAAGTATGACTTCCTTGTTGTTTTAAGATGACAAAGAGAGAATGTCTTTTGTGAAGGAGTATGCAATGAGGGATAAACTAGAATGCAACACTAAGATGAATGATGGGTATTTTGATATGAAGCCATGATAATGATATTGATAGGCAGCTAGATGAGATTATGATGCTAATGAGTGGAGCCAAAGGCACACTTGATAGTTATGGTAGAATTTCCGTAGCATAAGTTTATTAAAGCTTGAGTGATATGAAAATGAGTGTGAGAACGTTGCTTTTATAGGCTAAGGATGGACCAATTCCAAGTGTCACAATCTCAACGGTGGAGTACAAGTCATGTGATGTGTACGGTTGAGATGAAGTTTGGTTGGGATTAGGGAGAGAAACATGGAAGATGTTCCTACTATGTCTACAAGGTAGAGGAATATGTGGAAGCATAAGCCACATGTCATGATGCTCACAAAGACCTGTGAGTTAAAAGTGGAAGACTTTGAGAAGATTATGAAAGGAGGAGTCTTGGTTGTTGGAATGTGAGAGAGAAATTAGGATTTTTAAAGACGAGTGTCTTTGACCATGGAGATGATTGATAAATAATAGGACACATGTGGAGAAGAAATAGGGATGGTTAGAGGATAAATAGGACATGTGGATGAGGATAATTTGCTAATTAAATATTAAAAATATTCAATTATGTGTGCAACATGGTGAGGTGTCCAATATGACATGGAGGAATGACATGGATTAATGACATGGAATTAAACATAGGACTCTGACTAAGAGGATGCAATTAAATAATTTAGGATTATTTAATTAGATATGACATTAGAGGAATTAGGATACTTAATTAAATAAATTGATTTTTATTTAATTATTTGGAATAATGAATCAATTAAATAAATTAGGATATTTATTTAATTGATAGATGAACAAGAATAAAGTAAATATTAGAATATTTATTTAATTCCACACGAGCCATTTTAGGTGTATACACCTTCAAATATCCATTATTATCGTTTATTAAAGTTCAAATTTCTAAAGGCTCTTTAAAATCTCCTAATTTCATTTTAAGTTCTTAATACATACAAAACCCCCAAATTTTTCCATTCCATCTCTAACCCCCGACAAGTTCTCATTCCATGCCAAAGTCTCTACATTTGCTCTCCATTCATGTTTTTATTAAATTTTCAAAGGGTTTGAACTAACTAAAAACTTTGTGGGAGGTTAGCTCGGTTGTGAAAACCTCCCTAACCCCTAACATTCATCTTTAAAAGTATTTAAAGCTATTTTTTTAGAGGTTTTGTAGGTTGCGAAATCCTCCAAAACCCTCGACACACTTTTAAAAGGCCTCTTTATTTACATTTTTAGAGCTTTTACTCCAATTCACAACCAAACTAATTTGCAAAACCTCTTTAACCTTTGAATTCCTTTCTTCTTTGCCCTGATTCATTCTTGAAAGCCCTCAAACCTCTGAAATTCTATTTCACAACCATTTTTCTGCCCAATTGGAAGCTCTAGGCCACCATAACTAGGAAGCTTTGTAATAGATTATGAACATTCTTTGAAGTGTGAAGGATAGATTCATTTTTATCACATATTTTAGTTGGAAATGGTTTGGGAACCTGCATACAAAAGGTGGAAGCATAAACAAGGCATGAGAATTTCTTAATAGGTTATCTCAAAGTTGTGATGCTATCTCATCGACTGTAATGATTACTATTATGCAATTTTTGCACAACATATCAAACTTTCAATATCAGTGAGTTTTATGGCACGAGGCTAGTAAGATTCAATGCAGCTTTTCTAAATGGATTCAACGTATCCACAAAGCACATAGTTAATAATAAAGAAAGTGGCACACAAGATTCAAACAATAATAATATAATAAAATAACTGATTCAAGAATATTAATGGTTATACGTTTAATTTCCATAAAATAAATATTATTATTTGATATTTTAGATTTTGTAATTAATTGATGTTAGTAGTGTTAATGTTAAATAGATAATTGCTTCAGCTATGAGATTTCAAAATGTACTGATGTTTCAATGAGATTTTTGCAAGTAGAGCAGCCTCAACTCCTTAAGAATTAGAGACAAAATCCAAATGCTCCAATGATGTTTATTATTTATTTATTTATTTCTTAGAACTTTGTTAAGGGGGGGGTATGTCGAAATGAATGTGATCTTTTATTATGCATTATTGAATTAAAAGAAGTCTTTGTTTTTAAATTGTTGTTTTAAATTGATTTTATTGGAGAGGAAATTTGAAGAGTTGGGAAAAGAAACTTATTTATAGAGGAAATGTGAAACATTTTCGGATCAGCAAATAAGAGTGTTGTAGCTTTTCTTGTTGGGAGTGATCTTTCATGATTTTCTTCTTTTTGGATGGGCTTTTTGGAATGGAAAAAGGGGGGGTGATGGCTGAAATGATTTGGTGAGAAAAGAATGCTGGTTGGAAATAGGTTATTCTTCTATTTGGAGTGAATGTTTTGGATGATCCTAACTTGGATAGCCAAGGTATGATTGGTATCTTTTTGTATTTTAACATTTTGTTAAATTATGTGATTGTCTGTGTCGATGGGTTATTAGTATTGTTGTAAAATATGTATTGTGTGGTGTCTTGCTTGAATGTTAGTGGGGTTTAGGTGTGCAAAGGGAGTTGCCCTTCGAGTCTAATGAGAGCTTCCCTCATGTGGAGTTAAGGAGGGTGTGAAACCTCTCTTGGGGTTTTGTGATATATGTGAAGAAGTGGTGGGTTGATTTGTGTGTTGGGAGATGTGGAGAATGGGAGAGTATTTGATGGCAGATTGTTGGTAGCGAATGGTTACTGGGAGGATGTATGATTGATTTGTATTGTGGGGAGGTGATGGTGTGTGGAAGTGTGAAGTTGTTTGAAGAAGGGAGTTAATTGTGCCCCAATAGGGAAGGGAATTCCCCTTCTTCCCCTTTGCAATAATTTCGTGTACGGATTCTTTGTGAGTGAGTTCATTGTCACAAATGTTTGTTTTGTTTTCTTTATTTGTATGTAGCATTGGGTTTTGTTTCCTTCTCAGGGGTGGACTCAATTTTATTGGTCCTATGGCTGGGAGGAGAGCAGGGCTAGTCTACTCTATTTTGTTGCATGCATGTTTATGAAGAAATTTTTGATCAATATTTGTTGTTGAATAAGATGGGTGTAGTCTTATTGTAATATACTTATCTATGTCATTGATTCATTATTTATGTTGTATACTTAGAGTTATAGAATGAAAGAAATTTCTTGTTGTAAGAAAAGAAATACAGTGACCAGCATTAGTAGAAGTATTTTACTCAATCTTACTCAATATTGATTGTAATATCTATAGTCTACTTCTATACCCATTTTTAATAGATCCTAGAAGTTTAACACTTACAATTTTGTTATTGTAGTAATCTAAGTTGTCCTAATCTATAATACATTTATCTTTCTTGGGTAGATGAATTTCACAGCAAAACTTTTTCTTTAATATTCAAAAATCACAATAGTGATCACTAATAAACTAGGAATTATGGTAGTAGGAAGGAAGTTGATTATTTATATAGTCTGTACTATTCTATTGTTGATATTCCAAAGTTATTTACTATATATATATATATATATATATATATATAGTAAATAACTTGTTATTATGTCATTTCTTTATATAGTCTATTCATTATTGAACTAGGCTAATAGTTTCTTATCTCAAGTCATTGGTTCTTTATGACATCGCATTTCTTTATCTTTTGTTGTTGGAAGAAATTGTTTGATCCTTGTTCTATTTAGTCACTCTGATTCACCTCCGAACATTGATGAATAACATCTAATTTTTCCTATGTGTTGTCTATCTCACCCATATTTGGCAAATTTATTAACATTGTATGCTTTTATATGTATTTTGAGATGGCCCTTTTTGTTATTAAGTTTATTCTCAAAGTCTAAGATCTTCAGTTTGTAACTTAACTCCTTTTCTCAAAGGCCTATGTGGATAGATTCTACTCTCCCTTCATGACACCATGACATGATAAGAGGTTGGCTGTGGTCATCCCTTGGCCTCCATAGACCAGGGCCCTTCATTCCTTTTATTTGATTTGCCTTGGATTATTTTTACATTCATTACAATTGCTTTAAGAATAGTTACATATTTAGCATTTGGTTTATTTGTTAACTTCTCTTTTGTGACGACTACACATTGGATATATATATATATATATATATATATATATAGTTAGTTAGTTAGTTAGTTAGTTAACTCAGATGTAAAATTGCTGAGACTCAGAAAATACTTTAAAGGTCTATATTGATCTGCATCATAACAATAGAGAAATACTTGAATGCATATATGATTTTCTTGCATTTTCACTGAAATAGATATAACTGTTATTAATTTGTAATAGAGTAGTGGAAATCATGATATGAGTTGGCAAAATAATAAATATACATATATATTTATATGTTTGCAATTTATAACATTTTAGATCATTCTGATAATTGGTTGAGACCAAATTTTTATTCAAACAAATGTGATTTGATATTATTTAAGTTTTGTAATGAGTAATCATTCAATAGTATTTGTGAAATAGATATATACAAAATTCTCTGTCACATGTTTATTTCCTTTATGAAGTTTTAATAGGACAATAATGAAAAATGTTGTTAACTAACTACGTAATTATTGTTCAAATCTATGAGAAAATCTTCTCTGCTATATATATATATATATATATATATATATATATATATATATATATATATAGCAATAAATTTTCTTGATTTTATTAGTTAAATCTTTGGGTGGGCATTACATCATATGAGAAGTGGCTTGGTTCTAAAATCAAAGGAAGTCAGTCTCTCGGTGAGTCTCAGTCATACATATTGAAGGCATTGCATTATAAAACAATGGTGCAACCTTTAATATTAAAAGTGCAGCCATTCCACAAGAAAATGGTGCAACCTATTTAAGGAAGGTGTGGCCTATTTTTATAGTGGCATAGATTTAATATCATGATGCCAACATTCAAAGAAGGAACCATTGCCCTCAATGTGCAGTCTAGAGTTTTAATGTCCATCATTGAGCAAAGCCTCTATGAGTAAGAAAGCATCAACATTATAAAAGGTTAGGCACCATCTCTCTAACATAGCCAATTCAATGATGGCTTAGCCATGGTGCAAAAGCTAAAACAAATGATAGCTAGGTTATAACAATGGTGCTATCTATACATATTGAATGCAGCCTATCCAATATAAGACACGCAAGCAATGCCTATGACAATCAAACACAACCACTTCTATGCTAAAAATTAAGGTGTTGTCTCTAAAAGGAGAGATTATGGCTCTACCAGATGAAAGATGGTGCTCAGCTATAATGTAGATGGTGCATCAATACATTTCAGTGGCATATGAGAAAGGTCACAGAAAGATACAAAAGACAATGATGCACTACCATCGTAGATCCAAAGTCAATTCAACAATAGGTGCAATAGAAAGAAGGCAAACATGGATGTCAGAAAGAGGATTAGCACTTGAATGCCATGTGGAGGAGGAGCTTGTTATAGAACTCACGTAGGGTTTTTAATAAGTTTCAAATGAATCTTTATTAGAATCTTTAAAATTTTCATAAAGTGATTCATTATTAAAAGTGAGCCAATGATATAATGAGTCACATGCTTTAAGTGATTCAAAGAATACTGTGAGTCACTATTAGATAAGATGAGTCCTTAATTAAATAATGGTGGGCCCTCAATAAATAAAGCTAAGGCTTTATATTAAAAAAAATCTATCTTTAATAGCTAAATAAATTATGTGATTGGTAGTTTTGCATTCATTGTATCTGTATTCATCTTGTCTTTTCTTTATCAAATATTGTGCATGATTAATTCTCTCTGAGTTGGGAGTTTGTGATTGACATGTTGCTATGCTAGATAGGTTTCCTTTCAAGTTTCCTTCTTCTCTTTTCTCCCCAAAAATATGAAAAAATTCTCAAGGAAGATCTTACAAAGAGCCAACTTCTAAAATCCTGGAGGTTATCTCGATCTACAAAGTCCCACATTTCAAGATTTCCCATTGTTGTGTGTGAAATGCAAATTTTACCATCAACAGTTTTTGGCACACCCAATGGGACAAAGTTTGAAGCTAAGAAGTTTAGTGTTGTTCTTAGCCTTGTGTAGTCTTGAAAACCTCTTTCAAGAACCTAGTAAATCGACCCCACCTTAGTGCCAATAGTTTTTGGCATGCCTAGTGGGACATGAATCAGAGATTTTTGTCTTTATGTCATTGTATCTTTGTTCTACATTTTGTGATTTTGGTGGAAAGTCACAAAAATTATTTTCTCATAGGAGCATGCATCTTCCATTTGGTCACAATGGTGGTGACTTTATCTCAGATCTTCACTTCTATAGATCATGGCAGCCCCAAATATTTATGTGCATCTCAATATTCTATCGAGAGATTTACCATTTGTGAGTTGGGATTGAATTCCTCTTCTAATGCAACAACAAGGTTAGGTTCCTGAAGTAGCATTGAAAGCATTACCTCATTTTTATGGAGATGGCTCTGTTAATCCTACAGATCACATTCAAGATGTAAATTTGTGCAATATACACCATGTCACAACTGAAAGTGTGGCTCTTCTTTTAATTACATCTTCTCTTAGAGTCAAAGCACAAGAATGGTACACAAATCTTCAACCCTTTTCAATAACTGGGTGGGATGAGCTTGGAGATCTCATTCATAATCAATTCTGAGAGAAGGCAGATGTTAGCTCCCTCACTCAAAATCATGTCGCAAAAAAGAGGTATCCAATAGAGTGCATGCATGATTTCAATGAGAGGTTTGACAAGGTATGGAAAAAAAAATTTAGTAGATGTAAGACCCCCTCTAGGTTTTGCATTTGTGTATTATTTGAAGCCTTTAGATCCTAAGATTTCAATTATGATACAAGCTCTAGGAGGTAAAACATTGTCTCAATCATATGATATTGGTATTAGAGCTAAAATGAACCTCATAGATGCCAGTACATTGCCTCCTTTCCCTTCAAAACCACAGCTTCCTCGTGTAGGTATCTCATCCCAAGATCTCATATATAGCCAAATACAAATTTGTTCTATTCCACCCACCCTCCCTACTAATTTGACAAATCATAAGGAGATGAGTGAAATAAAAGGGCTTCTAGAATCCTTTTCTCGTGAGCTCAATGAGCTAAGAGACGAGAGCATGTATCAGGTTCATCCATCCTTTATGCCTTAAAGACTTTAGCCATATGAATGCAATCTATTTGTAGAAGAGATCCCTCCTCAAGCAAAAAATCTACCTAATTATTTTCAAAATTGTGCTTCCAAAGCTTCTGTGGTTTCAAATCCAAGGTTTCAGCCTATGGAAATAACAAATGAAGTGTTTTGTCAATTTGATATCAAAGAGGAATGCAAGAGGTGGTTCCTATTTATCCATTGCCTTCAATTGATTTAGGGCATCATGCACATATGGAAAATGTTGATTCAGAGATATAGTCAAATGAAAAAGAGGATGAGGATGTTGATAATGGTTTGATTTCTCTTGAAGTTGAAAAGTACTTGCAAAAGAATCTAGAAGATGAATAGTACTGGGCAAAGGATGATGCAATACCTTTACCTCTACTTGAAGAAGAACAAAAAGTAAGTCCTCTTGTGCAAAATAGTGAAGAGGAGCTTGAAAATGATTCTTTTTAGGATGGGCTAGAAGTTTTTTTTTCAAGTTTAGATGATGATGACAAAAGAAAATGTGAGTTTCATGATAATGATGCATCAAGGGATATCGTTGGTAATGAAGAGTTGCATCATACTTTATTCTTGGTCCATGAAGAAATTTCAATCAGATTTAGGACTATTATTGGCAGCTCCGTCACATGAAAACTAGATTTTGATGCTATCTCATATCATGATCTTGTAGGAGAACATGCAAAAGAGATTAGCAATGAGGTCAAGTTCATAGATGTCTCTGCATGCAAGCAAAAATATGAGCTCCAATGCTTGGTATTCCCATCCCACCCTCCACTGGATGAAGAATAGTATGTAGATCATCTTGCATGGTATTTCAATGCCAAAAGAGAGTCTCTGGAATGCAGGCAAGCAAAGAGGTACAAGTTTTTTCTGTATTTCTTCATATGGTTTATTTGGTCTATTGTCAGTTCATTGTGGATGAAATGGAGCATAATCATTTGATTTGGGAGTTATTTTACCATTCTGGTGAATGGTCATGTTCCTATCAAGTTTCCTTTGTTCAAAGCTTAGTCTCAGTGTTTCAAAATAAGTTGCAACTACAAAATTTAGATTCAGTTTCTATTTTTTTGTCTTTTCAATAAAATCTCAGTTGTAGTAAAGATTCAAAATTTTTAGTGGTCAATCATTTTCTGGATTGCTTGCAAAGTGGTTCTTAGCTATGTAATGTTTAAGTTTCCATTTCAGAATAGTGGCTCTTCTTGGCATTTTGTTTCAGTTGTTGTGCATAGGTTTTCATGGCATATATGGTGGTTTCAATCTTCAAGATTTATTCAGTTTGTTGGTTTGTTTTTGAGTGTTTTGCTCACATGGCCTAATGGATACAAGGCACTAGAGATGGGATTCGATGTGTGCAGGCACACTTTCCCTCATGAGTCATCAAGAAATGTTGTGCAATTTCTGCACAACATATGGAACTTTTGATATTAATGAGTTTTAGGGTGAGGGCAGTAATATTCAATGCAGCTTTTCTAAATGGAGTTAGCCTATGAACTAAGCACATATTCAATACTAAAGAGAGTGGCACATAAGATTCAAAGAAGGAAACATCATATGAGAAGTGGCTTGGTTCTAAAATCAAATAAACTCAGGGTCCCGGTAAGACTCAGTCATACATATTGAAGGCACTGCATTATAAAACAATGGTGCAACCTTTAATACTCAAAGCATAGCCATTCCATAAGAAAATGGTGTTGCGTGTTTAAGGAAGGCATGATCTATTTTTAGATTGGCACAACTTTAATGTCATGGCACTATCATGCAAAGAGGAAACCATTGCCCTTAATGTGCAGTCTAGAGATTTAATGTGCAACATTGAGCAAAGTCTCTACAAGTTAGAAAGCATCAGCATCATAAAAGGTTAGACACCATCTCTCCAACGCAACCAACTCAATGATGGCTCAGCCATGGTGCACAAGCTAAAATAAATGACCACCATGTTGTAACAATGGCGCTCTCTATACATATTGAAGGCGGCCTATCCAATATATGGCACACAAGAAATGCCTATGTGAATCAAACGCAACCACTTCTATGTGAGTTTCAACCATTAGAACATGGTGTAAGCACATATCAGTCATGGCCTACTAAAAATTAAGGCATTGCCTCTAAAAGGAAAGATTATGGTGCTGCTAGATGAAAGATGGCACTTAGCTATAATGTAGATGGTGCATCAATACATTTTAGTGGTATATAATCTAAGAAAGCTCACACAGCAATACAAAAGACAGTGATGCATAGCCACCATAGATCCAAAGTCAATCCAATGATAGATGCAACAAAAAGAAGGAAAATAAGGATGTCAAAAAGAGGATTAGCGCTTGAATGCCACATGGAGGAGGAGTCTATTTTAGAACTCATGTAGGGTTTTTAATAAGTTTCAAATGAATACTAAAATCTTTATCAGTTTCATAAAGTGATACATTATTAAAAGTGAGCCAATGATATAATGAGTTGCATGCTTTAAGTGATCATGAGTCCTTAATTAAATAACAGTGGGCCCTCAATAAATAAAGCTAAGGCTTTATATTAAAGAAACTCTAGCTTTAAAAAGCTCACGGGAGATAAGGCAAACTTTATAAAAGAAACTTTATTTGTTTTACAAAAAAAAATCCACCTATAGGAACAACAAAATAAAAGTGACGCTTTTATTATTTTTTCACACCTCACACAAAAGAAAGTCACCGTGAACTGAAGTAAAAGGAAACATGCAGCTACAGGATGATTTTTTGATAGCAATGGAGGCTATATTTTGCATGATAAAGATAGAAACAAAGCTTAGAAAGAGAGGAGTTATCTCAGGGATATTTTTGCATGCACAATAAAGAGGCAATTTTGATTTTATTCTCCTATATAGAGAGTTTTTACAGAGCAGAGGGCATAGTTTAATTAACAACAACAAAGAAGAATAATCACAGAGCTGAGTAGAGAAGTGGATTCCATGAAAGACAAAGTATATTGTAGGCCTTTGTGGCAATTTTTTCTAGAGTTAGATGGATCTAATGCTCTGTGCCTTGTAGGCCTTTTTGTGTCTTCATTGTAATTCACCCATGAAGGGAAAATAGGCATTCTATGCCATTGATTTTATGTTTGAGGTGTTTCTTCTTTTTTATTTTTAGATCTGGCCTTTATTTTGTTAATCTGAGACTACTAGATCTTATACAACTAAATAAATTATGTGATTGGCACTTCTACATTCATTGTATTTGTATTCATCTTGTCCTTTGTTTATCAAATATTGTGCATGATTAATTCTCTATGAGTTGGGAGTTTGTGATTGGCATGTTGCTATATTAGATAGGTTTCCTCCCATGTTTCCTTCTTCTCTTTTCTCCCCAAAAATCTATAAAAAAATCTCATTAAAGATCTTATGAAGAGTCAGCTTCTAAAATCTTGGAGGTTATCTCGATGGGCAAAGTCCCACATTTCAAGATTTCCGATTGTTGTGTGTCAAATGCAAATTTTACCATCAAAAATTACAAAATATGCATAAATGGGTTTGATAAAAATGTTTGAGACACTTTCAAGTGAATGCAATTACCAACAACCTCCCTACCCACGTTCTCAATGCATAACAAAACATGCATTTTTGTTAGATATTTTAGATGGAAATACTCTAGTAGTGTAACATCACATTCCATAATGCCCATAAATTAACATAAGTATTCATCTTAACAAAGAATAAGAATACATCATGATTATCCAAATCATAGTTGAACAATAATGAATCATTTTCATTACAATAATTAAGCATGTTATTCTTTACCAGAATATAACAAAATATTGAATCACAATATCCAATTACATCTCATTAGTGAATAATGTTCACTATGCATGTACAAAGCTATGCTCAAGACATCAAATATCAAATTATACATAGTAACTGACTATCAAGTCATATAATGAAAAAGAACTGCATCTGGAACTCTTAACATCTATCTTCATAAGCCTCAACTTGTCTCATGTTTGGGAAGGAGAGCATCATCTGAGTGCTTTTCCTCCAACCACAGACCATTGGTCCCCCACACAACTTCTAACCTGGAAGTGGCCCTACATTTCACAGAAGGTGTAGATATAAGGAACCATTAGGTTTGCCATCTCAGTATCTGGTGTTGTGTCCTTCATAATATCTCTCGGTCATGCAACTATAGATTCACTCTAACTATGCATGACACTACTGGAGACATTATTCCATCTGGAGCACTATGGACCGATAATGCATGCAGAGATGGATGCATTACTTTGGCCAAAGATTTACATATATGTACGTTACACAATGAATGTCGTCATATGTCCAACACCCTGACTCGACTTAGAAGCTACATCTCATCCTACATTATGCTTAATTTGACCTCTCTCTAGGTCTAGTCAAAGTAGGTTCAATTCAATTCATAGTCCATTACGAGGATGATCGACTCATATCTTAGGAGTACATCAAATATAATAGGTTAATTTCACAATGAGGAACCTATGACTCCTTGTCACTCTATTCCATTTTTCAATATGATAATAGTCAAACCAAGTTTTCCAACCTAGGTGTTCCCATGGCTCATAGTTTCAAACTGATCCACCATATAGGTTATATTCAAGATCATAATAACATAGGCTTACATTGCCTTAGCCAATTAATATGGTCTTAATAATAGACATTAACTCATACACCCTTGTGAGTTTTTAATGTTAGATACTCCCTTCATGGAGTTTGGTCACAAGTAAAGAAATGGTTTTGATTTACATTATAAAATATAAGACTTAAACTGATTAAGTTGTCCATCTCATAATGTTATAAGAAGCAAGAGGAGAATCCTCTCTATTATCCTGACATGCATGCAAAGCTACCTTTGAGTTATACTATTAACTTTCATACTGCAATCCTCCTCTTTTATCGAGGGGTCAATATATATATTGCATTTGGTTATCCTAATAACACCTCAATAGAAGTCAAGTTCTATGCATGAAGTTTTAATGAATTTATTTAAGTGATATTAGCATGTTCAAAGGTTAAACTTTTCAAAAAGATTATCATAACAGTTTGAGGTCGGTGCATCGACCACATACAAGCCCAAACCTTCAAACATATATCTTACACAATAGTTTTAAACACTATATCATGAGCACTATCAGCTCAAGCTCTTCATAGGACCTTTTATGTTATCATTAAACTATTATCAACTATGTCATATTGGCACATGACATGGTGTTTTCTACATAGAGTTTTGGGCTCGGCCTTGAAGGGCTCGAGCGACAGTTTAATCAAATTCAAAACAAAGTTTGTAATCTATTTCATTAGCAGCCTCGAGGGCCTAGAGTATATATTCAAGTAAATGCGTTATCAAGATTCTATAATTAAAGATTATCATTTCGATAACTATGGCTCGAGGGCCTCAAATGATATCCACAACAAACATAAGACTTGACTGTCGACACATTTGACCCTAAACAACAACAAATTATTACTATTTAACATTCAACTTAATGTAAGTCTTTACAAACTTCAAATCTTACCTAAGAGAGTTCAATTAGTGTTTAAGATGTAGTCTATCCTTGGATCTTACTATCATGCCAACTTCTTGTGGCCATTGACAACTATTTCCAGTTGAATGTTAATCACCCTGTTCTTGCTCTTTTTCTCCAACGCTGAGAATAACAATCAATGAATAATGAAAAGACTTACACAAAGCTAAGTTTTGATCTTCTTCTATGTCGAGGATGCAGGGTAATGGCCAAACAAGCCCATGAAGTCGAGGGTGGTTTCTCCACTCTGCCACCCCGCCTTCCTTGGAGACACTCTGTTCATTACTTGCTACATGCAAGTGGACAACAAGGATAAAGCTTCTAGTGGTCCAATATGGCATTTCATCACTCCACTAACTGTGGATGATGTTAACCAATACACATATCACATAAACATATTAATATCAACATGGGGATCTTTTGTTTTCTTTCTCTTTAGTTGGCTAGTTTGCCTTATCAAAAAATTCTCAAATCTTCAAACTGTTTAGCAAGTTCGGCTTTCCGTCTATTAGCTAATAAAGCACTTTTCCTTCTTTCCTTAACCAAATTTTGGCTTTTTCCTTTGTCATGTTTGCCTTATCGACAAATATTTGAATTCTCAAACCAATTTTGGGTGCCTTACTTTAGCTTTATTGGCAACTTTCACCTTTGCCAAACTTTTTCTTGTTTTGCCCTTATCAGCAAAAATACATCATCTAGAACTATAATGACTCATTTTATTTTTGCCTTTATCGGCAAAAATGAACTTTTCATAACCTCTCTCCCTTAGTCTTTTTCTATTGTCAGTGAAATCCCCTCACTTTGAAACTTTGACTTTCCCTCCTTTTAGTTGTATGCCATGATGTCACAGCCACGTGGCAGCTTCCCGCTATTTTGCAAGACTACTATAGGTCCTCTCAAAAGGCTCTGCAAAGTGACAGAATGCCTTAGAAAAACCAACATTTCATTTTTTCTTAGTCAGCAAGAAAGGCCCATGCTGAACCTAGAAGAAATTGCCTTTTGAGTTGTTTATCGCCTTATTGACAATTTTCAACTTTCTTGAACCACAATGCTCTTCCTTTGTTTTATCACCTTATTGATGAATCAAAGAAAACTTGAACCTTTTAAAAGTTTGGTCTTTGGCTGGTTTTCCGATAAGGATACCTTCTTTATTTAGCCAGTTTTTCTGCATTCTACACTTTTGACTTGCTCCATCAACAAATCCAAAATTTTCCTAACCGACCTTTCTTCCTTACTTTTGCTTGTTTTTTCGGTGAAGTGACCATTGATCGAACTCCTTGGTTAGTCAAAGTTCATCCACATGGCATCATTCTGTGGTTCTATAGGAATGCTCTGGCCTTTATAATTTTCTTCTATAGAATGGTAGAATACATCCATTTAACTGTCAAAATGGTAACGGTAAGTCTTTGCCACTTATAATTTTTTTTTCGCCCCTTTGTCGCAGCTCCTTCATTCACTATTGCTAATGCCATATTGGTGAGTTCGCAAATATCTAAAGTCTTCAAATGGTTAGCAAGTTCAAGAAATTGCTGACTAGTCGACAAAAGGTAGAAAATGATGATTTTTTCTAAGGGATGAAAGGGGAAATACTTGGGGACTTGACTTAGTAATTTTTTGAGAGTAAAGACCCCTAAAAACTATGTCTGATCATATTTCAACAAGGGATTTTCAATGGTAAAGACATACAGTGGGGATTTTTAGATTTTTGGGGCATAATAGGGCATATTTGGGAATAAATTTTTTGCAGGTACCAATAGGTTTCTCCCCATAAAAAATGACGTCACTTGTTATGCAAATATTCCTTCATTCTTTCATTGATTCAATGTGCTAATCACATAAAGTCTAAAGTGGATAATCTAAAATCTAATTTTCAGATCTGCACACAAAAGTGGATAATCATTTATGTAATTTTTAGATTTGTAAACAATAATTTCAGATTTGATACAATAGTAAATTTAAAATTGTAGTAGTTTCACCTTGATTTTCCAACATGGCCGATGACACCCTTTTCCATTCCTTGAAGGTCTTGACACCTTGCCCAAGGAGATTCTATCTCTGCTCAAGGAGGTACATGGTGAGTAACTTTAGGGTTGATGCTGACCCTTTTACCACACTAAAAGATGGCTAAAAGGTCTTAAACTAGGCTTGTACAAGTTCTCTAAGGGTGTCCCCAATATACGCTAGGTACATGGGGCTCAAATATGTGAACTCTAGTCCATTGAAGGCATGTGACATAAGCACAAGTGAATGTCACTTCACCTTATGTCCTGAATCACCAAGGGCCCCAAGGTTGTGCCAATGACAATGTCACTAGATTAAGGTACAAATTTCATTCTCCTCCCTTTATATACCCTCTCGGAATGCATGGTTGAGGTCACCCCTTGAAGTGGGTGTATAATGTAGAAGGGAAAAAACCCCTTTGCCACAACTCTTACAATTGCATAATAAACAAAGACTCTTTTCTTTGGAAGTAAAATGTAAAATACATATATTCTAACCCAAATAGGGAGTGCAAATGTGTTGCAACACCCTGAGGTGGCAACCCTTTGGCATTTCTAGCTACCTTGTATGACAAATATTTCACAACCCTGATAAGTTTGTCCAACTTATCATCACTAGTGAGGGGTTTATTGAAAACAACCATATCTAGCTAGGATAACTTCACATCACCCTTTTAATGTGGTTCCCTAAAGCTCTCATATTACTCTCAATATTTATAGCTATAGCATATGCTTCCCTTAATGTTTGGGGACTCTTGTCCCTCAAAACATAACCAAGTTTCAAATCAAATGCAACACAATATAATACTAAACACATTGATTTATTAGGTCTCGTGTGAGGAGGTACCTTCTTCATAATCATGATGAATCATCTATTGAAATCAACTACCTTCTCATTAATGGACTTCTTGATGGCTGTGAGCTCATGGATGGCAAACTTAGGGTCAATCCTATCCCCATACTGTAGTCTAAACACTCATGAATTCCTCCCAAGAATCAATGTTGTTATCAGGGAGATCCTTGTACCATTCTTTTGCACTTTCTTCAAATGAGTGTGCACAAGCAACTTCATCATCACATCTTCATCTTCAATCTCATTCAAATCAATCACATTAATAAAATGTCTCAAGTGTTCCTCACCAGTGACATTATTATTGCCCTGAAATCTAGGAATCTTCCCTCTAATCTTAGTTGGAATGGGATTAGGAAAATTAGTATTGCCAATGAAATCAAGCTACTTATACCTCTAAGCTCCCAATGGCTACCTCTATGCAATAAACCTCTGTGCTTATCTTCACTATGCATGCCCAACATGTTGAATGTTTCCATGCTATTGGTTACCTTGAATCTGACATAGTGGAATGTTGATATTGTGGACAGGGGCCTGATTAATGCCTTGTTGTTCCATTTGGCATTGTTGCTGTTGTCTTTGGTTATTCTACTGATTGTTTTGTTTTGGATGTGTACGCTACTATTGTGTATTCTGATTCAGGCCCTAGTATGGAGCATTTTGATTTTTCTAGGTCTACTAGGCAAGTTGTGCTTGCTCTTGATCAAGCAAGGCTTGCACTTCCCTTTGTCTATTTATGAGATGATTAGGTAGATCCAGTTCATCCTAGATTCTCCTTTCCCTTTCTTCATCATTATCAGGCTATTGCTCATTCTCATTAGGGATAGTATCATGCTGACTTCCGAGTGATCTTGTGGGAGAATTTGGACACTTGGCATCCTAATATATCTCGTCATTATCATTGGGTATCCCAAATGTTCTCAAATGTGGATCATGTGATCTATCTTTACTTCCTCTACAAATAATGTTCTCATTTCTACCTACATCATACCAACTTCTATTATGTCTTCTATGTCTTTTGAGCATCTTGTCAGTAGAGTCCTCAGAAGTATAGTTGTATTGGCTTTTGAGGTCAACAATATATTATCTTGGGCATTTTTTGTAGGGTGCACATGGGGTCTTCTTATCCTATACCTACTCCTATTTCCAGAATTACTAGAGGATTCCTTGCATCCATGTTTCTCCTGGTTTCTTCCTCTATCCATTATGAAAACTTTTTTCAAACTAAAATTAATTCTGGGTTAACAAAATAGAGTCGCCACTTCCCCTGCTGGGAAGAAAAAATTGAACAAAATTATGTTTCAATATCAACAAATAGAACTAAAATGATTCATTGTTACCAAGCATTTCAAATTTAAACAAAAACACTAGTTCCCCAGCAATGGAGCCAATCTGTTGGGACCTAAAATAATTGAAACACAAAACTCTAAAACATTCCTAAATCACCTAGGCTAGGGACTATCGTCAGGGTGATTAGAAGAGGTTTATCAATAAGTTTTTGGCAATTTTGGCCAATTAATAGGAGTGGGTAGACTCCTCTGCTCTTTGACCTCAACTTAAACTCTAGAGGGATATTCCAAGTGGTATTATACCTACATAGGTATGTAAATCAAACTAGATGTACAACTAACAATATTAACAACCAAACCCAAATCACTTTCTTAGCCCCAAATCTGTCACCAAACTAAGAAAAGTTGGTTGTTGTAAGACCCCTATATAGCTGATAGTGGAAATTCTACACATTGAGGATGCATTAAGATTATTTCTACTTCTAAAGATAGGATGTATTGTTTTTGTTTTGAAAATGGGTGATCTAAGGCTACTCAGACTAGTGCCTATCCATTGGACTGCAGAGTGTAATGTTCAATAGAGGAAAAACAACCACACAGAAATGTATAACTGCCTATTTGATAAATCAAATGCAAGGAAATAAATAATAAACCACTAAAAATACTTAATGATCCAACACCATACCATGCTCTTTCTCATGTAATATTGAAAAGATCATTTATAGAGCCTTGGAAATGGATTAAGAACTGTTACATTCATTCAAATCAATTCTTACATTCATACCACAAAACGTGGAAAGAGAAAACTATGACTATGATCAAAGTTCACTAGAAAGAACACCCATAGTGGTGGAGAAAAATAGAGAATAAAAAGATTTTCAAAGTATATCACATACATTCCATAGTTGCTTCATGTAAAACATTTTAGGGTTAGCCGATAGAAGATATCAACTAAATGCAAATAAAGATTAAACAGAGGAATGAAAAATACATAGAAATAATAACAGTGAGAGACAACTTTAATGTGGTTCACCCAAACTCAGGCTATGTCTACCAACAGAGAGTCCAATATTATTATCCAATAAATCAAACCAATTAAAACCAACAATCCTTGCCACTCAATACTACTACAAAATGCTACAATACATCAATCAAAACCCTAACCCTTAGCTACTTTTATCAAGCCTTATGTTGGTTAAAAAAATAGGGTTTTTTATGTCAGCCAATAGCCCCCAAACCCCCACAAGGGGCACTGCCCCTTGACCCTGTTAAATGATTTGGGGGGAAACCATGCTAATAAAAGTGGGGTAAATTTAACCTCCGAGTTTGATTAGGCTCAATATAACAACAATCTCCCACTTGGAGACTGATCAGACTCCACACCATATCATCTCCCACTTGGAGACTGATTATAACACCACTGACCCTATAGCTCCCACTGGAAATAAGCACCCTGGACTCTGTTGTTTTGATTTTTTTTCAGTCTTGAAGACCAACCGAAGCTGAAGAGGAGCTCAGCTTCTCCCTTGTCACTGCCTTCATAACCATATTCATTGGATTTTCATTTGTATGTATCTTTTACAGTTGTAATTGTCTCTCATCCAACACTGATCGAATGAAGTGATACCTCAACTGTATGTGTTTAGTCTTTAAATGTAAGGTAGAACTCTTTGCAAGATGTATGGCACTCTGCTTGTCTGTATATAGAGAACTGTTAGCCTATTGTTTGCCCAATTCTTCCATGAAATATTTCATCCACATCATCTCCTTCCTTGCCTCTATTACAGCTATGTACTTTGCCTCTATGGTGGATAAAGCAACCACCTTTTGTAACCATGAGATCCAACTCACTGCTGTCCCATCTACAGTAAAGACATAACCTGTAGTACTCTACCTGGTATCAATATCCCCTACCAAATCTGAGTCTACATAACCTACTAAATTTGTATTAGAGCCCCCAAAACATAAGTGTTTATTGGATGTACTTCTCAAATATTTGAGAATCCATTTTACTACATTCCAATGCTCCAATTGGGGATGACTCATATACCTACTTACGACTCCTACAACATGTGCAATATCTGGTCGCATGCATACCATGGTGTACATTAAACTTCCTATAGTTGAAGCATATGGTACCTTGGACATTTTTTCTTCCTCCTCTTGTGTCTTAGGACACATCTATGAGGCCTACATTTTTCATTTCTGTACATGTGACTATTTAGCTTACTGTTGTTGATACTTTTATATTTGTGGGACTGTTGATCCAAGATTTTCAAACTATTAAACCATATTATGTTAATGGAAAACTAATTGGGTGATGTTAGATAGATGTTTTCTTTAAGAGAAAACAAATTGGGTGATGCTAGATAGATGTTTATTTTAAAGGAAAACTAATTGAGTGATGTCTGATTAATGTTACATTATAGGAAAACTAATTGGGTGATGTTAGAAAGGAAATTGTAATGTGATTTCATTATGTTATGAGAACTGTGGTATGTTTTAGGAATGCATGTATTAAATTTGCTTTGGCTATGATATGTATATGTGGAATTAACTTTGAAATTAAGTGTGCAGGTATTTCTAACAAAACCACACATACTGGAGATCATTCCACACCTTATGTTGTGATCCCTTGTGAAGCCGACCTGGTTCCACTAGGAACCAAGATCAACTCTGTGTTTGAATTTAATGTTGTAATGTTGTCTTTCATAAGGTTGAATGGGTTAGGTTTACCCTCTTGTAAAATTGAATTATGATTTGTGTTGTAAGAATTGTATTTGAATTTTATTTTTTTATAAATTTAAATTTTTGAGACCCTTTTCTTGTGTCTTAACTTGACCCTGGGTGTCCTAACTAGGTTAAAGTTGACCCTGGGTTATACCCTATGGGTCTAGGGTCCCTTTTGACTTGAGTAACCCTTGGGTAACCTCCATATGGTCACCTTAACTTCACACTGAAGTTAAGTGACGAATTTGGAGGTATGGGAGGGATAGGATGAGTGGTACCAACACTCAAGCCCATCCTTTTTCAATTCCCAAGGTAAGGGATGACTCCAAGACCCACCAATTATGGAGGATTTGACTTCAAGTCTCCCTCACAATTGGTGAGAGTCCCCATGGAGTTGTGTGGTCATTCATAAGAAGGAAGGAAGGGGAGACATGTGTCACTCTTTTTCTCCCTTTTACTCCTTTTTTTTCTCCCATGCGTAAGAGAGATGACATGTGGTAAGGGATAAGGAAGACTTTAGGGATGGGTGAGTGACATATGCCAACACTCATCCCTTGGGACACAATAGTAGTTTGGGGAAGAGTGAGGAGGTGACAAGTGTCACCTCCCCATTCCTCTAAACTCAGGAATTGGGGTTATTTTAATCCCACTTGGGATAGGGAGAGGGGGTTGTTGAATTTGGAGGATTTTTGTTTATTGAAAATTGCTTTTCAGGAAAGAAGGTGAGAGGGATTTTGGTGGCTTAGGTTGGAGGAGATTTTAGTGGAGCTCTACATCAACTTCATCCATTAAAGGGCTTTTTAAGGTTGGATTTCATGGCCTTTCCTTTGTATTTCTATTTGTTGCATGAAGGTTGTGTGAAAATTATGTATTTTGCTTGTGTTGTAAATTTTGTTATTGTGGAGAAATTTTATTGGGATGTTGACAGAGCTTCTTCCACTTGGGAGAAATGCTCATCAAGTGCGGGGTAGGGGAGGAGTGATCCTCCTCGAGTTCATGCCTTGTTTTTGGGATGTTGAAAGCCTTGAGGGCATTTGTGTGACTTTGAGAAATTGTGTTATATGGCTTGAGAGCCAAAATATGAAATCCTTGGAGAATTTTGTTAACAAGTTTGGCTTGAGGCCATGAGAAAATTGTGTTGATTATATTATTTGAAAGGGTGGCACTCTAGAGTTGAGTGTTTTCACTCTCCTACCCCTTGTTAAACTCACTGTGGTTGAGTTTGTGTTGTGTAAATAACCATGGGTGTAATTGTGGTTTTGAGATGTTGTAGTGTTTGTTGTGAAGTGAATTTTGGAATACCCTAAGTGTGTGGATGATCTCCCTAGCTCGGGGGTGACCCTCTTGCGGGTCTATGGTAGGGAGGAGAGAAAGTTGAGTGGTGTTTTCTCCCTTTGTGTGATATGCAGGTTCTTGGAGCTTATTGTGAAGCTTGGAAAAGATTACTTGAAACTTGGAAAATATTTTATTTTCCTTTACTCTTAAGGCTCTATAGAAGAGCTTTGGATTGTTGTTGTTTACATCTTATTGATTTGCCAAGAAGGGAGATTCCTCCTTCTATTGTTGTTTTTTTAGTTAGGAGGAAATCCTCTTCTTTGTAATAAAAGATTTATTTATAGTGTTATTAAATTTTGTTATCATGTATGAAATAAATAAGAAGAGAAATTTGTTTTTAAAAGGATATTAGAATTGTCTATTTCCTTCTTCTCCTATTTGAAAAGTTGTGAAATTAGTTGTTGTGGTATACAAAGTTTATTAAAAAAAAAAATCCTTGTAAAATTAGTGGAAATGTTAAATTTAATAAATTGTATGGAGTTGTAAATATTGTTATTATAAAGGAAATGAAAATTGACTAAAGTTATGCATTTGGATTTAATTGAAATTAATTAAATGCTTACTATAGTTAAATTGAAACATTAGAATTGAAATTGAAATTTAATTAAAGGGAAAAAATGATTTTAATTATCTATTGCATAATACTATTTTGTATAAAGTTTAATTTTAGAGTTACAATTGAAATTATAATTAGTATGAAAATGCAATATAAATTAATTCATTATTCTGTTTTTAACAGATTATTGGATAGTAATATATATATATATATATATATATATATATATTCTCTGTATTTTTTTGATAAGCAATTAATTAATGAAACTGCGAGTAAATTTGAGTTGAGTAATTGTGTATATATATATATTTACATATATATAAGTGAATTTTAGATTATTTTATAGTAAAAATCAAATGGGGAAATAAATGATATTTTCGCAGGTTTTAGGGATGAGTTATACAGTCACAAACAAAAATTACAGAGTGGTGGTGGGGGGGGTTTGAACCCCCCCACCACTGTCAATTTACAATATGGGTGTGGAGAGGGGCGGAGCCCCCACCCACACCCCACGTAGTGGGATGTGGGTGGGGGCTCTGCCCCTCCCCACACCCCCACCATGTATGCTACCCCCCTCGCAGCTACCAAAACCTGTGGCCCTGTGATACCCACACCCTCACCATTTCCATACACCCTACGGCCAACACACAGTGCCCACTCCCACAACCTTCTGCCGCCACTCCCTACGGCTATCCTCCGCCACGAACCACCACTTCGCCACCAGTCCTTCCTTCTGCAGTTTCCTCTACTTCGTCCCCTCCTCTATGCCCTTCTCTGTCCACGGCCCCATCTCCATCAATGTGGCCTCTACCCTACCAGTGCCGCCACCTCCATGGCTCTGCCATTCAATAAAAAACCAATAAAAAAAAGTGTTAGGGCACAACCAATAAATTGGAACATAAAGATTTAGGGCTTCATCCCTATTTAAAATGAAAAAAAATATAAAGCTTTGGGTTTTATAAAAGAAAACCTAAATTTTCAATACTATAAGATATTAATATATATATATATATATATATATATAAATTATTTTTAAAATTTTTTTTTAAAAAAGGCAAAAATTTATCAAGGGATTATTATCGACAGAGAAACATTTAATTATAAATTAAAAAGAATATTGTATATGCTATTTTAATTTAAAGAAAATGTAATATGAAAGTTTAAATAATTATCACAGATATTATATCATGAAAACGAAAAGAAAAATATACCTATCTGTATAAATGCAAATAAGCATATATATACATTATATATATGCTTATTTACATTTATATAGATATGCATATCTTTATAAATGTAAAGAAGACATCACAGGGATTCCATGTGTGACCATTGTAAACTCAACTGTAGATTGAGAAAACGTCCAGTTGAAAAAAAGAGAGAGAAAGAGAAAGAAAAGTTAACCTTGGAAAACAAAGAGGAGAAAATGCACAGTATTTCTGAACTGGGCTAAGAGAACTAAGTAAGTTTGACCTATCGTTAATCCTGATTAGGAACAAGTTAATTATCAAAATTAATTCAAACATTGAGATGAAACCTAGAGCGAAAACCTAGGAGACTGAGTCAAGCGAAGCTAGCAAACCCTGTTTAAGTGATCTGGTCTACCAAGAAATTAGGAATAATGTAAAGGATGCAGTGATAACTCTGATTGATAGAGAACATGAAGAAAAGCAGGGTAAACATAAAGAAATAAAATCAAAATTAAATTTTAGGGAAATAGTAAAGTGAACATGATAGAAATACAATCAAAATTAAATTTCAAAGAAATGGAAGAGAGGGAAAATGAATGGGCTTTGTTGAAAATGCTAAGTCCGAAGGAGGAGAAATTAATATTAAATTTTAGAAAATGGGAAAGAGAACGGATGATCGGGCTTTGTTGAAAAATGATCCATTAATGAGATTAAGTGTAAATTCATTATAATTAGGGAGTCGTAGGAAGTTTGTTAACCCTATTAGGAAACCACGTGTTAAGATTAGGGTTTGTGTAATAAATGCCACTCACACCCGTGAGGTGTTATGCTGTCAGATTCTTCTAGAATCTAGGGTTTAGAAGCTTAGAAAGTTCAACCCTTGTAGCAATGACAACCGCATCACGAAGACCCCCTTATTGGCCTTCTTGTGTTTGGGTATGCGCACGTGTGTGTGCTACCCCACTAACAATTGTTTGTTTATGCCTTAAGCACACGCCACCGAGAACGCTTACATGTGCGAGGGGATTTTTAGGGAAGCATGGAAATTTTTTTGATATTTCGTGTCATGACCACATGACACATGTGGACATGACATGTGGGATGTGTGTTGTGACTGCATGGGAAAATGTGGGCATGACAACATCTCCTTAGTCAATTTCAAATGACTAGGCAAAGGTGTGCTGACAGCTTTTGCATTCTCCATATGGAATCTCTGAGACACCTTTTCAACATAATCAACCTGAGATAGAGTCAATTTTCTATTCTTCCCATCTCTGCAAATTTTCATACCAAGGATTTGTTTTGCTACCCCCAAATCCTTCATAGAAAATGATTGTGCTAACTATTGTTTTAACTCTCTTATGTGATCCATGTTAGACTCTGCTACAAGCATGTCATCAACATATAAACATAAAATAATGTAGTTGTCATTATCCAAACTCTTAAAATAAACAAAATGGTAAAAATTAGACCGGTTGTAACCTTGCTCGACCATAAAACTATCAAATTTCAAATACAATTGCCGAGGTGCTTGTTTCAGGCCTTACAAACTCTTCTTGAATTTGCACACCTGTTTCTCCTTACCGTTGACCTCAAATCTTTGGGGCTATGCCGTATATATCTCCTCCTCCAAATCACCATGGAGAAAGGTAGTTTTCACATCTAGCTATTCGAAATGCAAATCTTCAGCAGCCATAATACTTAAAATAGTATGAATGGAAGTCATCTTAACAATCGGAGAAAAAATCTCATCAAAATCAATGCCCTTTTTCTATACAAATCCTTTTGAAAATAACCTAGATTTAAATATTTTCTTACCTCCATCTTCCTCTTTCAGCCTATAAACCCATTTGTTTGGTAAAGCCTTTTTACCTATAGCCAACTTACACAATTCCCAAGTCTAATTATTCAGCAAGGAGTCAATTCCTTCTTTCATTACAAGCTCGCACTAAACCTTTATATCCATCTACATAGCTTCATCATACCCTTCTGATTCACCAGCATCTGTTAACAAAATAGAATACAAAGAGGGAGAAAACCTTTCAAGAGGTCTACTTAGCCTTGTTGACAGTCTAACATTCACTGGATTTTGTGGTATTTCTTGTTGTTGTTGTGGAGCATGAGGAACCACTGGAACATCATTATCTGGAGTATCATCCAGCACCACATAATCCTTTTCTTTCTTCTCATGCTGTTGCAACTATTAATTGTACAACACCTTCTCATTGAATACAACATCCCCACTTCTCATAATTTTCTTATTTTCAAAATCCCAAAGACTATAACCAAATTCATCAATGCCATATCCAATGAAAGTACACTTTTTTGATTTTACATCCAGCTTGGTTCTATTTTCAAATTCTACATGTGCAAATGCTTCACATCCAAAGGTTTTGAGAAAAGAAAAACTCACCTTCTTACCTGTCCATGCTTCCTCTGGAATACCACAACCCAAAGGAACGAAAGGACCTCTATTAAATAAATATATAGTAGTGTTGACAACCTCTGCCCACATGTTTAAAGGCAGCCCAACATGCAATCTCATGGTCCTTGCACACTCCATTATTGTCCTATTCATCTGCTCAACCACTCCATTCTCCTGTGGAGTACCTAGAACCATTTTCTGACTATGAATTCCATTAAAGGAACAATAATCCTCAAATTCTTTGCTACAATACTCACCACCATTATCAGATCTGAGACATTTTAATCTTTTACCTATCTCATTCTCATTTTCAACCAAGCTTCTCCATTTCTTAAATGTTTCAAATACATCAGATTTCTGCCTGAGGAAATAAATCCAAACCTTCCTAGTTGTATCATCTATGAATGTGACATAATACCGAGAGCCACCAAGAGAAGATACCTAAGCTAGTCCCCATACATCTGTATGCACAAGCTATAACTTTTCATCTTACTTTTGCTTCCCATCTTTGAGAAAATTGTCTCTCTTTTGTTTGCCATACACAACTTTCATAGAAAGCCATATTAATATGTTTCAGACCTGGTAAAACTTTCTTAGAATGAAGCACCTTCATACCTTTTTCACTCATATGCCCAAGTCTGTTATGCCATAGTGTTGTCTTAGAACTTGGAGCAACTATTTCAGTCTCTTCCTGCAAACCTGCAGCAACTGTTCCTGAACCTGTTTGTTTTTTCTTTGCAAGAGCTAAAGTAGAAGGAACAGTATGACCTGTACAAAGATATAAGGTGCCTACTTTCACACATTTTTCTACTATTAAGGCTTGTAACCTTCCAATTTTTATCAGTAAATGTAACAATGCAACCTTCATCAACTAGTTGCCCTGCTGAAATTAAATTCCTACTCAGCCTTGGAACATGCCTTACTTCTTGTAGTAGCCAATGATTCCTATTCTGTAATTTAATCTTGATTCTTCCATTTCCAACAATCTAATAGGGTTCATTATCTCCCAAATAAATCAGCCCAAAATCCCCTTGGACATAATCAAGAAAATAACTTCCATGGGGTGTTGCATGAAATGAGGCCCCAAAATCTAAAATCCATGAATCATTAGCATTATCTAGGGAAAGAATCAAAGCATCATCTTTAGATTTATTACTTACCACATTTGTCTCCTTATTGCCTTCTTGTTTGTCTCCTTCTTTATTCTTCTGAGACCAACAATCTTTCTTCAAATGACCTAGTTTCCCATAGTACCAGCAATCCTTCTATCCTCTAGATTGTGATCTCTTGTCCTTTGATTTTCCTCGTGACTTCCCATGACCTCCATAACCTTTTCCTCTCTCCTTTGATCTACCCCTTCTTTCTACATTCAAAACACTACCTGATGTTGACCCTCCTGAGCTTTCCATTGCATTTCCTCGCTAAAGATAACACTAACCAAATCATCAAATTTCAAAGTATTTGAACTAGAGACAAAGTTACTTATAGCCATTGCCAAGCTATTCCATCTTTCTGGCAAAGAACATAAAACCAAGAGAGCCCTCACCTCTTCAACAAATTTCACTTTTACAGAAGTTAACTGACTGGTAATTATATTAAACTCATTTAAATCATCTGTCACACATCCACATTCAATCATTTTCAGATTAAAGAAACAGTTCATGAGAAATACCTTATTTGAGGCTGAAGGTTTTTCATACAATTTAGCCAAAGCTTTCATCAATTCACTTGTTGTCTTCACTTTTGTTATATTAAATGCCACAGATGGTGCCAGGCACAATGGAATGGTTCCTAGTGCCTTTCTGTCTAGAAGTTCCCAATCCTCATCAGTCATTGTTGCTAGGTTCTTGGCTACTCCTTCCAACAGCCTCCATAAATCCTTCTGAAAGAGACAATCCTCCATCTGCATCTTCCATAACTGATAGTTCTACCCATTGAATTTATCTACCTTCAATTTACCCTCATCTTCCATTGCTCCCACTCAATCATGAGACTCCCACTCAACCTTGAGACCTTCCTGCAGATGATAATTGAACACAACCCGCTCTGATACCACTTGTTAGAGTTAGCTGGCAGAAGATATCAATAAAATGCAAATAAAGATTAAACAAAGGAATGAAAAATACATATTAAATAATAATAGTGAGAGATAATTTTAATGTGGTTCACCCAAAATTGGGCTACATCCACCAACAAAGAGTCTAATATTATTATCTAGTAAATCAAACCGATTACAACTAGTAATCCCTGCAACTCAATACCACTGCGAAATGCTACAATACATCAATCAAAACCCTAACCCTTGACCCCGTCTTGGGGACGCTGCCCCTTGACCCTATTAAATGATTTAGGGGGAAACTACACCGATAAAAGTGGGGTAAATTTAACCTCTGAGTTTGATTAGGCTCCATATAAAAACAAAACAATGACTACAAAATATCCTTACTATCCTACCTTTTGGAGCTCACAATCCTGCTGAGAAATTACCAAAATGACCAACCCTTATTACAACTTAACATGATACATATATAACATTCAACTCACTCCACATTCCCAAGTACTGCATCATCTCAAGAACTGCACCCACGCTGTATTAATTTCACTTCCTTTATGATGCCAGAAAATTCTGCATGTTGGAAATATTGCCCATACTCTAACAGTCCTACAAATGGTAGAAGAAGATTTCTTGCACTCTTCTTGTACCATGAGAAATAAAGAGAGAAGGTTATAATTCTCTCCTTCCTACTTGCAACATTTGACTTATCTGATTTGTCCTTTGTGCATTAAATAATTTCACTGTTTGAACAACCTGCACAACTCTCTCCTGCAACTCATTAATGCTGAGTACAAATCTACATTTATATTCCTGCAATCATGGCATACTTTCAAGGAATTATCCTTTTAAGGAAATTGCAACATTCCCAATATGTTGTCACAATTTTCTGTATTAAATCATCTGGCTCTAATTGTACCACTCTACGTGTTGGGCGCCCTTCATTGGCTACTTGCTACTCATGAAAACTTCTATATTTCCCCTTTACCCATAGCATTATTTGCCTTATCAATAAACCTGGGTTTTCACAAACTGGTCGTACTTGGCATATTTTAATTGCTTTATCCATTCCTTTATCAGTAATTTTCAATTTTGCCAAACTTGGCCTTATTTTCCCTTTATCGGCAAAATATCACCTTTTAGAACTACGTCTTGCAGTGCCTCATTCTTCTTTTCACTCTCTTGTCGGCAATTTTGCCTGATGGCAAACTACTTATCTTTTTCCTCTATTGGCAAATATTTAATTTGCTAGATCTTTTCTTTTCTATCTCTTTAGTTGGCTAATTTGCCTTATCGACAAATTCTCAAATCTTCAAACTATTTAGCAAGTTCAGCTTTCCACCGATTAGCCGATAAAGCACTTTTCCTTCTTTCCTTAGCCAAATTTCAACTTTTTCCTTTTTCTTGTTTGCCTTATCAGAAAATATTTGAATTCTTGAACCAAGTCTGGGCGCCTTGTTTTAGCTTTATTGGCAACTTTCACCTTTGCCAATCTTTTTCTTGTTTTGCCCTTATCAACAAAAATGCATCATCTAGAACTGCAATGACTTATTTTATTTTTGCCTTTATTGGCAAAAATGAACTTTTTAGAACCTCTCCCTTAGTCTTTTTCTCTCATGCTTCTGTTGTTGGCGAAAGCCCCTCACTCTAAAACTTTGACTTTTAATCCTTTTAACTCTACGCCATGATGTCACGGACATGTCGCAGCATCCCATTGTTCCATAAGCCTGCTGTGAGCCCACCCAAAAGGCTCTATGAAATGACAGAATGTCTTAGAAAAATCAACACTTCATTTTTTCTTAGTCAGCAAAAAAGGCCCATGCCAAACCTAGAAGAAACTCCCTTTTGAGTTGTCTATCACCTTATCAACAATTTTTAACTTTCTTGAACCACAGTGTGCTTCCTTTGTTTTATCACCTTATTGATGAATCATAGAAAATGAAAAGTTTTTGAAAGTTTGGTCTTTGGTCAGTTTTATGATAATGATACCTTCTTTTCTTGGCCAATTTTTCTACATTCTACACCTTTGGCTTGCTCCATCGAGAAATCCAAAAATTTCCTAACTAGCCCTTCTTGCTTACTTTTGCTTTCTTTGTTGGCAAAGTGACTGTCAGTTGAACTCCCTAGTTAGTCAAAGTTCATCCACGTGGCATTATTATATGGTTCTATAGGAATGCTCTGCCCTTATAATTTGCTTCCGCAGAATGGCAGAATATGTCAATTCGACCATCAAATTGGTAATAGTAAGTCTTTACCACTTAGAATTTTTTTCACACCTTTGCCACGACTCCTTCCTTCACTATTGTTGATGCCATATCGGAGAGTCATCAAATATCTAAACTCTTGAAATGGTTAGAAAGTTCAAGAAAATGGCAACTAGCTATAAAAGGTGGAAAATGATGATTTTTTTTAAGGGATTAAAGGGGAAAGACTTGGGGACTTGACTTAGTCATTTTTGAGAGTAAAGACCCCTGAAAACTACCTCTGATTCAATGTGCTAATCAAGTAAACTCTAAAGTGGATAATCTAAAATCTAATTTTCAAATTTGCACACAAAAGTGAATAATCATTTATGTAATTTTTAGATTTGCAAATAATAATTCAGATTTGAAAACAATAGTAAAGTTAAAAGTGTAGTTGTTTCACCTTGATTTTCCAACATGGATGATGACTCACCCTTTTCCTTTCCTCTAAGGCCTTGACACCTTGCCTAGAAGGAGCTTCTATCTCTACTGAAGGAGGTACATGGTGAGTAACTTTAGGTTTGATGCTGACCCTTGTACCACACTAGAAGATAGCTAAAAGGTCTTAAACTAGGCTTGTACAAGTTCTCTAAGGGTGTCTCTGATATACGCTAGGTACATGGGCCTCAAATATGTGAATTGTAGTTCATTGAAGGCATGTGACATAAGCACAAGCAAATGTCATGTCACCTTGTGTCCTGAATCACCAGGGGCCCCAAGGCTGTGCCAATGACAATGTAACTAGATTAAGGTATAAATTTCATTCTCCCCCCTTTATATACCCTACCAGAATGCATGGTTGGGGTTACCCTTGAAGTGAGTGTATAATGCAGAAGGGAGAAAACCCCTTTTCCACAACTCTTACAATTCCATAATAAACAAAGTCTCTCTGCTTTGGAAGTAAAACGTAAAATACACAAATTCCAACCCATATAGGGAGTGCAAATCAAACTCATAATACTTTATTCTTCATTGAAATATCATTACAAACAAGATTGCTAATAATATATCTAAATTGATATTTATAATTAAAATCTTTCTCTACAGCCTTCAATGGCTTCCCTGACGTTTGCTTACAACTCTACTTTCTCCTTGGCATCCACTTCTCCTCTCAATTCACTCACTTGTTGGAGGTAATTTCTTCATCACATCTGTGCCTTTACTTCCAATCAAGCACCCAATGTGTAAGAAAAAAATTCTCTTCAAGTTCCTAAGAAAGCCCGCACCCTCTCTTGTTTTATGGCACTTCCTTCTACTCCTTTGCACTGTCAGATCTCCCTTCTTGGCCATTGCCCCCTTCAACTCCACACTTTTCCTTTTTGTTTCTCCTTATTGAGCATTTCCTTCCACATCAATCTGCAAGCTTTTTTAATGAGCCTCCAAGTGAGGCACTCCAACTTTTCCATTGTATTTTATCTCAACTGTAATGCCAAAACTGAGCGCTTCCTTTTCTACAAGATTTTTGTTTTATAGATCAAAGAGAAAACCTTTAAACCTACTTTTGGTATGCCTCTAAAAGAGGTGTTTCCTTTTTTCCCCAATGGGTACCTCATCTCCTTTGATTTTTGCTTCTTAAGACGGATTGAAAGCTGATTTAAATACCTGATTATGGTGTTGTATATGTGATGTTCCAAATCTTTTCCACCTTTTAACCATATAATATAAGACTCAAGATTCCCTTCTTGTAGATCTAGTTTCAATCATGGCTGCCCAAATTCTAAGTTACACCTAGACATCAATTGGCTTCTTTAGAATCTTTACTCCTATGTTTGTAAGTAGACTTTTGTACCTCAGTTGGCTTCCTTGCCATGTAACCATGCCTTTTCACTATGTCATGAAGTTAGAATCAATGCCTTGATAGAAACCTTAGCCAAAAGTTTTTTTTTTATGTTGCATTATAGGATTTTTTTCATTATGAATATACCCATCCAAGGGTAATGGACCAATCCACACATCCAACCTATTTTCCAATTATGCAACTATGACGTGGAATCTGTGCCAGTAGGTGGAAAAATCAAAATTCTTTGATTTGTATGAAATTTGGTGAGTAGACTTGGAATGATTTCCCTAGGAACCGTACAAAATTATTTCACTCCAACTTGCCAGAGTCTTGAAATATTAAACTTCTTGTAATCCATCAGCCTCAGACAAGAAGTTTTAATATCTCTGAAACCATGCGAGATATGCTTACAAAATCTTCACTAATGCAGACAAAATGCCTTCACAATCATGTCTGTAAGAGGATTTGTTTCCAAACTGCAAATATCTCTTCCAACAATTATTTTAGTGAAAAATGGTTTGTTGTATGCAAGAACTACCAACTATAAAAAATTGACTTTTGCAAATTCTAACATGCCAAACACTACCAATACAGTGAGATCCCATAAGAAAACTAAACAAACCAAACAAAATTGAAAATGAAACCTATAATTTTTTTGTTGGTGTCGATCGTCGATTCACCTGGGATGCTCCTGCATTAGACATGCCGGGTAAGAAGTTTATAAGCATAGGCTCACAAAAGGGGAGTTGAGTGATAGAATCGTCCTTTTAGATTGCAATCAATCTGTAGCAAACTCTATCACTTTGGGATGTGCACCAAGTCATTTCTTCTTTCTCTTTTTCTAGCACCTCGCCGAAACAAGTGTCATTCTTCTCCCGTAACTCTACTCACCGCTCTTCTCTCCTCTTGTGGATTTGCATCCACTATATACTGTACTCTACCAAATACTCCCTACTTTCCTCTCCTCCTTCGTGGAATCCAACCCACCACAAACTGACCACCTCCACCAAGTTTCAAATGAAACATTCTCTACAACTTCTACAAGCAAATATGCACTAACCACACACCAATCTACAACTACATATTCCCTTTTTCTTTCTACATGCATTAACTCCTTATTCACCTCAACATGTGAATTTATAACAAATTTCTCATCATGAAATTTAGAAAAATTACACTCTACCTCTTCATTTTTCACTATTGAAACTTGTGTTTCCTCTTCTTTCATAGTGACGTGTATTTTCTCATCTTCATTGACAATCTTCTCAAGCCACTCTTCTTCTATTGCAAAAATTTGTCCCAACAAATCATCATCTTCGCTATTCGTTGCAACCACATCCTCATGCTCTACTGCTGCAACCAATTCCTCATCTTCATTCTTTTCTCTCATGCCTTTTCTACAGCATGCCTTCGCTGCTTATCTTCATCTCCATCATGCTTGACCAATTCTTCTTGCTACCTGACTTCAATCCTATCCAATCTTGTATTAATGTCTGCCATCATCTCAAGGATATTCCTCTTTTGATAATACCTCCATCCATCCCATATCATAGGCTTCTTCATCAATAATATCACCATCTCATCTACTGCAATCTTTCAAACCTCTCATCTCATGATCTACAATCTAAAATTACGCTTATTTTTGTAGAAGTTGTGAAACCAACCTCATAGGACCTAGTGAACACTTGCAAAACATAAGATTAACCTTCCACAAGAGAAAAAAGCAAAGAGAGCAATTTGCACAAAAAAGGATGCAATTAATGAAATAAATTTTTGAATGACATAAGAGAACTTGCTTTTATATTTCCAAGTTAGAAAACCCTAATGAGAGATTCCTAAGTTTAGCTTAAGTGAAATAAAGTAAATGTGACTTAATTAATTGATCATTAAATTAATTAAGTAAAGAACCTATTACTCTAACAGCCCCCCTTAAGATGAACTTAGGGAGAAGCTAAAAAACTAATGACAAATGCATGAAACCAAAGACGTTGGGTCTCACAAACTAGGCCTTATGAGGTACCCATGTACAAAAAAATCTCTCACAAATAAAGAAAAAAGAGAAAAGCACGTGGGAAAAACTCCTCTCCTAAAGAGAGAACAAACCTCCCTACAAGAGAGAGAAAAAGAGTGAAGGACTAAGAATCCTCCACAAAAGATGTCCCAAAAGAATAGGAACATGAAGAACTCCACTGAAGCATGAAGAAGCTGCAAACACTATTGAAGACTGATTGCTATAGTACTAAAAGAAGAACCTCCTCTAAAACAAGATGAAGATCAAAATCAAGAAGACAAGAATTTGCATGAGTGCTCCCAACAACACTACTCGAATCAGATGGCAAACAAAGGAAAAAACATTTGGAAATCGAAGATAAAAATAGCACAGGTACCAAAAGTCTGAAGAACTAATCAATTGAAAATAGGTTGCCTCCACAAAAGGAATGCAAGAGTGTCCATATAGTAAATGCTCCATCTCACCAAAATGTATGGGTAACCAGCCACTGATGTACTACTGCATCTGCCTAGTACATAGGAACAAATACTAGATACATAACTCACTCCAACACGAAACCAAGGAATCATTAGTACCAATAGTAGAAACCCCCCATAATGCAGACAAGGGAGATTCATGATAGGTAGACTGAAACTATGTGAAACCAAGAAGTGCATGTAGAAGAAATAAGAACATCAAAATATGCAAACATGAAAGTACCAACAAATAAAAGGGTGTACAAACCAAGGAACACACACATGAGGCAAGAATCAATGTAATTCACTGATGTCGTGGAAGGGACACTCACTTGACAAAGGTGTGATGGCAAAACAAAATGCAAACATCAACCCCCCATGGCACTTTATATCATAGTGCGAGTACAATAAGGCACAAAATGATGTCCAAGATCTCAATAATACATGCACAATGCTGAGGCACTTTATTTCAGTACGTTTACATATGAGAAGTGCTTACAATGAAAGCTCACAATGTCCAAAAAGGACCACATGCTAAAAATACAATTTTGTAGTAGAAATAAAAGAAATTAATAGCACCATGATGAAGTACATAGAAAAAAATGTACTTTAAAAAAAATGGGACCCAAAACGGAGTCCGGATGTATATGGCCCGTCAAAGTCTCCAAAACGAGAACTGCATAACAAGAACACTGAGAAAACTAATTTATGGAAAATGCTAGAAGTCAAAACAAAAATCCCTCTATACCACTATGAAGAGCACGAAATTATACATTGTTTAAAAAAAAATTGCACTGAAAAATATGATCATACAGCCAAGATATTGCCATTTGAAAATCAGGTGCAAAAGTGAAACTACAAATGGTGAGGGGTAAAACATCCATCTGCACCAAATTTAGCACAACTGCCACTAACTTTGGAGGCATGCCAAAAATAAAGACTTGCCAAATAATTTAGACGTTTGGCAAGTATAGAGGGGCCCAAACAAATTTAGAGCTTTGTTAACTGGAAAAAAATCAGCCAATTAAGCCTCTAAAATAGAGGTTCTGCTAAAAAATCCACCAAGTGGCACAAATCCCAAGGTACGTAATTTTGCATGTAATTTAAAAAGAAAATACATGTTTTTTTAATTTGAAAGAAAAAAATAGTAAAAAAAACTTTACATATATTTTTATTTTAAAAAAACATATAAAAAAATTATTAAAAATTTTATATTAAAAAAATTAATAAAGGGGTCAATGGGTGCGACAGAGCCCACCCAACATTGGTGCGAACCTTGAGGGGGGCCCACCGTCCTATCAAGTGGTAGGGGTGGTACCCCTGTGGTACCCACCCATGGTGGGAAGGGCCCAAGGGGTCGTCGCCCTGCCAGTGGCAGGTGGTGGTACCCTTGCGGGTACCCACTCACCTCACGGGGTGATATTTTAAATTTTTTTTAAATATAAAGTTTAACAATTAAAAAAGAAACTATGCCATTCCATAATTTTTTAAAATTTTTTTGATGCGTAGAAAAAAATTAAATATATATATATATATATATTTTAATTTTTACCTCAGATTGCGTGCTGGGGAGGTCGTACGACTTCCCTCACAAAAAAAATTGCCCCAAAACACTCAGCTTCATTTATAGCAACTTGATAGTCAATCTTAAGATTTTTGGGCCTTCTGAGTGTGATGGTGAGGTCTGTTTGAGCCCAAAACGCTTTGAAAATAGCTTTCCTCAAGATCTTGAAAAAAAAGCACCCACTGAAACCCTTGCAAATCTAGCCTACAAAGCTCAAATCGAGCCAAATAAAAGGCTAATTTGACTATTTTGACTGCTTTGAATCTAATGGAATACTCTGTTTTACATAGAAACACACCTAGCAAAAAGCTCTTGCTCAAAATTTCCTCCAAATTTGAGAAGGGGCTTGTAGATCTAGAGGTCTGATACCATGTAGAAGTCATGAAACCAACCTCACAGGACCCAGTGAACACCTGCAAAACTTCAGATTAACCTTCCACAAGAGAAAAAAGCAAAGAGAGCAATTTGCATAAAAAAGGATGCAATTAATGCAATGGATTTTTGAATTAGATGTGAGAACTTGCTTTTATATTTGCAAGTTAGAAAACCCTAATGAGAGATTCCTAAGTTTAGATTAAGTGAAATAAAGTAAAGGTGACTTAATTAATTAATCAATATGATTAAATTAATTAATTAAAGAACCTATTACTCTAACATTATTTGCGTCTCATTAGCTCTTGATTGCTCAGGGCTTCTCTCTACCTACAACAATCCTCACAAGAGCTCTTTTTTTACTACCTTCTCTCCTCTACCTACAGGTCCTAGTATAAGCTGTCTCACGTTCAGCGCTCTGCCTATGCACTCAGAACCTCCAGCTTTGATACCATATGATACATAAGGGAAAAAACCCCTTCTCCACAACTCTCAAAATTCCACAACAAATAGAGACTCTCTGCTTTGGAAGTAAAACATAAAATACACAGATTCCAACAAACATAGGGAGTGCAAGTAAAAGTCATAATACTTTATTCTTCATTGAAATATCATTACAAACAAGATTGCTGATAATACATCTAAAATGATATTTACAATCAAAATCTTAGTCTACAACCTTCAATAGCTTCCCTGACATTTGCTTACAACTCTGCTTTCTCCCTGGCATCCACTTCTCCTCTCAATTAACTCACTTGTTGGAGTTAATTTCATCCTCACATCTGCACCTTTACTTCCAATCAAGCACCAAACTTGTAATAGTAAAATACTCTTCAAGTGCCTTAGAGAGCCCATACCCTCTCTTGTTCTATGGCACTTCCTTCTACTCCTCTACACTGCCAGATCTCCCTTCTTAGATGTTTCTTTTTACTAGACATTCTCTTCCACATCGATCTGCAATATTCTAATGAGCCTACAAGTGAGGCATTCCAACTTCTTCATTATATTTCATCTTAGTTGTAGCACCAAAACTAAGTGCTTCCTTTTCTAAAAGATTTGTATTTTAGAGATAAAAGAAAAAGCCTTTAAACATGCCTTAGATAAGCCTCTAAAAGAGGCATTTCCTTTTTTCCCCAATGGGTACCTCATCTGCTTCGATTTCTACATCTAAAGAGGCATTGAAACCTTATTTAAATGCTTGATTATGGTGTTGTATATGTGATGTTCCAAATCTTCTCCACCTTTTGACCATATAATATAAGACACATGATTCCCCTCTTATAGATCTGGCTTCAATCATGGCTGCCCAAATGTATAGTCACACCTAGACATCAATTGGCTTCAAGTTGGAATATTTACTCCTATGTTTGTAAGTTGACTTTTGTGCCTCAACTGACCTCCTTGCCATGTAACCATGCCTTTTGACTATGCCATGAAGTTAAATCAATGCCCTGATAGAAAGCTTAGCCTAAAGTTTATATTTTGATGTTGCATTATAGGATTTGTTCATTGTGAATATACCCATCCAAGGGCAATGGACAAATCCATACATCCAACCTATTTTCCAATTATGTGACTACGACAAGTGAAATCCATGTCGGGAGGCAAAAAAATCGAAATGTTGTGATTTGTACGAAATTTGGCTAGTAGACTCGGAATAATATCCCTAGGTCCTATGCAAAACAATTTCACTCCATCCTACTAGAATCCTGAGATATTAAACTTCCCGTAATCCATCAGCCTCAGATAGGAAGTTTCAACTTCTCCCAAACCATGTGAGATATGCTTGTGATATCTTCACTGATGTAGATGAAATGCCTTCAAAATCATGCCTATACAAAATCTCTCCCAACAATTATTTTAGTTAAAAATGGTTTGTTGTACACCAGAAATGCCAACTATCGAAACCTAACTTTTGCAAAACATGATGTGCCAAACACTTCCAATGTAGCGAGATGCCATAAGAAATCCAAACAAACCAAACAAAATTGAAAATGAAACCTATAATTTGTTTTGGTTGATGTTGATCGCCGATTCACCTAGGATGCTCCTACATCAGTGTGTCTCGAAGGTAGGTCTCCTAAGGGAAAGGTTGCTACATTAGATGTTTTTGATCTCCAGGATCGTACTAAGCACAAGAATAGAGCATACACATGATAATACACCTTTAGGTGATAAAAGTGAACCAATAGGTGTTTCTATCTCCAAGATCACCTTGCAGTGTGAGGCGAGAGCATACACACACACTTGATTCACACATGCAAGATTAATTAATCCTTATAATTCAAAAGTGTGTGATAATGAATGTGTCTAAAGGTTGCTTTTGATTCCCAATATCATCTTTCAATGTGAGGGAAGAGCATACATACACCTCAAGTCACAACCAAGCTCACCAAACAAAGAAAACACAAGAATTAATTTAATGATAAGCCTTTGACAAGCCGTACTGCATCAAACTTGTTAGTAGTTTGAGAAATTTTGATCTTTGACAAGTGTGAAGATAAAAAACAAGTTTTAGGTAAAAATGATCAGATTTGGAAAAATTAGATCATATGATCAAATTTATTACAAAATGCTATGCAATTTTAAAAAAATTGTCAAATTTTGATATGATTTGTAAAAGTTATAATCAATTAAAGTTTGCAAGAAAACAACAAAGTCAAATGGGTATACCTAAAAACCTAGATCAGATCTGATGATAAGGTATGCACCAATGTGAATTTTGTCGAATCAACTTTCCAACGACTATAATTTTGTCAAATTCTAATACGATTTGCCCAAGATGTGAGAAATTGAAAAAAATAGCTAGTTTTAAGACTTTGGACCAAAGAGGTTCTCTACCAGACCACTAGCGGTCAACTCTTAGTGGTCAACAAAATGGTCACATGTAGGTTTGGATGTCTAGCTATTAATTCCTATAGAAAATGTTAGCGTCTGGAGGCTTATAAGCCACTAGAAGTAACCACTTTCCTGTTCACACATAGCTAACAACAAGTGTTAGAAGATAACTGTTAAAGGTTATGGAAAGTTGTTGGTGCCGAGCTTAAAAGATAACTATTAACAATTACCCCATGACTACTAAAGGCTGCAAATAGTTATTAAAAATGCCAACTACAAACAAATATTAAAAATGCCAAGCCTTATGCTTAAAATATTAGATGGCGAAGTCATTAAGGATTTCCAAGACGCCAACATATAACCGCCAATAAAAGTCCACACCAAATTTCAAAAGGAAGAAACAATAACTACACACTAGTCACTGTGATCCCTAACAACAAATTTAATATTAAAACCACTAAACTTAAAGATTTAGCCACGGTTAGGAGTAATCATTAAATAGTAATAAAGAAATGAACCTAAAATTTCCTTGTTAACTAGACAGCTAACTGTGCATCTAGATAGTTTAAGTTGAGGTTTCCCATGATGGTTTAAAACTATCCATTGGTAGTTAAAGTTATTAACCCTCCCCGTAAATTCCAAAGCTACCCTCAAAATCTATTAGCAACTATTCTAAAACCTTAAACAATGACCATGAATGCCAAACCCCCCTATTATGGTAGCTGTCAACAGGTCAAGGATAACTAACAAAGTTTATCAAGCAAATAAAAAAGATGGCGTATGATTAATTTTTTCCTTATAACAAACTGATGGATTTACCTTATGAAGAATTTAAACGCTTATATTGGCTCGACAGTTAAAAATAAAATTCAAAACATTAAAAATATATTCATTTAAAATGTCAAATGTTCGACATAAAACATGCAATGACAATGATGGGTTTACAAACTGAAAGGAGACATACAATAGGGTCCATACTATATGGGTCTGTACAGATCCTACGGTATGGATCAATAAGTAAAAAAAATTGAAAAATTTTCCAAAAAAAATATGTCAAATTTTATATGAATCCTAGGGTTTTTGGGCCTTCCTAATGCAACTGTGAGGTCCTTTTTTCCCTAGGACACTTTCTATGATAGGTCACCCATATATTTTTACTAAGATGAGCACAAACCTACAACAAAAAGCTAGTAAAACCTATAAAAGGCAAGCTAGATTAAGGGACGAGGGTCCCACCGAGTGTGCCAAAATGTGTATGTAGAAAATGGAATTAAAATAAAGGAACAATATGTAACAAAGTACCTATTCCATATTTGACATCACATCAAGAGCATGTAACTAAAGAACTGAAACAATATTACCAAAGTAGTCTATGTTGTCCTTGATATTTGATAATGATATTTCAATTGATAAATGTTGATTACTCACACTAGTGGCATAATGATACTTTAAAGCTAGATGGTTCTCAAATTGCTCTAGGATCGATCGAGGTAGGTGCTCTAGGAGAAAATGACTTGATCAATAGTGATATTTATATGATATTGGATGTGGGAAGGATAGGACCTATTTTCAAGAAGTTCACTATGACTAAAAGGTAAAAGTGTATAAGGATTAGAATATGTGAAAAATAATTAATTAAACAATAAAATTATTTAATTAATTATAGGATAGGGTGGGAGAAATAAATTAACTAGCAATCGCACCTTAGTGTGCAATGGGTATGCCGAGATAGCATGTGGATAAAAATAATAAGTAGTTTCTTGAGAAGCGAGCATACAATTTTGTTGATGGTGAATGGTTGTTGTTCATCCATCAGTAGAATTGAAAGAATGTAGTGATATGTGTTGTTGAGACATTTCTAAAAACACAAAATCATTGGCCATCATGGGATAACAAAATTAAGCTTAACTATATAAAATAGTGGTAGAAAGTGTTACATTATGTGATAGACTTGGGGATATGGTCAAGCATTGTAATGGAAATCCTACATTAAATATTAGGCTATGATACTTTTGCAATGTAAAAGTGGAGCTTCGTATGAAATGACACTTTTACAAAAATAGAGAGAGAGAGAGAGAGATAAAGATAAAGAAAAGAGAGTGACTTTCTCTTTCTATGTGTTCTCTCTCTCTAGCTCTCTCATGTTCTATCTCTCTTTCTCTATTCTTCTTTGTCCATCAATCTCCCTCTCTAAATCTCTCTCCCTTTCTCTATCTCTATCTTTCTATCTCTCTACCTCTCTCTAGATCTTTTTGTCTCCCACTCTATCTCTCTATTTCTCTTTATCTCTTTATCTTTCTTTATCTCTCTCTCTCTACTTTTGTCTCTATCCCTCTCTCTCCCCCTTCTCTCCTCATCTATTGATCTTTCTCTCTCTCTCCTTCTCTCTCTCTCTCACTCTTCCTCTATATGCTGACAATGGTTCTAGATATTTTCATCATTAGTGTCTATCAATCCAAATCTGGAGATGTATGATGCAAATTTCATAGATGGTAGTGGTTTGGAATTCTTTCCCAATGGGCTGCAATACCTTGCTCTAATGAACCAATATCATTGTGAATGTTTATGAATGGCTGCTACAACAATAGTTCACTCCAACAAAATGCTTGAAAACATTGATCATCTACCGGTGGGATGGTGGTGAAATGAGTGGAGACTTGAGTAGTAGGTGTTAGGTGTTCTTTCCATTTACTAGACTTCTAGGATAATTCGTGTGGATTTAAAATAACATTTGAAAATTAGAAGTCATGGCCAACACCTTAACAATTGAGACTAAGAAGTTCAGTAGGTAAAACTTTGAGTTGTGGAAATTAAAGGTTGAAGATCTTTTAGTGGATATAGATTAGTGGATCATAATAATTGTTGTACTTAATTTTCTACCATCAACAATAGATCAAGATGAATGGGTGAAATTGGATAGAAGAGATAGATCTACTATGAAGTTGTGTCTTTCTAATTCAGTCTTGATGAATGTTTTAGTTCAAAACATTGCTAAGAGTTTAAGAGATAAAATTGTTGCATTATATCAAACTAAGTGTCTTGTGAATAAGTTATTTTTGAAAAGAAATTTGTATTCTTTAAAGATACATGAAGGAGACTTTGTAACCAAACATTTAAATTATTTTTATCTAGTAGTGTGGTAGTTGGCTTCCATAGATGTAAAAATGGAAGAAGAGGAAAAATGTATCAATTTGATTTGTTCATTATAGGATAGGTCATATTTTTGTTTGAAGCCTATCTATTTAAGGGGGATCAATATCCTTTTTTTGTTCTCTATAAATGGGGGTGCAGAAGTTGTTTTGCATAGTTTGGGTATACCACTCAATTATGTTATATCTACAAAAGAATGTAAAGAAAACAAGCTTATCCTCAAAATCTAGGTGGAAAAACACAAAAAAGGGTAAATTGATTGAGGTGAAAGATGTGCAAAATTTGATGAAAGAAAGAATTGATAAAATGATTAATTCAATTTGAGATTTTGATCTAATAATAGGTGGAAACCCCTATAATAATCTGACAAGCAACAACAGGAACACAAGGGATGGGCTAGAGGGGAATCACTCCACTATTTTATATAAACTTTCCTAGATTGTGAATTATGTAAGGTATGCAATGCATTCAAGTGTAACTTGATAGAATAATGAAACCTTCATTTTGTACTAATTTGGAATTAATAGATTATAAATTCATTTATTTTCATATCAAAGTTCCCATCCAAATTGAAGAGGTTACCAAACACAAGTATTAAAAATTATGGACATTATTATTATTTTGATTCTATGTAGAAAATTTGTTTGCATAATCAACATGGGACTAATTGCAAGTATGGATGTTACCTATTGTAAACTCGTATGAACATTATTTTGATTATACAAAGAAAATGCATTTGCACAATCAACATGGGACTGATTTTAGGTTTGGATGTTGCCAATTACAATCCTAGGGTTATTAGTTTGATTAGTCATGATAACCATGGTTTATATCTATTTTTCTTCCTCTCTATCCATTCATGTCTCTATCTCCCCTTCTTTCTTCCTCTATCTCTCCTCTCTCTCATTCTCTTTTTGTACCTTTCTATCTCTTTCACTTTTTATCCCTCTTGTTCTACCACTCTATTTCTCTATCTATCTCTCTCCATCTCTATCTTCCCTTCTTTCTTCCTCTATCTTTCCTCTCTTTTTTCACACTCTCTCTTGATCCTCTATTTATAATTATATATCTCTCTCTATCTCCTCTTTTCTCCTTCTCTCTTCCTTTCTTTGTCTCCTCTTTCCATCTCTTTTATCTTTCTCTAGATCTCTCTCTTACAATCTCTCTTTATTTCTCTCTCCCTCTTTATCTCTTTATATCTTTACCTATTTTTGTGTACAGGGTCTCTCTCTCTCTCTCTCTCTCTCTCTCTCTCTCCATTTGTCCATTTATCTTTATCTCTCTCAATAATATCTTGAATGGAATATTATCTGATATCTAATCAAATTTAATTCACTTTAGCAAATTTCAATAGTTAACTCCATAAACCAAAAAAATTAAAATTGGATATTATTGCTGCTCTGCAAGAATTATTTGTGCAAAAGTTTTGGATATAAGAGCTAAGTATGTAATGTATAACAAATATGCTAGGTATTGGCCCTACAAAAGCATAATGTACATTTGAGATTGATACTGATATGATTTTGTGATGGTAGAAATGAGATTTTTTTATGTAGTATGATGAAATGTTCATAGTTTTTAGCATGCTTAATTCTAGTTTATTGGTGTCTTGACAAATTATTTTGGAAGAAGTATTTTTTTAGGATATACATGATTTGCATAGATTACAAATAATTGATATAAAAGTAAATCTCAAGCAAGCAATGGCCATGAAAGTAGATCCAACTAGTTCTTTTGAAGAGAAGTTGTATCTTTATTGCATATGTCACATTTTATTTTTCTTTTTTTTATTATTTTAAAAATTCATGCATCATATATGACATGTAAAAGAACAAAAGAGTTACATATGGGTGCCACATTTAAGAGGCCCTATCTACAAAATGGAAAGAAGAGCCAACACATTTTCTCTTAAAATTTAATATATGCAATGGGTTAGCCAAAGAGGTCTTAAAGGTCAATTGTCAAATCCTTAACGAAATGACATGTTGTATTCAGTGTAACTCCCCATGAACAATCTCACCTTTTTCAGTTGTTTATACATATATGTCTCTCTATCTCTCCTTCTCTCTTTCTCTCTTCCTTCTTCATATCTTTCTCTCTCTCTCCCTCTTTATCTCTTCATATCTCCATCTCTCATTCTCTTCATCTTTCTATCTCTCTATCTGTTTGTATCCCTCGCTATCTATTTCATCAAGCTTCTTGGTTGGTCTAGATATGATTCAAAGGAGGATTATCCTAGATAGCCCGGGAGAACTATCTTTGAATTCCTTTGTTGGATCATTGAACTGAAGGCATGGGGAAGGCATTGGATGCAAAGTGCTAAAGCAAGGAAGATTAAGGAGAAAGAAGATTGTCGAGGACATGTTGATCTTTGAGCAAGGATGGTAGGGACATGTGAGCTTTGGATGACCATGTTAGAATTTTGAAAAGTGAGATTATTGGAGAATAGTGTCATTTTGAGCCCCATCCTTTCAAGTGGTAATGCAAACTTTGCTTTGATAAATGAGAAAGTGTAGCTCCACATTAATTATCCCTTTGTTTTATATGTTGGTCTCTCAAAAGTCTTTTATGTTGAAAAGGATAATGGCACTGAAGGATAGTACATATTTGGCTCCAAAAAATCAAGAAAAGGGCATGCATGTTGATTGCAAATAATTTAGTATTCAATTAAAACTTTTGCCATTGGAAAAGGATTTATAAAAGGTATAGCCACCATACTTAGCTATCGACCTACATTGACATCCTTGTTGATGCATCAACTATTAATTGGTCCACATATATCCACATAGATAGACTCATATGCTTGCAAGATTTAACATCATATAATAAAGAATCCCCCCATCAATTTTTAGGTAAGAAGTCATGAAGCTTTATAACGTGAAGCCTGCACTACTTGAACTACGATCAAATGGTCTACATATTGTGAATGTACATCTAACTGATGGTTCTTGGTGGCTTAGAGTGATCAACTTTTGCTCAATTATTTCATGCCAACAATCTAAAGATTACAGTGTTCATAGGGAGCTACGTTAAGCACATGTCATTTGCTTAAGGATATGACAATTCACCGTGAAGACCTCTTCAATGTACCCATTGTACACTAATAGAGAGAGAGAGAGAGGGAGAAAGAGAGAAAGATAGAGAAGAGAGAATAATAGAGAGGGAGATTGATATAGAGAGGGGAATATTAACATTGAGAATAAATTATGTGAATCCCTGGGTTGAAGAGGTGGTTGATGCTAGTCATGCTTTCCCTGTAGTTGAGAGTGTTTGGGGATAGTCTAAGGTATTGCTTGTTTATATCTTGGTCAATGGGCATGTGTCTACTCAATATGCAATCTAAATATTGGTTCACCTTTCCTTGTGCAATAATTAGACTTGCACTATTGATGAACACCTTTAAGGAGCTTGGTTAAGTGAGGGGCCATGTTATTTTTAGTCAAACTCTTAGGAAGATTGATTTAACACCTTATGAACTATGCTTGAAGACAACAAACAACCATGATATACTTCAAAAACAAGGACTATGATTAATTTTATATTTAAAATTTACAAGAGACTTTAACACAAAGTCTCAAATTTCAATGCAATAAAAAAAGTCAAACTTCTTCTTAGAACATGTTAAATGAAGGGAGACACATGTGTCATGGGTAACACTACAATGAATAGAGCCTCAAATTCAACCTGGGATTTTTTTAATTGAACCCTAATATTATAAAACATGAGTAAATCAACTTTTAACATCTGTCACAACCCATCTCCATTATTGAATTTTAATCTAAATATTGCATTTAATTTGTTTCTATTCTATATTTAATCTAGGAATTACTTGAATTGTTGTTGCCAACTCATTACCCCAAGATAAATTTGGTTATCATTGTGATTTGATTAATGGTACTAATATAATTTATGTATAGGGGTGCTTTATTCCTATACATTTTGTAAACCCAACATTCCTTCACGACTTAGGGTTTTACCTTCTAAATTGGGGTCTTTTAGATCTATTATTTGAGTGTTATATCTTATTATTTATATCTCATTAGTGTTTGATTTCTCTATCATATTGGTGGTTCATGCAACTTTATCTTCCTTTAGGATTTTTTATTCATTATGTGACGTTGTTTTCATGCACCCTATCCACCCTTGTTTTCAACTCTAGGGTTTCATTTTCAGGTCTAATCACTTACCACTCTTTCCAATTTTACAAATCTGAGAGTCATTTATAGTGCTTCATCCTTTTATGTCTCTTAGCGATATTGTTTTGTTTAAATTCCACAAGATACTTGAGACCCTAATCTTCCTTTGCAAAGGAGTGTTTGTCTAAACCCTAACATGGCTATCAAATTCATTGATAATGAGGTATTTTATAATGCTTGTGTTGGGAATGATTTAGATCTTGATCATGAAGAACAACCTAATAATGATCATGATGGATATGTAGATAAGAAAAATCTTGCTCTTCCTAGATAACTTCTTGTTGACATGCATACCCATGCTCAATCTCCTGAACAATTGGCTACTCTTTTACACAAGACATTAGTGGGTACTTCATTTAGAACAAATCTTTTTCATTCTTGGATATCCTCTCTCTCTCATGTATATCCCTCTCTCTCCCATTTTCTCTTTCATTCTCATTTCATATCTCTTTCTCTTAAGTTGTTAGATTTCTTATAGGTTAATTTAAATAGTATTATATATATGGTAATTATATATTACTTTATATTTATATTTAATTATGTATAATAATAAATGGAACTAAAAATATATAATTCTTATTAAAAAATAAATATAGAATTAAATAATAAGTATAAATAAACATAAAACATAGAATATATTCAATATAAATATAGCATTATATATTATAATATCACATTAGAAATAAAAAATAGTAATTTATATTATATAAAATATGGTATATAATAATAAAAGGATAGTTATATTTTAAATTTTACATATAAAATAAAAATAATTCAATAATATAGATAGATATAAAATATATAATAGATTTAATGTAAGTACACATTTTTTACAAATTCAATTCTTTAACAAATTAAAAATAATTTAAAAAATTCTAGTTAGAGAAGTAAAACAAGATAAGGCAAGATGTATATCTCTCATGATGTAGAAACATAAATGTCTTGATTCCTCTAAGTTATGGACATCTTGACCCCTTTCAAATGTTAAGCATATCCTAATAAAATTTTGATTATGTTTTCTCACAAAAATATATAAATATGACTAATAAGAAATAAAATTAGATAAAATATACATAAAACGATGTAGAGTAATTTTTTATACATATTTATATTATTTTGCATTTTCTAATTTATAAATATTATACTTAAAACTCCACTAAAATTATTATCATAAACATCAATATTATATTTTAAATGAAAAAATTCTAAACTTATTTAAATGAATTAATTCTAAACTTAACATTATTGTTAAAATAACGCTTACCAACCAGTCCATTCTTAACCATAGCAAGCATGAAATTAAAAAAAAAATGAACACATGCTTAGAAATTTAGATATTTAAGACTATCCTATAAAAAATATTTAACAAGGTACACACTAAACATTCTTCTTGTAGTGCCCCTCCATTCTCACCTTGGATGTGCAGGTAGTTTGACTAAGGAACCTGATGATGAAGATGGAACAAGAGCTTCTGTTAATACTTTTGGGAGCATGATGCATATTGTTATTATGCAGAGATTTATCTGGACAAGGTGATGCAGCGGTATGTTGTTAGGACAGGTGGAAAGTTTGGCATCATACCATTGGACATATGGGTGACATATGAGTATGAGATATGATTGCTAGAGTCCCTTCCCTAGTGCTTTGGCTATTATGTACATGTGCTCTAACTTGTATGTTTGAGTGAACAGGTACCAGGCATCGACTCCACCTGAATTGGTAGGTTTGAGCGTGCCTTGCACCCAATGGAAGTAGTTGATCGGAGATAGCACTTGGTCCCCCATCCTAACCATCATTGTAGTGCCCCTCAACTCGTTGTTTACTGGACTGATGTTTGCTTAGTAGTATTGGACATTATGACAGTATTTTAGATCATTTGATGATGGATTCCTAGTTATTTTGTTATTTCAGTATGGACCTAATTGTTATGATAACAGGTGTTGATGTTGGATTATGTTATTTTATGCTTTACAATTTGATAAATGAACTAGATGTTATAGATGCTTTGATGTTATTCACTATATGGGATTGGAAGATAGTTGATCATTTTATGTTGTTGACTAGTAATCAGATACCTTGTTCAATATAGTTAATTGTTTATTCATAAACGTCAATGGAACAGTGTGGTATTACTTGCTCTCAAGTACCCTACCCCACTGCGATTTCTATTCACTATAGGACTGCATGTGATATATATATATTGTTATGTTTAACTGTGTGTTGCTGCAGGATGTAGGTACTAGGCACTGACTCCACCTGATTACCAGGTCTGAGCGTGCCTTCGCCAATGGATTAGTTGGTTGGAGTTAACGTGAGGTCCCTAGTTAGTGTTGTCTGGTCGTCAGTTTACCCTTGTGGTTATTGGTTGTCATTTGATCATGACTTATTGTTAGGTAATACTGTACCTTGGAGTTAATTAGGTCCGAAAGTGTCTAGGTGTGTAAGTAGTGTTGTGCTTCAACTAGAATCATTATACGAAAGAATATGAATGTTGATAATTGAGCATAATGTCGTTAGTTGCTAATTATCGTTATAAATAAATTATTATTTTATTAGAAGTGTAGTTGTTAAATAAAGTTGTAAGAAATTTTGTATTGTTCAATATAATATTATTTATAATAAATATTTAAATAAATAAAATAGTTGTAATCATGTTGTAAATTGTGATTTACAACTTAATTAATAAAATAAATTAAAATATAGTTATAAAATTATAGATTGACATACTATTACAATTTTATTAATAACAATATAGTTGATCAGCAATAAAGAAATTAAATTTTGTCGGAAATTATGTGTTTACATTTAAAAATAAAATAAAATAACATAAATAAATAACATTTTGGGATCATTAAATTAAATAAAAATATAATTAGAGGGGGGAGATGCACGGGATCATGTGCTGAGTTCCTTGGAAGAAGGAAGGGACTGTGTTATAAAAGAAAAGCTTGTAGAGGCAAAGAGGGAGAGTATTGCAGGTGAAAGAAGAGAGAAGAAGGCTGGAAAAAGAAGCTTGGAACTGCAGCAATTGAAGCAGACTCGTCGATTTGACATCGTAGCCAGGTTCTGCCGAATGCCTTATCTCTGAACTTTATTCTGAATCTGTAAATGTTGTTGTTGTTTATTTTATTCCAAATAGTTTGTTGGTTGGACACCCACTTTAAGATATACTACGATCTGAGATCAGTTTGTTTTCTGTGTTGTGCCATCAAAGCTCATGTTTGTAGACTGTTCTCTCTATGTTTAAACAGTATCTTCTCTTAGGGTCTTAAATTCTTCGTTTCTGCTCAAGGATTCTGTTATTCAATTGTCTTACTTCCACTATTTTGCCGAATCATTCAATCATCCCTGCAATAATTCATTTTGATAGTCTCCTTCATAACATGGAGGATGTATTTCAGCAATTCCATCTGTATGCACTCTCAGACCGGCGTAATATTGGTAGGGTTTGTAGATGTAAAATGACACTTCCTTAAGATCTCTCAGATCTCCTTTTTTCTAAAGTTCTCGCATAGTTTCAATCATGAATTTTCTTTTGCAAATCCCTTATCCTCTCATCCATTAAACTATTCTATCTAACAGTTTGGCACTGTAACTTGTAACAGTTTGAGCTAGTGAATTGAAAAAAAAAACGCGTAGCTATTCTTAGATCTGCTTCACCTCTGTCCCACGTGTAAAATTTGAGGGCTGTGAGTCTAACTGTACCTGGAATCGTTTTAAATTTCTCTATCTTTCATCAATTTCTAGGTCATTTTTTCCCTTTCTGCATAGGCGTTGGGTATAAAGCATCAGCAGTACAAAAAAAATGCATCCATAGTGTCAACATAGTTTTAACAAGTATCTTGATGATAAGGTTTAGGGTTATGCCAAGAGCCGCATAGATTATTTGTTCAAATGTCTGCGATTGAAGTTCTGCTTGTTCAAAAACCTTGGTTAGCGATCTTGCCTGAGATTCTATTTATTTTGTTTTTTTTGCGTTTGGTATTTTTTTTATTAGTGGATTGATAATATCAGGTAATGCTGCAAGTAGTAATACTGGGGCATGATAGGGAGATCGCTGCCGTTGCCTTATTATTCGCTTTGATTGAAAGTTTCTGAAGCCTTTTCATTCGCCATTCATCCAGTATTATGAGATGACACTTCCTTTGACCAGTCCACTCCATAGCTTGGGTTATCGAGATCTTGCTGGCCTACAAACAACTAATTATCATTAAATTGAGCGGATATTACCATCCTGGGTAGATAATCGAGGTTGCAGTGTCTGAACGAATTCATTGACTAAGTGTGTAGTATATTTGTCATGCCTCGATTTCTAACTGCTCTCATAGCGCATCTGGCTGAGGTTTCCTGTATGCTAAACATTAAAATCTAAAAGTTAGTCGATTTATGATGTAGATCGCCCTTGTCTTGGTTGGGTGCACTTCTGAAGGAATTCAACTCTATAGAACGCTGCCCATAGAAGCTAATCTATTACACATACCTTCTGCAATCAGGTCAATGCACATAGATCACTATTTCTGTCAACTAGATGCATCATATATCATAAGTTCAACCTCTTTTAACAGCAATCTTGGTATATTTTTGGAAATCACCATATTTTGTTTTCACATTGCTAAGATGTCTGAGAGGTTCCTTCCTCCAGATCACACCTTCGCATTAGCTTAACGAAATGCAAAACAATCCACCTAGCCGACACAGACTTAACATATATCTCATTGATAGAATTGGCGCTCCTCTGAAGGCCAGTGCAGCAAGGGAATTCAACTAAGCACATACAGGAATCAACTGTTGAATCCTACAGAGTGATTGTGATGTCAATGTCTGTCAGAAATAAACTATTTAAAGTCTGATGCTATCAATTGAAGCATTATTATCCATTTCAATGGTAAAACAGTCAATAACAATTTAACACCTCTATGAATTATGATTGCAAGACGATAGATTATATTAGCGGTAACAGATATAGCAATCGGAATGCCATGGCGATAAACATAGTTTATGTATCTATCAAGCGTAACGGCATATGTATGGCCATTCCGATCTTCTGATTAGACAGATTTAAATCATTTTGATTAAAACATTTCTGAGTCACCATTACGACGATGACATGCAAGTATATTAAACCATCTTATTTGGTTGAGGTTAATCGAATGACTATATGAAGGTAGAATAAAAAAATAATGCTCGTCGTTGATGACTTTTCCTCGGTATAACTATCGTGTAGTTATATGGTATTAATTTAGTGTTCTTGTTCATTTCATTTCTCGAAAGAGTCAAGTTAAATGGACAAGTTTGAAAGGAAAATGACAAAGATCGTATTGTTATGGGAGTGTCGTAAGGGTTAACCAGAATTGGATAGCATAATTATATTAAGCATTTTTTTTATGAATAAATTATTGTAATATTTAGTTAATCAAGTAATTTACCTTGGAAAGCAAAATAAAGATTAGTCAGATATTTAGTTGCAAGGTATTAATTTAATTGTTGCAATTTAATGTTCTTTTTATTACGGGAGTTGTTTACATTGAACCGAGAAGGAATTGTAGTGTTTTATCTCCTGAATCTGAATTGAATTGATTGAGTTGTAATGAGTCGAATTAAGGGTGTTCAAACTCGAATTCCAGAGGCTAAGTTATCATAGTTGAGTATTTGCAACTTGTGTATAGTTGTTTTTGTAATTACGATGTAATAACGATTATGTGGATTAAACATAGTATGAAGTATAATGAGATATTGTCAAAGTTGATTATGTGTCTTGTAAAGTAATAATCTCTGGATGAGATATCAAACAACTTGTGATCTTATCGTACCATTTTGTCGTATGGAGAGACCTGGAATCTGTAAAAGAGTAAAGTATTGTAATGTTAAAAGCGTTTGATAACAATTGGTGTTATGATTCTATTGTAATGCAAGAGGGTTAATGCCTTGCAGTGAACATGTACGCGTATTGTTATAAAGTCTTGTATGATGTTTTAGGTTACTAGGTGTTAGGAAGGAGGGTGGCTTTCAACGTGGGGCCGGTGCCCAAAGTGGCAGTCAGGATAACCCGTTGGAAGTAGTTTAATCAAGTGATAACCTAAAATAAACTAGAGGGTTAAGGGTAGATTTCACATTAATAAGATTATTGGATTCCTCTCCCATGACCTGTAGTGCTTGTTTAGACTAAGGATGGGTAGAAAAGGCCTGGTCAGTATGATTGACTTCCTTGTCCTCATGAAAGGAAGGTTGATACCGCATGTGTCACCCTATGGGGCCAGCGCCTAGTGAGAGGCTGTCAGGATAACCATAGATGGGGGCCGGCGCCTAGTGAGAGGCTGTCAGGATAACCCATGCTAGGACCATGCGATGACACTCTCCCTACTACAACCTAGCCTCTCTTGTTCGGTCTCTCCTCATTTGTTTTTTGTTGCCTCTGGAAGTTAAGTTGTGTTGTATTGTTTTTGCCATGTGTTGTATTGGCATTTGGTCGTCCCTTGTTCTTGTTGTCTTTCGTCTACCTGACTGTCATTGTTTGGGACCTCATGTTAACTCCTAGCTCGGGGGGTGGACCTTAGGGTTCCACATGGTCGGGTGGAAGAGCTTTATTATCCATTGGTTATTCCTTGTCAAGTTCATATGCAGAAAAGATTTGTTCTAGTTGTACTTGTCCCAGTTGATGAAGATGTATGTGTATTATCTTGTACCGGATTTGTGCAACAGAACATTCATTGTGTATGTAATTCTGATGTAGTCTGAAAATGGCAATGTAATGATGTCATGATGTACTTATACGAAAGCATTTCAGTTATGTATTTGATCATGCAGATTCCGTTATTTGATGATATGTAATGAATATGAATAAGTTATTTAATTGAGCATGGATTTGGATCAGTTACTGATGTATGTTAAATTATGTTAGTTGGTTTGTAAAGTAATGCAGCCTTGAATCCTTAGAGAATATGTCGTAATTAGTTATGTTAACGTTACTTAATCATCTTTTAAAAAAAAAAAATTCCTGTTTCATACAGCGTAAGTGTGTATTTCTTTAAGGTGTTCAAGGTGGATGTTACATTTAGTATCAGAGCCAAGTTTCTAACACTGGGTACTCTGGTTTTATAATTAGCCCATTAAGCTATGCTAGTTGCTTAAACTCTGAAGAATGTTTTTAGTCATAGTCCTTGCCTAGCAACCTGAAGTGGTTCTTGGATGTGTTGTCCAGGAAGATGCCTAGGGTATGAGGCCGAGGACGTGGACGAGGTAGGGGTCGTGGGAGAGGTGTTGATAATAGCCCTCCTCCTAGTTCCCCTCATGGGAGTACTCAAGAAGGTGGAAGTGAGAATCAAGAGAATCAGGATCAGCCCGAGGGTGCTCAACTACGCCAGCTCCTAGAGGAGGTGCTTGCTCGTCTTGGTCCTAGGCAGGAGGTGGAATGACCAGAAGAGAGAGAAAGAGAACGATATCCTAGAAGGAGAGAGATCACCACTGAACAAGAAGCTATTCTTGCGGGCCACATGAGAGACTTGATGAGAGCCCATCCTCCTACGTTCGATGGTTCTGGTAGCGGTATGGAAGTAGAGACATGGCTAATTGATTTGGAGAGATGCTTTGCTATGCATCCATATGGTAGCAACACTAAGGCAAGATGTGCCATCATGCATCTCAAAGGATTCGCCTCTACATGGTGGCATCTTGAGGAACAAAAGTTGCATTTAGATATTGCGACAATATCATGGGAACTATTTCTGGAAAGGTTCAGAGCTCGATTTTTATCTAACCACTGGAGGCAACGTCGAGCGGACGAGTTCCATGGGTTGAGACAGATGGCCATGACAGTGGAATAGTATGAGCACAGGTTTTATGAAGTCAAGCAGTATGCAGGCATTGGAAACGACGAGGCCATGTTAGTTCAGCATTTTATTAGAGGTCTGAATGCACGCATCAGTGGAGGAGTTCATGTTTTTGAGCCGAAGACCATGGAGGTAGTAGTTGAGAAGGCTCAACTGGTGGAAGAGAATTTGACCATGGCCCTAGGGGGTCATACAGGTGTACAGATTGGTAGCTCATCTCGAGCAGGTTCGGGTTTCTGAGGTGGTCAGTTTCATGCAGCAGGTAACTCAAGGAGTCAACATGTACCTTCTAAGAGTGGACAGCAACAACAACAGTATTCCCAGATGAAATCAAGAAACTCCCAATATCAGCAAGGTAGTAGATTTCATTCCAGAAAAGATCGAAGTTGGCAAAGAGTTAAACGTGATCGTGTCAGTCAACCAGTGCAGAGCACACAATCTGCAGCAAGTAGAGGAAGTTTTCAGCAGTCAAATATTCCTGTAGGCAGTGGAGCTTTTGGTAGGGGAATAGGATGCTTCTCTTGTGGTCAGCAGGGCCACATTGCCAGACAGTGCCCATGTAAGAATACTTCAGGTTTTGGTCAGAGGCCCGCAGTTTTAGAGCCCACTGTTGGAGATGCAGGCAGGTCACATAGGGTGTTTACAGCGGTAGATAATTGCCAAGCAGAGCACGAAGGTACCATTGTGGAGACTACAGGTGTCTTGCGAGGTATTACTATTTCTATTCTTTTTGACTTTGGTGCTTCAGATTCTTTGATTTCCCCTTCTATAGTGGAGCGTTGCAAATTAGTGGCAGCAAAGCAAGATGTTAAGTGGTAGGTGGAATTGGCCTCAAGATCTAGGGTATCAGTAGACTCTCTTGTGTATGGTTGCGAGTTGAGGATAGGTCCTTTATCTACCACAGCAGATCTTTGCATTATACCATTAGGATCCTATGACATAGTGTTGGGAATGGATTGGTTGGATGCTCATCGAGCAGTGATAGACTGTCACCACAAATTAGTGAGGTGTGTTGATGAATCGGGCAAAGAAGTAGAAGTGCTTGGGATTCAGAGACCCATCTCCTTGCGCATGATTTCTGCTATGCAATTGAAGAGATGTTTGCGTCAAGGATGCAAGTTGTTTGTTGTAATAGTTAATGACTTAGATTTTGGAGAAAATAGGGAGACATCCCTTGACGATCTTCCTATTCTCAAGGAGTATGAAGATGTCTTTCCTAGCGAGATTCCAGGTATGCCACCGAAGCGTGATATTGATTTTAAGATAGACCTTGTTCCCGGAGCAGAACCTATTTCACGAGCTCCATATCAGATGACTACTTAGGAGCTTAAGGAGCTTCGTTTGCAACTAGAAGAGTTATTAGCGAAGGGATTCATTCGTCCAAGTGTCTCTCCATGGGGAGCACCAGTTATTTTTGTGAAGAAAAAGGATGGATCTCTGCATTTGTGCATCGACTATTGACAGCTTAATAAGGTGACTGTGAAGAACCGATACCCATTGCCACGAATTGATGACCTCTTTGATCAGATCAAGGGAGCTAAGGTGTTTTCCAAGATACAACTAAAATCTGGATATCATCAGTTGCGCATCTTTGAGGCTGACATCGACAAGACAGTATTTCGCACTCGTTATGGGCATTATGAGTTCACTGTTGTACCTTTTGGGTTGACAAATGCACCATCAGTGTTTATGAGTCTGATGAATAGTGTATTTCGTACCTATCTTGATAGATTTGTTCTTGTATTCCTAGATGATATATTGATTTATTCAAGGTCTATGGAGGAGCATGAAGAACATTTGTGACAGGTTCTGCAGTGTTTAAGAGAAAATCAGTTATATGCAAATCTGGCTAAATGTGATTTCTTTCAAACTGAAGTGAAATATTTGGGACATGTTATTTCTGACAAGGGTATTGCAGTGGATCCTTCAAAGATTCAAGCTATCATGGACTGGCCTACTCCTACCAATGTTTCAGAGGTTCGTAGTTTCATGGGTTTAGCAGGCTATTATCGACGATTTGTGGAAGGATTTTCAAAGATAGTTCACCCTATAACTTCTCTTCAGATAAAAGGAATGAAGTTCATTTGGTCAGAACAGTGTCAAGCAGCCTTTCAGAGTCTTAAGGAGTGGTTAACTAGTGCACCTATTCTAGCAGTGCCTGATCCTGCCAGAGATTTTGTGGTTTGTACTGATGCATCTTTGGAAGGTTTAGGAGCAGTTTTAATGCAGGAGGGTCGTGTGATAGCCTACGAGTCCCGTAAACTCAAAGATCATGAGTTGAACTATCCTACACATGACCTAGAGTTAGCTGCAGTAGTACATGCATTGGTAAGATGGAGACACTTCTTACTGGGGCATCGGTTTGAGTTGCACAGTGATCACCGAAGTTTACAGTATATTTTTACACAGCCAAACCTGAATGCGAGACAGAGGCGGTGGATGGAGTTTCTATGTGAGTATGATTTTGAGGTAAAATATATCCAAGGTAAGGAGAATGTGGTGGCAGATGCTCTTAGTTGGCGAAGACATGAACTTTCTTCAATCACTCTTGGAGTGGATTTGAGAGGACAGATTCTTGCAGCACTCCCTACAGATAGATGGTATCAGGAAGTGAAAGTTGAAGTTGAGTCTGGTAGAACCTTGGAGGGTAGATATGCCAGATATTCTATTGAGTCAGATGGTCTCTTGCGACATTTAGGTCGCATTTATGTGCCTTCTACAGAGGGTCTCCGCACCCTAATCATGACTAAGGCTCATTGGGCACCTTATTCTGCTCATCCAGGTGTCAAGAAGATGTATGCAGACCTTCGGCAGATATATTTTTGGGCTGGAATGAAGAGGGATATTATTGATTTTGTTTCAAGATGCTTAGAATGTCAGAGGGTTAAGGTGGAACATCAGCATCCCATAGGTCTTCTCCAGCCACATCTTATTTCGGAATGGAAATGGGACATCATTTCAATAGATTTTACAGTTGGTTTACCCATGTCCTCTCATCACCATGATGCAATAATGGTCACTGTAGACAGGCTTACAAAAGTAGCACACTTTTCTCCTGTCTGATCTTCATACAATGCTTCATCTGTGGCCAAAATTTTCATGGAGGATATCGTCAGATTGCACGGGATTCCTCGCAAGATTATCTCTGATCGTGATCTAGTTTTTACTTCAGCTCTTTGGACATCCCTTTAGCATGCGTTGGGGACTCAATTGAACTTTAGTTCAGCTTATCATCCAAAGACTGATGGGCAAACTAAGAGGGTCAATCAGGTCCTTGAGGACATGCTCAGAATGTATGTGATGGATCAGCAAAACCATTGGGAAGATTATTTGTTTTTGGTGGAGTTTGCATACAATAATGGGTACCATAGTTCCATTGGCATGTCTCCTTTTCAGGCCCTATATGGTCGTCCTTGTCGTACCCTATTGAGTTGGGATCATCTTGAGGATAGAGTTCTCCTAGGTCCACAGATGCTCCAAGAGATGGAGCAGCAGGTTGATCGCATCAGAGAGCATCTGGTGGCAGCTCAAGATAGACAGAAGAAATATGCAGATGCTCATAGACTTGATCGTCAGTTTTCAGTTGGTGATCGGGTGTTCTTGCAGGTGCGTCCGCGAAAGAGTCTGATTCGTTACGGAAAAGGCTCTAAGCTCGCACCACGCTTTGTAGGGCCATTCAAGGTTTTGGAGAGAATCAGTCCTATTGCATACCATCTTGCTTTGCCGCCTAGCTTGTCACGCGTCCATGATGTATTTCATGTTTCTGTTCTTAGACCTTATCATCCAGATATTTCACATGTTCTTGATCGGAATGCCTTACAGGTAGAGGACGGGAAGCTAGCTTTGGAGCCCATAGGCATTTTGGAGCACAGGCGACTCGCTCTCAGGGGCAGAGTCATAGAGCAGGTAAGGGTCCAATGGGATCCTAGTGATGAGACTTCAACAACATAGGAAGATACATCCCGAATGCGAGAGCTATATCCATATTTGTTCACAGGCTTCCAGGAGTAAGCCTGATCCTAGGGGGGAGGATGTAGTGCCTCTCAACTGGTTGTTTACCGGACTGATGTTTGCTTAGTAGTACTAGACATTATGACAGTATTTTAGATCGTTTGATGATGGATTCCTAGTTATTTTGTTATTTCAGTATGGACCTAATTGTTATGATAACAGGTGTTGATGTTGGATTATGTTATTTTATGCTTTACAATTTGATAAATGAACTGGATGTTATAGATGCTTTGATGTTATTCACTATATGGGATTGGAAGATAGTTGATCATTTTATGTTGTTGACTAGTAATCATATACCTTGTTCAATATAGTTAATTGTTTATTCATAAATGTCAATGGAAAAGTGTGGTATTACTTGCTCTTGAGTACCCTACCCCAATGCGATTTCCATTCACTATAGGACTGCATGTGATATATATATATATATATATATATATATATATATATATATATATATATATATATATATATATATATATATTGTTATGTTTAACTGTGTGTTACTGCAGGATGCAGGTACTAGGCACCGACTCCACCTGATTACCAGGTCTGAGCGTGCCTTCGCCAATGGATTAGTTGGTTGGAGTTAACGTGAGGTCCCTAGTTAGTGTTGTCTGGTCGTCAGTTTACCCTTGTGGTTATTGGTTGTCATTCGATCATGGCTTGCTGTTAGGTAATACTGTACCTTGGAGTTAATTAGGTCTGAAAGTGTCTAGGTGTGTAAGTAGTGTTGTGCTTCAACTAGAATCATTATACGAAAGAATATGAATGTTGATAATTGCGCATAATGTTGTTAGTTACTAATTATCGTTATAAATAAATTATTATTTTATTAGAAGTGTAGTTGTTAAATAAAGTTGTAAGAAATTTTGTATTGTTCAATATAATATTATTTATAATAAATATTTAAATAAATAAAATAGTTGTAATCATGTTGTAAATTGTGATTTACAACTTAATTAATAAAATAAATTAAAATATAGTTATAAAATTATAGATTGATGTACTATTACAATTTTATTAATAACAATATAGTTGGTCGGCAATAAAGAAATTAAATTTTGTCAGAAATTATGTGTTTACATTTAAAAATAAAATAAAATAACATAAATAAATAACATTTTGGGATCATTAAATTAAATAAAAATATAATTAGAGGGGGGAGATGCACGGGATCACGTGTCGAGTTCCTTGGAAGAAGGAAGGGACTATGTTATAAAAGAAAAGCTTTTAGAGGCAAAGAGGGAGAGTATTGCAGGTGAAAGAAGAGAGAAGAAGGCTGGAAAAAGAAGCTTGGAACTGCAGCAATTGAAGCAGACTCCTCGATTTCACATCGTAGCCAGGTTCCGCCGAATGCCTTATCTCTGAACTTTATTCTGAATCTGCAAATGTTGTTGTTGTTTATTTTATTCCAAATAGTTTGTTGGTTGGACACCCACTTTAAGATATACTACGATCTGAAATCAGTTTGTTTTCTGTGTTGTGCCATCAAAGCTCATTTTTGTAGACTGTTCTCTCTATGTTTAAACAGTATCTTCTCTTAGGGTCTTAAATTCTTCCTTTCTGCTCAAGGATTCCGTTATTCAATTGTCTTCCTTCTACTGTTTTGCCGAATCATTCAATCATCCCTGCAATAATTCATTTGATAGTCTCCTTCATAACATGGAGGATGTATTTCGGCAATTCCATCTGTATGCACTCTCAGACCAGTGTAATATTGGTAGGGTTTGTAGATGTAAAATGACACTTCCTTAAGATCTCTCAGATCTCCTTTTTTCTAAAGTTCTCGCATAGTTTCAATCATGAATTTTCTTTTGCAAATCCCTTATCCTCTCATCCATTAAACTATTCTGTCTAACAGTTTGGCACTGTAACTTGTAACAGTTTGAGCTATTGAATTGAAAAAAAAACTCGTAGCTATTCTTAGATCTGCTTCACCTCTGTCCCACGTGTAAAATTTGAGGGCTGTGAGTCTAACTATACCTGGAATCGTTTTAAATTTCTCTATCTTTCATCAATTTCCAGGCCATTTCTGCCCTTCCTGCATAGGCGTTGGGTATAAAGCATCAGCAGTATAAAAAAATGCATCCATAGTGTCAACACAGTTTTAACGGGTATCTTGATGATAAGGTTTAGGGTTATGCCAAGAGCCGCACAGATTATTTGTTCAAATGTCTGTGATTGAAGTTCTGCTTGTTCAAAAACCTTGGTTAGCGATCTTGCCTGAGATTCTATTTATTTTGTTTTTGTTGCGTTTGGTATTTTTTTTATTAGTGGATTGATAATATCAGGTAACACTGCAAGTAGTAATACTGGGGCGTGATAGGGAGATCACTGTCGTTGCCTTATTATTCACTTTGATTGAAAGTTTCTGAAGCCTTTTCATTTGCCATTCATCCAGTATTATGAGACGACACTTCCTTTGACCAGTCCACTCCATAGCTTGGGTTATCGAGATCTTGCTGGCCTACAAACAACTAATTATCATTAAATTGAGTGGATATTACCATCCTGGGTAGATAATCGAGGTTGCAGTGTTTGAACGAATTCATTGACTAAGTGTGTAGTATATTTGTCATGCCTCGATTTCTAACTGCTCTCATAGCGCATCTGGCTAAGGTTTCCTATATGCTAAACATTAAAATCTAAAAGTTAGTCGATTTATGATGTAGATCGCCCTTGTCTTGGCTGGGCGCACTGCTAAAGGAATTCAACTCTGTAGAACGCTGCCCATAGAAGCTAATCTATTACGCATACCTTCTGCAATCAGGTCAATGCACATAGATCACTGTTTCTGTCAACTAGATGCATCGTATATCATAAGTTCAACCTCTTTTAACAGCAATCTTGGTATATTTTTGGAAATCACCGTATTTTGTTTTCACATTGCTGAGATGTCTGAGAGGTTCCTTCCTCCAGATCACACCTTCGCATTAGCTTAACAGAATGCAAAATAGTCCACCTAGCCGACACAGACTTAACAGATATCTCATTGATAGAATTGGCGCTCCTTCGAAGGCCAGTGCAGCAAGGGAATTCAACTGAGCACATACAGAAATCAACTATTGAATCCTACAGAGTGATTGTGATGTCAATGTCTATCAGAAATAAACTGTTTAAAGTCTGATGCTATCAATTGAAGCATTATCATCCATTTCAATGGTAAAACAGTCAATAACAATTTAACACCTCTGCGAATTATGATTGCAAGACGATAGATTATATTAGTGGTAACAGATATAGCAATCGGAACACCTCGGAGATAAACATAGTTTATGCATCTATCAAGTGTAACGGCATATGTATGGCCATTCCGATCTTCTGATTAGACAGATTTAAATCATTTTGATTAAAACATTTCTGAGTCACCATTACGATGATGACATGCAAGTATATTAAACCATCTTATCTGGTTGAGGTTAATCGAATGACTATATGAAGGTAGAATAAAACAATAATGCTCGTCGTTGATGACTTTTCCTCGGTATAACTGTCGTGTAGTTATATGGTATTAATTTAGTGTTCTTGTTCATTTCATTTCTCGAAAGAGTCAAGTTAAATGGACAAGTTTGAAAGGAAAATGCCAAAGATCGTATTGTTATGGGAGTGCCGTAACGGTTAACTGGAATTGGATAGCATAATTATATTAAGCATTTCTTTAACGAATAAATTATTGTAATATTTAGTTAATCGAATAATTTACCTTGGAAAGCAAAATAAAGATTAGTCAGATATTTAGTTGCAAGGTATTAATTTAATTGTTGCAATTTAATGTTCTTTTTATTACGGGAATTGTTTACATTAAACCGAGAAGGAATTGTAGTGTTTTATCTCCTGAATATGAATTGAATTGATTGAGTTGTTGTAATGAGTCGAATTGAGGGTGTTCAAACTCGAATTCCAGAGGCTAAGTTGTCATAGTTGAGTATTTGCAACTTGTGTATAGTTGTTTTTGTAATTATGATGTAATAACAATTATGTGGATTAAACATAGTATGAAGTATAATGAGGTATTGTCAAAGTTGATTATGTGTCTTGTAAAATAATAATCTCTGGATGAGATATCAAACCACTTGTGATCTTATTGTACCATTTTGTCGTATGGAGAGACCTAGAATCTGTAAAAGAGTAAAGTATTGTAATGTTAAAAGCGTTGGATAACAATTGGTGTTATGATTCTATTGTAATGCAAGAGGGTTAATGCCTTGTAGTGAACATGTACGTGTATTGTTATAAAGTCTTGTATGATGTTTTAGGTTACTAGGTGTTAGGAAGGAGGGTGGCTTTCAACGTGGGGCCGGCACCCAAAGTGGCAGTCAGGATAACCCGTTGGAAGTAGTTTAATCAAGTGATAACCTAAAATAAACTAGAGGGTTAAGGGTAGATTTCACATTAATAAGATTATTGGATTCCTCTCCCATGACCTGTAGTGCTTGTTTAGACTAAGGATGGGTAGAGAAGGCCTGGTCGGCATGATTGACTTCCTTGTCCTCATGAAAGGAAGGTCGATACTGCATGTGTCACCCTATGGGGCCGGCGCCTAGTGAGAGGCTGTCAGGATAACCATAGATGGGGGCCGGCGCCTAGTGAGAGGCTATCAGGATAACCCATGCTAGGACCGTGCGATGACACTCTCCCTACTACAACCTAGCATCTCTTGTTCGGTCTCTCCTCATTTGTTTTTTGTCGCCTCTAGAAGTTAAGTTGTGTTGTATTGTTTTTGCCATGTGTTGTATTGGCGTTTGGTCGTCCCTTGTTCTTGTTGTCTTTCATCTACCTAACTGTCATTGTTTGGGACCTCATGTTAACTCCTAGCTCGGGGGGTGGACCTTAGGGTTCCACATGGTCGGGTGGAAGAGCTTTATTATCCATTGGTTATTCCTTGTCAAGTTCATATGCAGAAAAGATTTGTTCTAGTTGTACTTGTCCCAGTTGATGAAGATGTATGTGTATTATCTTGTACCAGATTTGTGCAACAGAACATTCATTGTGTATGTAATTCTGATGTAGTCTGAAAATGGCAATGTAATGATGTCACGATGTACTTATACGAAAGCATTTCAGTTATGTATTTGATCATGCAGATTCCGTTATTTGATGATATGCAATGAATATGAATAAGTTATTTAATTGAGCATGGATTTGGATCAGTTACTAATGTATGTTAAATTATGTTAGTTGGTTTGTAAAGTAATGCAGCCTTGAATCCTTAGAGAATATGTCGTAATTAGTTATGTTAATGTTACTTAATCATCTTTTAAAAAAAAAAATTTCCTGTTTCATACAGCATAAGTGTGTATTTCTTTAAGGTGTTCAAGGCGGACGTTACAATCATCCTTGAAGAGGATGAGTACCTAGTTTGATACCTTGTCAAGTACTATCAGTGGCCAGTCAGTGTTGCTTGAAGTTTTGCCTTTTGACCCTGGTTAGTGGTTAGGTAATTGTTTTGGCTTTTGGTTTAATTTGTCTGATAATATGCCTTGGTTATCTTATGCATTAAAATGGATTGATAAATAATATATATAATCCTAGTTGATAATAAAATAAAATTATAGTGTAATATTATAATTAAGAAATAATAATTAAATAGTAAATAAATAGAATATTATAAAGTTGGTTATATAATTAATTATAATATGTGAGTGAGTGTGGGTAGATGGTTTTACCCGTTTGTGTAAAATTATTTATTGTGTGTATGTTTAAATTATGTTGGTTGCATATATTTTATTTATTTTTAATAAGGGTTAGTAGGTAGTTAGTTGGGGTAGTTATAAATTTATTTTGTATGGGAGTGGGAAAAATAACTTCCCTCCCTTCATTATTTATTAAATGGGGAGGGGGAATTTTGACCTGGAGAATTTGGGGGCTTTTTAATCTTTTTGGAAATTACTTTATTGGGAACACTGTGCATTATAAATTTTCATGGAGTTTTTTTTTAAGGGGTGGCTACCATATTTTAGACCCGAAGAACAAAAGTTAATTGAATGGTAAGTGCATTATATTTTATAGATTTTGTCACCAATTTTTACTTAAGTTTTCTACACAATGAAATTTAAATTATTATCTTTTCATTGTGGTTTATAATTATATTTTGTTAGGGTTTAATATAGTGCTATAAAATAATATTTTATACTATCTTTCAAATTTACATCACTCTATTTTATTTACAAGTGTGGTACAATATTTTATATTTTATAAAGGTTAATTCCAACACTACATTTTATTTATTGTAACGCTGGTATAAAATATACTATTAGGGTAAAATATACTATTTTATTAGGGTTTATTTCCAGTGCTATATTATCATGTCCCCATATTAAAGCCTTGTTTAAATTGAAGATTTAAACAATATATTTAATTACACATAAATATTAATAATTAAATATTAATAAGTTATATAATATATTATCATATTACATGAATATAAATATCAAATATTATTATTATTATACTCATAAGATATTAATAGATATAAATATTATTATAATATATATTATTATTATGAATTAATTAATTAATTAATATATATATTAGGTATTAACATTATGTATGTGACTCTTTGAAGAGTCACCATTCTTTGTAAGAGGCATAATGGAACATATATAATATAAATAGCAGCAGCAAGGAAGGAAAGGGGATCAAATTTGGGGATATAAGAAAATAAGGAAGTCTAAAGTAAGCAAACAGAAGTCTTTAAATATGAAAGTCAGAAAGTATGGAATAACAGTACCTTGCATTTAATTTAAGAGGAAGTATTATAAATATATGCGAAATAAATAAAAAATAATAATATCGGCATTAGAAATAAATATAATTAAATCCGCATTATATTTATATATTTAAATCTGCATTTTATATATATATATATATATATATATATATATATATATATATATATATATATATATATATATATATTTCTGAGTCATAAGTAGGAAAGATATCATAAATACATATAGGGAGAAATTATTCAAGTAAATATATATATATATACAATAATATTAATAGCATATATAATAATATAATATAGAGATATTATTAATATTATAACAAATACTATAATATATAAATATTAAAGAATAGGTGAAAGAGAATAGAATCCAGTGAGCAGATTCAACAAGACAAGCAGCATAAAGAGGTACGTGCACTTTCTTTTATTAATAGGTTAGGTAATATAAATGTTGTAGATGAATAATATGAATATAAATAAATGAATACTACTTATATCAGCATAATAATAATTGGAATATATTACCATCATTGATGTATATACATTCATTATGTATAATTATGCATACAGAATAGGTATAATAATATGAGAATAAATAGGAGTGTATAAATAAGGTAAATCTGGTTACATATATGAAAATGGATATAAATATGAATATGAAAGTGAATATAAAAATTATTATGAATATGAAATGGGATTATGAGATCATAAGCATAAGGACATAAGTTTGAAAGGATTTTTAACTGTGTACTTATCAATTAAATCAAGCTTTTAGTGATGAATAAATATATTGGTCAGTGGATTGATTACTTCTTATGGATAAGTCATTGAGAGTTGGGGACATTAAAATAAATAAATAAATTACATTATGTCTAATTATAAACTTTGTTAGGAATAAGTAGTTATAACGTTTCTTATACCATTTAAACAATGTTTTGTTTATTTTGATTTCTCATTAAATGTTCATGAGATTCAATTAGGAATAAATGGAAAGGTTATATTCTTTACGTAGAATAAATTATTTATAGATGACAATTGAAATGTATTCTTCTAGTTAGAATTTACAATATACCAGTTGCAGAGAAATTAAAACCATACAACAACTCTAGAGATGTAAGTTCCAAATTAAGGCTTAGTTGATGTTTTAATTGAGTAGAGTCATGTATAGGTAAGAATAGTAAGTAGTTAATCTTAATTAGATTTTAATTGATTATGAATTATCTTTTTATATGCTATCTTTGAATAAAGAGAGAAAGAGTTATCATAGAAGGATCTCATGTTTAGAATATAGGATTTTCTTAATTTTCTGTTATAATAAAAGTTGTCTCTTTATGTTAAGTAAAGATAGATTATTGTGAAATAATTACATATAGGTAATTGTCTTTTATCTTTACTATCTACTTACACTATGCATAGAATTATGAAATTGGTCTATTCTAAAATTGAGATTAGATAATAACCAAGTTACAATCTTATATTGATAACTTTGTTATGATTAATTCTCTGTAGTAACCAATGTATCTAGACTATTGGATTAAATGTTCATGCTTTTGTTATAGTGGGATGTAAGTTCTGTGTCATTGGGAAGTTGGATTGTAGAGGCTAAGAAGGGTGTAGTTGTGTGTATGGTCCTTGTGATATGTAACCCTAAAATGTTGTCTCCTTTTCTGACATGAACTCATTTAATTGTGATGAACATTCAAAGATGATTAATGCCTTGTTTGGTGTATGGATTATGTGGTTATGATGGTTGTGCAAGATGGTTAATGCCTTGCGTAGTGTAGGGTTTACTAGTTACAAAGTAGGGGGAGTGGCTCTCAATGGGGGCCGGAACCCATAGTGGTGTCCAGGACAACCCATTGAAGGGTTTCTTAATCCAGTGATAACATTAATAATGAAATAAGGGAATGGGTAGAATTCACATTAATCAAGATAATGTATGCCTCACTTGTGGCTCAAATGCTCATTTAGGCTTGAGATGAGATGAGAAGGCCTGGAATGGTAAGATCAACTACCTTGTCCCCATGAAAGGTACATTGATTCTGCATGAGTTTGTGTGGGGACTGGGGATCGGGAGAGGCTGCCAAGACAACCCAAAGATGGGAGTCGGGGCCTAGTGAAGTCCACCAGGACAACCCATATCAATCCATGTGATGACACTCCTCCCTATTGCAGTCTAGCACTCCCTAGTTGTATTTCCTCCCTCAATTGCGTAAGTGCCTCTAGAAGTGCAGTTAAGTATGTCAGTGATGTTTATTGTGGATAGTTTGATAATTGGTGTCATGTATAACCCTACTGCTTGTGTTAGTCTATTGTTCTCCTTACTATCTGTGAGTGTGGTATCTTGTGTTATCTCCTAGCTCGGGGGTGGACCTCAGGGTTCCACATGGTCGGGTGGAAGAGCTTTTATTTCCATTGGCTTTTCCCTTGCCGATGTTCATGGGTGAGGAGGATGTATCTTGTGCATTAGATATCAGATCTTGTACCAGTTTGAGGAAGATGATTATGCATACTCATGGTCTAGCCTTGTGTGACAGTCGATTCATAATGTATGTATTCAGAAAGGTGATAATGTAATCAATGTAATGAATTACTCATGTGTATAGGAATTTGTACATTCACATGTAATCCTGATCATGTCGATTATTCATCTGATGTTATGATATGGAGATGTATATGTTTATTCATTTAATGCTATAGATTTAGAATGATCTACTAATGTTAGTTAATAATGTATGTTGAATTATGTTAATTGATTTGGCAAGTAATGTAACCATGAAATCTTAGAGGACAATTTGTTAGTTCAAATGATGTGTATAGATGTGTTAACATTACTTTGTTATCTTATTCATATAAAAAAAAAATTATCCTGCTTTGTATAGCATAGATATGTTGTTCTCTAAGGTGTTCAAGGCAGGGTATTACACTTCTTCTACACGCTACCTTATATTCAGTGGCAAAAATGGAATATATAAAAAAAGATGAATACTTCGTAAAACTAACATATGCATTATTTCATCAGAGAATCATGGGTAACAGTAACTGCTCATGGAAACCAACAATTATAAGTTTCTTTTGATAGGTGTCAAGCCACTATTGCAGATGGAAATGGGGAGCAAATGTGGTATTCACCAGTATTTATCCCGTGTATGCTCAATAAAGTTAGAAATTTGAAATTTATTCTGTGTATACTTATTTGCAATATCCGAAACTAGTGAGCGAATAACACGCAGGAAAAAGAGATCAATGGACAAAATATTTTCAATCGTCTTGCATTGGGCTAAGACATTCACAGCCGTCGATTTGAAAAGTCATCCCTTCATCTAACAAAGGGAATGCCTTCGGCATAATTAAATAAAGAAAATTTATTTAATTAATGTGGCTCAAGGGAAGCATGGACTAAATCAATTAAATAAATATAATTTATTTAATTAATTTAGGAAATGGATAAAATGAGCTAAACTTAATGAAATAAATAAAGATAATTTATTCAATTAATTGGCTAATGAAAGGGGCCTAGGATGAAAGTGTCACAAGATGTTGCAAGATGGCATTGTAAGAACAAGGTCGATTTTAGGTGTCTATAATACCATTGACATTTTCTATGCATTGACATGTTTCCTTCATTTTAAATATTGGACATGCTTTGTGCCCATTAGTGGTAGAGATATTGACTTCAAATGATATTTGCATGCTCCTTAATCATATTCTTTATATGAATCTTCCTTCTTAGTTAGTGGATATCAAAGCTATATATTGAATAGATGGACTCATCCTAAGGCATTGTGTTGCCCTTGATGATGGGGTTCATATGCACTGTGCTATTTTTATAGTGAATTAAAATGTCCTTGTCTCATTGACTCTAATCTAAGAAGGGTCTATGTTTCTGTTGACTGAACTCATCTCTAGAGGATGAAAACATAAACTATGCCTGACTTTTTGGTCAATTGGGGCCACTACACTATTAAGCATTTGTAAAAGGAAACTTGAGTTTAGTGTTCCAAATTGCAATAAAATAAACATGTTTGAGCCTATATATTTGAAGACAATGCTATCATACTTCTTCAAAAAATATTAAGTTTGTTGATTAAATTCTCTAAGGCAAAATATGTATCGATGGTAATGTCACATATCTCTTTTCATTTATGTGTCATTCAGCTCTATGGGCTACCTCAGTAAAGTGATTAGAAAATACATGACTATTTATTAACAATATTCATTCATCATTTATGAACATACAAAAAATAAGAAAAGAAACAAAAGGTATTTTGGATACCCCTTAGTCCTTGGCACTAAGTCTGAGGAGTGCTCTTAATATATAAATATTTAGGTTCAACCCAAACACAAGGTTGTTTTATCCCCCCTTGAATATTTGAGAGGCAATCTCAATCTCCTGTAGACTCCTCTAGAAGTGTGACTATCTTAATACTTTCATTGCATTAAGTGGGTTTGGGAAAAATAAGGAATGGAGGGAAGGGAACCGTTTGATATGCATGCATAAGTGAAAATATCATGCCACAAATAGTGAAAATCACATGCCATATATAGTGAAAATGGTGTATATAGTGAAAATACCATACATAAACTATGAATCAACATCAAAAGAGGGTGAGTGATCAATTTTGAATCTCCAAGGTCCTTGACAGAAAGATTGTGATCAATTTTCAATCTCCAAGGTCCATTGAAAAAAAGCTTTTGTGCAACCTACTTTCTAATCAAATAATTCCTTCTAAGCCCCAGAGCCCTCTAGGAAATCCATTACATATGCCAATTTTTCTTTTTGGTTTGTAACAACTAGAGGGAAATTTATTCCCTTACTTTTTAGGCTTAGACCCTCAATCTATTATCCCCTTTCTCTTATCATTGTGGCCCCAACCCCATACTTCTCTTTGTCAATTATCTTGAAAATTATGAGTACATGAATAAGTCTACCTCAATGTATGGTCGAGCACATTTCATACCTTTTTTCAAAGGTAATGTGTACTTTGACATGTACTATATTCTAATAAGATCTTGATCACTTTTAATTTGAATCTATTGAGTGCCATGTTTTATATACACACTAAGGACTCATGCTCATGTGTTGCTACTTGGTGCACATCAACTCCTCAACCTTTGAAATGTGCATAGCTATTATTTAGAGGGGTGGAGTCTAGGGAGCATAATTGCCAAAGCACATGGGATATAACAAATAGTAATGATTTCAACAAGAACAACTAGGCCTCATTTATATAGAGTTAGGAGAGGGGATGCACCCAAAGGGATTGATAGGAATGACCACCATAAGAGTGCATTCATTTTGATGTTAATAGCAAGTACCATTCTAGTCTTGTATAACCTAGCCAAACTACCAACCCTAAATCCCTAATTTAATAGAATATGTTGATTCGTACACATAATGCCAAAAACAATAAAATTTTTGGGATGTTCAAAATTAGCTAAAGAATGTAAACTTTGAGACTCCATATATTAAATTAAAAAATTCTAAAATTTGGAAGGAAGAAAAGGAAACAAACAAATTTAAAGTACGCTCCAAAGTTTGCGATCTTAAATATGATAATCACAAAGAAGGCACATCTTGTTACCATATTGAAAGAAAGTTTACTCATGGCACCTACACTTATTTTAAAATTGACAATTATGAAGAACAAAACATGAATTCAAACAATCACAAAGAATAAAATTTGAATTTAACCTGACAGTTACAACAACTAAGGAACTTGGATAGCACCTACACAGATCTTAACATGACAATCACAAAGAACGGGATTTGAATTCAAAGAGTCACAAAGAATAGTACTTGAATTTAAAAAAGAAATAAGATAGAGTACAAGCCAAATGACCATATGAGGATTGAAAACATTAGCCCATATCACATCATTTAATCCATTACATCCTACCATGGAAAAGTTATCTTCAACAATATTTATTTAGTTATCTTAACTCATGTAAGAATTAAAAAAAATTCAAGTATTTTCAAATCTTAAGTAATGATTCTATTATTTTCCTCTATTGGAATAATAATCCACAAGATTGGTAAGAGAATGATTGACATCACGCTCTTAAGTAATGAATCTATTATTTTCCTCTATCATATCAATGGATAATATTCACAAATTGCTTTAATACAAAACATTGTTCATGTTTTTCTTCCAAAAAACATGAGATTCATCAATTGAAATCAACTATTTCTAAAAGGAAAAGTATTTTTTCTATAGTACCATATAAATCCTATGATTAAATTAAATAGGATAAGTATTTTTAAGGCTAGCTTATGTAGTATCAATTGGGAATCTTATTTGGTTGTGATCTAAAAAATATCTATACCTAAATTTACTTTCTATATCCTACAAAATACACCACAATAATTAATTTAACTATGCTTACAAACTCATTATCTAATTGCAGAGGAAATATGAATTTAAGGTTTTTACACCTCTTCTAAAATTTGTATCACACCAAATAAATAATTAAACAAAAAAATAAAGTCTAAACTAGCATAAATGAGTTAGCCTAATACATGACAAGTACTGAAATAATACATGACAAGTAATGAAAAGTGCAATTGAAACAAAACTTGATTAGGGTACATAGCTCCTCCAAGGGGATGATGATTAAGTTGGCTTTGATATGTTAGTAGTCACACTTCTATAACTAGATTTTGTTTGCAATCTTTATATCCCATCAAATTGATGTGTTGTTGAACTCTACAAATCAACTAGATAGAATTACATGTTATATATATAGAAAACTATGATCGTGTCTTTTTTTGCGATTTTGTCCATGTCAATTTTTTACCTTGAGTTTTTCTCCTTTAGTGTTTGAATCTCCATTAATAATCAAAGTAGTGTTTATGAAAACCTTTAAGGCATCTACTATGCTTGGGTGTGGAAGTGTAGTAACTTCCCCCTTGCACTTTGGTGAAAAGCCTTCTTTTTATTTTCACAAGAAGTAATGAAAAGATAATTGAAAGACAAAATGGAAGGAGTTGGATATCTAGAGGTGTTTGTGATTTGAGATGCTCCTTGTTTGCTCTTGATTGGTCTAATCTTATGTGGAATTATGCTTGTGAGTGTGTGTATAAGGCCCACCTATGTTTAGCTCTTGTCTTAACATGATTATTATTTGTTTGATATATTATATGTTTTGGACCTAAAAATTAGATGGTTAGCCAATGCCAATATCCATACTAATTTATGCTTAATTAAGTTTGTTATCATATTTATGCTAACTTTGTTTGAATGTGACTCACAATATCATATTTTCATTCTTGAGTAGATGCTATGACTTGTTAAGTCAATGTTTAGTTTAACACATCATCATATTAAATGTTATGAAATTGATTGGAAACCACTCATATTTGAATTAGATGATTAATTCAGATTTATAATATTTAAAATATTATAATGAGGTTTCATAGAACATGATAATGGATTAACAACACCTATTGTTCTAACTATAATTTTGATGTTAGATTTGATGTGTGTAATTAAGTGTGTAAGTTCTACAAGTACAATGGCTAATGGGGTGGCATGTGGGGAAGTTGTTCATGGATTTGTCTAATAATTGTCTCGCATCATCTAAGAAAGGAACAAGACCATCCTTATGTTTTTACCTCATCACCATGGGTATGGAAGACCAAGTGGCATTTGTAAGTACTTAAGTGTGTTGTTGCATTGTGTTTTTTAATGTTCTTGTTTGTGTTATCACACTTATAGATGTGTCAAAGTTTAGGGTTTTTAGATTATATCCTCATTTTGAGATTATTTATTTAGCTTGATATTTTAGCATTTTAATTAACTTTTTTTTTTCATGAAACTATGGTAGTCATAAACCCATAAAGTTGAATTTTATAGTATTTTTGGACTATGATTTTAAATCTTTGACATTGCTTTGTAATTCATTTTTTCTTGGTTGATTTAATAAACCATTGGAGATTTTTTATTTGTATTTTAATTTCTATTTTATAATTGTCTTTTCTAACATTTAAAATAAAATAAAAATTGCATGGTTCTTGTTGATTTGAGATTTTTGAAATAGATTTTATTAGTACTATTGCAATTATTTTTAAAAAGGAATTAGTATAAGGCTTTTTTTAATTTTTTTTAATTTTTTTTAATTTTGTAGTTTGGTTTTAATAAATATAGAAAATAAAATAGAAGAAGAGTTGAGGGTTAGGACAAAAGAAAAGAAAGAGAGAAGGAATGCTAGAAAGAAGAAAAATGTTGGCCACCTATTGACCTTGTTTCAACACCACCAAATTTAAACTTTTCATGTCGAAATGACCAGTGTCATTATGTACCAAATGCCTTTGTTAAGTTACTTTTTTGTTGCAAATCGATAGTATCACATGTTTCCCGCATTAGTTGTCATACTCACCCATTGTCAATCTTTCATGTTTAACCTAGTCCATTTCCATTTCTTACATTTAATCTAGCACATGAGCATCATTTTGGAGAAGTATCACTCATTACTTAAGTCAATTTCTCAAGAGCAATTATCCAGTTTGTAGTAATTCATGAAAACAATTAAATTGGAAAATATATAAATGATAGAAAGAAACCCTTTTATGGATGTATTCATGAATCTATTTCACTAAATTTGGCAAGTTTTTAGATTCATAAACCTTACGGCTTGGGAGATTTAAAAACTTCAAGTTTTCAGCAGGTAGTTTGTAGAAATGAATAAATTAGGGTTTTCATAAAAGCTAGAGAAAAATCCTCTAATAGAGGGTCTCATGACATCATTATTAACAACTTGGATAGTTTTTAGAGGAAAATGCTAATCCTATCAAAAGTTATGCATATATCTTTGTTTGTCATGTTGGTGGATTTGTCAGGCAAAATTTATAACGTTTTCAGAAATAAATTTTAGGCACTGATCAAGTATAATCTCACCTCTCCAAGTTGAAAAATCAAATAATGAGCCCAAAATTCAGGTGCTTGGGACATGTGCCAGATTTTTAAAATCATTAAATTCCATAGTTTTAGTGCCTATTTCAGTTTAAAAGGTATTTAACTCCTTCTGTGATTAAATTTTTCAACTACAGTAGATCTACCTAAATATTCAATACTCCAATGAAAATATGATAAATGCAATAAACTAAAGATATACCTTGTTGAACTGATTTACCTCGTATCTTCCATTACTACATATCTCTTTAATGATCTTTGTGGGTTATGATTGAGCTCTTAGAAGTATGACTTCTTGCTATTTTAAAATGACAAAGAGGGAATGGCTTTTGTGAAGGATTAGGCAATGAGGGATAAAATACAATGAAACACTAAGATGAATGATGTATATTGTGATATGAAGCCATGATAATGATACTGATAGGCAACTATATGAGATTATGATGCTAATGAGCGGAGCCAAAGGCACGCTTGATAGCTATGGTGGAATTTCTCCAACATAAGTTTGCTAAAGCTTGAGTCATATGAAAATGAGTGTGAGAAACTTGCTTTTATAGGCTAAGGATGGATCAATTCCAAGTGTCACAATCTCAAAGGTGAAGAACAAGTCATGTGATGTGTACGATTGAGATGAAGTTTGGTTGGGATGAGGGAGAGAAACATGGAAGATGTTCCTACTACATTTACAAGGTAGAGGAATATGTGGAAGCATAAACCACATGTCATGATGTTGACAAAGACCTATGAGTTAAAAGTGGAAGACTTTGAGAAGATTGTGGAAGGGGGACTCTTGGTTGTTGGAATGTGAGAGAGAAATTGGGATTTTGAAAGACAAGTGTCTTTGACCATTGGATATGATTGAGAAATAATAGGACACATGTGGAGAAGAAATAGGGATGGTTAGAGGATAAATAGGACATGTGGGTGAGGATAAATTGCTAATTAAATATTAAAAATATTCAGTCATGTGTACAACATGGTGAGGTGTCCAATATGACATGGAGGAATGACATGGATTAACGACATGGAATTTAAACATAGGACTTTGACTAAGAGGATGCAATTAAATAATTTAGGATTATTTAATTAGATATGACATTAGAGAAATTAGGATACTTAATTAAATAAATTGATTTTTTTAATTATTTGTAATAATGAACCAATTAAATAAATTAGGATATTTATTTAATTGATATATGCACAAGAATAAAATAAATATGAAAATATTTATTTAATTCGACACGAGCCATTTTTAGGTGTATACACCTTCAAATACCCATTATTATCCTTTATTAAAGTTCAAATTTCTAAAGGCTCTTTAAAATCTCCTAATTTCATTTTAAGTTCTTAATACATACAAAACCCCCCAAATTTTGTCATTCCATCTCTAACCCCCGACAAGTTCTCATTCCATGCCAAAGTCTCTACATTTGCTCTCCATTCATGTTTTTATTAATTTTTCAAAGGGTTTGAACTAACTAAAAACTTTGTGGGAGGTTAGCTTGGTTGTGGAAACCTCCCTAACCCTCGACATTCATCTTTAAAAGTGTTTAAACCTAACCTTTTAGAGGTTTTGTAGGTTGCAACAACTTTCGAAACCCTCAACACACTTTTAAAAGGCCTCTTTATTTATATTTTTAGAGCTTTTACTCCTATTCACAATCAAACTAATTTTCAAAATGTCTTTAACCTCTAAAATCCTTTCTTCTTTGCCCTAATTCATTCCTGAATGCCCTCAAACCTCTAAAATTCTAGTTCACAACCATTTTTCTGCCCTATTGGAAGCTCTAGGCTACCATGACTGGGAAGCTTTGTAATAGATTATGGACATTCATTGAAGCATGAAGGATATATTCATTTTTATCAGATATTTTAGTTGGAAATGCTCTGGTAAACTTGCATACAAAAGGTGGAAGCATAAACAAGGCATGAGAACTTCTTAATAAGTTATATCTAAGCTATGATGCTGTCTCATCGACTGTAATGATTACTATTGCTTAATTTTTGCACAATATACCAAACATTCAATATCAATGAGTTTCAAGGCACAAGGATAGTAAGATTCAATGTAGCTTTTCTAAATGGAGTCAGCCTATGCACAAAGTACACAGTCAATAATAAAGAGAGTGGCACACAAGATTCAAAAAATAATAATATAATAAAATAATTGATTCAAGGATATTAATGCTTATACGTTTAATTTCCGTAAAATAAATATTATTATTTGATATTTTAGATTTTGTAATTAATTGATGTTAGTAATGTTAATGTTAAATATATAATTGCTTCGACTATGAGATTTCAAAATGTACTGATGTTTCAATGAGATTTTTATAGGTAGAGTAGCCTCAGCTCCTTAAGAATCAAAGACAAAATCCAAATGCTCCAATGATGTTTATTATTTATTTATTTCTTATAACTTTTTAAAGGGGTGTTATGTCGAAATGAATGTGATCTTTTATTATGCATTATTGAATTAAAAGAAGTCTTTGTTTTTGAATTGTTGTTTTAAATTAATTTTATTGGAGGGGAAATTTGAAGAGTTGGGAAAAGAAACTTATTTATAGAGGAAATGTGAAACATTTTCAGATGGGAAAATAAGAGTGCCGTAGGTTTTCTTGCTGGAAGTGATCTTTGATGATTTTCTTCTTTTTGGATGGGCTTTTTGGAATGGAAAAAGGGGAGGGGGGGTGATGGCTTAAATGATTTGGTGAGAAAAGAATGCTAGTTGGAAACAGGTTATTCTTCTATTTGGAGTTAATGTTTTGGCTGATCCTAACTTGGACAACCAAGGTATGGTTGGTATCTTTTGGTATTTTAACATTTTGTTAAATTCTGTGATTGTCTGTGTCAATGGGTTATGAGAATTGTTGTAAAATATGTATTGTGTGGTGTCTTGCTTGAATGTTAGTGGGGTTTGGGTGCGCAAAGGGAACTGCCCTTCGAGTCTGATGAGAGCTTCCCTTGTGTGGAGTTAAGGAGGGTGTGGAGCCTCTCTTGGGGTTTTGTGATATATGTGAAGAAGTGCTGGGTTGATTTGTGTGTTGGGAGATATTGAGAATGGGAGAGTATTTGATGGCATTGTGGGGAGTGAATGGTTTCTGGGAGGGTGTATGATTGATTTGTATTGTGGGGAGGTGATGGTGTGTGGAAGTGTGAAGTTGTTTGAAGAAGGAGTTAATTGTGCCCCAATAGGGAAGGGAATCCCCCTTCTTCCCCTTTGCAAGAATTTCATGTGTGGATTCTTTGTGAGTGAGTTCATTGTCACAATTTTTTTGTTTTGTTTTCTTTATTTGTATGGAGCATTGGGTTTTGTTTCCTGCTCGGGGGTGGACTTGATTTAATCAGTCCTATGGCTAGGAGGAGAGCAGGGCTACGCTCCTATATTTTATTGCATGCATGTTTATGAAGAAATTTCTTATCAATGTTTGTTGTTGAATAAGATGGGTGTATTCTTATTGTAATATATTTATCTATGTCATTGATTCATTATTTATGTTGTATACTCAGAGTTACAGATTGAAAGAAATTTCTAGTTGTAATAAGAGAAATACAGTGACCAGCATTAGTACAAGTATTTTACTCAGTCTTACTCAATATTGATTGTAATATCTATAGTCTGCTTCTATACCCATTTTTAATATCCTAGAAGTTTTAACACTTATAATTTTGTTATTGTAATAATCTAAGTTGTCCTAATCTATAATACATTTATCTTTCTTGGGTAGATGAATTTCACAGCAGAACTTTTTCTTTAATATTGAAAAATCACAAAAATGATCACTAATAAACTAGGAATTATGCTAGTAAGAAGGAAGTTGATTATTAATGCAGTATGTACTATTCTTTTGTTTTTATTCCATGATTAGTGTAGCTTTCTCATGCTATATATATACAGTAAATAACTTGTTATCCTGTCATTCCTTTATATAGTCTATTCATTATTAAACTATGCTAATAGTTTCTTATCTCTTCATCGGTTCTTTTTGACATGACATTTCTTTATCTTTTGTTGTTGGAAGAAATTGTTCAATCCTTGTTCTATTTAGTCATTGTGATTCACCTCCAAATATTGATCCAAAGTCAATCCAATGACAGGCACAACAAAAAGAAGGCAAACATGGATGTTAGAAAGAGGATTAGCACCTGAATGGCACGTGGAGGAGGAGCTTGTTTTAGAACTCATGTAGGGTTTTTAATAAGTTTCAAATGAATCTTTATTAAAATCTTTAAGATTTTCATAAAATGATTCATTATTAAAAGTGAGCCAATGATATAATGAGTCGCATGCTTTAAGTGATTCAAAGAATAGTGTGTCAGTATTAGATAAGATAAGTCCTTAATTAAATAATAGTGGGCCCTCAATAAATAAAGCTAAGGCTTTATATTAAAGAAAATCTAGCTTTGAAAAGCTCATGGGAGATAAGGCAAACTTTATATAAGAAACTTTATTTCTTTTAAAACAAAAAACCACCTACAGGAATAGAAAAATAAAAGCAACGCTTTTATTATTTTTTCACACCTCACACAAAAGAAACTCATTGTGAACTGAAGTAATTTAGGAAACATGCAGCCACAAGATGATTTTTTGATAGTGATGGAGGCTATGTTTTGCATGATAAAGATAGAAACAAAGTAGAAAGAGAGGAGTTATCTTAAGGATATTTTTGCATGCACAACAGAGAGGCATTTTTTCTTTTATTCTCCTATATATACAGAGTTTTTACACAGCAGAGGGCAGAGTTGAATTACTAGTAGCAAAGAAGAATAATCATAGAGATGAGAAGAGAAGTGGATTCCATCAAAGTTAGAGCATATTTTAGGCCTTTGTGCCAATTTTTCCCAAAGTTAGATGGATCTGATGCTCTATGCCTTGTAGGCCTTTTTGTGTCTTCATTGTAATTCACCCATAAAGGGAAAATAGGCTTTTTGTGCCATTGATTTTTTATTTGAGGTGTTTCTTCTTTTCTCATCTCAAATCTGGCCTTTATTTTGTTAATTTAAGACTAGCGAATCTTATATAGATAAATAAATGATGTGATTGGTAGTTTTGCATTAATTGTATTTGTATTCATCTTGTCCTTTGTTTATCAAATATTATGCACGATTAATTCTCTATGAGTTGGGAGTTTGTGATTGGCATGTTGCTATGTTTGATAGGTTTCCTTTCAAGTTTCCTTCTCTTTTCTCCACAAAAATTTGAAAAAAATCTAATTGAAGATCTTACAAAGACTCGACTTCTAAAATCCTAGAGGTTATCTTGATCTTCAAAGTCCCACATTTCATGTTTTCTCATTGTTGTGTGTGAAATGCAAATTTTACCATCAATAGTTTTTGGCACGCCTAGTGGGACTAAGTTTGAAGCTAACAAGTTTGGTGTTGTTCTTAGCTGGTTGCAGTCTTGAAAACATCTTTCAAGAACCTAGTAAATCGATCCCACCTTAGTGCCAACAATTTTTGGCATGCCTAGGTGGACTTGAATCAAAGATTTCAGTCTTTATTTCATTGTATCTTTGTTCTACATTTTGTGATTTTGGTGGAAAGTCACAAAAAATATTTCTCATAGTAGCATGCATCTTCCATCTGGCGACCACGGTGGTGACTTTATCTCAGATCTTCACTTCTGCAGATCATGGCAGCCCCAAGATTTATGTGCATCTCAATATTCTAGCAAGAGGTTTACCATTTGTGAGTTAGGATTCAAGTCCTCTTCTACTGCAGCAACAAGGTTAGGTTCCTAAAGCAACATAGAAAGCATTACCTCATTTTTATAGAGATGGCTCTATTAGTCCTGTGGATCACATTCAATATGTTGCAAATTTGTTCAATATACACCATGTCACAACTGAAAGTGTGGCTCTTCTATTAATTACATCTTCTCTCAAAGTCAAAGCACAAGAATGGTACATAAATCTTCAACCCTTTTCAATAACTAGGTAGGATCAGCTTGGAGATCTCATTTATAATCAATTTTGAGAGAAGGCAGATGTTAGCTCCCTCACTCAAAATCTTGTCACAATCAAGAGGTATCTTGTAGAGTGCATGCATGATTTCAATGCGAGGTTTGATAAGGTATGGAAAAAAATTTTACTAGATGTAAGGCCCCCTCCAAGTTTTGCATTTGTGTATTATTTGAAGCCTCTAGATCCTAAGATTTCAATTATGATACAAGCTTTAGGAGGTAAAACATTGCCTCAATCATATGATCTTGCTATTAGAGATGAAATGAACCTCATAGATGTTGGTAGATTGCCTCCTTTGCCTTCAAAACCACTACTTCCTCATGCAAGTATCTCATCTGAAGCTCTCACATATAGAGAAACACAAATTTGTTCTATTCCACCCACCCTCCCTACTGATTTGACAAATCATAAGGAGATGAGTGAAATAAAAGGGCTTCTAGAATCCTTTTCCCATGAGCTCAATGAGCTAAGAGACTAGAGCATGTAGCAGGTTGATCCATCCTTTATGCCTTAAAGCCTTTATGAACAACCATATGAATGCAATCCATTTGTAGAAGAGATCCTTCCTCAAGCACAAAAGCTACCTAATTATTTTGAAAATTGCGCCTCTCAAGCTTCTGTGGTTTCAGATCCAAGGTTTCAGCCTATCGAAATAATAGATCAAGTTTTTTGTCAATTTGATATCAAAGAGGAATGCAAGACGGTGTTCCTATTTATCCAGTGCCTTCAATTGATTCAAGGCATCATGTACATATGGTAAATGTTGATTCAGAGATATAATCAAATGAAGAAGAGGATGAGGATGCTGATAATGGTTTGATTTCTCTTGAAGTTGAAAAGTACTTGCAAAAGAATCTAGAAGCTAAAAAGTACTAGGCAAAGGATGATGCAATACCTTTACCTCCACTTGAAGAAGAACAAAAGGTAAGTCCTCTTGTACAAAATAGTGAAGAGGAGCTTGAAAATGATTCTTTCTGGGATGAGCTAGAATTTTTTTGTTCAAGTTTAGATGATGATGACAAAAGAAAATGTGAGTTTCATTGTAATGATTCATTAAGGGATAGCATTGGTAATGAAGAGTTGCATCATAGTCTATTCTTCATCCATGAAGAAATTTCAATCAGATTTAGGACTATTTTTGGTAGCTGTGTCACATGAAAACTAGATTTTGATGCTATCTTAGATCATGATCCTGTAGGAGAACATGCAAAAGAGATCACCAATGAGGTCAAGTTCACAGATGTCTCTGTATGCAAGAAAAAATATGAGCTCCAAGGCCTGGTATTCTTGTCCCAACCTCCACTGGATGAAGAATAGTATGTAGATCAGCTTGCATGGTATTTCAATGCCAAAAGAGAGTCTCTGGAATGCAGGCAAGCAAAGAGGTACAAGTTTTCTCTGTATTTCTTCATGAGGTTTATTTGGTCTATTATTAGTTCATTGTGGATCAAATGGAGTAGAATCATCTGATATGGGAGTTATTTTACCATTCTTGTCAATGTGCATGTTCCTATCAAGTTTCCTTTGTTGAAAGCTTAGTCTTAGTGTTTCAAAATAAGTTGCAACTGCAAAATTTAGATTCGGTTTCTATTTTTTGTTTTGTCTTTTCAATAAAATTTTAGTTGTAGTAAGGATTGAAAAGTTTTAGTGGTCAATCAATTTGTGGATTGCTTGCAAAGTGGTTCTTAGCTGTGTCATGTTTTAGTTTCCATTTCATAATAGTGGCTCTTCTTGGCATTTTGTTTTAGTTGTTGTGCACAAGTTTTCATGGCATATATGGTGGTTTCAATCTTCAAGATGTTTTCAATTTGTTGGTTTGTTTTTTAGTGTTTTGACCACATGGCCTAATGGATACAAGGCACTAGAGATGGTATTCGATGTGTGCAAGCACAATTTCCCTCATGAGTCACCAAGAAATGTTGTACAATTTTTTCACAACATATGGAACTTTTGATAATAGTAAGTTTTAGGGCACAAGGCTAGTAAGATTCAATGCATCTTTTCTAAATGAAGTTAGCCTATGAACTAATCACATAGTCAATACTAAAGAGAGTGGCACACAAGATTCAAACAAGGTAACATCATATAAGAAGTGGATTGGTTCTAAAATCAAAGGAACTCAGTCTCCTGGAGGTAAGTCTCAGTCTCACATATTGAAGGCACTACATTATAAAACAATGATGCAGCCTTTAATACTCAAAGCACAGCCATTCCACAAGAAAATGGTGATGCCTGTTTAAGGAAGGCATGACCTATTTTTACAGTGGTACAACTTTAATGTCATGGTGCTAGCATTCAAAGAAGGAACCATTGCCCTCAATGTGGAGTCTAGAGATTTAATGTGCAGCATTGAGCAAAGCCTCTATAAGTAAGAAAGCATTAGCATCATAAAAGGTTAGGCACCATCTCTCCAATGCAACCAACTCAATGATGGCTCAGCTATAGTGTACAAGCTAAAACAAATGACAGTCATGTTATAACAATGGCACTATCTATACATATTGAAGGCAGCCTATCCAATATAAGGCACACAAGAAATGCCTATGTGTATCAAACACAACCAGTTCTATGCAAGTTTCAACCATTAGAACATGGTGTAAGAACATATCAGTCATGGCCTACTAAAAATTAAGGTGTTGCCTCTAAAAGGACAGATTATGGTGCTGCCAGATGAAAGGTGGCACTCAGCTATAAAGTAGATGGTGCATCAATACATTTTAGTGGTATATAATATGAGAAAGCTCACACAGCAAGACAAAAGCTAGTGATGCATAGCCATCGTAGATCCAAAGTCAATCCAACGACAGGTGCAATAAAAAGAAGGCAAACAAGGATGTCAGAAAGAGGATTAATGCTTGAATTCCATGTGGAGGAGGAGCCTATTTTAGAACTCGTGTAGGGTTTTTAATAAGTTTCAAATGAATCTTTATTAAAATTAAAATTTTCATAAAGTGATTCATTATTAAAAGTGAGCCAATGATATAATGAGTTGCTTGCTTTAAGTGATTCAAAGGATAGTGTGAGTCACTATTAGATAAGATGAGTCCTTAGTTAAATAATAGTGGGCCCTCAATAAATAAAGCTAAGGCTTTATATTAAAAAAACTCTAGCTTTAAAAAGCTCACGGGAGATAAGGCAAACTTTATAAAAGAAACTTTATTTGTTTTAAAACAAAAAATCCACCTATAGGAACAACAAAATAAAAGTGACGCTTTTATTATTTTTTCACACCTCACACAAAAGAAAGTCACCATGAGCTGAAGTGAAAGGAAACATGCAGCTATAGGATGTTTTTTTGATAGCGATGGAGGCTATATTTTCCATGATAAAGATAGAAACAAAGTAGAAAGAGATGAGTTATCTTAGGGATATTTTTGCATGTGTAACAAAGAGGTAATTTTTCTTTTATGCTCCTATATATATGAAGTTTTTACAGAGCAGAGGGCATAGTTTAATTACTGTTACCCTTCTATTTGCCCTTATTTGATTTTTCATAATCCTTCCTCGAGAAAACATTGATGTATCATTTTACTTTATTGGTCAATATGTTCACTCCTCAAGTCATCTCATTATTATTAAAGATCATTTGCCTATTGTCTTGGTGTATGAAGGAATTTGTAATCTTGAACCTCTGAACTTGAAGCTTTTTTTAAAATTCAATGGTTCATGGGTTCAAAGTTCATTGTTCTATGCTCTTGAAAAGGCCACTCACCTTTGGTCTCTCATGCAACATGATTTGTAATCTTGAACCTTCCAATTGAACCTCTGTACCTTTTCTTGGTTCAAGTACAAAAGTTCATTATGTGTGGAAGTATAAAGGTGGAAGATTTAAATGGAGAAAATTAATCAGTAGGTGACAACTAGATCTCGTGGGGGCATAGAGGAAATTGTGGCCTCATTTCCAAGAGACATAATATTTACAATACAAACATCATAATCACAGATTTGCACAACAGGTTTATTGAAAGGCTTTGGAATCTCTCAGGCATATACGATTGGTAGTTTTTCTGCCTTCTATGGTATTCAATGGCACCAATGATAAAGAACAAAGTCATGAGAAATATGAGTATGGAAAAATAACAATACAGGTTGTGGTCACTCTTCACAGGAAATGGAATGACATTTTTCGTAGACGTTATATGCTCTGACAGACTTCACTACAACTTGTGGAAGGATAGACAAGCTTTAGAAACTTATAAGCAAATTCACTTGACATAAATCATGGTGGCCTAATAGATGCAAAATTTCACTCAAGCATCCCCACATCCTTGTGTTATTTTCATGCTAGATGGGTCACATAGGGGGTATAATACAGCATAGATATAGATATGAGGTCAATCCTAACATGGTAAAAAAACTTAAAAATTGAAGCTCATGCCTGTGGGCAGAGATAAGTAGATGCATGGAGATACTAGATTATTTAAGGCATCTTTACTATATTGAAGTCCAGTCCCATTTAGAGTTCAAATCTAAGCCAACCAAAGCATCCGTAATCTTCTTAGGCCTCATATTAGCAACATCAGGTCCTCAATTGAGGGAAATACTCAATGACAACTTTGCAGTGACTTTAACTATATGGTTCCAACTATTCTGAGACAATCGGTATGCTTAAGTATAGTCCAATATTGGCTACCAATTGTGAGGCTTATAATTATTTAAGAATGTCCTATAAATTTTATAAAGAAATCCGCGAGATTGTGACAAGATAGTAAGTATTTCATACAATACAAATCTCCATATTTTTGGGACCCACAAAATACCAAATTTGGGAGTTAAATTGTTTTATGCACGAGAAAAGGAGGCCTTTCACCTTTCATTTTCTGGAATTTCAAAGATCAGTTATGAAAAAAGATAAAAGAATTCTTAATCTTTTCAAGAAGTAGTTGTGAGGAAAATTAAGAATGGTTGGGAAACCATCTCACGGTGGCTATTTAATCCCATTTTAGAGTCTTTTGGCAGAGAGGTTTTTTTATCTTTTTCCAGCTTTAGGGGAATAGGGGAAGTAGTAGGAGTAGAATTTTCTTCTCGGCTATAGTTTTTTGTACAGGAGGATGAGTATGTGAACTCATTTTATATTGGGAGAAATAAGGACATGTTTATGAATTTGTGAATTCATTAATGATTTCTTTAGATTACAAATTCCCATGTGTGTCTGTAATCATTTTCTAATGCAGTTTCAATGATATTGAATTGTGGGGATTTTTATTTCTGAATCTTTGAATTCATGATAAAATCATCTCTTGAAAATATTCTACTATTCATCTTCTCTTGTTTACTGACTGAGGTTCTAGGCTAGGTGTGTTACCTCTCAATCTGACTGGATGCTTATTCCCCGTTATCCCTACAAGGTAGCCATCAATGATCAATAGGATTCCTGGGCTAGCGGCTAATAGTATAGGAGATAGACTCTATAGATATCTCCTGTTCTTCTTTAGGCTCTGCAGAACCAAGGGGGTATTCCCTATTCAACATCCATGAAATAAGACTATGCAAAGATTGGGATGTTGACATAAAGCAGATAAATCCTCTATTAAGCAAAGCAAAACTATGAGATAAGTGCAAAGGGGCTAGCTTTGGGCCTATATTTAGTTGTAGACAGAGGATTTTGGTCCTAAAACTACTTCTAAAATCCTAAAGGTTCATATATGAAGTTTGAGTTTGATTTATATTTGGATGCAAAGTAGGACTTTGGGTTACAACAGAGATACCAGACCAAATCAATGCCTATCCAGGGCTCGGAGTCAATAGACATATATATGTGAATGTCTACCACAGACTTGAGATAGTGATCAAATTTCAAGGGGCTTCTGAAATGTCTACCTTACAGACAATACCCAAGAGAGAGTATTTAGTTATTTCTGCTTACCAACATCCTTACTGCAATGTATTCTTCTTAACACTTAATCCAAACATTCAATCTACTCCTTGAGTAGAAGTAAGAGACTAAGTATTCAATATAGAAAACCTATATTCTAAAATTTATAACACCCCTTAGATGTTCAGAGTCAGAAGAAAAACACATTCAGTCTGGAGACAAATAACAAAACACATGCAATGAAGCATTACTCATTTAAATCAACATGAAATTGATAATTCTATGCATTATACATACAACATACAACTCATAAACTTGCAAAGACACCTGAAATAGAGTCACCAGAAAGTTGTATTCCTATTGCAACACTAAGATTTGTCCAGTTTTCAACAACCAAAAATGAGTAACACAGTTTGACTTTTATACCAAGACTGTGTACTTAGCAAAATTAATTATATGACAAGGTCAGAATTTTGCCAGATACAATGCCTTAGGAATGGCGCTCAAAATAATAAATGCAGCAGGGGACAAAACGGGAAGAAGTAAGGGAAGGGCGAGGAGTAGTTGAGCTCGAGCCTTGTGCCGCCACTGGAAGACTCTTCATCATAAATGAGGTACTTAGCTATTCGAGCATTGGCCCATGCCTGTCTGCAATCCTACCATTAATGGCTCAACCACCCGCAACCACCATGGAAAATGTAGTAGCGCATCCATGGAAAATTCTTGCTCAAAAAATGTGGCTGCATATAAAGAAACTCATCACAACAGTGAAATTGAAAGATAGCCATCGATCCTAATCCCATCGCTGTGATAAATGGCCTCAAAATCACGTTGACCAAGTCGCCAGCCAATTAGATCGAGCCACATAGGCATCTTTGCTATCGTTGGCTTTCTATCCTTTCATTTTTACCTTTTTCGCCCCTACATATGCAAAGACATATGCACATACAATCACCACTGTTCGCCTTTCAAAATCCCGGTATATGCAAAATGCATATACAACTATCTGATATACAAGGAGGACCCCAAAGTTTATAGAACAATTTGAAAATTAGTTCAAATCCTGCTTGTATCCCTTTTACTGCACATCGGCTTGTATATCGGCATATACAAGCACTTTATACAATCCATGGACACTAAATTTCATTCACTGCACCTCATTCCTCCATCGCGTTTGAATTGCATGTCTCTCCTTTTGCATATTTTTGAATGTATAACTGCATATACATTCGCCTCATACATACAAGGTGGATTTCTAATTTTAATGAGGCACTTGAAGTTGTTTTGAAATCCGGCTTGTATCTAGCCTTTGTATCTTCGTAATGTATATCGGCACATATACAAGCACCCAAATATACAAGCAACGGACCCCAAATTTTATATACTGCAACTGATTTATCCCTCGGGTCCAAAATGTATGTTTTCTTTTGTATATCGGCTTGTATGTGCAAACATACAAATCCCCTAACATACAAGCAATGAATCTTCCAGGATATGCGATATAGATTCCCTCTTGTATGTCACCAATGTATGTAAAACATATATTCAACCTTGTATCCACTTCTCCTGTATGCCGAATATACAAACCTGTTTGTATATGCCTGCAGGCCCTACCACATGTATCTCTCGCTGCTTTGTATGTTGCCGAATATACAAGGCCCCTTGTATCTTTTCATTGTATGTGCCGGCGATGAACCTTTACACTGTAGCAGATGTATATCGGGCCTCTTTGTATATTTCATTCTATAAACCCAATGTATGTTCAGACATACATTCATTTTGCATCTTTTTCTTGTATATAGCTGTTGTATTTTAAAACATACAAGCCCGATATACAAGCATACCTCATATACAAGCAATGAATATTCCCAAGAATCTGCAGAAGAATCCCCCTTGTATATGCAACCCAATATGCATTTAAAAATGCATACAACTCATTTTTCACCATTTTTTGAAAGCCAATGGAGATTTTGCACCCGCCAATACACATTTGACCTGCAGGTATATACAAACACCTTTGTATATACAAAGACACTTGTACCTTAACTAATTTTTTGCATTTTTTCAATTGAAACCAGACCGCACATGTAGGCAGTAACATAGGTTCCAATTGGGGATGTGCAGACATAAGGCTGTAGCGAGAACCAGATCACTCCGGGGTAGACCAGACAAAACCCAAAACTTAAAACACGGTCGACTATACAAGACGTGTACAAAATATTTACACCTAGTTTACAGTGTGCACAAAAGGTAACCATTATAAGAAGTAAAGCTTCAGGAATTGACTGTGCACTGGAAAATCCAATAATTCACCATTTAGGGCCTGGAGAAAGTAAGAATCTCCTCCATGAGTGTCACTGATTTGGTACGGGCCCATCCATAAGGGTTAAAATTTATTGTGTTTGCCCTTATCGTGGTTCCTTGCATTCCATATGAGGACCAAATCACCTTTCTAAAACTTTCTTTCTGTAGCTCTATTATCAAATAGATATTTCATCTTTTACTGTTTCTTGATATTTGTCATGTGTGCCTCTCTTCTGATTTCATCCAATGCAACTAGCTGATTGATTCTTTCAGTCATTAGGTCCTCAATCTCCGTATCATTCTCTTGTAAAAACCTGTAAACTGGTAGAAGGTTGTGCACAGGTAGCCTAGCTGGTACACCATACACTAATTCAAAAGGTGACCTTCCAATTGATTCCTTCACTATCATCCGGTTGGCCCATAGTGCCATCTTTAACTTTGAATTCCATGCCCTCTTGCTCTTATCTAGCATTCTCTTAACGATTTTCATGAGGCTCTTATTGCTTGATTCTGCCAGACCATTTCCTTGTGGGTGATATGGTGATGCATATGACAGACTGATCCCATAGTTGTTACAGAAATCAAATGTGGATCATGTGATCAATCTTTAATTCCTCTACCAAAAATGTTTTCATTTCTCCCTACATCATACCCACTTCTATTCTGTCTTCTATGTCTTTTGAGCATGTTGTCAACAGAGTCCTCAAAAGTATAGTTGTATTGGCTTTTGAGGTCAAAAAATATATTATCTTGGGAAATTTTTTGTAGGCTCCACATGGGATCTTCTTACCCTATACCTACTCCTATTTCTAGAATTACTAGAGGATTCCTCACATCGAGGTTGCTCCTAGTTTCTTCCTCTATCCATTATGAAATTTTTTTTCAAACTAAAATTAATTTTGGGTTAACAAAACAGAGTCACCACTTCCCCTACTGGGATGAAAAAATTGAACAAAATTGTATTTCAATATCAACAACTAGAACTAAAATGATTCATTGTTACCAAGGATTTCAAATTTGAACAAAAACACTAGTTCCCCAATAATGGTGCCAATCTGTTGGGACCCAAAATAATAGAAACACAAAACTCTAAAACATTCCTAAATCACCTCAGCCAGGGACTATCACCAGGGTGATTGGAAGAGGTTTATCAATAAGTTTTGGGCAATTTTGGCCAACTAACAGGAGTGGGTAGACTCCTCTACTCTTTGATCCCAGCTTAAACTCTGGAGGGATATTCCAAGGGGTATTATACCTAAATAGGTATGAAAATCAAACTAGATGAACAACTAACAATATTAACAACCAAACCCAAATCACTTTCTTAGCTCCAAATTTGTCACTAAACTAAGAAAAGTTGGTTGTTGTAAGACCCCTTTATAGCTGATAGTGGCAATCCTACACAATGAGGATGCATTAAGATTATTTCTACTTCTAATGATATGATGTATTATTTTTATTTTGAAGATGGGTGATCTAAGGCTACTCAGACTAGTGCTTATCCATTGGGTTGCAGAGTCTAATGTTCAACAGAAGAAAACAAACCGCACAAAAATGGATAACTACCTATTTGATGAATCAAATGTAAGGAAATCAATACTAAATCATTGAAAATACTTAATGATCCAACACCATACCATGCTCTTTCTCATGTAATATTGAAAAATTCATTTACAGAGCTTTGGAAATAAATTAAGAACTGTCACATTCATTCAAATCAATGCTTACATTCATACCACAAAACATGTCAAGAGAAAACTATGGCTGCGATCAAAGTTCACTAGAAAGAACACCCATATAGGTGGAGAAAAATAGATACTTAATACAAATATTTTCAAAGTATATCACTTACATTCCATAGTTTCTTCATGTAAAAGAATGACTACAAAATATCCTTACTATCCTACCTTCTGGAGCTCACAATCCTGCTGAGAAATTACCAAAATGACCAACTCCTATTACAAATGAACATGATGCATATATAGAATTCAACTCACTCCACATTCCCGAGTGTCGCATCATCTCAAGAATTGCACCCATGCTGTATTAATTTCACTTCCTCTATGATGACAGAAAAATCTACATGTTGGAAATGTTGCCCATACTCTGACAGTCCTACAAATGGCAGAAGAAGATTTCTTGCACTCTTCTTGTACCCTGAGCAATAAAGAGGGAAGGTTCTAATCCTCTCCTTCCTACTTGCAACATTTGACTTATCTGATTTGTCCTTTGTGCATTGAATAATTTCACTATTTTAACAACTTGCACAACTTTATCTTGCAACTCATTAATGCTGAGTACAAATCTGCATTTATATTCTTGTAATCATGGCATACTTTCAAAGAATTATCCTTTTAAGGCAAGTGCAACCTTCCCAATATGTTGTCCCAATTTTCTGTATTAAATCATTTATCTCTAATTGTACCACTCTACGTGTTGGGCACCCTTCATCGGCTACTTGCTACTCATGCAAACTTCTCCATTTCCCCTTTATCCATAGTATTATTTGCCTTATTAGTAAACCTGTGTTTTCACAAATTGGTCGTACTTGATATGTTTTACTTTCTTTATCCATTCCTTTATTAGCAATTTTCAATTTTTCCGAACTTGGCCTTATTTTCCCTTTATGGGCAAAATATCACCTTTTAGAACTCCGTCTTGCAATCCCTCATTCTTCTTTTCTCTCTTGTTGGCACTTTCACCCTATGGTGAACTACTTACCTTTTTCCTCTATTGGAAAATCTTTAATTTGCCAAATCTTTTCTTTTCTATCTCTTTAGTTGGATAATTTACCTTATCAACAAATTCTCAAATCTTCAAACTATTTAGCAAGTTTGGCTTTCCATTGATTAGCCGATAAAGAACTTTTCCTTCTTTCCTTAGCCAAATTTCAGCTTTCTCCTTTTTCTTGTTTGCCTTATCAACAGATATTTGAATTCATGAACCAAGTCAGGGCACCTTGCTTTAGCTTTATCAGCAACTTTCACCTTTGCCAAAATTTTTCTTGTTTTGCCCTAATCGATAAAAATGCATCATCTAGAACTGCAATGACTCATTTTATATTTTCCTTTATTGGCAAAAATGAACTCTTTAGAACCTCTCTCCCTTAGTCTGTTTCTCTCATGTCTCTATTGTTGGCAAAAGCCCTTCACTCCAAAACTTTGACTTTTCCTCCTTTTAGCTCTATGTCATGATGTCACATACCTGTGGCAGCTTCTTGTTGTTCCACAAGCCTGCTGCAAGTCCACCCAAAAGGCTCTGTTGAATGGAAAAATGCCTTAGAAAAATCAACACTTCATTTTTTCTTAGTCAACAAAAAAGGCCCATGCCGAACCTAGAAGAAACTCCCTTTTGAGTTGTCTATCGCCTTATCAACAATTTTCAACTTTCTTGAACCACAGTGCTCTTCCTTTGTTTTATCATCTTATTGACGAATCATAGAAAACTCAAACTTTTTGAATGTTTGGTCTTTGGCCCGTTTTCTGATAATGATATCTTCTTTGATTAGCCAATTTTTTTTGCATTCTGTACCTTTGACTTGCTCCATCAGTAAATCCAATTTTTTCCTAACCTGCCCTTCTTCCATACTTTTGTTTGCTTTGACGGTGAACTAACTATCAGTTGAACTCCCTAGTTAGTAAAAGTTCATCCACATGGCATCATTCTATGGTTCTATGGGAATGCTCTGCCCTTATAATTTTCTTCTGTAGAACGGCAGAATACGTCTATTCGACTGTCAAATTGGTAATGGTAAGTCTTTACCGCTTAGAATTTTTTTGCCCCTTTGTCGTGGCTCCTTCCTTCACTGTTGTTGACGCCATATTGACGAGTTGTCAAATATCTGAACTCCTGAAATGGTTAGCAAGTTCAAGAAAATGTTGATTACCTAACAAAAGGTAGAAAATGATGAATTTTTTTAAGGGATGAAAGGGGAAAGAATTGGGGACGTGACTTAGTCATTTTTTGAGAGTAAAGACCCCTAAAAACTACATCTGATTGGATTTCAACAAGGGATTTTCAATGGTAAATACATAAAATGGGGATTTTTGGATTTTTGGGGCATAATAGGGCATATTTGGGAACAAAAATTTTATAGGTACCAATAGGTTTCTCCACATAAAAAATGGTGTCACTTGTTATGCAAATATTCCTTCATTCTTTCATTTATTTAATGTGCTAATCACATAAAATCTAAAGTGGATAATCTAAAATCTAATTTTCAAATTTGTACACACAACTGGATAATCATTTATGTAATGTTTAGATTTGAAAATAATAGTAAAGTTAAAATTGTAGCAGTTTCACCTTGGTTTTCCAACATGGCCGACGACTCACCCTTTTCCTTTCCTTGAAGGCCTTGACACCTTGCCCAAGGATCTTCTATCTCTACTCAAGGAGGTACATGGTGAGTAACTTTAGGGTTGATGCTGACCCTTGTACCACAATAAAAGATAGCTGAAAGGTCTTAAAATAGGCTTGTACAAATTCTCTAAGGGTGTCCCCAATATACACTAGGTACGTGGGCCTCAAATATGTTAACTCTAGTCCGTTGAAGGCATGTGATATAAGCACAAGTGTTTATGTCACTTCACCTTGTGTCCTTAATCACCAGGGGCCCTAAAGCTGTGCCAATGACAATGTAAATAGATTAAGGTACAAATTTCATTCTCCCCTCTTTATATACCCCACTGGAATGCATGGTTGAGGTCACCCCTTGAGGTGGGTGTATAATGCAAAAGGGAAAAAAACCCTTTGCCACAACTCTTACAATTCCATAACAAACAAAGACTCTTTTCTTTGGAAGTAAAATGTAAAATGCACAAATTCTAAACCATATAAGGAGTGCAAATAAAACTCATAATACTTTATTCTTCATTGAAATATCAATGCAAACAAGATTGCTAATAATATATTTGAATTGATATTTATAAGCAAAATCTTAATCTATAGCCTTTAATGGCTTCCCTGATATTTGCTTACAACTCTGCTTTCTCATTGGCATCCACTTCTCCTCTCAATTCACTCACTTGTTGGAGGTAATTTCTTCCTCATGTCTACACCTTTACTACCAATCGAGCACCCAACCTATAATAGAGAAATACTATTCAAGTGCTAAAGAAAGCCCACACCCTCTCTTGTTTTATGGAACTTTATTCGACTCGTTTGCACTGCTAGATCTCCCTTTTTGGCTGCTGCCCCCTTCAACACCACACTTTTCCTTTTTGTTTCTACTTACTAAGCATTGCCTTCTGCATCGATCTGCAAGCTTTTTTAATGAACCTCCAAGTGAGGCATTCCAAATTTTGCATTGTATTTCATCACAACTGTAACGCCAAAATTGAGCGCTTCCTTTTCTAAAAGATTTTTGTTTTAGAGATAAAAGAAAAAGCCTTTAAACTTGCCTTAGATAAGCTTCTAAAAGAGGCATTTCCTTTTTTCCCCAATGGGTGCCTCATCTCCTTTAATTTTTGCCTCTAAAGAGACATTGAAAGCTAATTTAAATGCCTGAATATGGTGTTGTATGTGTGATGTTCCAAATATTTTCCACCTTTTAACCATAAAATATAAGACTCAAGATTCCTTTCTTGTAGATCTAGTTTCAATCATGGATGCCCAAATGATTAGTCACACCTAGACATCAATTGGCTTCTTTGGAATCTATATTCCTATGTTTGTAAGTAGAGTTTTGTGCCTCAGTCAGCTTCCTTGCCATGTAACCATGCCTTTTGACTATGCTATGAAGTTAAATCAATGCCTTGATGGAAACCTTAGCTAAAAGTTTATATTTTGAAGTTGCATTATAGGAGTTGTTCATAGTGAATATACCCATCCAAGGGCAATGGACCAATCCACACATCCAACTTACTTTCCAATCATGTGATTGCAATAGGTGGAATATGTGTCGGCAGTTGGAAAAATCAAAATTCTTTGATTTGTATGAAATTTGGCGAGTAGACTTGGAATGATGTCCCTAGGTCCCATACAAAATTATTTCACTCTAGCCTACTAGAGTCTTGAAAGATTAAACTTTTTGTAATCCATCAGCCTCGAATAGGAAGTTTTAATATCTCCCAAACCCTACAAGATATGCCTCAAAATCTTCACTGATGTAAACAAAATGCCTTCACAATCATGTCTATAAGAGGATTTGTTTCCAAACTGCAAACATCACTCCCAACAATTGTTTTAGTGAAAAATGGTTTGTTGTATGCCAAAACTACCAACTATCAAAAACTGACTTTCACATATTCTAACATGCCAAACACTTCCAATGCAGCGAGATGCCATAAGAAAACCAAACAAACCAAACAAAATTGAAAATGAAACCTATAATTTTTTTGTTGATGCTGATCATCGATTCACCTGGGATGCTCCTGCATTAGACATGTTGGGTAGGAAATTTGTGAGCATAGGCTCACAAAAGGGGAGTTGAGTGATAGAATCACCCTTTCAAACTGGAAGCAATCTATAGCAAACTCCATCACTTTGGGATGTGCACCAAGTCATTTCTTCTTTCTCTTTTTCTAGCACCTTGCCAAAACAAGAGTCATTCTTCTTCCGTAACTCTTCTCACCACTGTTCTCTCCTCTCTTGGATTTGCATCCACCATATACTGTCCTCCTCTACTAAATACTCCCTACTTTCCTCTCCTCCTTCATTGAATCCAACCCACCACAAACTGACCACCTCCACCAAGTTTCACCTGAAACATTCTCTACAACTTCTACAAGCAAATATGCACTATCACACACCAATCTACAACTACATATTCCCTTTTTCTTTCTACATACATTAACTCCCTATTCACCTCAACAACATGTGAATTTATAAAAAAAATTCTCATCATAAAATTTAGAAAAATTCCACTCTACCTCTTCATTTTTTCGTTGTTGCAACTTCTATTTCCTCTTCTTTCATAGTGATGTGCATCTTCTCATCTTCATCGACAATCTTCTCAAGCCACTCTTCTTCTATTGCCAAAATTTGTGCCAACAAATCATCATCTTCACTATTCACTGCAACCACATCCTCATGCTCTACTACTGCAACCAATTGCTCATCTTCATTCTTTACTCTCATGCCTTTTCCACAGCATGCCTTCACTACTTGTCTTCATCTCCATCATGCTTTACCAATTCTTCTTGTTGCCCTGCTTCAATCCTATCCAATCTTCTATTAATGTCTGCCATCATCTCAAGGATATTCCTCTTTTGATAATACCTCCATCCATCCCATATCATAGGCTTCTTCCTCAACAATATCACCATCTCGTCTACTGCAATCTTTCATAACTCTCATCTCATGCTCTACAATCTTTAATAACACTTCTTTTTATAGAAGTTGTGAAACCAACCTCACAGGATCTAGTGAACACCTTTAAAACTTAAGATTAACCTTCCACAAGAGAAAAAAGAAAAGAGAGCAATTTGCACAAAAAAAGATGTAATTAATGAAATAGTTTTTTGAATTACATGAGAGAACTTGGTTTTATATTTGCAAGTTAGAAAACCCTAATGAGAGATTCCTAAGTTTAGCTTAAGTGAACTAAATTAAAGGTGACTTACTTAATTGATCAATATGATTAAATTAATTAAGTAAAGAACCTATTACTCTAACACCCCCCCTTAAGATGGACTTAGGGAGAAGATAAAAAACTAAGGACAAATGAATGAATGCAAAGATGGATCCCAGCAACTAGGCCTGATGAGGTACCCATGTACAAAAAAGTCTCTCACAAATAGAGAAAAAAGGAGAAAACCATGTGGGAAAAACTCCTCTCCAAAAGAGAGAACAAACCTCCCTACAAGACAGAGAGAAAGAGTGAAGGACTAAGAAACCTCCACAAAAGATGTCCCAAAAGAATAGGAACATGAAGAACTCCACTGAAGCATGAAGAAGTTGCAAACACTGTCAAAGACTGATTGCTATAATGCTAAAAGAAGATCCTCCTCTAAAACAAGATGAAGATCAGAACCAAGAAGATAAGAATCTGCATGAGTGCCCCCAACGACACTACTCAAATCAGATGGCAAACAAAGGCAAAACATTTGGAACTTGAAGATACAAATGGCATAGGTACCAAAAGTCTGAGAAACTAATCAAGTGAAAATAGGTCACCTCCACAAAAGGAATGCAAGAGTGTCCATATGGTAAATGCTCCATCTCACCGAAATGCATGGGTAACCAGTCATTGATGTACCATTGCAACCGCTAAGTACATAGGAACAAATACTAGATACATAACTCTCTCCAACACGAAACCAAGGAGGCATTAGTACCAACAGTAGAAACCCCCCATAATGCTGACAAGGGAGAGCCATAATGGGTAGACTAAAACTATGTGAAACCAAGAAGTGCATGTAGAAGAAACAAGAACATTAGAACATGCAAACATGAAAGTACCAACAAATAAAAGGGTGTACAAACCAAGGCACACACGCATGAGGCAAAAATCAATGTGATTCACTGTTGTCGTGGAAGAGACACTCACTTGACAAAGGTGTGATGGGAAAACAAAGGGCAAACATCAACCCCCCATGGCACTTTATATCATAGTGTGATTACAATAAGGCACAAAATGATGTCGAAGATCTCAAGAATACATGTACAATGTTGAGGCACTTTGTTTCAGTGTGTTTACATATGAGAAGTGGTTACAATGAAAGTTCACAATGTCCAAAAAGGACAACATGCTGAAAATGCAATTTTGTGATAGAAATAGAGGAAATTGATAGCACCATGATGAAGTACATAGAAAAAAAATGCACTTTAAAAAAAAGGGACCAAAAAGGAGTCCAGATGTAGAAGATATGGCCCGTCAAAGTCTCCAAAATGAGAACTACACAGTAACAACATTGAGAAAATTGATTTCTGGAAAAAACCAAAAGTCAAAATAATAAACCATCTATACCACTATGAAGAGCATGAAATTCTACTCTGTTTTAAACAAAATTGCACAAAAAATTATGACCGTATGACTAAGATATCACCATTTAAAAATTAGGTGCAAAAGTGAAACTGCCAATGGTGAGGGCTAAAAACTCCATCTCCACCAAATTTAGCACAATTGCTACTAACTTTGGAGGCCTGCAAAAAATAAAGACTCACTAGATAATTTGGAGGTTCACCAAGTATGGAGGGGCCCAGAAAAATTTAGAGCTCTACTAACTGGAAAAAAAATTAGCCAAATAAGCCTCTAAAATAAAGGTTTTGCTAAAAAAGCCACCAAGTGGCACAAATCCTGAGGCATGTATAGAGGGGCATGTGTTTTTTTAATAAAAAACACAAAAAAAAACGTTGCATGTGATTTTTTCAATAAAAAATACATGTTTTTTTTATTTGAAAAAAAAAACATAAAAAAAATCTTTGCATATATTTTTATTTTAAAAAAAACATAAAAAAATTATAAAAAATTTTATATTAAAAAAAATTAAAAAGGGGTCAGTGCGGGGCGCAAAGCCCACCCCACACCAGCGTGAGGCCCAAAGGGGGATCGCCACCTTGCCAAGTGGCAGGGGCGGTACCCCCGTAGTACCCACCCACGGCGGGGAAGGACCCAAGGGGCCGACGCTGTGCCAGTGGCAGGTGGTGGTACCCTTGCTGGTACCCGTTCCTTTCATGGGGTATTTTTTTTTTAATATAAACTTTAACAATTAAAAAAGAAACTGTGTTGTTCCATAATTTTTTTTTTTGATGCGCAGAAAAAAATCAAATAATTTTTTTTATAAATTTTTACCTTAGATTGCGTGCTAGGGAGGTTGTACGACTTCCCTCGCAAAAAAAAAATTGTCCCAAAACACAACTTCATTTATGCCAATTTGACATTTGATCTTAAGTTTTTTAGGCCTTCTGAGCATGATGGTGAGGTCCGTTTGGGCCCAAAACACTCCAAAAATAGCTTTCCTCTAGATCCTGAAAAAAAAGGCACCCACTAAAACTCTTGTAGATCTAGCCTACAAAGCTCAAATAAAGCCAAATAAAAGGTTAATCTCACTATTTTGACTACTCTGAATCTAATGGAATACTCCATTTTACACAGAAACACACCTAGCAAAAAGCTCTTGCTCAAAATTTTCTCCAAATTTGAGAAGGGGCTTGCAGATCTTGAGGTCTAATACCATGTAGAAGTTGTGAAACCAACCTCACAAGACCTAGTGAACACCTGTAAAACCTAATATTAACCTTCCGCAAGATAAAAAAGCAAAGAGAGCAATTTTCACAAAAAAGGATGCAATTAATGAAATGGATTTTTGAATTACATGAGAGAACTTGCTTTTATATTTGCAAGTTAGAAAACCCTAATGAGGGATTCTTAAGTTTAGCTTAAGTGAAATAAAATAAAGGTGACCTAATTATTTAATCAATATGATTAAATTAATTAGGTAAAGAACCTATTACTCTAACACTTTTTGTGTCTCCTTAGCTCTTGATTGCTTAGGGCTTCTCTCTACCTACAACAATCCTCACAAGAGCTCTTTTTCTACCACCTTCTCTCCTCTACCCATAGGTCCTAGCATCGGTTGTCTCACGTTCAGCTCTCTGCCTATACACTCAGAACCTCCATCTTTGATACCATATGATGTAGAAGGGAATAAAACCCTTCGCCACAACTCTCAAAATTCCACAACAAATAGAGACTCTCTACTTTGGAAGTAAAACTTAAAATACACAGATTCCAACCCACACAAGGAGTGCAAATAAAAGTTATAATACTTTATTATTCATTGAAATATCATTACAAAAAAGATTTCTAATAATATATCTGAAATGATATTTACAATTAAAATCTTACTCTACAGTCTTCAATGGCTTCCCTGATATTTGCTTACAACTCTGCTTTCTCCCTGGCATCCACTTCTCCTCTCAATTAACTCACTTGTTGGAGTTAATTTCTTCCTCACATTTGTGCCTTTACTTCCAATCGAGCACCCAATCTGTAATAGTAAAATACTCTTCAAGTGCCTCAGAGAGCCCACACCTTCTCTTGTTCTATGGCACTTCCTTCTACTCCTCTACACTGCTAGATCTCCCTTCTTAGCTCTTGTCCCCCTTCAACTCCACACTTTTCCTTTTTGTTTATCCTTACTAGGCACTTCCTTCCACATCGATCTACAATTTTTTAATGAGCCTCCAAGTGAGGCATTCCAACTTCTGCATTGTATTTCATCTTAGTTGTAGCACAAAAACTAAGTGTGTAGTGCCCCCTCATTGTTAGCTTGTGATGGTGGTAGTTCTGCATTGCCCTTTGTCAGTCAAAGATAGTTGTTAATTGTTCATTTCATTGATTTAGTTTTAGATAGTTGATTAGTAGGTTATGATTTATGGTTATTGTTGAGCAACCTCAATTGAATCGTTCTAACTTTAATTAACAACTATGCTTTCGAGTTATAACTGCGATCAATAACATACTTTAAGCCCTAACAAATGTTGCATACTTCATAAGCGACTTGGATTGTTATCCTAGAAATAAGGCAGCAGGAATCTTTATTGCCTTTTTGACAACGACTGAATTATCGGTGCATCTCTTGCAACCCTCACTCTAGCCGTCGTATGACCTATCTAAATGAATCTGTTTTAGATCAAAGGCTTGCTCAAGTCTCTTAAATTCTCTCTTCGAAGCTCTCCAATCTCTACATATATTTTTCCTTATGATTGTATCTTTAAAAATTGTCGCAGAAATATATTTTCTTTTATGGCCAGTATCTATTTTAAAAGGAAATGGCATAAGCCCTTAAACAATTTATTTAAGTATGCAGTGATTAATACATTCTGATCAAAGTTTCTAACTTACAGAATAACTAAAGTTGTAGCAGAGAAACCACAACCAAGAAGATGTGTTCAATAAATAGAGGTTCAACTCTCCAATATCAGTATAATGACTTTCCAAGATGTAGATTGAATGTCTTGCATACAAAATTGATCTCATTTTGTTTGTGCTCTCTCATGAGATTATGAATCAACTTCATTCCTGAAATTGGACTTTTTATCAAATAGAGGTAAAATATTACAAGGCAGAATTTGGATAAAATGATTAATTTTTAGGCTTGTCACTTGGTCACTTGGTATAGTGATTAATCCCTTAGTTCGAGGTGTATCTCTCTATCCAGTTGTGCACATGGTGGTCTTATGTATAAGGATGGCCACTTAAATATGGTTTAATTATTTTATGAGGGTTCCAAAGTGGCTTCAAGAGAGTATTTTCTTATTAAATTGCAAATCTTATAGCCTTAGGTCATAAGGTATATAGTAAGGGACATTTTTTAATATAAAATTATTCTTAAAGAAAAAATTTAAACATCTTAAAATTGCATTTTGCTATAGTGACGAAAATCTAATAGTTCAGAAGAGGTTGACAGTTGTTTTTTTTTTTGTCCTCTGTTTATTTTGAGGGGGTTTATTGTGGACACCTGTTATATTGGAAGGGACAGTTGTGGGAAGTGGATGGTTTTCTCTTGCACGTAGGTGTACGGGGAAAAGAGGGAGAAAGGCTTTGTTAAATAGGTAGGTTATTGATGGTTCTGGATATATATTTGGGGAAGGGGGCAAAATTGTGGCAGGGAGAGATTTGTGTACTATTGTAGACATTGCCTACAATTCCTTGACTTCGAAGGAGGAAATCGAGTGGCAGCTGGGCATGAGCTTTCCACAATCCAGAGAATTCAAGGGAAGCAATTTTGGAATCAAAATTGGGACATTTGGGCTTGGTGGAAAATATAATTCAAGGGAATTCAGAGGAAAAATCCAGGTATGCTTCTCTGAAAATTTTAGTTTAGTATGAATATTCTTTAGTTGTTGTGAATATTTATATCCGTGCATTGTATGCTACTTGAAATCACGCCTGCATATTATATTTGTCATAAGGGTTTTATTTTCTTTCTAAGGGTTGGGATTCGTTCTGCAATCTATGGATTCTTGAAGGTTTCTCTTGGCAATTTTGAGCAACATATAATATCTCTATTATGTAGATGTTTGACACGAATGTGGGACTGAGGAACCTTTATAACTTGTGGGGAACAATCTCTTGAGGAATCTTTATAGTAGATAGGCAGGATACCTTGTTTGGCTTTAAACAGACATCCCTTGAGTTGTCTTTTGCAACACTGGAATACCAATAGTGTTTTGACACAAAAGTGTAACCTATCATTGAAAATTAGTTGTCCATCTTAATGGTGTAAGGGAACTTGTGGCCTTCTCACTCTTCTTTATTGTGGCTTCTCGTATTTGTTTGCATCTTATCTCTTCATGTTATATCCAAAACTAATTATGCTTCTTGAAATGAAGCTATATTATATTAATGTCCATGAATGGCCAAAATAGGTTATTGGAACTCAAAAATAAATTCAACAATAATAAAAGTAATAGAGGGAGTTCGCAGTATATTTCTTGCCTAACAAAAAGAGATTATACATGGGAATATTCATTATGTTGCTGAAGAGTAATGCTTCTACCAGTCAGACAAGTTAGCATGATTTGTGGACTGAGTGAACCTTCCAATTGCAGTGATCAACAATTATCCAAAACAGTGGGGTGGGCCTCCAGATTTGTTAAATGCAGAGTGGTTTCCCTGAAGTAGTAGAAAGAAACACAACTTATTTACAGGCTTAAGGGAAATAAATGTTCAAAGGGAATGTAATATAATGTAGAGATAGAATTTACAAATGCATTTGGAATTGACATCATTTATATATATAAACATGGAGTATTTTGGAATTTTTGAAATGATGTTTTCTACCTCTCTGACAAGCAAGCGAAATCACCATCTCCTATAGAGGCCAGTGGCAAAGATAATGCCTACACAATTAATTACTTCCCAAGGAAGATTCAATCAGGGTTACTCACTCATTTAAGTTGGATTTTACCCATATTAATCCCAAACCTGTTAGAGATTAATTTTTAAGGGAAGGGTGAAGTCTATTTAAAACCTTCCAAGCACCTGAAGAATGAGACAACAATGATTTCTATTGTTACAACTTGCAGCTTTCAACATATCTGTGGAAAGTGAGAGCCTTTATACTTTTGTTAATTTTAACAAGTTTCCTGTCTTCTTATGGGTCTGCTATACCTTAAATAAAATATGTCACAGTTTTAGCACATATTTGCATCCTTACTTATAGGGATGATTTTCAATGTGTGGTCATGGGTTTGGACTTCAGGGATTTAGTTTGTTTTTATGCCCTAATTTTACTCTGTTTTGCAAGTCTTGCCTGCAATTTTGGATGTCAAAACAATATGGAACTTGAACTTGCTTTGCCATGGTAGTTTCCTATGTTGGTGTATGGTGTATAAGATGTCCTTTTTGTGCTTTGGGTAGTCTTCTTTTGGCACCAATTGAGTTGTTGTTGGTATAGTGGGAGAATAGTGAATTTTGAGGTTTTTCTGTTACAATTTTTTCTCCTATATCTATTGTTTGTTTCAACTTGTCAGCCTGAAGTATTTTCTGGTTCATAGTGCAGCACTGTGATTATGAGTTTACTCATTGTAGCATGGGGTAAAGATCATGCACCCTTTACTACAGAGTGGGATTGAACATGGATCACACCTTAGAAATATAACACATATTTTGATACTCCACAACCTCATTTACCCTGATTTCAATACTCCATAATCTTTGTGACATGTCCTCCGAGTTAATGACCACTTTATTGTGGTGTGGGGGTATGACTAGGGTCACTCTTTGTAAGAATCAATCCCATTGCTGCTAATGCACTACCCTATAGACCAATCATCTTGAAGTTGAATCCTGTTGTTTTGTCTAAGTTTTTTTTTTATTTGGTCCCAATGAAATTTGTAACTTCTGTGGCTATGTTTGGCATTATCAGTGCAAAGTTACTAATATTTAGAATCTTTCAATGAAGAACAGAGGGCCATGATTTTGTTGGCTTTTGATTCGTTAAACCATTGTCAGAAGAAGAATAACAAATATCTTTGTATTGTTTTATCTTCCAAATGGTGCGATAGAGTAAAAACAAATTACACATTTATATTGTTTAAACATAAATCATGTTCATTTGAAATTGGAGTAAGATACCTTCACCTTTGATTGGGTCTTGGAGTGCATATGGAATTTGGGACGTGTCATGTGGTCTTCTATTTATTGTACACATGTTCTTTTTCATGAATTTGCAGCAGTGCAAAATTCTGATATTGACCTTAATCCAGGCTTTTAACTGAACTTGGCTCATATATCCAAAGTTGAGTATAGGGAAGTAGTGTGAGCAGCAACTATTTGATTGTAGCAACCAAGGTCTCTAAGATGCTGGATTAGAGGAGTCATGAATGCTGTGTATATGACTCTGGACTCAAATAAACATGTTCTTTATACCACTGTTGTAAGTTAAGGTTCAAGTTTAGGAAGCTAAATAAATGGAGAAATCTCAGGTTAACGGTTGGATCAAAATACCTTAGTTTTCCATGAATCGGGAAGTATGAGTTTGGTCGTATTGTTTTTTTAGGTCTGGATTTGCATTTTGAGTCTTCAATGCCAAATTTTCCAATATAGGCATTGTTTAGGCTATCTTGGTCTAAATTCGTTGTTCTTTCTTTGCTAATTTTGTAGGTGGTCAGTAGAATGCAATATGTTTTTATAGACCTTGCCATGGAATATGATCACATGAAAGGAAAGATGTTGGAAAAAACTATGTAGGAGATTTTGCATAACTTTTCATATTACACTCCATGACTGTCATTTTCAGATTACACTCCATGACCGTCATCTTGCATATGGTTTTCATGTTCGTATAATTACTTTCATTGTTTAATTTTCTTTGGAGTTTTTCTCCCTTGTCTGTTTAGGATGGTTGGATGTAGCAAGGACTCAGCTGATTTTTTTTAGCTTGTTGTTTGTCTCATGAACTCTCTCTCCTCAATCTATAATGTACTACTCAACAGCAGATCATAAATTTTGCCTCAGAAACTTTAATAGTTGATCATAAATATCTTTCTAAAGGGTTCTTTGTGCTTTCTTAAGCTACAGTAAGTACGATATTCTTTTACACTACAGTTGCTATCTATTTGTTTGTTATTTGTAGCTGTATAAGGGAAAAGACCCAATAGGTGAGATAGTTCCAATAGTCGAGAAGGTCTCACTTTTGTATCTTCATTTAATAATCAGGATCATGCTTTAATAATTTATTTTACCTAAGGCTATATATATATATATCCACTGGATTATTAGATTAGAAGAAGGATAGGCAATGCGTCAAATATCATTACGATGCATAGACGGTAGTTCTTTAACATGCTTGATTGAGTTAGTTCTATTCCTTGTTGGTATGTGATGATAACTCTAGCCTTCCTATTGTACTTTAGGGGTGGTTTAAAGGTCTCTTATATATAGGTGTGTAATCTTGAGGAATAAGATTTAATCAAGTAAGGGTTGATATAAATTGAACTAGGTTAAATCCGAATATGTTCCTCTCAGGATACCTACAATGTTGTTAATTTAGCAATAGGTGGACATCGACTGTATGATTCTTTTGGTATATTTATTATTGCTTAGGGATATGATTTTTAAGTTTGGTTCCAGTTCCTCATTAAGGTAGGGATTGCATTTGATCGTAAGTATGTCTTAGATTTAATTGCATGTTGTTTATGACAAGGCTTGGGATCTATTGGGGAGAATAGTGTTCTCATAGATACTTACATCTTTTATCATTTAAGTAACTATTACTAGTGGATAGGAAGTTAACGAATTATGGATTTACCTTATTGAATTGCTTTGAGATAATGGATTATGTTTGGAGTTGTTAGGAATTAGAATAAATTTTTAAAGAAAGTGAAGATCTCTTGTGTATTTCCATGTTTCAAGTTATGAATTTACTGAATCCCACTTGCTTGTTTTCCTCCTGGTCATTTCTTCATACTTGGATCATTGTGCTTACCTTGGGGTGAAGCTCATATTCATGATTTGGTTAACTATGAAGTTTGAATCTTAAGAGATGTCATAGCTACTTGGTGTCTTGGTGTGGGAGCATTGTACTTGGTTGTTAATGGTTTCTTTATCATTGGTATGTACCTAACTCCAGAGGTGTGGTGTCTTGATCCTTGGTTCTGATTATGGCAAGTCATTGTATTGGCTTCACTGGATTCCCATGTCTTACAATGAATGGGAACTGGCCTCTTGGATATAGTGCTTGGTTCTTAATGGTTTTGTTTCATTTTGAAGAGATTATGGATTTCTTGTTGTGTCCTAGTGAATGGCATATGTTATGGCCTAGATCTGATTTGTGACTTTTATACCTATATGTTGTGGTATGCATGTCGACTCGAGAACACTAAGGGAGTGGCTTTCATGGTGGGGCTGGTGCCTAGTGAGAGGCTGCCTAGGTAACCCCATGGAAGTTGTAAGTATGAGAAAAATTTAATAACTTAATCAAGAGGGGTGGGAAAATTAAAACACTTAACAAGATAAGTAATAGACCTCACCCATGCCTTGAGTGCTCTCACAGGCTAAGGATGGGATGAGAAGGCCGTTGTTGGCAAAATCAACTTCCTTGTCCTCATGAAAGGAATGTTGATTCCGCATGTGTCACCCTATGGGGCCGGCGTCTAGTGAGAGACTGTCAGGGTAACCATAGATGGGGGCCGGAACCTAGTGAGGGACTGTCAGGGCAACCCATGGATGGGGGCTGACATCTAGCTAGAGGCTGTCAAGGTAACCCATGTTAGGACCATGCGATGACAATCTCCTTATGCAGTTCTATTGTTTCTTGGTGGTCCCTCTGGAGTGATATCTTGGCTTGTGCAGTGTTGTTGGTATGGTCAGTTGTTTCATGTCTGTTGTCATTCTGTTATTGTTTATCTCTTTGGCTTAGTGGAATCCTCATCGTTATCTCCTAGCTAGGAGGGGTGGAGCTCAGGGTTCCACATGGTTGGGTGGTAAGAGCTATCCATTGGTTTCTTTTGGAGATACAGTTCGAGATTCTACGCAGAGGTGTTCCAGTTCCAATTTGCCTCCTACCTTTGGTGGTGTTGTATACCTTCTTATGTATTCTTTTGTAAACTGACATGATCGGTCTTATAATCTTGTAATCATGTAACCCTGTATTGAGACTCTGTAAATAATCTATTCTACTTCAATAAAAGTTATTTGTATCTATTTTAGCAATGTAATGGTTATTACTTCTATAGTTTTATTTTCTTTTATTAATGCAGTTATGTTGCCCTAGATTTGTTAGAAGAGTAATTTCATTTATGCTATATATTATGGTATGGTTGGTAACTACCTTGCACTATCTTGCTTTTAAAAAAAATATTGCTGTAACTTTTGCACTTATAGTCTAGCACTCTAAGGTTACATGACAGGGGCATTACAAAGTGCTTCCTTTTCTAAAAGATTTCTATTTTAGAGATAAAAGAAAAAGCCTCTAAACATGCCTTAGATAAGCCTCTAAACATGCCTTAGATAAGCCTCTAAAAGAGGCATTTCCTGTTTTCCCCAATGGGCACCTCATTTGCTTCAATTTCTACATCTAAAGATGCATTGAAAACTGATTTAATTGCCTGATTATGGTGTTGTATATGTGATGTTCCAAATCTTTTCCACCTTTTGACCATATAATATAAGACACATGATTCCCTTCTTATAGTTCTGACTTCAATCATGGTTGCCCAAATGTATAGTCACACCTAGACATCAATTGGCTTCTTTGGAATCTTTACTCCTATGTTTGTAAGTTGACTTTTGTGGCTTAATCGACCTCCTTGCCATGTAACCATGCCTTTTGACTATGCCATGAAGTTAAATCAATGCCTTACAGAAATCTTAGCCTAAAGTTTATATTTTGATGTTGCATTATAGGATTTGTTCATTGTGAATATACCCATCCAAGGACAATGGACCAATCCACACATCCAACCTATTTTCCAATTATGTGACTGTGACAAGTGGAATCCATGTCAGGAGGTAGAAAAATCAAAATACTCTGATTTGTATGAAATTTGGAGAGTAGACTCAGAATGATGTCCCCAGGTCCCCTGCAAAACATAATCCATCAACGTTAGACAAGAAGTTTTAACATCTCCCAAACCATGCGAGATATGCCTGTGAAATCTTCACTAATGCAGATGAAATGCCTTCACAATCATGCCATTACAAAGATCTCTCCCAACAATTGTTTTAGTTAAAAATGGTTTGTTGTACACTAGAAATGCCAACTGTCACAAACTAACTTTTACAAAACATGACATGCCAAACACTTCCAATGCAGTAAGATGCCATAAGAAATCCAAACAAACCAAACAAAATTGAAAATGAAACCTATAATTTTTTTTGGTTAATGTTGATCGCCAATTCACCTTGGATGGTCCGACATCAGTGTGTCTACAAGGTAGACCTCTCTTAAGGGAAAGGTTGATACATTAGATGTTTTTGATCTCCAGGATCATACTAAGCACAAGGAGAAAGCATACACATGATAACACACCTTTAGGTGATAAAAGTGAACCAAGAGGTGTTTTCTATTTCCAAGATCACCTTGCAGTGTGAGGAGAGAGCATGCACACACACTTGATTCACACAAGCAAAATTAATTAATCCTTATAAATCAAAAGTGTGTGAAAATGAATGTGTCTAAAGGGTGCTTTTGATTCCTAAGATCATCTTTCATTGTGAGGGAAGAGCATACACACACCTCAATTCACAACCAATCTCACCAAAAAAAGAAAACACAAGAATTGATTTAATGATAAGCCTTTGACAAGCCATACTACATCAAACTTGTTAGTAGTTTGAGAAATTTTGATCTTTGACAAGTGTGAAGATACAAAACAAGTGTTAGGTAAAAATGATCAAATTTAGAAAAATTAGATGATATGATCAAATTTATTGCAAAATGCTATGCAATTTTTTTTAAAATGTCATGTTTTGAAATGATTTGTAAAAGTTATAAGCAATTAAAGTTTGCAATAAAATAACAGCTTCAAATGGGTATACCTAAAAATCTAGATCAGATCTAATGATAAGGCATGCACCAATGTGAATTTACGACTATAATTTTGTCAAATTTTGATACGATTTACCCAAGATGTGAGAAAATGAAAAAAATAGCCAGTTTTAAGACTATGGACCAAAGGGGTTCTCTATCAAACCACTAGTGGACAACTCTTAGTGGTCAACGCAGTGGTCACATGCAGGTTTGAATGTTTAGCTGTCAATTCCTACAGAAAATGTTAGTGTCTGGAGGCTTATAAGCCACTAGAAGTAACCACTTTCCTATTCACATGTAGCTGACAACAAGTGTTAGAAGATAACTGTTAAAGGTTATGGAAATTTGTTGGCACCGAGTTTAAAATATAATTGTTAACAATTACCCCATGACTACTAAAGGCTACAAATAGTTATTAAAAATTCCAATTGCAAACAACTATTAAAAATGTCAAGTGTTAATGCTTAAAATATTAGATGGGGAAGTCATTAAGGATTTCCAAGACACCAACATTTAACCGCCAACAAAAGTCCACACCAAATTTCAAAAGGAAGAAACAATAACTACACACTAGTCACTGTGATCATTAACAACAAATTTAATAGTAGGCATGAGCTTTCCATAGTCCATGACAATGAGTAAAGAGCTTCTAGATTCAACTGTGTATGTTTTTTGTATCGACATTTCAGATCATACTCAATATCCATGATTCAACTGTTACTATCCTCTTCCTGATGATAAATCATTGAGTATGATCCAAAATGTCGATACAAAAAACAAATTTAATATTAAAACCACCAAACTTAAATATTTAGCCATGGTTAGGAGTAATCATTAAATAGTAATAAAGAAATGAACCTGAAATTTCCCTATTAATCTAGAAAGCTAACTGTACATCTAGATAGTTCAAGTTGAGGTTTCCCATGATGGTTTAAATATATCTATTAGCAGTTAAAGTTATTAACCCTCCTTGTAAATGCCAAAGCTACCCCCTAAATCCATTAAGAACTATTTTGAAACCTTAAACAGTGACCATGAATGCCAAACGTCCTTGTTATACTAGCCGTCAACAGCTCAAGGATAACTAACAAAGTTTATAAAGCAATTGAAAATGATGAATTATGTGTTGCAGTACAATACCACTGAGAGGGGGGGTGAATCAGTGGTATACTAATTTTAACAAGACTTTGAGACCTTGAAATAATCTTTTAGAACTTTGAAACAATGACAATTTCTATTGAATGGAGATGAGGCATCATATTAACTATGAACATCATGACCACTTTGATTAAGTTAAGATAGGTATCATGACAACTAAAACTGATAGATCAATGTCAAGAATACATTAGTAAAACATTATGAAACAATCTATGATACACATTGACTCATGAACATCAGACTTAAGAGTAAGGGTGTTCACATGTTAGACACGCAAACATATAGAGATTAACTTGTAAAGTTTGATTGACCATAATGAGGATGAGTAGATAACATCATTTTAGATAATGATATATGTGTTCATGTAGACCAAATTATCTTAGGATAACTTTAAAACTAAATGACACATGATATGAAAATGAACATGAGGATCAAACACATAAGTGATAATGACAACCCATAACACAAATATTGTCTTGAGTGTAAAACCCTCATGGGGATTAAAATCCACTTGAAATGCCTCACTGGCTACATAAAAGTGTCTCACTAACTGGCATCAATGCCTCGCTGGCTTATAAATTTCACTGCCTCACTGGCTACAACAATGTCTCACTGACTGTTTAATATTGCCTCACTAGATTTCATCATGGCTGTCTCACTGGCTTTTATCATTAGATACAATAAGTAATTTGTTTCAACACAGAGGGTTACTATGTTCCATTCTAAACCAGATCTTGAATATCTCATTATTTGAGATTCAAGAAACACAACACTCTGTTATGACTTCAATGATGATACAATAAGCACACATCATCAACTACATTACATGTGTTCACAAAAGATATCATTTTATACATAACCTTTCTTTCTTTCATCATACAGTTTGAGAATGTAACTGTTATTTTCCAACTATCTCAAATAGTTTGTAACTGCATATCTAACCATTTTTTTATGTATAGTCAGATAGACCCATAAGAGTATAATACAATGCCTTTTAAAATAAGTTACATTTGAAATATTACATCATAAGATATACCCAAATTGTCATGAACCCTAACTATATGCGTTATGGATATAACAAAGAATAGTTACTCCTTAACTATCGTGACTTGAGACTTCAAAATCTTTTGCAATTTTGGGAAATAAAAACCAATAACTGAACATTTGACTTAAACAAAGATTTCACAGAGCAACATTCAATTTTTTCTTCAAACAGAGAACCAACATTGCAATGGTAAGAGAACAAATAAGAATGAAAGGAAGAATATCACCTTATACGTTGACAAACAAATCATTTTCTGTAGAATGAAGTCAAAGATGTAGTAAAAAAAAACCAACTCAAACCTCTGAGAGTCAACACCATCAAATCTTCAAGATCCCATTCAATCATGCAGAGATACTAGTCGTTTTTACAATGCATTTTCATGACTACCACCAGATTTTCAAACCCTAGCTCAGAGTTGTATAATCCAATGTTGAACTTTGCAATATGAAAAACAAGAAACTTCATTATTTCTTGATACAACATAGCTATTGAGAGGCTCGATTTACCCTAAAATGGATCGGTCACCAAGTAATTTTCATAACACCTTTTACCTATGAAGAATACCTAACACCTGCTATGCAGGTTAAGGCTTTAAGTGCCCGATGGAATAAATAATGATTAGAGTATTATGATTTGTTCACTAGGTAATACAAATTGGTGGCTTTCAGAATATGGTAAGCCAAAATACAAATGTCTCCTTTTAGATTGGAACAATTCAAATGATGAGAATATGTCTTTAGTGCCCCTAGCTCACCTTTAATGCAATAATTTCAACATATTAAGCGATTATCCTTTGAAGCAAACAAATGACATTATGAAATCTTTATGACCCTGTCATACATATTCAGATGTAACAAAGTCTCATGGAGATCAAACATGAGAAACCATATCACCTTAAAACAACTGAAATCTACATACCAAGATATGATGTCATGTATCATAAGTATCACAGGCTTGAAGATGTGTGATGATAACATACAATCAAAGTGCATAGTATACCCACTGTCAAGAAGACTAAAACTATTACCATGATACAACCACTACCACTGTGTGAAGCAACTATGCCTATTCACCATAATGAACCACCATGTGTCAACTATCAACTATGATAGTGATACCATACCAAGCATGTGCCAACTGTCTAAATACCTTTATCAACATTACAAGAAAAATACCAACTGCCTGTAGAGCATAGTAAATGCCACAACCAACACCAACATGTTTGACAACATTATGAGCATTAACAAGAACAAGAGCAACATCATGAGTACCAATACCAATTGTCATGTGCCACAAGCCTGAGAGTTTGTGTATTTGTCATCAAGGACAACAACTGAGAGGGAAACAAACTCCCCCTTTGTCCTTAATGGGAAAAAACAACTCTCTCTCCCCCTTTTTGGCATCAAAGACAAAGGGAGAAACAAAGTATGCCAATGCCTCATGAAGATATCAAAAACTAGAGACCAACATATGACAGAAATGTAAGAATAATGAGAAAAAAATATTGCACATACCATGACTATCCCATAAAGAAGAAACATCTAGAATGGCTTGAAAGACAACTGCACTGTCAGTACCATAGAAAAGAGCATGGATCATAGCAAGGACAACAACTAAAAATTAGTGACCATCAAAGAGTAGTTGCATAGAACAAAACACTGTACCATATTAAGGTAAACATCACTATGCAAACCATATATGTAAAAAACTGTCAAAGAACAAGCATTCCAGTCATATTTGCAAGTTGTGAAAGACCCAAACCAACACTACTACACTCAAGGTGGATAACAATCATCACTATCAATAGGAACAAGATATTTTCATATTGTCCTGCTACTGCAAAGGATCGTTGTATAAAACAACTTCACTTGCTATCCTCAAGACACTATCCTCCCCTGTTGTCTTGCACTACATTCACTGAGTAATCTGCATGAGATATCCTCTGATCATAGCATCAAGGACTAATTTAAAGATTGACCAACATCAACATTACTACAAAAATGACATACTAAATTGTCCCTCATTGAAAAATTGTCATAGAATATTGTCATGAATTGGTACTTTTAAGAAACAAACATTTGATTACTTTTGGACAAAGAGGTACTATCACACTACCCCAAAATCTGATATAGTCCTCCTGAATCCACTTTCAATTATACATTGATGTTTGTCCACTCAGAAGCAAGTGACATGCAAAAAATAAGGAGCCTACAATATAAAGGATCATTGTCTTGTTCTGTAGTTCTGTCATACTTCAATTATCAGTGATATAAGGAAAATAGACTATCCAACTGACTCTATTTTACTCTACTCATTAGTTGCATTTGCTTATCAATTTCTATGACACCATTGTCCATCATTGAGCAAGACATATCATTGTCCTCACACCTATCAACATCTATTATCAACAACTGTATTGTTAACATGAGTAGGTACTGTCACAAGTAACACTTATGAGACTGCCTCTAAGATATATTACATTATATTTACTCTTAAAGGGGATTGTCTTTTATATCTCTCTGCCCATTTTAAACCATACTACTATCAAAACTTGCAATACATTTGCACTATTACTTTATCAGTTCTTATCACTATCACTACATTGTAAGCAATATTGACCACTCAATGACTACTGAAATAAATTTTGTACACCAATGATAGAGGAGATTATGAATGCATAAATAGAAATGATCAAGAAGCAAGAAATGTAGGCACCCAGAGAAGATAACCACTTTTACAAAATTATGTCTTAACATACCAAAGGTCTACAATTAGGCAACAAAATCTGCAATTAGATAAACTACTAGCAGCCATCATCCTAATTTGCTGCCAATAAACAAGGCCACTGTCATTTGCTATCCATAGCCACCATCAATTGCACCAACAGTCATTACAAAAAAAAAATTGTCTAATGAATGTCCTGCCCTCAATAAACCTGCAACCATACTACATCCAAGATTTTGCAACATCATATCAATACCAAGAGGATCAAAGCAAGAAATGCTGCACTCTATACATCATAAAGAGAAATTGTGATGTTCAAGACAAAATAAAACACTAGCAAGAAGAACAAAATCTGCAACTTGAACATTTGAGGCATTTTCTCCCTTATGGATAAATCCCAAAACTGATGAGGCATTTGTCATGAAGTCTTAGCAAACAACATAGACTCAAGACAATATGCATGCATGACCCTAATTAGATGGCATGAATATCATCTTATCTTGCATCAAACATCAAAGATCCTTATCACAAACATAGATTCACTGAACTTCTTTGAGGTTTAAGAGATGAGTTTGACAACTCCCTCTATCTTTATACTTTTCTTTTTAAACTGTTATGCACATTTTTTGTGCAGTATGCACATGTTTTGTGTAGTATGCACATGATTAGACTCAACCATCTCCTAGTTTTGCTTTCTTCTCCAAACTAGCATAGTTTCTTTCTTCTTGTTTAAGGTACTATCTTGCTTCTACTTGGTCATATTATTTCTATATGGTTTTATCAAATTATTCTTACAGCACCTTGCTTTGTGTCCATAACCACTACACCTATAACATATCATATTATTGTATTGACAAAAAGAAAAGTAATTTCTTCTAGGTGATCTAAGAAAGCTTCTATAATCATATCTTCCATGCACCCAACAATTTCTTGCTAGATGACCAACTTTATTACAGTTCTAACACATAGCATTATAATCCTGATTTGACAAACTATTAAAGATTTTCTTCTTGTTCCAACCAAAAACATTTCTTTCATAATCTCTAGCTCTATGACCATAAACATGGCATGAATAGTAGTAACCATGGAACTAAGAATAGTTATACCTAATCGAATGATATTGCTTGTTAGAAGAAGGTCTTGAGTGCCTATTTGTATTGCATCTATCAGCAAATTTATCTTTTTCTTCCTTCTTGGCTTCATTCTCAGGGGCAGTAGAGTAAGTATTCAATTCTATCTTCTTCCTAGGAGCATCTCTTGACTTGGAAAATTCTCCTTTCTCATAACCCAAGCCAGTAGTATCTCTGTAATATCTTTGCTTACTCAACATGTCATTCAGGGAGTCAGTACTCTTTTCAAATTGAATATTCTTATGCATCTTTGAAGAAGCTTTTTTCAATCTTTTTTCAAATCCTTTCTCAAAGAGACTATTTCTTTCTCTAACTTTAGACATTCTATTCTTTTTACTTCAAAATTAGATTTAGTCATATGTATTATTATTTTGACTTCTACAACTTCAGTTTTTAACTAATAATGTGTTTGTTAGATTCATCAACTTGACTTCTTAAATCTATATTCAACTTTCTTGCCTCTTCAAGTTCAACCTAAACTTTTGCAAGATCTAAACATACCTTGTCTTTTGAATCTTTTTCTTGTTGAAGTTGAATCTTTAATGCCTGGTTCTCTTTTCGAAGATGCTTGTTCATTTCTAGAGCACATAAAAGTTCTCTTTCAGTATCCACTTCACAGTCATCTTCATCAAATTCATGTCCATCTTCATCCACAAAGAAATCTCCTCCTTCATCATCAATCTTGACAATAAGGTCATTTTCTTTATCACCTGTTGTGTCAACTTTCAAGGTGATTTAGGCAACAACTCATTACTAGGCTTGACCAGGGTTTGTTGTACAACCTTTTGCTTGTCCTCTTTCTTTTCTCTATTTCTTCTACATTTTCCCATGGTACTCCACTATCGGGACCTACCCAAGCTAGTTAGACTTCTATAGGGAACCTACGCTCTAATACCACTTGTTGGAGTACAATACCACTGAGAGGGGGGCTGAATCAGTGGTATACTAATTTTAACAAGACCTTGAAACCTTAAAATAATCTTTTAGAACTTTGAAACAAAGGCAATTTCTATTGAATGGAGACAAGGCATCATATTAACTATGAGCATCATGACAGCTTTGATTAAGTTAAGACAGGTATCATGACAACTAAAACTGATAGATCAATGTCAAGAATACATTAGCACAACATTATGAAACAATCTATGATACACATTGACTCATGAACATCAGACTTAAGAGTAAGGGTGTTCACATGTTAGACACACAAACATATAGAGATTAACTTGTAAAGTTTGATTGACCATAATGAGGATGAGTAGAGAACATCATTATAGACAATGATATATGTGTTCATGTAGACCAAATTATTAGGATAACTTTAAAACTGAATGACACATGATAAGCAAATGAACATGAGGATCAAACACATGAGTGATAATGACAACGCATAGCACAAATATTGTCTTGAGTGGAAAACCCTCATGGAGAATAAAAACCACTCGAAATACCTCACTGGCTTACTCAAAAATCTTGCCTCACTGACTTGCATCAATGCCTCACTGGCTTACTCAAAAATCTTGCCGCACTGGCTACATAAAAGTGTCTCACTGACTTGCATCAATGCCCCACTGGCTTGTACATTTTATTGCCTCATTGGCTACAACAATGTCTCACTGACTATTTAATATTGCCTCACTGGATTTTTATCATTAGATATAATAAGTAATTTGTTTCAACACAGTGGGTTACTTTGTTCCATTATAAACTAGATCTTGAATATCTCATTATTTGAGATTCAAGAAATAGAACAACACTCTGTTATGACTTCAATGATGATACAATAAGAACACATCATCAAATACATCACAGGTGTTCACAAAAGATATCATTTTATACAAAACCTTTCTTTCTTTCATCATATAGTTTGAGAATGTAACTGTTATTTTCCAACTGTCTCAAATAGTTTGTAACTACATATCTAACCATTTTTTATGTATAGTCTGATAGACTCCTAAGAGTATAATACAATGCCTTTTAAAATAAGTTATTTTTGAAATATTACATCATAAGATATACCCAAACTATCATGAACCCTAACTATATGCATTATGGATATAACAAAGAATAGTTACTCCTTAACTGTCGTAACTTGAGACTTCAAAATCTTTTGCAATTTTGGGAAATAAAAACCAATAACTAAACATTTGACTTAAACAAAGATTTCATAGAGCAACATTTAGTTTTTCTTTAAATAGAGAACCAACATTGCAATGGCAAGAGAACCCATACGAATGAAAGGAAGAATATCACCTTATACATTGACAACAAAATCATTTCTTGTAGAATGAAGTCAAAGATGTAGTAAAAAAAACAAACCAGCTCAAACCTCTAAGAGTCAACACCATCAAATCTTCAAGATCTCGTTCAATCATGCAGAGATACCAGTCATTTTTACAATGCATTTTCATGATTGCGATCAGACTTTGAAACACTAGCTCAGAGCTATATAATCCAAAGTTGAACTTTGCAATATGAAAAACAAGAAACTTCCTTTTTTCTCAATACAACATAGCTACCGAGAGGCTCGGTTTACCCTAAAATGGATCGGTCACCAAGTGACTTTCATAACACCTTTTACCTGTGAAGAAATACCTGACACCTGCTATGCAGGTTAAGGCTTTAAGTGGCCAATGGAATAAACAATGATTAAAGTATATGATTTGTTCACTAGATAATACAAATTGGTGCCTTTCAGAATATGGTAAGCCAAAATACAAATGTCTTCTTTTAGATTCGAACAATTCAAATGATGAGAATATGTCTTTAGTGCCCCTAGGTCACCTTTAATGCAATAATTTTAACATATTAAGTGATTATCCTTTGAAGCAAACAAATGACATTATGAAATCTTTATGACCCTACCATAGATATTCAGATGTAACAAAGTCTCATGGAGATCAAACATTAAAAACCATATTGTGATCTAGGTAAAAATTAGGTTAATAAGATCAAGCATAGCAATGAAACCCTAATCCTACCATCATCAAAGAATCTAATCCAAATGAAATCAAAAGAATACAATCCAAGAACAATATCACCTAGATTGTATGATTCCTTATTTGTGATGTAGATTGCTTCTTCAATAATGAACAATTATGAAGATCAAAGCTGCCATGATGGATGGATGATAATGATAATATGCCAGATGGATGCTAAAGTTCTCAAGATGATTATGTAGACGCTATATGAAAATGATGAATAGATGTAGTATGGAATGAGAGGGTGTTTATATAGACTTCAACCAAAATCAATCAATGGTGGAGAGTTGGTGGCTATGTGAATAGTTGAGATGAAATGATAGTCATAGGTGAATGTGTAAATGACAAGTGGAAGGAAGATAAGGCATATGTGTGACTGTGTACATAAAAAGTACTACATGTGAAAGATATTAAATAAAAGATGTCGTACCACTTATCTTTTTAAATGAAAGATACACAGATGTCGGCTCATGAAAATAAATGATAATGGAAATTAATTAAATAAACAAAATTTAATTAATTAATTGGAAAGTGGGTTTGTGAATGGATTTTTAATTAAATAAATAAGATTTATTTAATTAAAATAGATAGAAATAAGATAATTAAATAATTAAAGATTATTTAATTATAGATTAGAGAAAATAGAAGAAATAGTTAATGAATTAATTAAATAAATATAAATTTATTTAATTAATAGAAGAAATAAGTGCTTTTGATGAATAAAGAAATTGCTCAATGTGTTAGACAAAATGCAGATGGTAAATAATGTGATATTCTGATGCTAATGATAATTAGGTCAATTTTGGGTGTCTACATTTTGCCCCTCTTTGATACAATGTTCATTAGAACGTTGTGTCAAAGAAGCTACAATGATTCACTCAATAAACAAGGTTATGCCCCAGTGTAACTAGTAGGTGATGCCCCCTCAAGAGGTAAGCTAGGCTAACAGGGAAGGGCTGGGTGGCTCGCAATAAGATGGAAGGCTAGAGACAAGGTTGACATGAAGAAAACGGGGGTTGGTAGGGATAAATTGGGATGGTTCAGAAGAATTAAGGTTTGGAAAGGGGCTATAAGTAGATCCCTCAAGGGCAAATAGGCTCATTTGTTCTCATTTGTGTTCATTGATGTTCAAAAATCTAGAGCTCCTTAGAGTTGTGGTGCGACAAGACTTGCAGAACTATCAGGATGGTGATTCCACGTAGAGATCATCATGCCAAGTGAGTGAGGACACATTGACGACCAGAGGGAGCAGGCATACCGGTATGTATCAAAACTTTGACTAAAAGCATGAGTTTTGTAGGCTAGAACTGTCATAAATGCACACACATCACTAGAAGCGACTAGGTTATAGGATAGGCAGTTCAAGTCACTTGTGTAGGAAAAGCGCTTGCTTATGGTCATTTAGGTCGCTTATAGGTGTGAACTGGGTGCTTATAGAAAAAATAAATTGCTTATGGTTGGCTAGGTCAAATAGATAGACAAAATGCACATATGGCTAGAGCAACTCGCTTATGGGCGAAACGTGAACGCTAATAGAGATATAGCTCGTGTATTATGGATAGGCGATTGCTTATAGTAGATGAGTCACTTTTAGACAGAAAGTGTGCACATATAGGGTTTGAGCTCACTTTGAATCAACAGTCATGCACATAGGGTAAAGAGGTTGCTTTTAGGTTAAAAACATGTGTGTATAGTAAAATGCGTCTCTTATGATAAAAAAGCCTAGCGCATATAGAAAAGTGGGTCACTTGCAGTAGAGATATTTAGGTATAGCATAAAAAAGACACTTTTTGGTTAGCATAAAGACTAATACAGTGAGCGAAATGATACAAGCTATACTACCACCATTGTTATCATGAGAACCACATCCTAGAGATTTGTAGTTGGTCAGATTGCTGGATGCAGAGGAGCGGCTATTGCTAGAGATCCTCAGATTAGAGCATGTGTCGAGGCTAGAGCTAGTGCAGGCACTTCAAGGACTGATGATGTCGATGGTGGAGCGATGGAGGAGTGAGCATAGTTTGTTCTTGTTTCCAACAGAAGAGGCAACTATTACTCTAGAGGATGTGTTCCAGATTCTATGAGTTCCTATTGATGGGGACTGAGTAGATTATGATCCTGGTATGGGTCTAGTGTTATTTAGATGATTGTTTAGGACTCCATACATTGGAGCTAAGGGCTCAGAGATTCCTATGGCACAGATGGAGGAGCTATGTGATAGGCTACAATAGGTAGTGGTGGCTTTTATTAGATGGCTGATTGGAGATAGGTGAGATAGAGGTTTTCCAGTGGGATGGGCAACAGCGATGGAGGGGATGTTCTCCTACGGTACCAGATATGCATGGGCAAAGTGTGTGCTAGGATAGTTGTATCATTATCTGCATGACTGCACATTCATGTTTGGAGTGAGCATGTTAGCTGGAGTTATAGTTTTACATGTGTGGACCTATGAACAAATCTTGGTGACGAGACCAGATGGATGGGTGGCGAGAGCAGCAGGAGAGCCATATACTAGGATGTATAGGGGAGATCTTACCTATCGGCAACGATGGGGGGTAGTATACTAGAGGCAAGTTTTGGATGAGGTGGATAGATTTGTATTGAGACCATGGCTATCATGTGAGAGATGGGATGAGGAGGATGTGGAGCTTGTCTATGCGAAGCATGTGAGATATATTTTTGGTCATAGGATATACATTATAGAGTGTCATTTGCTTGAGAGGGTATTGAGGTAGTTCAACTTACCACAGAGAGCACCAGTGGGAGATGCTATTTTTGGGAGGATGAGGCAGGAGGTTTTTGATTGGGGGCTAGAGATTGTAGTGGACACATCTTTGGTAGAGAGGGATGGACTACAACCAGTTATGTGGTAGTGGAGATAAGGTCCTGCAGATCCTAGGACGTTACCAAATTATGATGCATATTGGGTGACAGCTAGACCAACTCAGCTGACGAGGGTGGAAGAGATAGAAGAGATTGGTATGGAGAGACTAGTGAGGAGGCAGTGACCAGCTCCACCAGCATAGGTAGTTGTGCCAGCAACTCCTGGGATTCAGGTACAGGGACAAGGTCATGTGCAGCCACAGGTATTAGCATAGCCAGCAACATAGATATTAGGAGATGATGTGGTTATACAGCAACTGAGGCAGAGGATTAGGGAGGAGAGGATATGGATGCAGCAAGCTCAAATGAGGCTGATGAGAGTGGAGATAGACCACCATCAGGTGGTGTTAGGCTTATGGCATGCGAGAGCATAGGCTCAGACATACCAGGCACAGCTGCAGGCTAGAGCACAGGGAGGTGATGGGCAGGATGATGGTAGTTTTGTGAGGGTGACAGGAGAGAGGGATGCAATGTTATAGCAGATACAATATATTAGAGCTGAGCAGGATGCAACTATACAGTAGGTGTAGGTGGTGAGGGTTGAGAGGGACATGACTGTGTAGTAGTTATAGGCCATGACAGTAGAGAGAGATACAGCAGTAGCTATTCTAGGGACAGATGGGGCTACGATGTACCTAGCTACATAGTTGACTCAATAACAGGGTGAGATGAGGAGAGCATAGGGTGAGGCCGAGTACTACAGAGGCATGTATCATGGAGTAGTGCCTGTAGAGAAGAGACAGCCTAGCTATAGGAGCAGGTCAGGGGCTTTAGCTTCTCAGAGGACAGGTGGATCATGATCTGTGGCTTCAGTTATGGGACCTCCTAGAGATGGCTGACTAGGTGCAAGACCCAGTGGTGGATAGGGAGAGGGGGCTACTAGAAGTCACTAGGGCTACCTTACTATGTTGTATATTATTGTATCATGATGAGGCCTGTGGGCCAGCTATACATACATTCTTTGATGGCTCATGGATAGCCCATGTTGTATTTGTAGACACTTGTACATTAACACATGTGATGGATTTGGTTCTATGTGATGGTGTAATGATTATGGATGCACTTATGGTAGTATGATGGTTATGCATTTTTGTATTTTCATGATTTATATGGATGTTTATGAAAATGGTATGAATATGCAAATGTAAATGATGGAAATGTCTTATGATAATGATAATGCAAATATATAGATGGTAATGATATGATATGGGCACATGCATGTCTAACACACTTGTTTTGCAGGATAAGGAATGCAAAAAAGGAAGATAGAGGAAAGATTGATCTTGGTTGAGGACTATATAGGCGTATAATGGAATGGATAGATGATATGGTAGCTTTCTAAAGTAATTGCTCAGAGAAATTAAAGAAATATAATCGTTATGCTTGATATAGCATATGGATGTTATGCACCAAGGTATAGAAGACCAAGGTGTCGAGATATCCAATACAAAACTAGCATACTACAATCTTGTCTAAATGCATGAGGTCAAGATGTTGAGCCAACACACACAAGATATGAATAGTAGCTAGTGTTCTGAGATGGACTTTGACGCTACAAGCAATGGTTTGAGCTTATCTTCACTACACATAGTGACACCTTGCTAGTTATATGTATGGAGCTAGTCTTAACATAGAATAGTCTTAAATGCATAAGAGACTTTAGCTTCTCAGATGCTTAGAGATATTGATATGTAAGATGTTAATCCCAACACATATAAGATACCAATATGCATAGGAAGAGAATAAGATCATCCCGCAGACACAGCATACGAAAGCAATATGATCGTGCCCCATTCCTTACTTCATTGCAACTTACCAAGTTATAGATAGATTGAGGTAGTCTTGATTAGGCATATAAAAGGGACAAAAGATAAATCAAAAGATATTGTCTTCATCTTCTCTTGACAAATTGAAGTGCTCTTGGATGGATAAAGTTGGCGCCTTGTTGAGAGGAAAACTGCATCTTGTTGGAGGCTAAAGATGTTGGTAAAATGCTATAGCAAATGTTAGCTTAAGGCATGCAGACAAATAGCTTTTGGATTATTCTTGATTGGTTAAAGAGCTTGAGCTTTCACTGATGTGCATAGTCTACATCTTGCTTGAGCTAATCAAAGAGAAGAAGATGGAAGATGAAAGAAGATGAAGAAGATGGGGTGGATCGTTTGTGCTTGAGTACTGGATACTCTCTTCATATTTCAGACTGCCTACATACCCTATGTCCATGGGATCAAAGCACATTTACGATGATGATGAGACATGATGAATATGTAGTTCTGGGTTTATTGATGATGTAAGTGATGAAAGATAGAAGAAAAGGAGATGAAAGATTGGAGGATGATTAGAAGAAAGATGAAAGATAGATGATGAAAGAGGGGCTATCGTCTTTGCCTGAATTAGAGTGCTTCCTTCACATCTCAGATTTCCTACATACCCTATATCCACGAGATCAAGGCTTTGAACGATCGAGATGAGATGTAGTTCTTTCTTATTGTGTTGATGGTTAATGTCAAAGGATCAACTTTATTGCTTGGATTTTTGAGATGTTTTTTATTTTTTTGAGATTTTTTCTTTTTTTTTTTTTTTTGTATTTTTGCTGAATTTTGGTTGTGTTGGGTGATTGTTGTGCTTTGGTTTTGGTTTCAGATGTTTTTCCATGTTTAAAATTGGATGTTTGTTGTGCTTGAAGTTGAATGTTTGATGTGTTGAAAGTTGGGTGTTTGCTGTGTTTGAACTAGAGTTGTAGGTATCCACTTCCAAATAAGGCTCAACAAGTGCCCCCAGTATGGGATGATGTTTATTATGGAGAAGCTGCAATGGATGTGTTCATTCAAATAGTATGCTAAGGTGCCAAATGATATCTTTACCTCCAACGAAGTCCAAACTACAAAAGCTAGCATGGCAGAGGCAAGGCGAAAAAGCTTCTATTATGGATAAATGGACAATGATGTTTGTACAAGGTGAATAGATGGATTATGATGTGGATTATGTAGGGAAGGTAGTGGATGATGCTATGAAAAGATGTGATCAAACAAACTAAGTGGATGATAAGAGCTAGTCGCTACACATAGCGCCTGTTTGCCAGGTTTTCACTATGGTACTTATGCAAGGTGCATGTTTACCAGGTTTTCACTAGAGGATGAATTATTTATCTTATAATATATTTTATTTTTATTTTATTTTTTGTTATCCAAAGCGCCACAAAGTGGTTTTCACTTTTGGATGGATTTTTTTTATGGGATGACAATTACACATGGCGCCTATTTGCTAGGTTTTCACCATGGTAATGAATAGGAGGAACTCAATTGTCTAATGCTATGAAAGGTGATAGTGTCCCATTAGAGATGAATGATGTCATCACATGGACCATGTCATTATGCTCATAGATGTTGGTAAGGGGACTCCATGGATGGAAGATGGAGTAGGTAGGATGGTAGATTATGGAGTTTATGGTAGGGTAGGCTAGTGGATTAAGATGTGGGTTATGGAAGGTTCGTGCATGGATGGATAGAAGGCTTATGCAAAAGAATGGACCATAGGAAAGTGATGGGAGAGATATAATGGATGAAGGTTGGGGAGATAGAGGTATGTGGAAATGTTGTGGAATGGAAGGAAATCATGACCAACGGTTGCACACACCATGATAAACATGGAAGCTTTTGATGGGATGGTAGTGAGCAATGGAGATGTTTGCTTAGTGTATAGATGATGAAGGGATTTAGGGACCCACATAGACTTAAGATTTTCATGATTTTTTCTTTGCTTGTGGGATTTTTGGAATGTTTGAATGGAAGTGGATTTTTGGATGGAAGGGGATGGTTGGATGGAAGGGGATGATTGGGATTTTTGAGAGGTGGATGCCTCATTTGAGTTGATTTCTCTTTGCTTAGGGACCCAAACCATTTTAGTTTTGGACTTTTCTTCTAAAGACTTGGCCTTGGGTAGTGCTTTTGATAGCTTTGTAAATGTACTTTGCTTTGACTTTTGGCATTGATGTCATAAGGCATTTGGAACTTTAGGATTTTTGGCTTTATGAAAGGAGGCCTCCAAATTTTTATTTTGGAATCCTATGGGATGGATAGAATGAGTGGAAGCTTTATGTTTAGACAATATGTACTTTTGTTGGTCATGATTAGGAATGTAAAGGTACTTATGGATAAGTGGATTAAAAGTGGGTTTATGGATAAATGGATTAGGGGATTGGAGGATAGGGATATTAGGTGTTGGGAGTAATGCTTGTAAAGTGGATGGAGGGATATCAGGAGTTGGAAGGAGTGGAGGTAAAGTGGATGGTAGAAGGTGTACGGTCACATGTTTTTGCGATTTATAGGTTGGCAGATGTCAAAGATATGGAGATAACATGGATGATGGGAGTTTGGGAGTTGGAAGAAGTGGAGGTAAATCGAATGGTGGAAGGTGTACGATCACATGCTTTTGAGGTTTAGGATGAGGTTTTTGACGAGAAATGGTGGACTTAGGATGGATGGAGGAATTACCAACATCTTTAGCTTGGGGAGGCCTACAATTGACAATGGCACTATGAGTGTTTTGGGAACTAGGCTTGAGTTCATCACTAGATGGAGATGAAGAAGTGGTTGAGATCATGAATATGGACTTTCCTTGAAAAAGGTCAACGATATGAAGAGAGAAGTCATCAATGGTATTGGAGTTAGAAGTCTCTCCTACCAAAGAAGGTCCAGCTCCCATATCAAAAATGGATGTGGATGAAGAGTCTTGCAGTATGTATTCACCCGGTCCTTGTTCAATGTACTTGATACGGAGATTTGGAGTGGCTTTGCTAGATGATGACTCAAGTAAAGTGGATGGATCAACATAGGATGAAGATGGATAAGCTTTGGTGTTGATAGTAATATGATTAGGACTGTGATATTTATCTTGAAAAGCACGACAAAACTCAAATGGATTACGATCAACATGGATAACAACTTCAACACTGTTATGGGGAAATTTGAGGAATTGATGGTATGTGGAAGGAATTGCTTTGAGGGCATGGATCCATGGATGGCCAAGGATGATGTTATAAGGAAGGTCAATATCAAAGACTTGACAAGGAGTGTCGGTAGTAACATGACCAACTTGGATAGGCAAATGGATAATTCCTTCCGTATCTCTCTCAGCATCATCATATGCCTTGATAGTAATAACCTTGGAAGTGTCAACATCATTCTCAGAATATCCCAATTGTTTTATTAATTTTAAGGAACATATAATAAGACCAGCTCCACCATCCACTAAGATTCATTTGATATGACATTTATTGATGAATACTTCTATTTGGAGGTAATGGGTTGATAGATGGTCAAAGATATTTATCAAAGAAAGTGAGGTGGCAAGGGGTTGCAACTAGTGACCATAGATTGGAATTTTGTGGTATCAATATCGTTGGGCACCGAAGATTCTTGCAAGACTTTGTTGACAATAGCTTTGTGGGTAGGGGATATGCGAAGCAATTCTAGGATCAAAATATGTGCAAGTGTTTTGCCAAGGTGGTCAAGGATATTATAGCTAGATGACGGTCGAGGAGGATTGACAGATGCTCCTTGAATGGTAACACGGCCTCTTCGAGTAGTTATAGCACAGTCAGGTGCTTTGCCTTGGATAGTAATGGTAGAAATGTGGGCTTGGTCAATGTGGCCAATCATGGATGACTCATAGTTATAATGGATGGCATTCCTAGTATGGGGGTTACTTGTTTTGTCATGAAGTGGAAGAAGATTCTTGAAAGCATCTAGGTCATAGTTTGATGTTGGTTGATGTGCGGGTTGTGTTGGTGGTGTGATTTTAATTAGACCTTGATCGATGCAATCTTGAATGAGATGCTTTAAGTGCATACAACCATTTGTTTTGTATCCCTTGACTCTATGATATTTGCAATATTCATTCTCTTTGTACTAAGGAACTTTGAAGACTGGTTCACCGTTGGGTGGTGGATCCGGCAGTATGACATCTCCCGCTTGGAGAAGCTTGCGAAAGACAACCTCCATGGGTTCCGCTAAAGGAGTAAATTGTGGTGGAGAATTTGAAGTTTGTCATTGTCGAGTTCATTGCAAAGGTTGATTTGCTGTAGAGGCAGCTTGGATCTTGATAGGAGCTTTTATTCTTGGATGTTCTTTGCGTCTACAACACCGTCATTAACAACATTCTTGTTTTTGTTCCAAAACTGGGATTTATCATTTGATGATTGAGGATTGTCTTTGTTATCTCTAAAAATCTTGATAGCACCTTTAGCAATTAAAGCGTGTTCAATAGTGGTTCCCTTGGATATAAGTTAATCAAAGGTGCTAGCACTTTGCAATTGTAGTTGGAATGATAGCTCAGGATGAAGATTTTGGACAAAGATATCAAGTTGTTGTTTCTCAAGAATTTCCCATGATAGTTTGCTGGCCATGTTGTGCCATCATTGAGTAAATGAGGAAAAGGCTTCACCATTGTGTTGTTTGTTATTGACAAGGTCATTCATGTTCACTTCATGGTCAATGTTGAAAGAAAAATGTGATCAAAATTTGTTTGCTAGTTCCGGAAAAGACTTAATGCTCAGAGGTAAATGAGAGAACCATTCAAGAGCTTGTCAAGCTAAGCTTCTGGGAAATAGCCTCAAAAGATATGTATCATCTTGAGCAACATCAAGACATGCCACAAAAATGTTCTAAGATGGTCTTCCCAATTTCCTTTTCCTTTGTATTTGTCAAATTATGGAATTTCAAAGTGTGGCGAAAAAGGTGTCATATGAAGTGACTTGACAAATGGATATGCACATATATCTCCCAAGGAAAATGTCTTCTTGGTTTGCCCTACTACCTTGTTAATCATTTCTTCAACATCCATGTGAGATAATTGATGTTGTTGCAAAGGGGGTTGATGGTTTGGAGGTGGAGTGTAATATTGTGTATGTTGTGGTTGTGGTTCATGGAGATCGTGGAGACCATATTAGAGGTGATAGGAATATGAGTGTGAGGTGTGGCTACCACATGTGATACAATAGGAGTAGGATTTTACAATGGTTGTGAGACTTGTGTGAATTTTGGTGTTTGGATAGCTTGTGAAGCGTGCAGAGTTTGCGATATAGAAATGGCTTGTGAGACTTGAGGAGTTTGCACTTATGAAACATGGACAGCTTGTGAGATTTGAGACACGGATATAGTCATGGTAGGGGAGGGAGTATGTTGTGAAACATGGAAAGGTGGAACGCTCAAATTTTGTGAATAAAAAGGAAGTACATTGGTTGGGGTTATCAAAGGCTCTAAAGTGTACTCCGAGCATGGTGGGTTTGATGATGTAGTAGTAGATAATGAGGGAGATGGATTGGAAGGCAGATGCGAGGGTGTGGCTATAGTGGTTGGTCCCTTTGCAACAATAGAGGAAGTGTTAGAATCATATTCCCAGATAGCGGATATGTCAAAGTCACTTAGTAATTTGGCTCCCATGCGGACAAGTTGCAAGAAGTAACAATTAAGATCAGATAAAACAAGCTTCTCAATTTGGTCCCATACATGTGTGTCACGAAATTTAGATAGGTCCTCTTGTGATTGCTTTTCGTAAGTTGCTGTGAATGGGTGATGTTGCACTTGGTGTGAGGATGATGGTCCAGTAGTGTATCCTTCAGGTACGAACATGTAAGAAGACATACCGGTTGTAAATTGGGTTGCATCTTTAAGAGTTGTTGATGGTTCCATATCAGCTCACAATTTTGCTTCCATTTCAGCTCTATATTGGCTCCTAGTTTGAGGCATGATGGTTAATGTTGAAATTTGGACTTGACTTGTTGAGGTTGATACCCAAAGGTGATGGTTGTTTTGATTGTTTGGTTGGTGTTGTTGTTTTGCTAGTTTGCTAGTTGCTTTGTTTTGCTAATGGGCTATTTGGTTGTTGTTGGTTAAACTTACCTAGAGAATAGCTCACACACTCAAGGGAAAACCTAGTTGTTTGTTTGTTTGGTTGTTTGATTGTTGTTGGTAAAACATCCCTAGAGAATAGCTCACACACCCAAGGGAAAAAGTTGGTTGCTGATGTTGTTTGCTGCTATTGCTAGGGCTAAGTAAAGCCAAAAGGATGGTGTTTGGTTGCTAGTTTTGCTGGTTGGTTGTTGTTTTGGGGTCTCAAAAGGATGAAAGCTTAAGAAGTCCAAGGTTTTGATATTCTCAAGATAAGAAGCAATGCTCAGGTGATTGTAGATGTTCAGAGGATTGTCAAAAAAATGATAATAGAGCTAAAGATGGCTAAAAGTGTCATTAATTGGGCTGGATATATATTAATTGTTGATATTAACCAGAAGTGACTAGAAATAGCTCAAAGGCGATGCAGATAAGGTCAAAAGCAATAAATAATAGCTTAAAGTGACCTTGTTATGTTTCAGATAATAGAGTGCAGTATTGACCAGAAGCAAATAGGTTTGCTAGAGGCAATCAGGTATAGGTCAAAAGTAATTTTCTATGGTTTAAAAGTGATACAGTTTATGCCAGAAGCAACCAACTATTGTTTAAAAGTGATTTGGGTTTTGCAGGAAGCGAACAACTGCTATTTAAAAGCGATCTGGGTTTCGGTCTGCAAGTAGTTAAGGTTCAAAGGAGGTCTGTGTCTATTAGGAAATGTGTTGAATGATGTTTTTGACAAGAAAATAGTAATTTCAGTCACTCACACTCACAACAATCACAAACTTGTACAACCTAGGCTAGGAAAGGACTATATTTGTTGAGTCCCCTTGCTGTGCTTATGTAAAGCAGATAGCTTTAGGATCTTGGTAGCATCGGCTCCCCTCCACAACACTCAATTCTCATGCATACCAAGATCTAGGTTTCCCAAGGCTTGTACTCCCACCAAACCTTAGGATTGTCCCTGCTATCTCTACTAAGAACCACGTGAATCAGGGTGGCTTCAAAGGTCCCACCTTTTGTGTCAACCAATAGAGGTTTTTTGGCTACTACACAAGGTTGCTAGTAAGGGCATCCGTTCGGGTGGCTATATGTGTGGTAATGCTACTCTCCATTATGGATTGTCCTAGCCTTCAAGGGTTACACCTTGGAGGGTTTTGGGGGAGGTTGGCTGTCGGTATAACACAACACTTGTTGTTTGTGTCTTTCGACACAAACACTTTTCTTATATAGCAGTTCGGAAGGACTTGGCTTTAGCCTGTTACTGCTTGTGTCATACCCCTTCGCACACCGGGAAGGCAGGCCCTCTAAAGATAATAACAAGCTCTCATACACCCAAGATCCATTTGATAGGAAAGGGGAGAGGATACTTTTTCTATTAAATTTGGGTTACAAACATGTAGATTCAATCAATCAAGAAAGATAAAGCAAGCACGAAGCAAACAATGATTCTTTTTAAGCACCAAGCCCAAATGTTCCTAAATTAGTGATAAAATCAGAAGTCTTGGACCGATTGAGCTGCAATAGATATGTTAGTAGTTTGATAACCTCCTTTTCTTAGACAATCGAGGAGATGTTGCACAAATAACTGATTAGTAACTAAGAAAACTAAACTGCAAATGATAAAACTGAAAGCGACATAATTACCAAAGGTGATCAACTGTTGATCATAAGCGATTTGTGTTCTGCCACAAGCGAAATGTTACTACTTAGATGCGATGCAGATAAACCTAGATGTGAAATGATACAGCTCAAAAGTGACGTGGAAAATCTACAAGCAACTGATTATGGCTTATAAGTGACTCAGATCTGCAAGAAATCAGATATAAACAGAAAACCCCAATTTGCAGAAGGTGATCTAGACAGCTAAAAGTGATCACTGTTAGATTAAAAGTGATGCAAATCATGACAAAGGCAATCACTGTTAGCTTAAAAGTGATGCAAAAAAGACTCTAAGAGACTATTGTTTGCTCATAAGCGACCTAGGAAATGCTAAAAGTGGTTGGTTTCAGCTTAAAAGTGATTCGTGTGTTCAGGAAGTGACTGGTTTTTGCTCAGAAGCAACTAAAACTTGTCATAAGCGCTTGGAAAATCTGATCTTCACAAAAAACAACTTCAAACAACAAAGTTTATCAAGGACGTGGGTCCCACTGGGCGTGCCAAAATGTGATAGGTAAAAATCAGGTTAATAAGATCAAGCATAGCAATGAAATGCTAATCCTACCATCATCAAATAATCTAATCCAAATGAAATCAAAAGAATGTAATTCAATAACAATATCACCTAGATTGTATGATTCCTCAAGTTTGTGATGTGGATTACTTCTTCAACAATGAACAATTATGAAGATCAAAGCTGCCGTGATGGATGGATGATAATGATAATATGCTAGATGGATGCTAAAGTGCTCAATATGCTAGAGATGATAATGTAGACTCTATATGAAAATAATGGATATATGTAGTATGGAATGAGAGGGTGTTTATATAGACTTCAACCAAAATCAATCACTGGTGAGATTTGGTGGCTATGTGAACGGTTGAGATAAATTTATAGTCATAGGTGGATGTGTAAATGACAAGTGGAATGAAGATAAGGTTTATGTGACTGTGTACATAAAAAGTACTACATGTGAAAGATATTAAATAAAAGATGTAGTACCAGTTATCTTCTTAAATGAAAGATACACAGATGTCAGCTCATGAAAATAAATGATAAGGGAAATTAATTAAATAAACAAAATTTATTTAATTAATTGGAAACTGGGTTTGTGAATGGAATTTTAATTAAATAAATAATATTTATTTAATTAAAATAGATAGAAATAAGATAATTAAATAATTATAGATTATTTAATTATAGATTAGAGAAAATAGAAGAAATAGCTAATGAATTAATTAAATAAATATAAATTTATTTAATTAATAGAAGAAATAAGTGTTTTTGATGAATAAAGAAATTGCTCAAGTGTGTTAGACAAAATGCAGATGGTAAATAATATGATATTCTGATGCTAATGATAATTTGGTCAATTTTGGGTGTCTAAACATATCACCTTAAAACAACTAAAATCTGCATACCAAGATATGATGTCATGGATCATAAGTATAATAGGCTTGAAGATGTGATGATAACATACAATCAAAGTGCATAGTATACCCACTGTCAAGAAGACCAAAACTGTTACCATGATACAACCACTGCCACTGTGTGAGGCAACTATGCCTATTCACCATAATGAAGCACCATGTGTCAACTATCAACTATGATAGTGATACCATACCAGGGCAAGTGTAAAAAGATGGGGGGCCAAAAATGGGTCTTAAGTGGCTACTTTTTTTTTGAAATTAGGAAATGCTAGCCTTCGATGAGAAATTGAGCATAGTTACACTCAAAATTTGGAGATGCAACCAAAACAATGTTCGTAGTGCTCCGAGTCTACTTTCTAAATTACTATTTTTTTTTAAATGGTATAGATTAAGGGGTTCAAAAGAGGGAGCCATATAAATTAGTGTTGTTTTTATCAAAAAAACATAACATAGCATGTTTTGTGGCTCCCTCAAAAGGTAAACCTTTTTTTGGTATTTTTAAAATCGCTTCAGTGAGAAATTAGCTAATAACATGTAGTTTATGCCCAATTTTTTTGATAATGTTTTGATGAATATTTGATTTTTTACTAATTTTCAAAGTGGCCACATCCTAAAAAATAAAATTTTGGTCGTACTACCCCTATAAATTTTGAAAACTAATTGAAAATCATTTTTTTAATATTTGTATAATGGAGTCTAGTTTCTAAATATGTATTTTTTTTAAATTTCAATGAATGGTTAATTCACAATGAAAAAAAGACCAAACAGTGGTTTTTGCCCAAAAATGAACACACAAACAAAAGAAATTAAAGATGAAAGGCTTAACATTGTCAAAATGTGAAAAAAAATACATCGTTGAATAGCTAAGAGAAAGCCTAACATTACCCAGGTGTTCGATTTGTTCGACCTTGAAACATGTACAAATCTGAGGATTAGCACGAACAAAATTATGTGAAATCCTGTAGAATATGTAAAAACACATCTCTGGACATTGGGAAGGCACGCCAAGCCTTTGGGTTGGAAATCCAAAGCAAATCCCAAGACTAAGGCTTGGGATTCCCAAAGCAAAACATAACGCGAGCGCGTTATAATGCACTCATGTTATGTTCTATTTTACATTTTTTCCTTGTTCGCAAAAGTTTGCTTAATGTTTGTCATGTTTGACATAACGCGAGCACGTTATAATGCACTCGTGTTATGTCCCACTTGGATTTTTTTATGATCAAGGTTATTGATCATGTATGTATGTATGTATGTATGCCTATATGTATGTATGTATACTTATATGTATGTATATATGTATGTATCTATGTATGGCTATATGTATGTATGTATGTATGTATCTATAGTGTCAAAGGTAGAGGAGGGTAGAGATGGGGTGAGGCAGATAGGGGAGGAGAGGGGTTGATAAGGGTTGAGGGTTTAAGGTCAAGAGGGATTAGGGTTTAGAGTTGAGAGATTAAGGTTTAAGGTTGAGGGTTGAGGGTTGAGAGTTTAGGGATAAGGGATTATAGTTTAGGACCTTGAGGGATTACGGTTTAGGGTTGACGGTTGAGGGATTAGAGTTAAGGTAGAGTGTTGAGGGTAGAGGGATTAGGGTTAGGGTTTAGGGTTGAAATTTTAGGGTTGAGGGATTAGGGTTTAAGGTATAGTGTTGAGGGTTTAGGGACAGGGTTTGGGATTTAAGGTTCAAGTGTTGAGGGTTGAGGATTTAGGGATAGGGTTTATGGTTTAGGGATAAGGGATTAGGGTTTAGGGTTTAGGGATTAGGGTTTAGGATTTAGGGATGTACAATTAAGGGGTACCATAAATAAACTAGAATTTAGGCAGGGTTGGGAAAATTTTGTGAATCATAACGGGCTGGAGATTGGAGATTTTTTTGTGTTCAAGTACATATCCAAGTCATAATTTAAGGTTAAGATATTTCAAATAATAGTGTGTGTGAAAAACATCAATGCTCTTCGGCTTATGAATACCAACATTGATACAGATAAAAGATGCCCTTCTTCTAATAGAGTATGTAGTTCAAGTCAACCGATGGGCAACAAGTTGTTGAATGAGTTCATTTAATGGGCATGCCTCCTTCTTCAAAGTTATACTTGGAGACTTTACACAAAAACTAGTAACTCTATACATTATTTTTCATTCTTTTATTTCCTATACACTGTTAAGAACTTGTAAAATCTAATTGTGTAATGTGTTTATGGCAGCGCATTCCTCCTACATTTGTTTCATAGTTTATAGACAACACAGATGAACATATGGTGTTGCAAGGCCTAGGTGGGAAAGAGTGGGATGTACAATTAGGGGGTACCATAAATAAACTAGAATTTAGGCAGGGTTGGGAAAATTTTGTGAATCATCATGGGTTGGAGATTGGAGATTTTGTTGTGTTCAAGTACATATCCAAGTCATATTTTAAGGTTAAGATATTTCAAAGAACAAGGTGTTTGATAAACATCAATGCTCTTCAGCTTACGAATACCAACATTGATACAGATAAAAGATGCCCTTCTTCTAACAGAGGATGTAGTTCAAGTCAACTCATTATGGGCTGGAGATTGGAGATTTTGTTACATGGTCAAGTACATATCCAAGTCATATTTTAAGGTTAAGATATTTCAAAGAACAAGGTGTGTGAAAAACATCAATGCTCTTCAGCTTATGAATACCAACATTGATATAGATAAAAGATGCCCTTCTTCTAACAAAGGATGTAGTTCAAGTCAACTCATCATGGGCTGGAGATTGGAGATTTTGTTACATGTTTAAGTACATATCCAAGTCATATTTTAAGGTTAACATATTTCAAAGAACAGGCTGTGTGAAAAACATCAATGCTCTTTAGCTTATGAATACCAACATTGATACAGATAAAAGATACACTTCTTCTAACAGAGGATGCAGTTCAAGTCAACTCATCATGGGCTAGAGATTGGAGATTTTGTTACATGTTCAAGTACATATCATATTCATATTTTAAGGTAAATATATTCCAAAGAACAAGGTGTGTGAAAAACATCAATGCTCTTTAGCTTATGAATACCAACATTGATATAGATAAAAGATGTCCTTCTTCTAACAGAGGATGTAGTTTAAGTCAACTCATCATGGGCCAGAGATTGGAGATTTTGTTACATGTTCAAGTACATATCCAAGTCATATTTTAAGGTTAAGATATTTCAAAGAACATGGTGTGTGAAAAACATCAATGCTCTTTAGCTTATGAATACCAACATTGATACAGATAAAAGATGCCCTTCTTCTAATAGAGGATGTAGTTCAAGTCAACCAATGGGCAGCAAGTTGCTTATTGAATTGGTTTAATGGGCATGCATGCCTCCTTCTTCAAAGTTATGCTTGGAGACTTTACACAAAAACTTGTAACTCTATACATTATTTTTCATTCCTTTATTTCCTTTACACTATTAAGAACTTGTAAAATCTAATTGTGTAATGTGCTTATGGCAGCGCATTCCTCCTGGATTTGTTTCACAGTTTATAGACAACACAGACAAACATATGGTGTTACAAGGCCTAGGTGGGTAGGAGTGGGATGTGCAATTAGGGGGTACCATAAATAAATTAGAATTTAGGCAGGGTTGGGAAAAGTTTTTGAATCATCATGGGTTGGAGATTGGAGATTTTGTTGTGTTTAAGTACATATCCAAGTAAGAGTAATAAGCAAGGAGATGGGGGACCAAAAAGTTGCCACCATCTCCAAAATTAAAGAAAAATGTGAGCGCATTATAATGCGCTCGTATTTTGGTTTTCATAAAGAAAAAAAAGTATTTTCTACACATTCACTCATGGATAGGTTATTGACAGCATCAAAGAAAGCAAGCAAAACATGCTCGCATTGATAAAAAAGGAGATTTGATCAAGTGCAAGTGAGAAAACAAGAAATTCACAATGCCACCTCATCGCCAAAGACATCATCAGGTAAATTTGGAGGCTCCAGCACAGGAAGAAGGTAGGGTTTGTCTGAATTTGTTAGTTTTAGATCAATTTTTTAGTTTTGCAATGTTTGATTTATGTTTATATTGCATTTACAGTTATTGGAGAAGTAGAAAATCTAAATCTAGTTGAGGAGGGTGAAAACAACCCCCAAAACCCTCAAAACCATCAAAACCCACCTTCACCTCATTTTCATGTAAGGGATAATCAAGAACACTACTTAGGGATAATAGAAGAAAACAAGAAACATCTTGAAACTATTATTCAAACCCTAAACAATCCAAGTGGAACCACTGAGCATAGGAGGGCACTTGTAAAATCACTACAGGAGATTGTTTCCCACATGGATTTGGTGACGAAACAAATCACTAATTTCCAAGACTATAGGGAGAGGAGTCGGCAATATTATGCTGACAAGTTGTCATATGAACAAGTGAAGAAGGAAAAAATTATGAAATCTAAATTATGTACACAATTTACTAATCCCAAAACTGGCCAAACATTAGACGAAACTTGCAAACAGTTTCCTATACATTGGTGTAGGAATGAAGACATATCCCAATACTTTTGGGATAGATGGTGCATGGTCTTTGATGAGTAGCCATGCAACAATGATGAGGTACCACAATATTTTATGAGGAAACTCTATTGCGAGTTCATCCTCAACAAGATTCTGAATTATTTTGATATTCGTGATTTCTAGGGTAGAGGTGGTGGCTCTGCCCAAGATAGACTTAGGGATCAGTGAGATGAATAGCATGTGCCTATACCCCGAGGGAGACCAGAATGTAGGTCACTCCCTTTGGCTTTGAAGGAGAGCGTTAAGCTGGAGACTTTACATTCACTGAATACTCTCACCCAAACTCTATCACAACATGTGGATGATTTGACCTAGGGTGATGAGGGTGAGAGTAGTAGGCGTCATGTGTACCCACATTTGTGCAGCACATGTGGGAACCTATGTGATTATGGGACACAGGAGGCATGAAAGGACTCTGCGACATAGGGGAAGGACATATTAGATAATCTTGTTCTCAATGATGATCTCTTACAACATACATTTGGTATTGACTCTTAGGTAATTTGTTACAAGTTTCATCTTGATTTAGTATATTTTTATTTGAAATTTGTAATTAATTTTATATGATTATCTATATTATAAGTCAAAAATAATGTATGTAATTGTTTGTGCAATGAAATTCCAGGGTCAGAGTCTTCATCCTGCCTCTGTTAGCTATCCATTGGCGGCTTATGAGTGAAGGTCAAGTCAGAAGGTATGTAATTTATCACATATTCGTAATTGTTGTAGATATGCCAATGGTAATATTATTTTGTGACTTGATTTGATGATTTCAACAGTCACCAGCACCTCCACAGTTTCCTTGGTCTCCTGGACGCCAAACCACCACTTTTACTGAGGTAAATTTTACCATTTCTAATCATTATGCATTTTAAAAATAATGTTATGTATTTATTTTGTTTTAATAATCTTGAACTTGATTTTTAGATGTTGAATACAGTGGAGACTCCTCCTCATCTTCGTGAGTTAGTGCAGATAGGCATTGATGCAGCCATGATGTCTGCAAATCCTTTGACTGAGGTATGAGCCAATAACATGAAAATATCATAATTTTGTATTTTTTTATCTCATATCATTTGATGTACATAAGTGATATTTATGTTTAGTCAATTTTTCTTCTTGATGCTTCTCATAGGAGGTCACAACTCCAATCCGTCCAACTACGGATGAAGAGAGAGTCAAGATGATGGAGAGTGATCATCAGTTGGCAGTAAGTGATCAATTACATATGTGATGTATATTTCATACATTTTTTATACTAATGCGCATATTGTTTGTTTGTATTAAAATGTGCAACTGGATGAACTTTATTCAAAGAGGTCTACTCAATAATAGAGAGAGGATGTGTCACTGACTAGCTCTCCATCTTCACAGTCAAAGAAGGGCTTCCGATTATTTCCTAAAAGTCCATAGGAAACTAGTTTTGGGGAACTTTTTTATATGCCTAGATGGCTTTGTATACATACTTTTGTATGTTAATCTAATGTATATTTTTGTATATTTTCCTATATGGCTTTTTATATAAACTAGATGTTATGTTCATGACATTATGTATATATGATAGTTTATATTAAATATTTACTATGATAATCAATTATTGTTACAGGAATTTAGTTTTACAAGTTCCAATTGCATTTTCTTGAAAGTTTATGAATCATTTTCAAATAATCCATTTTGTGCATATCTTGCAATCATTGAATTTTGTCGAACTATGCATTTCTTTGAGGCATCATTTTAAATAGTTCACATGCCTTGTCTATGCTTCCATACTGTCCATACATGTCTACAAGGGTAACTTTGCAAATACAATACATGTGAGAAAATTTCTATATCATTCATGCTTTGATGGTTGTCCACACCATGTTCTTTAGATCCCATTATAGCATAGGCAAGGAGGAAGTTGGTTAAGGTTGTGCAATTTGGTTTTAGATGTGCCAAAATTTGTGTAAATGGTTGAAATTTATTTTTATGCATTTTCTTGAGAGTTTTTAAAGCCTTATAAAAAAATCCATTTTGTGCATATCTTGCAATCATTGCATTCCATGAGACAACATTTCTTTGAGGCATCGCGTCTAACAGTTCATGTTCATTATATATGCTTCCACACAAGTTGCATACATGTCTTGCAGGGTATTTACAACTATGACATTTGACAAAATTCCTATATCCTTTATGCTTTGATGGATGTCTATACCATGCTCCAAACATACTATTTCTAAGGTTTTGGAATTTGGCTTTACACTTGCCAATTGCATTTTCTTGGAATTTTCTAAAGGCTTATCAGTAAATCCATTTTGTTCATATCTTGTAATCATTGTATTCCATGAGGCGACATTTCTTTGAGGCATCATGCCAAATAGTTCACGTGTCTTGTCTATGCTTCCACACTTTGTATACATGTCTCTGAGGGTAGTTTCAACTACAACATCTAACAAAATTACCATATTTTTATCCTTTTGATGGATGCCCATTTTGGCATAGGCAAGGAGGATACTAGCTAAGGTTTTGGAATTTTGCTTTACACCTGCCAGTCGCATTTGCTTGAAAGTTTCTAATTTTGCTATACATGTTTCTGAGGGCAGTTGCAACTACAACATCTGATAGAATTCCCATATCCTTCATGCTTTGATGGATGTCCATACCACGTTCCAAAGACCCCATTTTGGCACAGGCAGGGAGGATGCTGGGAAAGGTTGTGGAATATGGATTTACACCTACCAACTGTATTTTCTTTAAAGTGTATAAATCCTTTTCAACAAATCCATTTTGTGCATATCCTACAATCAAGGCATTACATTAGATGGCACCTTTGGGAGGTGTTCTGTCGAATAGTTCATGTGCCTTGTTTATGATTCCACATTTTGCATACATGTCTCTCAATGCAGTTGCAACTACAACATCTGATAGAATTCCCATTTCCTTCATGCTTTGATGGATGTCCATATCCTATTCCAATGACTTGATTTTGGCACATGCAAGGAGGATGTTGGCAAAGGTTGTGGAATTTGGATTTACACCTGCTAATTGTATACACATTTTGTATACATGTCTCATAGGGCAGTTACAACTACAACATTATCAACGGGTTTCATAAATTTGCATGCATGTCTCACAGGGTAGTTTCATATATGGGTTTGTACCACAAACTTCATTATCAATTCCCATTATAAAGTGGTAAATTCTATTGTAAGGTTTGATAGATCAAGTTCATATCATGAACTTCACAATGAATATCCTTCCTATCAGCTATAATAAAACTGTTATAATAGTTGGAACAACAATTTAGAACTCCCCTGCCTTACTCAAAATCATCAAGAGGTATAGTCAAAATCATGTCAAATGTGTCATTAAAGTCTTCCTCCATCCTCATTGGTGTAGGAGCACCTTCACAATGTTGGTCAAATATTGTAAATAAGAGTCTTTAATGAGTTTTGTATGTCCAAGTCATACTTTTTTTGGTGCTATAAGGTCTAATTAAGTCCATATTGGTTGTATTTATGCCATATAGTGGTCTAGGTGTGAAATTTAGTCATGGACACTTCATAATCTAGGAAAGAACATTCTCCTGGACATGCATAAGGTTCATAACTTCTAAAAAATTAATCTGTAGTTTATTTTATTGACCCATGGAAAAAGTTATAACCGTTGTCCCAAAGTCTAGACAATTATGTAGTAACAAAGGATAATTAGGAAAGGTGGTAGGAGTGACATTTTGCATTCCATAGCTCATGGGTCTAAACGGATATTTTTAATGTATCAGGCTAGGTAGGTAAATGCCAAGGGAGGTCGCGTTTCGTGTGCTAAGTGTCACATTCGTTCGGGGCAGCAGGCTACCGGTAAAGTCCCTTAAGTGCCCTAAGAGGAAAAAAATGCCAAACTTTGACAGGACAATTCTCAAAATTTATGGTAGATGGGAACCTTTTGTTTTGACCTACAGGTGTATATGGAGTCCATCCACAATAACCTCTCTTAGTTTCATTCAACTCTAGTCCATTTGATCGTGTCAGAATCAAACGTATTCTTGCAAAATATTTTAGTTTCATGCAGTGGAAAGGTGATAGGAGTGACATTTTCCATTCCATAGCTCATGGGACCAAATGGACTTTTCTAATGTGTCGGGGTGGGTGGGTAAATGCCAGGGGAGGTCTTGTTTCATGTGCCAAGTGCCGCAGTCATTCGGGTCAACAGGCAGCCAGTAAAGTCCCTTAAGATCCCTAAGACGAAAAAATTGCCAAACTTTGACAGGACAGTTCTCAAAATTTGTGGTAGTTGGGAATGTTCCATTTGGACCTATAGGTGAACATGGAGTCCCTCCACAATAACCTCTCTCGGTTTCATTCAACTCCAGTCCGTTTGATCATGCTGGAATCAAACGCATTCTTGCAAAATGCTTTAGTTTCATGCAGTGGAAAGGTTACTAGGTGCCATATTTTTTCTTCTACTCATCATGGTGTCAAATGAACCATGCCAACATGTTGGTGTGGGTAGGTAAATGGTAGGGAAGGTCTCATTTCATGCGCTAAGAGTCCCAGTCATTCGGGGCTGTAAGCTACCAACAAAGTAGAAAGTTGCTAACACTGAAATTTTGCATTCCATAGGTCTTGGGGGCGAACGTACTACACCAACATGTCTGAGTAGACAAGTAAATTCTAGGGGAGGTCTCATTTCATGTGCCAAGCTCCGTAGTCATTTGACACAGCAGGTTACCGACAAAGTCCCTTAAGATCCCTAAGATGAGAAAATTGCCAAAATTTGGTGGGCCAGTTCTCAGAATTCATGGCAGCTAGGAACCTTTTGTTTGGACCTATAGGTGCATGTGGAGTCCTTCCACAATAACCTCTCTTAGTTTTGTTCAACTCCAGTCCATTTGACCATGCCTGAATCAAATGCATTCTTGCAAAATGCTTTAATTTCATGCAGTGGAAAGGTTGCCAAGTGCCATATTTTTTGTTTTGCTCATCATGGGGCTGAACAGATTGTGCCAACACGTCGAGGTGGACAGGTAAATGTTGGGGAGGTCTTGTTTCATCCACCAAGCGTCCCAGTCATTCTGGTCTGCAAGCTACCAACAGCTAGAACCTTTTGAGTTTGCTGGTAGCTTGCAGCCTGGAACGATTGAGACACTTGGACCTACAAATGAGACCTCTCCTAGCATTTACCCACCCACCCCGATGTGTTGGTGCAATCCGTTCAGTGCCATGATGAGAAGAACAAAAAATATGGCACTTGACAACCTTTCCACTGCATGAAACTGAAGCATTTTGCAAGAATACGTTTGATTCCGGCACAGTCAAACAGACTAGAGTTGAACAAAACTGAGAGAGGTTATTGTGGATGGACTCCACATGCACCTGTAGATCTAAACAAAAGGTTCCTAGCTACCACGAATTTCAAAAACTGCCCCGCCAAAGTTTGGTAGTTTTCTCATCATAGGGATCTTAAGAGACTTTGTCGAAAGCCAACTATCTCGAATGACTGTAGATCTTGGAGCATGAAATAAAACCTCCCCTAGTTACTTGTCCACCTAGACATGTTGGTGCAGTCTGTTCACCCCCAAGACCTATGGAATGCAAAATTTCAGTGTTACTAACTTTCTACTTTGTTGGTAGCTTACAGCCCTAAATGACTGGGATGCTTGGTGCATGAAACGAGACCTTCCCTACCATTTTCCCACCCACCCTGATGTGTGAGTGTAGTTTGTTTAGTCCCACAATCAGTAAAACAAAAAATATGGCACCTAGCAACCTTTCCACTGCATGAAACTAAAGCATTTTGCAAGAATGCATTTGATTCTGGCACAATCAAATGGACCAGAGTTGAATGAAACTGAGAGAGGTTATTATGGAGGGACTCCACATTCACTTATAGATCCAAATGGAACATTCCTAGCTACCACGAATTCTGAGAACTGTCCCGTCAAAGTTTGGCAATTTTTTTGTCTTAGGGATCTTAAGGGACTTTGCTGGTAGCCTGCTGACCCAAATGACTGCGGCACTTGGTACACAAAACAAGACTTCCCTTGGCATTTACCTACCCACCCTAATGTATTGGTGAAGTCCGTTCGCTCCCAAGACCTATGGAATGTAAAATGTCACTCCTACCACCTTTCCACTACATGAAACTAAAGCATTTTGTAAGAATGCGTTTGATTCCGACACAGTCAAATGGACTGGAGTAGAACAAAACCAAGAGAGGTTATTGTGGATGGACTCCATATGCACCTGTAGGTCCAAATAGAAGGTTCCCATCTGCCATGAATTATGAGAAATGTCCCATCAAAGTTTGGTAGTTTTTTCCTCTTAGGGCACTTAAGGGACTTTGTCGGTAGCATGCTGCCCCGAATGAATGCGAAACTTGGCACACAAAATGAGACCTCCCCTAGAATTTACCCACCCACCTCGACATGTTGGAAAAGTCTGTTCAGACCCACAAGCTATGGAATACAAAATGTCACTCCGACCACCTTTCCACTACATGAAACTAAAGCATTTTATAAGAATACGTTTGATTCTGGCATGGTTAAATGGACTGGAGTTGAATGAAACTGAGAGAGGTTATTGTGGAAGGACTCCACATACACATGTAGGTCCAAACAAAAGGTTCCCAGCTACCACGAATTATGAGAACTATCCTATCAAAGTTTGGTAGTTTGCTCATTTTAGGGATCTTAAGGGACTTTGCCAGTAGCCTGCTGACCTAAATGACTGCAGCACTTGGCACATGAAACAAGACCTCCCCTAGCATTTACCCACCCACCCCGACACATTGGCAAAGTCCATTCACCCCCATGAGCTATGGAATGCAGAATGTCACTCCTACCACCTTTCCACTACATGAAACTGAAGCATTTTGCAAGAATGCGTTTGATTTAGACATAGTCAAATAGACTAGAGTTGAACAAAATAGAGAGAGGCTAATGTTGATTGACTTCACATGTACTTGTAGGTCCAAACAGAAGGTTCCCAGCTGCCATAAATTCTGAGAACTACCACGTCAAAGTTTGGCAGTTTTTTCGTCTTAGGGATCTTAAGGGACTTTGTCGGTAGCCTGTTGACCCAAATGACTGTGGTGCTTGGCACATGAAATGATACCTCCCCTAGCATTTACCTGCACACCCCGATGCGTTGGCAAAGTCTGTTTGGTTTCAAGATATGTTTGATGAAGAATTTTGGAAGATATGTTGAAAAAACCACTAAAACAGGGCTATAAGACATAAGAAGGCTAAGGAAGGAACACCTATAATCCTAGGGTCTTAAGTTTTCCTATTAAGAAAAAGAGCTTCCCTTAGATTCAAGAAATATAAATATTCTATACTGACAAGGCCAACCACATGAGGGTGGAAACTCATGTGGACTCACCTAAGACCTAAGACACATGTATTCTAGTGGACACCTATATTTTATACATTACCTAGATAAATCCAACCTAAAAGGAAAACTTATGTAAACTTACAAATTAATGTGCATACTTATAACTCAATGTAACATGACTTTAAAAAATCAATGAAAATACTTACAAATTAATCCAACGAACCATCTAGGTCTTCTCTACTCTTTATTGTGTCAAGTATTGCCTCATGGTCAGAGTCATGCACCTTCCACAAGGTCTTGTTCAAAGGTCTACCTCAATATTGTATCAAATGAACATTGGTTGCCATGACAAGGTTGGAGTAATGAAGAATCTTTCGATGTGTCTCAAAGTCTTCAAAGAGCCAAACATTAACACTCTTATGTGGGTACGTTCTAAGCCATGTTCCAGTAACAACCACTGAGCCTGTAGGGTATTTAATGTTTTCTCCATCTATAACTATGGCCTCCAATTTCTTTTTTGCCTCAACACAATGACACAAGTAATAATCTATTCCCTCTTCATTATCTTCATCTACAGTAACTACATAAACATGCCCTACAATGATATGTACAACAAATTAGATGAAATTAATCAACATTACAAAAATACTACAAAGTTTAAGATAACATTAGGAATTTTAAATTTAACTATGCAAGTAGATATATTACCTGGTTGAACTAGATCTGATATGTGGTCAAAGTCAATTGACAATTCTATCTTTGTCAATCCTAGTGCCGTCAGGGGTCGATACGTGTCAAGTGGGCAAAGATAACTGAACTGCCATTCATCAACCCACTCCCTTGACTTGTACTCATTCCAGGCTTGAATTGTACATGCAAAATAAAAGCACACCATCTTGCACATATGTATACTCCATGAACCTACAATTGAGCTTCTGATAGAGTGTAGCTCACTTGATCCTGTCAGCATACAACAGTCCTCATATGGTGCAATGTTAGTATCATCTCTCAACCAAAAAAATCTATGAACTGAAGACTTACCTTTATTACCTGGACCCATCAAAGCATTACACCACTCGATGATTGATTTTACATCTGTTATCTTTGCATTATCTTTATACTTTAATTGTTCTCATGCTATGACTCTTTTGATACATGCTCCTACACCATCATGCTCCCCCTTTCCATGCTCAGCCTCACAAAAGTTCCACATATGCTGAACACCTGTAATATTATGCCTCCTGCTCAACCAATAGAAATTCTGCAAGTTCTTGAATTGTGATGCACAATTATCTAACCATATGATATGATGACTAAATGATATGCCCCTTCTAGTCAGATCATTGTAGAACACTTGAAAACAACCTTGCACGAACTCTGCAGAATGTGTGCGATCATCACTTATATAAAAATGATACTCCCTTATGATCTTTTTGTCATCCTCTGTACTATCATTCACATGAATGAATGTGATGTGTACAAATATAGAAACCTATGTCGAGTTATAATATTGGTATTACACCACACACTGTGGCTATAGACTGTAGTTCCCTGCAAAGTTGATGACTGAAATAATGCTACCAACTGGAAATGTGTCCTTGCATAACTTGAATTGCAAGTCCAACCATCGAGCTCTATGGGCATGTCTTACATACTCATACACTATGTTGTCATGAAATATATGCATAAACTAATAAACTGGAATCTTCTAAATAACATATTCACACCTCTTTGCTTCTTCACCATCTCTTGTATTGTATGCCACTATTTTATACTTGTTGAATTCTACTAGTTCGTTTCCAACTGCATGTGTTATTTCCATATGTTCACATATTGGCATATGTTGCAAGCCACCACAATACTGACATGTGCCATCCAAGCATAATTTCCTGTAGAATAATTGACCTTCATCTCTATCACATAAAATCATTGATATGAAGTCTCTTGAGGTAGTTGGTGGGGCACGTATGCCACAATCCTACAAAATATTATTAGTATGCAAATCTAAACATATAGACTGATAAACATCAAAATGGTTAGAAAATTCAATATGTAATCTACAACAACAAGTAGTGCGTGTGTGATTTATTTTGACAAAGAAAGGTTTTAGCATTTCAAAATATCTTTGATAAATTTTAATTTGAGGATACTGCTATAGAAATTTACCAAAAATCTCTGTTTGAGTCATATCAAAAAAATGCTTTGGATATGGCTCACGATTTCAACTACTAATTCTCCTTCTTACCACATCCCTTTGATTCAGAGATACCCTTGTGTAATTCTTCCAAAACCCTTCAATTAGGGATCTTAAAGCTTTGACAACAACTTTGTCTTTCCGTGGGAGTCTCCCAGAGAATGCCCATAATTCATTAGTGCTTGGATCCTAAACTCTTTGACGTCTTCAAACAGTTCTCATTAGAGTTTTTCTATTTATTTTCATTTGTTGACTTGTCTTTCTAATGAGGTGAGCTTTTTTTGTTTGTTGGCTTACAATTATCAATGTAATGACATGTCGTGTGACATTACTATCCTTGGTGCATGAGGTGGAAGCCACACTCTCATATGCACTCATTAGATTCTTGACAATTGATTTTTCACTTGATGCATTTGATGTTCTTAGGCCAAGAATCTTCATAGTGGGCCTAAATTTCAGATTTCTCATTAGTCCAACAAAGAGTTGACATCTTTTGATTTCATTTAAATTCTCAAAGAATAATTTCCATATCTTATTTGCATATCTTTGGCAAGTGCGCATGGGAATCTTATCCTGCATGGGCTCCAATACATTCTCATCAATATCAATTAGAAACTTAGGCCTCCTATGCAAAATTCTAGGAGGTGTTTTATTTGGTAAAGTAGACTGAACATTGGGAATTTCTTCAATATTTACTTGAGATGGGATAGATGACATACCTTTGATTGGAGGTGAAAAGGTTGAAAATGATGACCTTCAACTTGAGGTGTGAATGATGGCGTGTGCCCATTTGAGAAGAAAATGTAGATGTGCCTTCTACTTCACCTGTGAAAGATGGAGTGTCTCTAATTCAAGAAGATAATGATGATGTTCCTTCAACTTGACCTGTGGATGATGGAGTGACTCCAATTTGGAGATTCACTTTCCTCATTGCACATAGGTTTTACATTCATTCTCTTTGTGCCGCCAATTCCATCTCTTTCTTAGCTTCATTAGATGTGTCACGTTCCTCTTCAATTGGCAATGGTGGAATATCTTCTTGTATGGTTGACAATTTCCTACTTTTTTGAATTCACCTCATTCTTTCTCTTTTCCTCTCATTCTCAGCTTCATGCTCTTCTGGTATTAGAGTCTTTGCTCATTTCCTCGGCATGATGATGATTTCTACAAGCATGAAGAATAACTCAATAATCATTAGAAATTTTATAATGACAATGAATAGCACAGTCAGAATGAATAACAAGGTTTTACAAACTTCTAAATAAGACACCTCATATAAAGACTCCTTGAACATACATAAGTCATGGAGTATGCATTTGAACACACATATACACTTGAATCTAGTTTGAATAGAAGAGAGAAGGATGAACTTGGAGGAAGAAATAAGAATTTATACCATGTTTTTCTGTTGTAACTCATTATACCCTATTTTCATGCATTTTCCAAGTGGAAAGGGTGGCTAAATAGTGGTTCTTTGTGAATTTGAATGCAACCTAGCCAAGAAAATGTTCCTATAGCATATGCATGCCTATTTAAAGGTGAATCAAGTGTTAGTTTGTTTTGGGTTGGAGTGTATATGAGATTTTCATTAAAACCCCCTTATTTGTGAAGAAATGAAGGGTTTTCTAGTTTGCACCCTAGATGAGCATGGCTCTACTAACCAATGGTGGAATTTAAAGTTTTGTGACATATATATCTGCTGTTTTGGGATTTTGAGTGGTTATTGAATGATCCTAGGGTAGTTTCTTTGTTAATTGGACCAAATTAGGCATATTTCTAGAGAGGGCCAGTCACAAAACTCACATTTTTCATGAAACAAGGGCATGCAATCTTTTGATATGTTGTTCTACTCCATAATAGGTGTCTAAATACTTTTTGGTTTGTGGGTTGGCTGAGTTTACATAAAGTTATGCACATTTTTCAAGTTTGGAAGGCTACTAGGCCTTAAGGAGTGATTTGTGGATCAGACATTGGTTGATGTTTCTAGGCACTAAAAGTGACAGAACTAGTTTGAATACATTATATTTACATGGCATATGCTTGTATTAGGGATGGGGAATAGCTTGGAGCCCTTATGCCTTATGATGCCCTTAAGCACCTAGTTGGGCCATTGCAAGATTTTGGTTTATGGTTGAGTTGATTTGTGAACTATGGTATCAATGCTTTGAATTCCTTATTGTGTCTGCATCATAAATGATAATGTCACTTGAATGTGAGTGTGGATTTGGGAGTTTGGCAACCTTAATAAGGACTATTTACTGAGTTTACAAGTTTGTGGAAAGTTTGAAGAAGTAGAAAGATGTAGTAAATTGTAGAATGTTTTGGGTGTTGTAAGTATGCACATTTGTGTTCCATAGTAACATAAATGTTGTAGCATGTAACATAGATGACTTGTAGCATGTTGTAGCATAACAATGATGGTTTTCATTATTATAATGTGCACAAACTCTTATCTTAGTTGTAGCATGTGCATAGCTGTAGGAAGAGAACTCTTTACACATTCATTGTCAATAGTGTATAAATGTATGAATTTCATTGTACATAGATGCAATAAGAAGGACCACTTTGTAATAAATTATAACTTTCATAGCATTGTAAAATGACCTTCAAATGCAAGGAGGATCATACATGGTAGCAGGGTTATATATAGACTATGATAGTGTATTGTTAGATAGACTTACATGACTATCCTACACTCATGAAAATCTCCTTTTTAGTGTTTTATCTCCTTGTAACTCCCTTTGTATCATCTTATGTCATCCTAAGGAAAAAATTAAGAGTCTTCCAAATCAATTTTGGCTCCATGTATACACTCAAATATGAGTATGACAAACAATTGTTCACTAAAATTATTTTATTAAGTATTTGATAATATTTTTCTCTTGTATAGCTGAAAATAGGTGAAATAAAGGCATGGAGGGCAGAAACAAGGTGGAAACATAAAGAATTTGGAGTCTCTTTGACTAAACTAACTGATCTACCTAGACACATATATGTCAAGAAGAACATAAAAAACATAAAGACATAAAGACATTTAAAGACATAAAGAACATAAGAACATATATATGTGAATTAAATTTGAACATACCTTATTATTTGATATTGCAGTTGACCAATTCTCCAAAAGATAGCTTCAAAATCCTCAAATTCTTGTTTTTCTCAAGTTTGATTATGAATTCTATATAATTCTAGAATAGGATTAGTAAAATTTATGTAAAAAACAAACATATATCATCAAAATCAATCTATATATCAATGGTAATTAGATTTGAAACAAAATCACACATGAAACATGAAACTTTCAGTTTAAATAATCAAATTTTCTCCAAAAACATGAAAAATCACTTCTTCTATGTTGAAAAAACAAAAAAGGTGGTGGATTCATATAAAAATGATTCTCAATTAGTCAACCAACATGAAAAGTATTTTTTTGTCTGATATACTCGTAAAATGTAGGAATAACAGGCATGTGGAGTCTGAAACACAGATCCCACATGTTTTTTACCATTTTCCATGCTTCCAATAATGCGATCTCATTATAATGCGCTCACTTTATAACGCGCTTGCATTATAATGTGAGTGTGTTATGGGAAGCATGATAACATAAAGGTAACCTTGTATCTACATGAGAGAGTTTCTCTCTCTCTCTCTCTCTTCATTTCTCTATCCTATATAAAGAGGGATTGAGAGACATGGAGAGATAGAGAGGGACATGGAGATAGAGAGGATAGGTGGAGATAGATATGGGGAAAGGGAGAGATGGGGATTGAGATAGAGAAAGGGGTCTATAGAGGGAGAAAGATAGAGATACATATATATAGAGAGGGGAGATATAGGGAGATAGATCTAGCAAGAGAGAGATAGATAGCGAAATACAGAGAGAGAGGTAGAGAGGGGTATATTAAGAGATGGGGTTGTGAGGATAGATAGCTTGATAGGGAAAGAGATCAAGAGATGTCTAGAAACATAGGGACAAAGATTTCAAGAGGTACAAGGATGGGGAGAGAGATAAAGAGGAGGAGAGAGAGATAGTGAGGGATAGATTAAAAGATAGGGATCTATATGTCTAGAGAGATAGAGATAGGAATCCCTATTCTCCCCTCTACCTAAACCATAAACCTAAACCTCTAAACCATAAAACCTAAACCCTTAATAATGCCCCTAACCCCTAACCCTAAACCCTAAAATCTAGCAACCCTAAACCCCTAAACCCCTAAGGTCCCTAAACCATAAAACCTAGAAGCAAAGGTAGGTATAGTTAGAGAGAGGGATAGAGGAGATAGAGATATCTCTCTCAGGCTTGGTCTCCTCTGTATCTCCCTATTCACCTCTCTACCTCAACCATAAACCTAAACCTCTAAACCTTAACCCCTAAACCATAAACCCTAAACCATAAATAATGCCCCTAACCCCTAACCACTAACCCCTAACCCCTAAACCCTAAAAATGAGCAAACCTAAACCCCTAAACCATAAAACCTGGAAGCAAACCTAAACCTCTCTCTCCTTATCTCTCCCAATCTCTATATCATGAAAACATGAAAACATTAAGCTTTCATTCTAACCAATTTCATTCCTAATCAATCTCAAATCATCCCTAATCCATTCAATTTCATCTCTAATCATCCCTAAACCAATTCTACTTAGCCCTGAACCACTTCACACCATCCCAAATCACATCCAAATCAATTTAACTTCATCCCTAATCATTTTCCAATCAACCTGGATTTCATCTCAAATACCATCCCTAAACTATTCCTAAATAATTCTAATCATTCCCTAATCAGCACTAAACCACTTCAGACCATCCCTAAAACCATTCTAATCATTCCCAAATCATTCCTAATCTAGTCTTTTTCACCTCTCATCATCCCTAAACCAATCTATTTCATCCCAACTCCATCCCAAATCAATCTAAGCTCCATCTCAAATGATCACAAAAATAATCAAAATCAAACAAATACCTCACCAATAGCCATTAGAAGATCATAGTGCTAGTCTATTAGTCATTTGCACCATTTTTTATATCGTATGTACCGATATGCTCCTTAGTAGCACCTACCTATCAATCACAAACATCATTCTACACCTAGCCATTCAAAGGTGTCATTCTACCCTCTACCAGCCACAGGAGCCATCAGAACATCATAAGCACCAATATGTTAGTCATTTACACCATTATATACATCATATATAGCAACCATAAATCCTAAACCTAATCAAACCTAAATCCTTATCTCCTTGTCTTTATCATCCCTCTACCTCTCAATCTCTATGCCTATGTCTTTGGCCATGTCCATCACCCGAGATATCTCCCTATCTCTCCCTCTCTAAACTCCTAACCCCTAAACTCTAAACTCGATCAACCCTAAACCCGTATCTCCTTGTCTCTATCATATATCTACCTCTCAATCTCTCTGGCCATGTCTTTGGCCATGTCCCTCACCCTCTATCTCTATATCTCTCCCTCTCTAAACTCTTAACCCCTAAACTCTAAACCTGATCAACCCTAAATCTGATCAACCATAAACCCTATCTCCTTGTCTCTATCATCCCTCTACCTCTCAATCTCTCTGCCTATGTCTCTAGCCATGTCCCTCACCCTCTATCTTCCTATATCTCCCCTCAGTCTCCTCAATATCTCATGCTATTGGTCCTCTCTCTCTAAACCCTAAGCTAAACCTCTAAACCTTAACCCCTAACCCCTAAAACATAAACCTTAAGTTACCCTAAATAATGCCCCTAAACCCTAACCCCTAACCCCTAAACCCTAAAACTGAGCAACTGTAAACCCCAAACCTCTAAACCATAAGCCCTGGAAGCAACTATACATCTCTATCTCCCTAGATCTCTCCCAATATCTATCGATCCCCTCACACACTCTCTCTCTCTATTTACCCTAACCCCTATTTACTGTGAACCTGAGCAACCCTAAATCCCTAACACCTAAACCATAAACCATAAACCATAAACCTAAGCAACCGTAGACCACTAAACCTTATTTATAATTCCCCTAAACCCTAAGACAAAACCCTAAACCCTAACATGAGCAACCCTAAACTCATAAACCATAAATAATGCCCCTAAAGGTCTAAGCAACGCTAAGCTCATAAACTGTAACTAATGACCCTAAATGTGAGCAACGCTAAACGTATCTCTCTCTCCCAAAACCCCTAAACCCTAAATAATGCCCCTAAATCCTAACCCTTAAATCATAAACCATAAACCTGAGTAGCCCTAAACCCCTAAACCCTAAATGATTCCCCTAAACCCTAAACTTAAGCAATCCTAAACTCATAAACCTGACCCACCCTCTCTCTCTCTCTCCAAAACAAGAAAACTAGGACTCTCTATCTCTCTCTATCTCCCTATCACCAGGTATCTCTCCCAGGTTTCTCTCCCCTCCATCTCCATCCTCTCTCCCTTTTCCTTCCTCTCGCTCTCCCTTGTTGACAAAGAACATGGAAATGTAAGAAAAATAGGACATGTAAAGATGGATGATGATATAAATTGGGATATAATGAAATGGAAACAAGATAATTTATGAAATTTCTTTGGATGGGAAGAATGAGGACGAGAGGTAGAGAGGGGAGGGAAGTAGAGAGTGAGAGAGAGGATAGGAGGTAGAGACAGGATGGAATTAGAGAGTGGGAGAGGACCGTAGGAGGTAGACAAGGCAAGGAAGAAGAGAGAGAGGGTAGGAGGTAGATAGGGGAGGGAAGCAGAGACTGAGAGAGAGGGTAGAGGTAGACAAGGGAGGGAAGTAGAAAGTGAGAGAGAGGGTAAGAGGTAGAGAGGGAGGGGAGAAGAGAGTGAGAGAGAAGGTAGGAGGTAGAGAGGTAAGGGAAGCAAAGACTCAGAAAGAGGGTAGGAGGTAGATAGGAGAGGGAAGTAGAGAGTGAGAGAGACAATAGAAGGTAGATAGGGGAGGGAAGAAGAGAGTGAGAGAGAATGTGGGGGGTAGAGAGGGGAGGGAAGCAGAGACTCAGATAAAGGGTAGGACATAGAGAGGGGAGAGAAATAGAGAGAGATGATAGGAAGTGTAGCTACCCTTGTAGACATGTATGTAAAGTGTGGAACCATAAACAAGGCATGTCAATTATAAGATGTAACACCTCAAAGAGATGTTCTATAATGGAATGCAATGATTGCAAGATATGCAAAAAATGGATTTGTTAAAAAGGCTTAAGAAACTTTCAAGCAAATGCAATTGGCATGTGTATTGCCAATTATGCTCATCATAATTGATGTAGAGCACACAGAGGAAGTGTCCAAAACTTAACAAATGACTGTATATACTTTCGTCAACTTGCGATCACCGATTTCCTTCACCGTCGCTGCCAATCGCCTCTTGCATCCAACACAATGTATATGCACAATGTATATTTTCAATATACATTCAGGAGATGCATTCTCCACATACATTCAGAACATGGATTCAGAAATTGACCATTGACCTTCCTTGTATCTCACCCGATGTACTTTCGTGACATACACACGAACATACAACTACGATATACACACAGAAAGTATATCCGGTGAAACAACACAAATCTTACGCCGATGCACTGGGTTACTCTGACTACCCTTCAGGTAGAATATTGCTTTTGACTTAGCTCTTCTTGTTTTTCCAGCCAGACAACCATCGTCTGGGCCTTCTCCGACTATTATTGTTCTGTCGGAGACAAACTCTGCAACGCAGACACTCTCTGCCTTTGGCGAATCCTAGCACATGGAGATGCTAGGCTCGATTAGAACATCCCACACTTGATCCGACACTGAATATAAACATAAACAAAAAGAGCACTAACTATACAAACAGACCCATTCCACCGATTTTGAAGAAATCTCGTCGGTGGAATGGCTTAGTAACCCATTCGAATGACAAAATGGAACTAACTATAGTGACACGGTGAAAGAACACAAACAAAATAGGATCTTTTATTTATCTTGGGAACTTCTACACTAAAAATAATTCTTCTATCTTCTTACTGTTTCTCTGCCACAAATCACACCCAATTTCTATATTACTCCTCTTTTTTTCTCCTTCTATTCACTGAACTATTTATACATGTTCTTGTTCTTGACAGTTTGCATCGGTGGGAATGCCAACCATTCTGCAACTATCAACCTATTCAGTTACAATGCATTTACTCTTCCACTACCAGACCCTATGACTTGTCCTATTCCACTTGGACTCACACGTGGCATTAGGCCTTAAAATTGATCACGTGGACCTTATACAACTCCAAAACAACAAAAGAACATGAAATTAATTAAGGTATCTAGGTGCCCCTGCACCATACTCCCAGGGTGTAAAAGAATTCAAGTCCCTTGAGGAACCAAGTCAGAAACAGTAACCCCATGTTTGATGATGTCCTCCTCACTCATCTAGGTAGCATCTTCATCAAGTAAACCACGCCATTTGACCAGATACTGCTTGTAGGTTTTATGCCTGGTTTTCTTCTAAACTTTGGTGTGCAAAATACATTCTTGCTGCACTGGCTGACTCGGTGGAAGATCAAAAATCTATTCTACATCGCCTACTTCTGTCACATCTGAACCAGCAACATTGTTTCCTCTGAATGGAAACAGGTCGGACACATTGAAAATGGGTGATATTGCAAAACCTAGAGGGAGTTCAATTTTGTATGCATTAGGCCCAAACTTGTGTACAATCTTACATGGACCTATCTTCTTCATAAGAAGCTTTGTGGGTTGTCCCTTCAGAAGCCTTTCCTTCTTCAGATATGCATCACCAAATCTTCAACTTTGTATTGGACATCCCTTTTCTTCTGATCGGCTCTCTCTTTGTATTTCCCTGTGTTCTTCTATATAGTTCCTCTTACAGCATCATGGATATCTTTCATACTTACTACAAAATCTTCTCCTTGTGCACTCTTTTTCTCCATGTTCTAGAGATCCCTAAGCTCCAAAATTCCCCTAGGATGAATCCCATATACAAATTCAAAAGGACTCTTTCCTATGCTCCTATTAACAGAATCATTATATGCAAATTCTGCCTATGGGATGATCATATCCCATGCTTCTCCATGCTGTTGAGTCAAACACCTCAAAAGATTACCCAGTGATCTATTCAGCACCTCAGTTTGTCCATCCATCTAAGGGTGATATGCTGACGTGAAAGACAATTGGGTGCCCAATTTCTTCCACAATGTGCACCAAAAATGTCCCACAAACTTGGGATCTCTGTCAATGACAATATTCAATGGCAAACCATGAATTCTTACTATCTCCTTGAAGAAAAGACCAGCAATATGTGAAGCATCATTAGTACATTTACATGACACAAAATGAGATATTTTACTAAACCTGTCAACAACCACAAACACACTGTCAAATCCTCTTTGAGTCCGGGGAAGACCCAAAACAAAATCCATATTGATGCACTCCCATGGCCTTTGTGGAATTGGAAGTGGTTGATAGAGACCTGCATTTGATGAAGTCCCTTTTGCCTTCTGGCAAATGTTACAACCTTCCACAAATTTCCTGACATCTGTTTGCATCTTAGGCTAGAAGTAAAGCCTTCTCACTTGTTCCAATGTCTTGTCTAGTCCAAAATGACCTCCAAGACTACCGCAATGTTTCTCTTTTATGATGTTCTCCCTCATGGAACACCTAGGTACACACAGTTGGCTACCTTTGAATAGTATCTCTTGCTGCAAGAAATATTCAAAAAAATTAGAATGATAGGAATCTAAAAACTGTGAACAAACTACATATATCTCCTTGAAGTCCTCATCATCCTGATACATATTCTTGAGAGAATCCACTCCCACACTTTGTAACTAGATTTCCTGTATAGTGCACACTCTTCTGCTCAGAGCATCTGCCACCTTGTTAGCTTGTCCCTTCTTATGTTTGATGGAAAAAGTATACACCTGGAGTTGTTCGACCCACTTCATGTGCCTGTGATTTAGTTTCTCCTATGAATTCAGAAAACTCAAAGCATGGTTGTCAGTATAAACAATGAATTCCTTGGGCAAGAGATAATGTCTCCATTTTTTCAATGCTTGCACCATTGCAAACAATTCTAGATCATATGTGGAATACTTCCTTTTAGCATCATTCAACTTCTCACTAAAGAAAGCAACAGGTCTGCCTTCTTGACTCAACATAGCACCAATGGCAAGGTTACTGGCATCACATTCTACAATGAACAACTTATTAAAATTAGGCAAAACCAAAATGGGTTTCTCTGCTATTTTCTGTTTAAGAATCTCAAAAGATTCATCTGCTGCTCTATTCCAAACAAACTTAATTTTCTGTCCTCCTTTTATGGTATCCAGAATGGGTGTACAAACATGGTTGAATCCTCTTATGAATTTCCTATAAAAAGTTGCCAACCCATGAAAACTTCTCACATCACTTACTGTCCTAGGTGCTGGCCAAGACAGAATAGCCTTTACCTTTTCCAGATCCATTTCCAAATTATGCTGGGATATCACAAATGCTAGATATGTGAGTTCTTCCTTCATGAAGACACTCTTCTCCATATTGATCATTAGTTTCTCCTCATGTAGTTTCTTCAACACCTCTTCCAAATGTTGCAAATGTTCTTCCTTTGTCATGCTAAAAATTAGAATATCGTCAAGATAGACAACAACAAATTTGCCAATAAAATATTTCAATACCTCATTCATTAGATGCATGAAAGTGCTTGGAGCATTGGATAGTCCAAATGGCATCACCACCCACTCATAAAGACCCTCATTAGTCTTAAAGGCTGTCTTCCATTCATCCCCTTGTCTAATCCTGATCTGATGGTATCCACTTTTGAGATCAATTTTAGAAAAGTACCGAGCTCCACCCAAACAATCCATGAGGTCCTCTATTCTGGTCATAGGAAACCTATATCTAATGGTGATCTTATTTATAGCTCTTGAATCAGTACATAACCTACATTTTCCATCCTTCTTGGGAGCTAAAACTGTAGGTACAACACATGGACTAAGACTTTTCTTCACCAAGCCCTTATCCAACAGTTCTTGAACTTGTTTAGCAATCTCCCCATTCTGATTAGGTGTCATTTTATAAGCTGGTTTATTTGGCAATGTGGATCCTAGGATGAAGTCAATCTGATGACTTATGTCTCTCACAGGGGGTAGTGTATTGGGCATATCCTCCACCATGATACTCTTATACTTGTCTAACAATTCCTGCACTTCCTTAGGGACTTTTTCCTTGCTATTTTTAGAAAAATCAGAATTGTCTTTAGGTTTCAGAATCAGAGCATACCCCTGGGTTCCCTCTTCTTTCAGAGTATGGAGAAACTCTTTCCCACTCACTAACATGATACTTGATCCTACATTCTTGTCTACACCCTCTTCTAGTAAAGGATCCATCTTATACTGTCTACCATTCTTGGTAATAACAAAAGAATTGGATTTACCATCATGCTGGGCTTGTACATCATATTGCCAAGGTCTACCTAACAGTAAATGGCATGCATCCATGGGAATTATATCACACAAAAGTTTATGCCCATATTCCCCTATCTGAAATTCTACCCAAGCTTGTTCATCAACTAAGACTTGTTGCCCTTTGTTCAGCTAGGACACTTTGTATGGACTAACATGTGGCAATCTTTTCAAATTCAATTTCTCTACCTTTTCTACTAAAACTAAATTTTTAGTTGAGCCAGAATCAACAATTACCTTACACCTTTTGCCAGAAACTTTACACAGAGTTCTGAATAGTGTCTTCCTCTGCAGTGGTTCTTTGTTCAGTGGTACCTTTAGCATCATCCTTCTCATCATGAGATTCTCTCCATCTTGTGCTGGAGCTGCACTTCCCATAGATGAGTTCACACTCTGACAATCTTCTTCTTGAATCAACTGGCTCCTTCTATCTCCTCCATAAGAGCTTGAGGATTTCTCTGGACACTTGCCTGGTATGTGCCCAATTTGGTTACAATTATAACATCTTCCCATGAAGACATTAGGACCTCTACCTGGTCCACCAAATATTCCTCTTCCATTGGGTCTCCTTCCTCTGAAACCCCCTCTAGAACTAGATTCTCCACTGTGTTCTTGTTGACTGAACTCCCCTTGATTCTTCTGGAACTAATTTCTACCACTGAAACTATTTCTGCCTCTGAAGTTCCTTCCACCTCTACCTCTATTCTGTTGTTCTCCTTTTCTTTTTTGCTTCTCTTCTACTCGCAGTGCCACTTGGAAGCATTTGTCCATAGTTTCTAGTGTCAAGATGGTAATCTCATCTTGTATGCTATATTTCAGGCCATTAATATACTTGGCAATTCTTCCCTTTTCATCCTCAGCAAGCCCACACCTTAGAGACAATTTGTGAAATTCCTCTGTGTAGGTGGATACATCCATGTCCTTCTGTCTGAGGTTCTACATTTTCCTGTATGTCTGCACTTCATAATCCACTGGTAGGAACTGAGCCTTGATCCTCTCTACCATCCAACTCCAGGATGAGATCATGCTCTTGCCACTCTTCACCCTTTCTCCCTAGGTGTAGTTCCACCACGTGAGTGCAGCACCCTTCAATTTCATCTTTGCTAACTTGACTCTTCTATTCTCTGGTACCTCCTTGTACTTGAAGTAATTGTTCAAAGCCTCGACCCATTTGATGACTTCTTCTGTGTCCATCTTTCTGCTGAACATCGAAATCTCCATTCTTGATTTAGACGATTCCTTACCAAGTGATTTGATGGCCTCCAGAAATTGTTTCTGATCTGTAGATATATTTGTCTATCTTGAGGTTGTTTCCTCTTCCCCGTCTTCTTCTTCTTCTTCATTAGATTCATCATCTGATTTCTTTCCTATCTTTAGTGCCTTCAACTCAGCCTGGAGTGTTTCCTTGATTCCAACCTTGACTCCAACCTTGATCATTTCTTCCATCTCTTGGAACTTTTTAAGCACTTCTGCTGTCATCCCCTTTGGAGGCATGGCACTGGCCTCTCCTTTGCTCTCTCTATCTAACATAAACATTCACAGATCTATCACAAATAGAACGTCCAAAGGTCTGATACCAAAATGATGCAGAGCACATAGAGGAAGCATAAAAAACTTAACAAATGACTATATATACTTCCTTCGACTTGCAATCACCAGTTTCCTTCACTGTCGTTGCCGATCGCCTCTTGCATCCAACACAATGTATATGCGCAATGTATATTTTCAATATGCATTCAGGAGATGCATTCTCCACATACATTCAGAACATGCATTTAGAAGTTGACCGTTGACCTTCCTTGTATCTCACCCGATGTACTTTCGCAACATACACATGAACATACAACTACGATATACACATAGAAAGTATATCCGGTGAAACAACACAAATCTTACGCCAATGCACTTGGTTACTCTGACTACCCTTCAAGTAAACTACTGCTTTCGACTTAGCTCTTCTTGTTTTTCCAGCCAGACAACCATCGTCTGGGCCTTCTCTGACGGTTATTGTTCTGTCGGAGACAAACTCTGCAACGCAGACACTTTCTACCTTTGCCGAATCCTAGCACATGGAGATGCTAGGCTCGATCAGCACATTCCACACTCGATCTGACACTGAATATAAACAAAAACAAAAAGAACACTAACTGTACAAATAGACCCATTCCACCAATTTCGAAGAAATCTCATCGGTGGAATGGCTTAGTAACCCATTTGAATGACAAAATAGAACTAACTACAGTGACACGGTGAAAGAACACAAACAAAATAGGATCTTTTATTTATCTTGGGAACTTGTGCACTGAAAACAATTCTTCTATCTTCTTACTGTTACTCTACCACAAATCACACCCAATTTCTATATTACTCCTCTTTTTTTCTCCTTCTATTCACTGAACTGTTTATACATGTTCTTGTTCTTGACAGTTTGCATCGGTGGGAATGCCAATTGTTCTGCAACTGTCAACCTATTTAGTTACAATGCATTTGCTCTTCCACTACCAGACCCTACGCTTGTCCTATTCCACTCGGACTCACACGTGGCACTAGGCCTTACAATTGATCACATGGACCTTATACAACTCAAAAACATCAAAAGAACATAAAATTAATTAAGGTATCTAGGTGCCCCTGCACCAATAATGCAAGTGTGTTATAACGCGCTCGCGTTATGTGATTTGTTTGACGTATTTTTATCAGTTTTTAGCAAAATCTAGAGATAATCTGGAGCATGCTCCCCATCAGGATGGCACATTTTTTAATGAAAACTAAAAAAAACCACCATAATCTTAAGCTCTCTATTAGCTATCTAACCATATAAATTTTTTCACATTTTGAGTACGTTTAGTGTTTCATCTTGAAATTCTTTTATAAGTGTATCCAGTTTTTGTCAAAAACTAGTGTCTAGTATTTTTAACTCATTTTACTAACCATTCATCAAGAATTGAAATAAGTTATATTTTTAAGAACTAGACTCCATTCTACACAAATTCAAAAAAAATCAATTTTCAATTAGTTTTCAAACATTTTAGGGGGGAGCACGCTCAAATTTTTATTTTTCAGGATGTGTCCACTTTAAAAATTACTAAAAAACAATTATTCATTAAAAAATTATCAGAAAAATCAGGGATAAACTACATGGTGTTACCTAATTTCTCACTAGAGCAATTATTGAAATACTAAAAAAAAGTTGACGCTATGTTATGTTTTTTTGAGAAAAATAGGACCAATTTGTGTGCTCCCCCTTTTTGGACCCCTTAATCTCAACCATTTATGTAAAAAATTAGTATTTTAGAAACTAGATTTGGAGCACTACAACTCTTGTTTTTGTTTCATCTTTAGATTTTGAGTGTAGCTATCTTCAATTTCTCATCCAACATCAATGTTTCTTGATTTTAGAAAAAAAGTGGCAACTTAAGACCCCATTTTGGTCCCTCATCTTTGTGCACTTACCCAGATATTTCAAAGAATAGGGTGTGTGAAAAATATCAATGCAAGCTCCAGCTTATGAATACCAACATTGATACAAATAAAAGATGCCCTTCTTCTAACAGAGTATGTAGTTCAAGTCAACTAATGGGCAACAAGTTGTTGAATGAATTGGTTTCTGATGGGGAAAACAACAATGATGTTGAAGCAATGGAAGAAAATCAAAATAAGGGTTGAGGGTTGAGGGATTAGGGTTTAGGATTTAGGGTTGAGGGATTAGGGTTTAAGGTTTAAGGGTTTAAGGGTTTAAGGGTTGAGGGATTAGGGTTTAAGGCATAGTGTCAAGGGTAGAGGGTTTAGGGATAGGGTTTAGGGTTGAAGGTTTAAGGGTTGAGGGTTGAGGATTTAGGGCTGAGGGTTAAGGGATTAGGGTTTAAGGTATAGTGTCAAGGGTAGAGGATTTAGGGATAGGGTTTAGCGTTTATGGTTTAGGGTTAAGGGATTAGGGTTTAAGGTATAGTGTTGAGGGTAGAGGGTTTAGGGATAGGGTTTAGGGTTTAAGGTTTAAGGGTTGAGGGTTTAGGGATAGGGTTTAGGGTTTAAGGTTTAAGGGTTGAGGGTTTAAGGGTAGGGTTTAGGATTTAAGGTTTAAGGGTTGAGGGTTGAAGCTTTAGGGATAGGGTTTATGGTTTAGGGTTAAGTGATAGGGTTTAGGGTTGAGGGGTTAGGGTTTAGGGTTTAAGGTATAGTGTCGAGGGTTGAGGGATTAGGGTTCAACCCTCGATACTATACTTTAAACATTAATCACTCAAACCTAAACCCTAATCCCTCCACCCTTAAACCTTAAACCCTAAACCCTATCCCTAAACCCTCTACTCTTGACACTATACCTTAAACCCTAATCCCTTAACCCTTATCTCTAAAACCTCAACCCTCATCCCTTAAACCTTCAACCCTAAACCCTATCCCTAAACCCTCTACCCTCAACACTATGCCTTAAACCCTAATTCTTCAACCCTTAAACCGTTGACCCTTAAACCCTTAATCCCTCAAACCTTAAACCCTTAAACCATAAACTCTCAACCCCTAGATACCCTTAAACCTTAAACCCTTAAACCCTATATCCTATACACTTAACCTTGGACACTCAACCTTGAACATTATCCCTCAACCTTCAAACCTCTACCCTATACCATATACCCTCAACCCTATAGTTATGCCCTAAACCCTCAACCCTCATCAATATGCCTTATACCCTCAACCTTAAACCCTATACCCTATATCTTAGACACTCAACCTTGAACATTATCCCTTAATTGTAAACTCTCAACCCTCTACCCTATACCCTCAACCATATACTTAAGCCCTAATCCATCAATCCTCAACCCTATACTTTAAACCCTGAAACCTACACCCACAAACCCTCATCCCTATACCCTATAACCTCACCCTTATACCCTCAATCAATATCATAAACCCTAAGTTCCCAATATCCTAAATCCTAATCCCCATAGCTTACACACTTAATCTTATACACTCAACAAGCTGAATAGTATCCCTCAACCCTAACCCTCAACCCTCAACCCTCTACAAAAAATAAAAAAATGCAAAGAAAACAATAACACACTCGCGTTATAGCATGAGCGCGTTATGGCTTTTTAAAAAGTTTGGCCACTTTTTGGCCCCCCATCTTTTTGCACCCACTCACCAAGCATGTGTCAACTGTCCAAATACCTCTATCAACATTACAAGCAAAATACCACCTGCCTGTAGAGCATAGTAAATGCCACAACCAACACCAACATGTTTGACAACATTATGAGCATTAACAAGAACAAGAGCAACATCATGAGTACCAATACCAACTGTCATGATCCAACTGTCACTTGCAACAAACCTAAGAGTTTGTGTATTTGTCATGAAGGACAACAACTGAGAGGGCAACAGTATGATTAATTTTTTCCTTATAACAAACTGATGGATTTACCTTATGAAGAATTTAAACACTTATATTGGCTCGATAGTTAAAAACAAAATTCAAAACATTCAAAAAATATTCATTTAAAATGTCGAATGTTTGAAATAAAACATGCAATGATAATGATGGGTTTACAAATTGAAAGGAGGCATACAACAGGGTCCATACTCTACAGGTCTGTACAGATCTGTATGGTATGGATCTATAAGTAAAAAAAAAATCAAAATTTTTCCATTTTTTTTTTCTCTAAAATATGTCAAATTTTATATGAATCCTAGGGTTTTCGGGCCTTTCTGATGCAACAGTGAGGTCCTTTTTGCCCTAGGACACTTTTTGTGATAGGTCACCCCTAGATTTTTACCAAGATGAGCACAAACCTTTAACAAAAAGCTAGTAAAACCTGTAAAAAACAAGATAGATTAACGGACGTGGGTCCCACCAAGCGTGTCAAAATGTGTATGTAGAAAATGGAATTAAAATACAAGAACAATAGGTATCAAAGTACCTATTCCATATTTGACATCACATTAAGAGCATGTAACTAAAGAAATGAAACAACATTATCGAAGTAGTTTGTGTTGCCCTTGATATTTGATAATGATATTTCAATTGATAAATGTTGATTACTCACACTAGTGGCATAATGATACTTTAAAGCTAGATGGTTCTCAAATTGTTGTAGGATTGATCTAGGTAGGTGCTCTAGGAGAAAATGACTTGATCGATAGTGATATTTATATATAATATTAGATGTGGGAATGATAGGACCTATTTTCATGAAGTTCACTAAGACTAATAGGTAAAAGTGTATAAGGATTAGAATATGTGAAAAATAATTAATTAAACAATAAAATTATTTAATTAATTATAGGACAGGGTAGGACAAATAAATTAATTAAATAAATATAATTTATTTAACTAATTTAAGAAATAGATAAAATGGGCTAAACTTAACGAAATAAATAAAGATAATTTATTTAATTAATTGGCTAATGAAAGGGCCCTAGGATGAAAGTGTCACAAGATGTTGCAAGATGGTGTCGTAAGAACATGGTCAATTTTAGGTGTCTACAATACCATTAGCCTTTTCTATGCATTGACATGTTTGCTTCATTTTAAATATTGGACATGCTTTGTGCCCATTAGTGGTAGAGATATTGACTTCAAATGATATTTACATTTTCCTTAATCATATTCTTTATATGAATCTTCCTTCTTGGTTAGTGGATATCAAAGCTATATATTGAATAGAGGGACTCATCCTAAGGCATTGTGTTGCCCTTGATGATGGGGTTCATATGCACTGTGCTATTTTTATAGTGAATTAAAATGTCCTTGTCTCATTGAGTCTAATCTAAGAAGGGTTTGTTGGAGTATAGACAACACTGAGAGGGGGGGTGAATCAGTGTTGTAGAAAAAACAAAATTTTCTTCTTATCAAACTTGAAAAGAAAAAGCAATTATGCTAACAATATGCTTTATCAAAGCAAGGGATCAAATACTGAACAACAAATAGGACTAAATGATCAAGCATGAAAAATAAAAGAATCACTCAACAATTGAGATCATGACACAATAGATTTCACGAGTGGAAAACCCTCATAGGGATGAAAAACCACTCAAAATTGCCTCACTGGCTTAATCATGAATATCACCAATTACATAGCCTCATTGTCTTTTAACTCTCACTGACTTATATCACTGCCTCATTGGCATAAAGAAGCCTCACAATCACCTTGAAACAAAACAAGACAATTAAGGGGATTTCCCTTATTCACTTCTTCACAAAAACTTATCTCTCCTTTTGTATTCACTTGACAAAATTCTTTTCATTCATAATATGACCAACCAAGCTTTTGATACACATGACATCCAATCACCTGCACATTACAATCTCTGCAATTTACAATGTCTTCCTCTATTCAAGAATCAACATCTGCATTTTATCTTTTGCATTAAAAAATTATCTTCATATCCTAATTCATCTTTAAGCAAAATTCTCTAGCCCTTTGTGTCATTTTTCTCTTAAAAAAATCGCACACATCATAACATGATTTTCTACCACAACATATCTTTATCTACATATGTCATTCCTACAATTATATTATTTTACAAAGCACCTAAAATAATATTATAAATAGAATCACTGTTGATAGTCCTCTCCCCTGCATATTCATCTTCACCATTTCAATATTCTTCAATCTGCAAAAATAACCTGCAATAATATTTTTTTAATTTCTAACTACTCTCTGAGAGAAAATAAATCTCTCATATTCGGAATAAAAAATAGAAGGCATAAAAAAACTCTTAAACATTACTCACAAAAGGCATTAAATCTTCCACTAAAAAGATGCCTTTTGTTTTTTATAAAAAATAAACAATCAACCTCTTTTTCTTCTTATACCACAAAGAAATGAGAGATAGAAAGAAAATATTTTTTAAAAAAATGCTTTAAAGACTCCAAGATATTCTGCATTTTGAAACTGTCTACTAATAGGCTTGAAAAAACTCTTTCTAAGCTGTCACAAATATTAATGGTTATATACACATCATAACACATGCTCGATGGAGGAAAGACTAAGTTTAAATTGCAACCATTGATTACCAAAGTCGTGCCTATCTCATATTCAAAAAGAACCTTCAATTTTCTTTTTGGCGCCCTGCGCCTAAAGGGAAGATTGCTACCATCGGTAGAAGGAAGGAAGAGGTCAGTCGAAACAATGTCTTGAGAGCCCTTCAGCAAGTCACCTTTAGTGAAGGTGACTTGCTATTTCAAGTAAACACTTAATCATAAGAAAAAGTGAAATTTATAGAGGACGGACGATGAAGGTTAGCTTTAAGCTTTAGTATTAGGTTTATAGGATAAATAGCATAGGATTTAGGGTTAAATTTAAAATATGTAAAAGTAATAAATCAACCCTAAGAGCAAATTGAACTCAGACCCTTATGAAAATATGACAGAGAGAACTAAACTCTGATGGACCCTAATAAATGATAGATTTTCAAGAACTCTACAAGTTTATAACTTAGGATATAAACTATTGATCTTCAAAGACACCAACTTGTTTTAAACTCCAAAAAAGACTCTGATTACTTAAACTCTAATTCTTCAAACACTATCTATGTCACTATCAAGCAACTCCTTTGCAAACACCTTAAGCATGATTATTAACATAACAAGCATCAATAAATCAAAGAATCAATATCAACAACATTTACTTGCATAAACTTGCACAAAGTTGCAACTACTGAAACATCTGACATGAAGCACCATCAATGTGACACTCTAAACATCAGACATCGGACATCTCAATGTAGTGACCTTCTTACTTACACCAAACTTGATGAAGTGTCTTGAGTATCAACTCATGAACCATGAGAAGATCAATCAATAACTTATCAACTCAATCACCATAAACAAAAGTATGAAAGAATGAAGGACATGAGAATTCTATCTGAAGACATTAGCAACACCATCAAACATTCTGATCCTTTGATCAACCAATTTGACAAAGAGAATGTAGAATTCAACTCTTTTGCAAGAGCAATCCTTTAAATGACAAACTCCAATCTCTTGACATCAAGATGAAATGAAAGCAACAAAGCAATATCAAAGACATCACATCTCCTCATCATGCTGACATGAAGCATTTTGATCTTATATACATGAATTCTTGTATCATAGTGACATGAACATTAAGCAAGATCATCAACTTAAACCTTAAAAAGAACTATTTTGACATAAAGCAATGTAGATCCTGATATGAGGACATCGAACTGAACATTGTTTGAACTCCTGAAATGAGAGTTGAAGAAACAACTCCAAATCAGCAATAGCAAACTCAACACCTTTTTGACATCAATGACAATCAATCTCCATCAGGGTCTATGTTTCTATTGACTGAACTCATCTCTAGAGGATGAAAACATAAACTATGCCCAACTTTTTCGTCATTTGGGCCACTACACTATTAAGCATTTGTAAAAGGAAACTTGAGTTTAGTGGTCCAAATTGCAATAAAATAAACATGTTTGAGCCTATATATTCGAAGACAATCTGCTATCATACTTCTCCAAAAAAAAAAATTGATTAAATTCTCTAAGGCAAAATATGTATCGATGGTAATGTCACATATCTCTTTTCATTTATGTGTCACTCATCTCTATGGGCTACCTTAGTAAAGTGATTAAAAAACACATGACTATTTTTTAACAATATTCATTCATCATTTATGAACATACAAAAAATAAGAAAAGAAACAAAAAAGTATTTTGGATGCCCCTTAGTCCTTGGCACTAAGTCCAAGGAGTGCTCTTAATATATAAAGACTTAGGTTCAACCCAAACACTTGGTTGTTTTGTCCCTCCTTGAATATTTGAGAGGCAATCTCAATCTCCTATAGACTCCTACAGAAGTGTGACTATCTTAATACTTTCATTGCATTAAGTGGGTTTGGGAAAAATATGGAATGGAGGGAAGGGAACCGTTTGACATGCATGCATAAGTGAAAATGTCATGCCATAAATAGTGAAAATCACATGCCATATATAGTGAAAATGGTGTATATAGTGAAAATACCATACATAAACCATGAACCAACATCAAAACAGGGTGAGTGATCAATTTTGAATCTCCAAGGTCCATGATAGAAAGATTGTGATCAATTTTCAATCTCCAAGGTCCATGGAAAAAAATCTTTTGTGTGACCTACTTTCTAATCAAATAATTCCTTCTAAGCCCCAGAGCCCTCTGGGAAATCCATTACATATGCCAACTTTTTCTTTTTGGTTTGTAACAACTAGAGGGAAATTTATTCCCTTACTTTTTAGGCTTAGACCCTCAATCTAGTATCCCCTTTCTCTTATCATTGTGGCCCCAACCCCATACTTTTCTTTGTCAATTATCTTGAAAAATTATGAGTGCATGAATAAGTCTACATCAACGTATGGTCAAGCACATTTCATACCTTGTTTCAAAGGTCAAGTGTACTTTGACATGTGCTATATTGTAATAAGATTTTCATCACTTTTAATTTGAATCTATTGAATGCCATGTTTTATATACACACTAATGACTCATGCTCATGTGTTGCTACTTGGTGCACATCAACTCCTCAACCTTTGAAATGTGCATAGCTATTATTTAAAGGGGTGGAGTCTAGGGAGCATAATTGCCAAAGCACATGGGATATAACAAATAGTAATGATTTCAACAAGAACAACTAGGCCTCATTTATATAGAGGTAGGAGAGGGGATGCATCCAAAGGGATTAATAGGAATGACCATCATAAGAGTGTGTTCATTTTGATGTTAATAGCAAGTACCATATCACTCTTATTTAACCCAGCCAAACCACCAACCCTAAATCCCTAATTTAATAGAAGATGTTGATTCCTACACATAATGCCAAAAAATAAAATAAAAAGTTTGGGATGTTCAAAATTAGCTAAAGAATGTAAAATTTGAGACTCCTTATATTAAATAAGGAAATTCTAAAACTTGGTAGGAAGAAAAGGAAACAAACAATTGCAAAGTACGCTCCAAATATTGTCCCTTTGGCTGGGCAGTGATGGCGTATGCCTGCGAAGTACATGTTCTGTGGATGATTTTGTTGTTTTAGTGATATTGATTTGACAGATGTCTGTATTGGAGCTGCGTTTGAATGATCTGGATCTCCATGTCTGAAGCTGTTTATTATTTATTATTATTTGATTTGATGTAGCAGAATCCTATTTTAATTCTAATATGCTGAAATACATGGAGACAGCGCTGATGTCGGTATTTGCAGTGTGGGAGTATTGCTAATTCCAGAAATCTAAAATTAGTATACACAGTGGGGTGGGGCTGTGCAGCAATGAAATGTGTTGTGAGAGAAGAAGAAAAGCAAGTGATCCCACATGCGTGAGGAGGATGGGGAGAAATGAGAAGAGCGAGTAGAAGAGGAAAGAGATGGGAAAGCGAATCTCATACTTACCTGGGCGGGGTCAATCGGTGATCAAGAAGGCCGATGGCCTAGGAAGAGCACCTTCATTGCACTTGGAAGGGGGCTCTGCCTAGCATCTCCCATTGTGGAGAGTGCACGTCATAATTTGTGACAGAGGGGGCTCGCGTCCGCGCGGCCCCCACACAATTCTAATCTCAAATTACAGTGTATTCGCCTGATGTGAGCACAATTCTCTGTTGAAAAATAGTACATTGATTCTGTAGGTCAGAGACCATTTTATCTGCAAAGTTAAAAGAAGATGAAAGGCTGTGTAGAAAAGAGACCATTTACCAGCGACTTCAAGGTTAAAAGATGAAAAGCCTCGTAGGAGAACGTTAATCAATTTGAAGGCAAGTCACATATGGCACTCGTGACATCACGATTAACAACTTGGAAAGTTTTCAAAGGAAAATACTAATCCTGTCAAAGGTTATGCATATATCTTTGTTTGTCAAGTTAGGGGATTTCTCAGGCAAATTTTAAAAAGTTTTCAGAAATAAATTTTGGGCAGTTGTCCAGTTTAATCTCACCTCTCTAAGTTGAAAAATCAAATAATGATCTCTAAGTTGAAAAATCAAATAATGAGCCCAAAATTCAGGGGCCTTGGACATGTGCGGGATTTTTAAAAGGTACGTAACTCCTTTATATACCCCCGAAAGTTTTCATTCCATCTCTAACTCCAGACAAATTGTCATTCCATGCCAAAGTCATGACATCTGCTCTCCATTCACATTTTTATTCATTTTTCAAAAGTTTTGAACTAATTAAAAACTTAGTTGGAGGTTAACTTGGTTGTGAAAACCTCCCTAACCACTGAAATTCATCTTTAAAAGTGTTTAAAGCTATTTTTTCATAGGTTTTGTAGGTTGTGACAACATTCAAAACCCCTCGACACACTTTTAAAAGGCCTCTTTATTCACATTTTCGGAGCTTCTACTCCTAATGGCAACCAAACTTGTTTTCAAAACCTCTTTAACCTCTGAAAACCTTTCTTCTTTGCCCTAATTCATTCTTCAACACTCTCAGACCTTCGAAATTCCTATTCATGACCAGTTTTCTGCCCTATTGGAAGCTCTTGATCGTCATGACTAGGAAGCTTTGGAATAGATTACGAACATCCATTGAAGCATGAAGGATAAATACATTTTTATCAGATATTTTAGTTGGAAATGCTCTAGTTGTTAATTTCTTATAACCTAGTTACAGATTAATTGCACAATAAATTCACAGAATAAAACCTCTATCTAATTTATAACAATCAATACTCTGGGTTAATTAACAGCTAATAACAACAGAAGCAAAAAAAAAAAAAACAAGAAGCCATACACAAAGAGACAATAACACAGATATAACCAGGAAACCCCAATATGGGGAAAAACCTACAAATGTTGGATCTTCTATTCAGCCTCAACAACAAGCTTTCCACACATAATACAATACAATGTTGCTACAGCAATCTTACATATATAGCCCTACTGATGCAAGAGAAAAGAAACTTTCCTTGCAAGAGAAAAGAAACTTTCCTTGTAAGACTTGGCTTTCCTTACACATAAAATCACTCTTGGTGTTATCTCCACCTCACAACTCAAGAAACATTCTATTAATAAAATAGAAATCATGCTGTTGCTAAATATCCAACTCGAGTTGCCCTTAAGCAACTTCCACCCTCCACATGGGCCCACCTTCCAAGCTACAAAAAATCAACACTCCCTCTTAGCGAGGAAGGTGTTCTGCACAACACCCAGCTTATCCCTGAAGAATTCAAACTTACTCTTCATCAAGGTCTTGGTCAGGATATCTGCTATCTGATCATTAGTAGGAATGTACTGGAGCTTCACTATCCCCTTCTCCACACAATCTCTGATGAAGTGGTACTTGATCTCAATGTGCTTCGACTTGTCATGAAACACTGGATTCTCAGAGAGTTTGATACAACTCTGATTATCACAGTAAATGACTATAGGATCTAATTCCTGATTAAAGAGCCCAGCTAGAAGTTTTCGAAGCCAGATAGCCTCACATGTAGCCATACTGGTCGCCATATACTCAGCCTCCGCAGAACTCAGTGCAACTGACTTTTGTTTCCTGCTATACCAAGAGACTGCTCCCGATCCCAAACTGAAACTGCACCCTGAAGTGCTCTTCCAATCAGCTGTACTGCCTGCCCAATCTGCATCGGTGAACCCCTCAAGCTTTACTCCATCCTGTTGAACATACTTCAGCCCATAATCAATTGTGCCTCATAGATACCTCAAAACATGTTTCACAGCTATCTAGTGCACACGTTTAGGTTCCACCATAAATTGACTAAGTGAGTTTAGTGCAAAACAAATGTCTAGCCTAGTGTTGACCAGATATAAAAGAGAGCGTATCAACTGTCTGTATAAAGTTGGGTCCACTGCCTCTAATCTGGAAGTATCAATCTTCTTCCAGTTGGTCACAAGTGGCGTGGACATGGGCTTACAGTCCTCCATCCTGAATCATTTCAAGATATTGATTATGTACTTCCCTTGTCCAAGGAAGATCTCTCCCTCTTTCTGCCACAACTCCAATCCTAGAAAGTAGTGCATCAACCCCAAGTCCATCTCAAACTCTCCTGCAAGATCCCTCTTGCAGTGGGCTATGAGCTCCTCTGACCCTATGAGAAATAGGTCATCAACATACAACACCAATATGAGAAGTTCATCCTTCACCTGAGCATAGTACAAGTTCGGATCTGCCTCACTCTTGATGAAGCCCACACTCTACAACTAACTATCAATACGTGAATACCACGCCCTGGGAGCCTACTTGAGCCCATACAGTGCTCTTCTCAACCTGCATACATGAGAATCCCTCCCATGTGCTTCAAATCCTTCTGACTGTTTGATGTAAATCTCTTCTTCAATCTCTCCGTTGAGGAAGGCCGTCTTTACATCCATCTGGTGAATCCTCCAACCCATCTGTGCTGCTATAGAAATGATAGCTCTTATGGATGAGTACCTGGCTACTAGAGCAAAAGTCTCGTCGTAGTCAACTCCTTCCTTCTAAGAAAACCCCTTAGCCACAAACCAGGCTTTGAATTTTTCTACACTACCATCTGCAGCATGCGTAATCTTATACAGCCATCTCGAGCCCACCACAGACTTACCCTTTGGCCAAGGTACTACCTCCACACGCTATTCTTCATGATGGAAGAATACTCTTCGACCATGGCATCCTTCCATACTTGGTGCTTGGATGCTCCCTAAAAGCTGGAAGGCTCCTCTTTAATTAATTCACTCATAAGTGCCACATAATCAGAATAACATTTGGGAGCTTTCATCTGTCTGAGTGAATTCTATGGGTCACCAACATACTCCTGGGCCTCTCTTAGTGTCTGCTCAGCCGCTCTGTTTCTCTTCTTCTCAGTAATAGGAATCTGAGGCTGAGGAATTATTTGTTCCTCTTTCTGATCAACTTTCTCAGCCTGCTGGCTCTGCTCTCCAGCTTACAGGACTGAAGTTTGAGGGATTTGTTCTGCCTCAACCATAGGTGATTTCTTCTCCTCATTCATCAAACTGCTAGACTTTTGAAGAGCCCTCTCTTCCTCAAACTTCACATCTCTGTGAACTACTATTTTCCTGAGAGTAGGAATGTAAACTCGATAGGCCTTAGAAGTTTCACTATACCCAACAAGGATACCCTTCTCTGTAGTTGGTTCCAATTTGGTTCTCTTCTCCACAGGAATGTGACAATACACAAGGCATCCAAAGATGCGAATGTGCCCCAAATCTGGTTTCTTACCAGTGAACGCCTCTTCTGGAGTCAATTTACCCAACACTTTGTGAGGGCTTCTATTCTACAAATACACGGCATATTGCAAGCTTCTGCCCATAAGAACCAAGGTAAATCCTGATCATGAAGCATGGCCTTGGCTGCTCCAACTATAGCCCTATTTTTTCGTTCAGCAACCCCATTTTGTTGAGGGTTGTACGGAACCGTCAACTCTTTCTTGATACCTTCTTGAGTACAGAAATCTTTGAAGGCATTCGAGGTATACTTGATCTTCCTTCCTGTTTGGTTCTCCACAAGAGCCTTAAACTCTTTGAACCTACTGAAGACCTCATCTTTGTTCTTCAAAAAATATATCCACGTCTTCCTAGAGAAGTCATCAATGAAAGTAACATAATACTCATACCCATTCAAGGATACTATTGACATGGGCCCACACACATCTAAGTGTACAAGATCCAAAATCCCTTTGGATCTAGTGTCACTGCTTGGAAAACTGGTCTTGGCATATTTTCCAAGAGCACAACCCTTGCACACTGCATAGTTTTCTGTCTTCATCTCAGGCAGCCCCGTCACTATTTCCTTGAGCACATTAAGTGTTCCATGGTGAAGATGAGCCATCCTCTTGTGCCACAATTCTCCTAGCCCTCTACAATTTCTTACCAATGCATGTGCTAGCTCAAACTGTAACTGAAACAAGCTTCCATGCCTAACTCCAATCACTTTTGCAACCTTGGAATCCTTGGGACAAATTTAGACTTTGCCCCTTTCAAAGGTTATGATGTAACCCTTGTCCTCCAAGGTAGAAACCGAGATTAAATTCTTTGTCATGCTAGGGACATACAACACATCCTCCACCAACAAGGGTTTGCTAGACTCCCTCTGAAACTTGACGGTGCCAATACCAGTTGCATGGTACTTGGCATTGTCTCCAAGCTCAATATAGAAATCCAGCTTCTTCTCCTCCAACTTGGTGAAGCATTCTCTGACTCCTATCATGTGGCAAGAAGCCCCACTGTCAATATACCACACCCTATTGGCAATTGAACTTGAGAGATAGGCAATGAGCGAAAACTCATTCTCAAATCATGATGCAAACTCATCCATCTCTGCTGTGGCAGCAACTTGCTTCTTCTGCTTGTCCTTATTTTTCTTATTTAGACATTGACTAGCATAGTGACCCATTTGATGGCAGCAAAAACATTTTATCTTTCTCAGATCTTTCTTCTTCCCATTCTTGGAAGAACCTTCCGTTTGCCATTTATTGGACTTTTGCTTTCCCTTGCTTGTAAGAGCAAGATTTTCTTTGTCTTGACCCTTCTTTGTCTGATCTCCTCGATGAGCACCTTCACGGATCTCTTCCTGAATGAAATCATCCCAAAGCCTCGCCCAATTAGGTAGCTGATCTCTGCCAACAATACACTTGACAAACACTTCCCAGTGCTTCGAAAAACTGTTCAAGGCTATACGCACCAACTCATCTTCAGCAATCATCTCTCCAACAGCAGCCAGCTCATCCCTGACTTGTGTCAGGTTGGACAAGTAAGAGGTCACACTCTCACCTTTAGACATCTTGGTGTTATGCAATTTGTCTTTCAGCATCATCTTACGACTCTGATAGTCAATCTGATAAAGTTTTGTGAGTGTATCCCACATCTCCTTGGCAGTGTCTTTCCCCGATAGATGAGGAATTAGATGATCTCTTACCCTGTCTAGGATAATCCTTTGAGCCTTCGCCTCCTTGACTTCATTCGAATCTAGGGCAATAGGATCATTTGTTGGTGGTGTCACCTTTGTACTAGCATAGATCCATAGCCTGTTCTCCTTGAAAATAGAAGTAATCCGAACCTTCCACTGTAAAAAGTTAGATGCACCCTCAAGCCTGTCCTCATATTGAACACTGGTTGCCATAGCCACAAAAGAAATTGGAGACGAAAATCTATTTTTTTTTCTTGAAATTTGTGTCACAAATCTTGGCTTCGTATTCAAGGTTTAGAGCTCTGATACCATGTTAATTTCTTATAACCCAGTTACAGATTAATTGCACAATAAATTCATAAAATAGAACCTCTATCTGATTTATAACAATCAATACTCTGGGTTAATTAACAGCTAATAACAGTGGAAGCAAAAAAAAAAAAACAAGAAGCCATACACAAAGAGACAATAACACAGATATAACCAGGAAACCCCAATATGGGGAAAAACCTGCAAATGTTGGATCTTCTATTCAGCCTCAATAGAAAACTTTCCACACATAATATAATACAATGTTGCTACAGCAATCTTACATATATAGCCCTGCTGATGCAAGAGAAAAGAAACTTTATTTGCAAGAGAAAATAAACTTTCCTTGCAAGACTTGGCTTTCCTTACACATAAAATCACTCTTGGTATTATCTCCACCTCACAACTCAAGAAACATTCTATTAATAAAATAGAAATCATGTTGTTGCTAAATATCCAACTCGAGTTGCCTTTAAGCAACTTCCACCCTCCACACAGGCCCACCTTCCAAGCTACAAAAAATTAACACTAGTAAACCTGCGTGTGACAGGTCTAGAAGCACGAACAAGGCACGAGAACTGCTTAAGAAGCCGTCTCAAAGTTGTGATGCTATCTCATCGACTGCAATGATTGCAAAATATGCACAAATGGGTTTAGTAAAAAGGTTTTAGACACTTTCAAGTTAATGCAATTGCCAACATCCTCCCTACCCACACCCTCAATGCATAACAGAACAAGCATTTTGTCAAATATTTTACTTGGAAATACTCAGGTAGAAACGTATGCCAAATGTGGACGCATAGACAAGGCACTGAAATGTTTAAAGGCCACCCCCAAAGCAAATAAAATGTGATAGATCCTGGAATGCTAGATTGTAAGATATTCATGAAATGGATTGAAGAAAAGGCTTTAGAAATGTTTAAGCAGATGGGATTGGCAGGTTGAAGCCAAATTTCACAATCCTTGCCCACACCCTTCATACCTGTGCCAAAATGGGTAAAATTTATGCTAAATATGAATCACAGACAGGGGATCTATACAAAGCTAGAGTAATTGGCCTGGGAGCCATAGAAAAGGGTATGGACATCTGCCAAAGTGTGGTCGAAGAGGGTTTTTGTCAGTATTCCCCACAATAATGCAGATCATCCTATCTTCCAATCAAAAAAGGACCGAGTCTGAATTCATTAGATAAATACTCTATTATTACAAGGAGTTATGTAAAAATGCACTAATGTAGAAGTAAATTACAGATTTAATGTAGATCATTCTCAAAATAACATAACTACACAACAAATACAGGAGAATGAATTATGCACTGCATCTAAAACTAGCAAATGATTACACGAGTCTAAGACAAGCAATGTCTAGCAATAGTAAATTGTAATGCTATGACATCTTCATCAATGAGGATGGGCTCTAGGGAGAACAAAGAAATATAGGGCAGATATGAAACAACAGGGCATATTGAGTGGAATATGAGTATCAGAAGAACTTGCAGTAATGGGCATATTCGGGATAGGATGCTTAAGCAAGAATCAACTGAAGGCTTGTTTTTCATGCTGGATAGAGATTCAGTGAATGGAGAAATAAGATACCATAATGGAATAAGGCTATGTGATTCCTTGAAGAGGAGTTCCTCACTACCTACAACTGGTACATGTGAAATTTGCAGCTACAGCTACATAGATCAACCAGAAAAAATAAACAGAGATTTGCATATAGAAAAAATAAAAACAGAGCTTCAGAAAAATAGAGCACGAACTGTGTAATACTATATTCCTTGATGTAAAAGAAGTGTTAACCAATGTTACAAAAACTAAACCAACCGCAGCAAAAGAGAAAATGCGGTGAAAAGTGCAGTGAAAGTAGAGTTCAACTGCTGTTAACCATCCTAATTTGCATGAAGACGGTGAAAAAGAGGAACTGCAGAGTAATCCTTCGGTAACACATTAGCATTAGTTAGCTTAGAGTTTAAGGAGAGTAAATGACAGAGAAATTGATGCTAACACCCCCCCTTAAGCTAATTAAGGAGAAAAGAAAAAAAGGAGGAAAGAGGAAAAACCCTGTGGGAACAAAACCCCCCCTCAAAAAATACAGTAATAGTGCATGGCAGCTACTATGTTGCAGTGTTCTTCACCCCAAGAAGGTCTCGTAGAAAATGAAACTTTTGCTCAGTGAATGTCTTCGTGAAGATGTCGGCAATCTGGTCAGAAGTGGCACAGTACTGCAAGTCAATGACTCCATCATGTATCAATTCACGGATGAAGTGCATGTGGATCTTGATGTGCTTGGTTCGCTACCGCTGTATGGGATCTCTGCAAACCTTCAATGTACTCTGATTGTCACACCAAATGACAGTCGGACGATGAAAGAGGATACCAAGCTCAGTTAGGAAGTGTTGCAGCCAAATAACTTGAATGGTAGTGTTGACTGCACATCTATATTCAGCCTCTATTGACGATAAAGCAATGGTAGATTGCTTCTTACTTGACCAACTAATGGGGCCTGATCCCAAACTAAGTACATATCCTGAAGTGGACTTGCGATCAATGTTATCACCAGCCCAGTCAGAATCAGTGTAGCCAATGAGATCCAAAACACAACCTGCTGAATAATGAATCCCATAGCAAATGGTTCCATGGACATATCGAAGTATACGCTTGGCAGCCTTCCAATGGAGCTCATGCGGCTCTTGCATGTATCTAGAAACAACCCCCACTGCATATGAGAGATCTGGACGAGAGTGAGTAAGATAAAGAAGACTCCCCACGAGCTGACGATAGTGTGTGCAATCAACCAATGGCGTATCCTTGCCATCCTCAAGCTTGACACCCGATAGGAAAGGTGTGGCAGCTGCTTGCAGTCAGTCATGTGAAACCGAACCAAGAGATCTCGTGCATACTTGGATTGAGCAACTGTGATTCCTGATTGATTCTGACTAATTTCAAGGCCAAGAAAAAAATGTAGGAGACCCATGTCTGTCATAGAAAATCTGTCATGCAAAGCAGTTTTAATTGCAGCAATGGCTGTGGGTGAATCACCTGTTATTAGTAGATCATCTACATAGAATACTATGAGCAACAAAGAGTCAGATGTTCTCAGCATATAAACATTTGGATCAGATTTGCATCGTATGAAATTTTGAGACAGAAGATAAGAATCCATTTTAGCATACCAAGCTCGAGGTGCCTGCTTGAGGCCATAGAGTGACTTCTTGAGTCTACATACTAATGAGGAATTTTGTACATACCCTTGTGGCTACTCCATGTAGATCTCCTCCTTGAGATCACCATGAAGAAATGCATTCTTCACATCCATGTGATGAACCTCCCACCTTCTTGATGCTACAATGGCAAGAGCCAATCGAATGGAGTCCATTTTTGCCACTGGAGCAAAAGTCTCATCATAGCCAATGCCATGAACTTGCTGAAAACCTTTGGCGACCAATCGTGCTTTGTATCTACTCACATGTCCATCTGCTGATTTCTTTGTCCTATAGACCCACTTACATCTGACAAGCTTGCGATTGGAAGGAAGTGGAACCAAATCCCAAGTTTGGTTTGCAATGAGGGAGTTGTACTCCTCATCCATGGCTGCTTCCCAAAGTGGATTCCCTATAGCTTCTGCATAAGTCTGAGGGTCGGATGCTAGAACCACATAGGCATGCATCGGCATGATGGGCTCAGTAGCTGTGAGTGCATGAGGGACTTCATATATATCAGCTAAGCTCCTTGTTTTTTGATTTTCCACAGGGGATACTGAATCATCACTGGAATCCAAATCAAGGATTGGATTTGGATCAGTACATGCATGCTCATGTTCCTCTGAATCAGATTCAGAAATATCTGAAATAAGATCAATGTGATTACATGCATCATCCTTGAGATCTGTAAGAGGAGGAAGTACAGAAGTGGTGGCATGTTGCTCCTAAGATGCTTGCATGGGACTTTCATCAAAATAGACACTTCTCTCAATGAAGAGTGTTTCTGTAGAAAGATCTAGCAATCTATAACCTTTCACACCATCTGGATATCCAACAAAGATGCATTCTTTGCTTTGAGGATCCAAAGCCTTCCTTTTATCTGTAGGAATGTGAGCCCATGAACGGGATCCAAAAATACGAAAATGTGTGACTTCTGGTTGCATACCACTCCATGCTTCAAAAGGAGTTTTTCCTGTAACAGATTTGTGAGGAGATCTGTTTTGTATGTATGAAGCACAGTTGATTGCTTCAGCCCACAATTTTGAGGGAAGGGACCTAGCATGCAACATGCAACTGGCCATCTCTTTCAAAGATCAGTTCTTCCTCTCAGCTACCCCATTCTGCTGTGGAGTGTAAGGAACTGTGTTCTGCAACTGTATTCCTGCTTCATCACAAAGATGTTGGACATCATTGTTGACATACTCCCCCCCATTATCTGTGCGGAGGATCTTGATCATTTTCCCAGACTGCTTCTCTGCAAGGGCTTTGAAAATCTTAAGATTGTCAAACACCTCAGATTTGAATTTGAGAAAATACACCCATGTGAATCTTGTGCAATCATTAATGAATGTTAGCACATATCTGGCTTTGCTCATGGAAGGTTCAGGAAATGGACCCATACGATCACTATGAACAAGCTCTAAAGGAGAAGAGGCTCTCCATGCAATCCCTTTGGGAAACTTTTCTTGTGGATGCTTTCCAGGAGCACAACCTTCACAGACTCCATCAGAAAATTCTATGGCTGGCAAGCCTTTAACCATTCCCTGTTTGTTAAGTTGCTGCATGTATCTAAAATTTAAATGACCAAATCTTTCATGCCAAATTCTACTTTCATCATTTGCATGTGTTAGAAGTAAAGTAGAATATGATTTAGCAACAAAATCAGAAAAAGTGTATAGATGAGATTGATGATTTGCCTTACCAACAGCAATTTTGGAGTTGTCTTGCATGTCAAATATGGTCACCGAATCAGGGGTGAATTCAACTCTCCTACCGGTTCCAGTATGTGTCATTTGATACACAAAAAGAAGATTAACAGAAAGCTTTGGAATATGTAAGACATTCTCAAAACTTCCAATTCTAACCTCTACCCTTCCTATTCCAGTTGCCTCTACAGGAGAACCATCTCCCATGAGAATAGAAGAACCAGAATATGGTTTCAAAGAAGAAAGATCATCTTTTGTGGCTGCCATGTGGTGTGAAGCTCCAGAGTCTATGATCCATGCATCTGAAGAAGAATGAATAGCAATCAATGCATGAGTATTGTCTCTTGTTTCGGGTGCTTTTTCTTCCTGCTTCTTCTCGGCACTCTCAGGGATAAGGCTACCAAGATTATGTTGTTGAAGTGTCTGAGCCATGAGATCAATGGTCTTCTTCATGCATAATGATTCTGGATGGTACCCACGGTTGCAATAGCTGCACTTTGATTGGCCCTTTTTGTCCTTTTCTTTTGAGCCTGTAGATCCATCTGGAGGTTTGGGATTGCCTTCCTTTCTTGGATATGAATCCTTCTTCCCTTTGCCTTTGAATTGCTGGTTGGATTTGGAATTGTTCTTCCCACTTGTATGCACAACAAGTGCATGAGCTTTGGAATTCTTCAATGTGCCCATCTTTATTAGCTTATCCTGCTCATGTACTAGAGACTCAATGAAGGTATCCAGTGTGGGCATCTTCCAAGTTGCTCCTGTTGTGAGCCTAACTGTGTGGAAAGCAGAGACAAATACTGCATATTCTGGACCCAACTTTGATAGAATAGCAAGGATTAATTTACTTTCGTCCTTGGATTTGTCAATTCCACATCCTTTGAGCTGAAGCAATAATGCCTTGAACTTTGTGAAGAAATCTTGAATATTATCAAAACTCCTTGGATCTAATGAGTTGAGCTCATTTTCAAGGATATGACCCCGCATTTCATCTTGCTTTCCAAAAAGAGTCTCCAATGTATTCCAAACTTGGTTTGGAGTTGTACATGCCTCAACATGAAACAACAATTCTGGAGAGATGGATAAGCACAGCAGACCAAATGCTTCATCCATGCAGTTGAAGTATTTAGATTTTTCAACTACTGGATTGGGTTCAACCTCTGTATTCATAACTATCCGATAGAGGCCTCTACTTCTGAGCTGAAGTAGAATTTTTGGCTTCCAATCAAAATAATTGTATGGTGTGAGAATGGCAGAGGGTGAACATTCCATTTTTCAGCTCTGATCTTCTATATCTACAAAAAAAAATACTGTACTTCTTCTTTCTGGCACCAAGGCTCTGATACCATGTGAAATTTGCAGCTACAGCTGCATAGATCAACCAGAAAAAATAAACAGAGATTTGCATACAGAAAAAATAAAAACAGAGCTTCACAAAAATAGAACACGAACTATGTAATACTATATTCCTTGATGTAAAAGAAGTGTTAACCAATGTTACAAAAACTAAACCAACCGCAGCAAAAGAGAAAATGCGATGAAAAGTGCAGTGAAAGCAGAGTTCAACTGCTGTTAACCATCCTAATTTGCATGAAGACGGTGAAAAAGAGGAACTGCAGAGTAATCCTTCGGTAACACATTAGCATTAGTTAGCTTAGAGTTTAAGGAGAGTAAATGACGGAGAAATTGATGCTAACAGTACAGGCAGAAAAATACAACATGATGCAGTCATAGTCAAATAGCCACCAAATTCTTTCCAGCAACCGAACTTTTATCATAGTCGGTTTTATTAATGTTTTTAAAATATTTCTTTCAATGAGTTGAAAAATACACGCTCGTAAAAAGGGATTTTGCAATATTTTATACATATTGTAAAGTCTGAAAAACAATTATTTGCAAATCAGTTATAGATCAATTACAAATTGGAGGTCTATAAATACGTTTTTTTATGGTATTGAACACGGTTAGGGAAAAACTGAGGATTTTCTAAATTCATAATTTGTATAGGAAGGGTTTTTGAAATTGTGTAATTTCAAGAAAATAATAGAAGAAGCATTTAATTCATATGCTTTAAATGTTTCTCTGTTATTATTCCTGATTTTTTATTATGTCAGATTGGTAATATCTTTTTGTCATTGTGTGAATTATTTATTATTTGTTGGAGCATTTGTAACCTGTGTAATCAATGTGAGGAAAGATAATCAAATCTTGGTATCTTGATTCCAATATTCTGACATAGTTATGATCTCATAGTGTGTGAGTTTGCATGTCGTTCTTCCATTGTTATCACAATACCATTTTTATTATCATTTTCTTTCATCATATAAATTTGAGAACGTAGTTTCTGATTTTATGATGAATCTTTATAGTTTTGAATAAATTCACGAAATCCCAGTTAGTATTCTTGTGTTTACAACTAGGGTTTCCGTGAACCTTTTTCCATCAATTTTTTCCTTTGTTTACCTTTTGGTATTTCTAGCTAAAATACCATAAAATCCCCAAATTCGATCATATGAGGGAGCTGCCCCTCTCAAACGCAGAGGAAGATCGCTGCTCCATAGCGATCTCTCCAACTGTTGGCCATTTTGTTGCTACTCTTCAGGCAAAATAGAGTCATTCTTGAAGATTTAACAGCAACAACAAATCTATTTACCAAGACCACCATAGTTGAGAAGGGTAATTCTGAGCATGTTGGAGGTGCTGAAATGAAGGAATTTTTCATGGTTCTAATATACTTTTGAACCCTTTCATTCTTACTCCTCTTGGGACTTTTATGGTTGCATATATGGGACATTTTTGGCTATAAATGATCTCCCTATGTGTCATTATTGTTGAACTCCATTCATTCCACATTGGCTACGTTGGGATTTGTCTTCATTTTTTATTGAAATCAAAGGAAAGGTATTCTTCATGTCAATTATTTTAATTGTTGATTTTCTTTATGGGATTGTGAAATGGAAATGCATGTGTAGACTCCATTAATGGACTATGAAACTTATTAAAGAGATTGTGTCTAGGTAATGCCTTCATAGAGTTTTACAAAACTTCATATCTAAATGATATTAAGTTAGTTTTTATTATTATTTTGAAACATTTATATTGCAGCCCTATGTATGCATACTTTTTTCCCGTTAGAGTTTCCTAAACAAACTTAAACTCTCTTAATTATTGCTGATTTAAGTGAGTTTACTTAAGTTGGATTTGTGCTAAAAAGGGGTTTGAAACCCTTATTAATAATTGAATCATTGGCCATCCTTTTCTTGATTTATTACTTCTTCAAAAGCTCTAATTATTGCTTATTTGGATGTCTCGCTTTAAATTGGGGGTTTTATTATTTTATTTCATTATACTTTGATTCTTGTAATCCTTGCAAGTCATGTGGGATTAAAATGTGTTGATTTTTGTATGCAAGTATTGTAAATTTTATGACTTTGTGTATTGATTTGTCGGTATATTTATGAAATCTGTGTGTGTTCTTAGGTGGTATATTAATAAGAGGGGCTTGTTGAATTGTAAACCATGTCTTCTTGTGAAATATATGTGATTACGATGTTGTTTAGACCCTTCTTATACCTTTACGAGCTTGTGAAATAAATGTGACCATTTGTGTATGAAGCTTATGCATTATAGGATTGTGAGTAATTTATATGTGTAGCCAAGAATGGCTTAAGTGTTCAATCTAAGTTATAATTTGTGTGTGAGTCTTGTGTAAACCAAGAGGTGGATTCTAGAACTTTGGAATAAAATTTATGTGTAGGCTGTTGGTGTATAATGTTTGGTATGTGGATTCATGGCTCTTATCCATAGTAGGGGGGTGCCTAGAGTAGCGTAGTGCTCTCACATGCATTTGATGATGATATTATGGTTGGATGGTAGCTAACTTGCCTCCTCTCTGGTCTTGGGTGGTTTTGGTAGTTCTTGATCTTGGTACAAAAGTTGGTGATAAATATGGAGCCTTAGAAATGTAACATGGAGTTCAAATACAACTCTTATAGATTTTTGGTATGTTGTAGCATAATAAAAAGTTGTATATGGTGATATTTGTGATCCATGATTATTTATTGTGATTATATTTTTATTTAATATTATTGATATTCTTAATCCATCCATGTATTGGAACACGAGTCTTAATTCTAATCTATAAATAAGTATACAATTTTTCTTTTCTAATTTCTTTTTTTGGTTCCATATTTTTTGTGATTTTCTCCACCTTTCTAACCTTCATGGTTTTCATTTTTTATTTTCTCCAATTTCTTTTTTGGTTTTTATTTTTTATTTTTTCCAATTTCTTTTTTGGTTTTTATTTTTATTTTATTTTTGCTATATATTTACACAAAAAAAATGAGTGCTCTCATCTCCACCCTGCTATGACTATAGAATGCCTCTCAGCATAACTATGTCATGAGTCTTATATTGCTCAAAGTAAGTATACTAGTATGCCATCATTTTGAGATGTTTACAAGGGTTGTTTTGAATTATAGCACATACGATACATAATTGTATGCATTAGTTTCAATGGTTAAAAGTGGAAAAATTGCTAATGGAAAGAGAAACCATTGTGCATATTGATTGAACCAACCATTACAATAGTGGAAAGATCAAACCAAATTATAGTAGTCATGCCACTACAATTGGATGGATTTTTTTCTACAATTATATCTCATGACTAAATATAAGTGTGGGGTTACTAACAAATTGGCATATTGTATGCTTTAGAGACCACCAGTTTTTTAGAAATTGGTACGTTGGCTTTGTTGGAACCATTTAGCAAAGAGGTATATGCTAAAGATTATGTCAATGATGAAGATTTCACCAAAGTTTATAGATCAACAAGTCAAGTTAAGTAGGATGAATTAAGTTTGTTTTTACATCTTACATGGTCTTTTATAGTGTGTGCCAAAAGAATATTAGTGTTGCTCATTTAATAGGAGCACATTCCTCATGGGTGGCTAGTCATTTTGGGGTGAAAAAAATAATTACACATCTCTAGAACTATGTCTATTGGTCATATTTGTAGGTGGACGTACCAAGGTTTATATGTGGTTATCAATTATGTAGTGTATGCAAGCCCAATAATAAAAAATTGGGGTTGTACCAACCATTGTTAGTGCCTCAAAGGCTATGATAAATCACATACATTGAACTTGTAGGTGGTTTGAAAAACAAACATGGTAACAATTATATTTTTGTTATTGTAAATCACTTTTCAAATATGTGTATCCTAGTTGCTTGCAAGAAAAATCCAAGCATAAGTGATACAATCGATTTTTTTAAAAATGTGTGGATTCATTTGGTCTTCTAGAAATTATTATTTTAGATTGTGACATGAGATTCATGAGAAAATTTGGGTGCACATTGTGGAGTAGGATGAACACAAAACTCAATTTATGTATGACATTCCATCATCAAATGAATGGGTAAATGGAGGTGGTTAACTAAACATTGGTGCAATTGCTAAGATGGTATGATTAGAGTTGAGATGTTGGGATGAGAATTTTGTCTAAATTCAACACTCCTATAATAGAATCATTCATTCATCAGTTCTAACTTGAAACTTTTCAAGGCTTGCTTTGGCTATTTTTTGCCTAGCCCATTTGATGTTTATATTGCATAGTTGAAGGAAGCAAAGGTGGATGTGGTGGATAGGGAAAAATGTTGATAGATAAGGTGAAACAAGTCCATGTTAGTTTTTAGGAAAGACTTAAGGAGTCTCAAGAATTATGCAAATGTCACCATGAACAACATAGAGTTGAGTACAAATTTCATGTGGGTGACAAGGTTGGGTATATCTTGGTAAAGAGAGACTACAAGGCATGTCATGAATAATCAAACCATTGAGACCTATATGGTTCATTTTAGATCATGAAGTAGGTTGGAACAATGCTTTTAGATTAAATTTGACTAATTATATGAAGATCTTTTCCATAATCAATGCACGGACAAGTTGAGATTGTTTAAATTTTTGTTTCTTGATGGAGAGGATGATGTTGTGATGCCTAGTATGAAGAAATTTTGTATTTGAAGAATAAAGGCCACTAGTTAGGACTAAACTTGTGAGAAAAATTCATTTCCAAATTGAAGATGATAAACAATGAATAACAATTGGCAAGTGGTTGAGAAGGTATAAGGGTTGGTTCAAATCATCCCCAAAGGCTTCAATTCAATTTGTTGAAATCAAATTTAAGTGGAGAAGTAAGTTTGCTTAGTTTTCCACTTCCATAGGTGGTGAACATGATGTTCACCTCAATAAATGCATCACAAGAAACACTAAACTAATTATTGGTAAAGAAGCAAACTAGTTTTGATATGGGCCAAAGGCTAGAATTTCAAGAGTTTTTAAATTTGAAACAATTCATCTGGGTGTCTTTCAACATTCCATTAGGTATGGGATGTTCGTAAGGGTCTATATGAATATGTTTCATGAATGTACAATGGTTGCCTCTTTGAGTAGACATTTTATAATGCTCTTGGAGTGCAATTGCTTGGAGATTGATAGAGTTTTCTTATAGTTGAAGGTAGATTAGGTGTGTAGGGACTACATGGACATGTTGGATGTCCTAATGAACCTTGTAAAGTGATGTAACACTCATATGAACCTTATATATAATGTCACGATGCATGAAACTGAACTATTCTTAGAGTTTTCTTCCCTTTAAGGGTTTCTCTAGTTGTATGGTTTTGTGTTGTCTCATTTTCATGGTGTTTGATCTCTGTTATTTTTGTTTCCATTGATTTACTTCATTTTTATCATGTTATTTTAATTGTATATGTTCAAATATGATGTTATATGTAGTGTTTAGTAATTATTTGAGTTAGGAAGAACTTAGGATATCTATTGTTGGTGAGAGCTTGGGGTATAGCTTCATCTCTTAATAGATTAGTTGAATATTAAATATCTATTAAGAAGGGTTCATGTCTAAGATTGTATTATAATCTTTTTGTTATTAATAATACATTAAGGCTCTGTAAAGTATGTAATTCCATAACAAAACTTACTGAAGTAAATAATCAACGTATTTACATTAACTCTATAAAAAGGATAAATCTTATATATATCAATAATAATGACATTAAATCTTTTAAAATCACATGCTATATCCAGGTTAGCACTATATACAATTCTTCTTAGGCTCTCTTGCCATAAATCATCTCAAATAACAACAATGTATAATAATCAAGTACAAGTAATGAATAATAAATCAAATCACTCTCTCCAACTGCCACTAATCCACTTGGTCATCCACAAACCAAGAGATGGGAACATGGCCCAGGTACTTTTCCACCCAACCATGAAGCAATTACACTTCCCCAAATCCCTTCATGACATGAAGGAAACCCAGCCTTGTACGAAATATCTAGCAACCTGGAAACAAATGGTAAGAGGGAACACTTGATGCAACCTAAAGTCTAAATGCAAATCTAATGATGATGTGCAAATGTCTTGAACAACAAGATGTGGCAGAGGTATATATAAATAATATTTTCCTAGACAAATATTCATCTATTTCAATGAATTCCTAGCTTGGCCAAGCATATAAAATAGTTTAAGGTCAAATCCCAAAAAGAGGAAAAGCCATCTTTGTTTTCTCACATTTGGCATCTTGGCCCAAGAAGTAACCCCAAACACACATAAAAGATACACTACTTTCTTTTACAACAAACTAATTCTTTTCTTTTGCACAATCAAAATGAATTAACTTTCAAGCAATAATTCTAATGAAAAAGCTTAAGCATATGTTTATTCAAGATGCATAAATAAGACATAAACTGAAGATAACTTAACTCATTCCATTCTTAATTACCTCACAATAATCTTGTGCCTAGATCTTATAACACATACTTTTGCGTAGATACAACTATACATTCTTTACTTTTTCTCAATCAATTACATTTCAAGCAATATTTATAACAAGGAGCTACATTTAATCATTCCAAGATACACATAGATTTCTATAAAACTGGTTATAATCTTTATCCCATAATTCATTGATAATTTCCCAAAAATAAAATAAAACAAATAACTCTAGATTTTCCTAACTACAAGTAGGCTTATAGTTCCACTCAATTAAGGTCATAATATGGATTTTAAAAAGATAAAACTATTTAACAACTTCAATATTGCAAAAAGAACATCATTAAAAGTGAAGGCTTAAGAAGAAAGTTGATCAAATATATCCTAAATCTTCTTGGAGAACCCTACTGTCTGCTACAAGAAATTAGGTTAAATGCTACAGGAAAGTAGAAGAGTCTACTATAGGAACAGTAAGTTGCTATAGAAAGACAACAAGTTGCTACAGAAAGGCAGCAAGCTACTATAGTATGATGCTACAAAAAGACAACAAGTTGCGACATGAATGATTCCAGCTAAAGGATTGAAATACTGCTACACCAGGAAAATAAAATAGACTGCTACAGGTTTAAAGTTTGTTGTGACAGGAAACTCTGAGTATGCTACAAATATCACATAGCTATGATAGTAAATAAAATAGCAGTGATAGGAATAACAACTGTTCTGACGGGAACCATTTAAACTATGGCAGGAATGAAATAAACAACAACAACATGGATAGAATAAACTATAGCAGTAGGAGTATATACCAAAAAGTAGGCTAATAGCAACATAACACTAAGGTTGATTATTATTCATAGGTTGAATCAAGAAATTAGTAGGACAAGAGATTTATTCCAAGGCCAACAATCTATAACAAGAGGATGTTGCCAATGCAAACAGGCTGAACAAGAGAACATTGTAGATACCATAATACTTGGGCATTTACAATAATAAAAGGAAGATTTAATATGTTTTAAGACTTCTTCTTCCTACAGGTCATATATACTAGCATGAGATAGTTGAAAAATAATACACAGGTCTATTCATAGCTTAACAGATAGAGAGCCTCTTTGTTACAAAAGAAGGTCAAAGAAAATAACATTTAGGCCGATTTTAAAGGTTAAACAACAAATATTAGTGGTTATATAACAAGAAGGAAGTCTAACATGCCAGACCTTTTAAGATAACAATAAAAAATGAATAGTAGGTCTTATGGCAAGGAACACAACATGTTGGTTAATATAATAACCACAAGTTGATTCACAAAAAAACATCAAATAGGGCCGCTACAAAATAGTGAATTCCACTACTTGCAGCTACAAGATTCAAACAAAACAACAGTTGAGTACAAAAGACAAGTTGATAAAAATGATCACACATATCAAATAAAAGTAGTATACAGGCCAATATATAGTCTTAATAGCTTACACAACATAAAAGACTTTGTAAAAATAAACCAGAAAGTAAAATACTGGCTATACAAGAATCCTCTGTAGATTGATCTTCTCCTCCTATCTCCTTCCATTGCTATTGTTCACAGTCCTCCTTCTCTCTTTTTGTTGTTGGTCCCCTGTTCTTCATTATTGTTGTTGTATTGATTCCTTTCTCCTTTTCCACTATCCCCTATTTTATGCATCCTCCTCCCTAATCTTGGCATTGTATATTTAGCTCCAGATTTTTGCACGCCCTTGGCATTGAAATTACCACCAATTATTCATTTTTCCTTTTAAACTCTCTCTTATTTCTATTGTCCATATTGCATGGAAAAGAATTATTTTTATTATTTTTAGATTTCAATTTATAATATATATTATTAATGTCATATACTTATCTTTAATAATACATCTTTATTTAAGCCTAACAAAGAATATATTTATATTTATTAACCAACTTATTTATATAAAGAAGAAAACGCTTTTATTAATTATAATTAAATAAAATCATACTATACATTATTATATTTAGTTTTGCTAATATATTCTTGAATTAAATAATATATTTTAAATACTATATTTTTATTTTAAACCTATCAAAGATATTGTTTTTCAAGCAAGAGTTATATATATATATATATATAAACACTTTTAATAATTAACGAATAAATCAATTGAAAACAACTCATATAATTTTCATTAAATCTAGAGTTGAAGAAATTATAATTACATAACAAACTTATATAATTTAGAAAACATTCTAGAGCAACGAAAACACATTTTTATCTAGTCATTCAACATCAATTACATTCATTCACTATATAAAATACTCAACCAAGACTAGCAACCACATAATGATAAACAATAAAACCATTCAATGATGCAATATGATATGAAACTATGTGAGTGTGTGAATGCATCAGGTTTATCCATCCCATCAGTTCTTGCCAGGCGACTAGAACATCTCTACTTGAACTATGTTCTTGTCTTTGACATTTCTCCTACACTCAATCACACTTAGATTTTCATTAATAGGTTAGTCCTTATAATCATAGCTAAGGCAAAATAAAATATACATCCATAATTATTCCAATAATATTCCATTATTAAAATCAACTTTCAAATTCATGCTTTATAACATTAACAATAATTACTTTCACATACTAGAATAACTCATAGTAAAACAATCATAGTAAAAAGTCCAATGATCTAATTTATAATAAAATCCAAAAATAAGATGTAACATCCTTCCCCACTAGGAAGAGACATCGTCCCGATGTCTTATCTCATACATACTAAAATAATAGAAATATATCACTATAACAATCAAAGTATCAATAAAGTATTATCAAATTAGACAAATTACCTCTACTAATGCCCTTTACATAGACTCCTATGTGGCACCATCCACAATGTATTGGTCCTACTCGACCCTATACAGAACCATATCTTTGTTTTGCATTTAACATTGCATCTATCAAGAAAAATTCAAGTATATAATCAATTAATACAATCTATACCCATGGTGCAACTGCCAATACAATGTATATAACCAACACATGGTACAACTACCACCCAATTGCATTCATTCTAGCATAAGGTTAATAATCTCATCTTTAATGCATGCCAAACAAGACATAAATCAATTCGTCATAGACACATACAAGCATGAATTAGCATCACAATGCACATGCAATCTCACAGTAACATAATATAATATCAAAATATTAGTCCTCCAAACCAACACTAGGTCGAGGTGTCAAAACAATAAAATAATCTCCAAAGGTGCACCAACTAGGTCATAACCAACTATTGAGCATACAACTACTCTAAGACTACTCCACTCCATTCTCCAACTATTACTACAATGAGAAGAGGCTCTAGCCAAAATGTGTAACAGACTACAAGCAAGTCAAGTCCACAAAAACTCAGAACCACAACTATGCTAAGATAACCTCTCAAGCTATCTACTAATTCTAAGGAATACTCACAAGGCTACCATACACATTTTCAAGGAGAATTACAAACAAAAGATTACTCTCTCAACATTCCTTCCTTAGGCACTACTGGCAACAAAAGAACTCAAGGTTCATGAAAAGTTAACTCAAAAAGGTTATAGGCATCACTACTGCACCTTTATCTTGACCAAAAGCATGCCTCAACTCTAGACATGGTTTCCCCACATGAGGTACTTCCTCACATTTCACTCCTAAAAGAGAGGGTTTCTCTAATGCTCAAGCTCTATACTGCCAAAACTAGGGTCAACCAAACCGGTTCTTAGAGGGAAGAATCTAACCACACCTTCTAGTAGCACAAGCACTTCCATCAAGCAAGACTTAGCAACTTGTTACTCACTAGGAGCGCATCTACAAGTGCTACAACTCATCAACAAGATGCAAGGATACTCATGACACCTCTTCAACTCTTAACTATGCTAGATCAAAAAGATCAATCAATATAAAATGATCACAAGTTCATGATCGATTAGGAAACACATAGCTTCCTCATGGCTTAACACCAAGTATCCATAAATAGAATATAAAGGACAACATCTTCATCACACAAGAATTCCATCCCTTCCAACATCAATCTAGGAAACCTCCAACAACTAAGGAGAAACTTTAGAAGTAACTGATTCCCAAGGTTGGCAAACTCAAAAGTAAGAAGACAATTATAATACCATAAATATATACATTACATGCTCATGCACTAAGTAAGGTTCCATCTCGCCCTATGCTATGTCAAAACATAAGCGTAGTTATGAAACTCTCAAAAAAAGGACACACCAAAACAACACTCTCCAAAAGCAAGATTTAATCCAGCGAGCTCTCTACATATCTCGTTCACATAGACAACATTTAATTTCAAATGAAATTCAACTCATATCAACTAATCCATAGTGACACAAAAATCCATTTCAGAACTTCCTCAACAATTCAAACAATGTTCATTGCATCTAAAAAAAATCAAATAATTCAATCTACCAAAGCTCTTAGTAACACACATGCCACGAAACAGTATATTCTCCACATCCTACTCCCTTATATGACCCATCAGAGGCCCATCATGGACATGATAGAAAACATAACATGATACATGATCAGCAGTTTAAAATATTCAAGCATATCCACCGATAATAAATAAATAAATAAATTCTAGAGAAAAGAAAAAGACAATTCCAACAATAAGGCATAAAATGCACACAATTTCAACAGTAAATCCAACATGACCATCAAGGTCACAAGATAAGTAAATATCAAATTTTGATGGCTATACTTTTTCATAAATAAGCTTAAAATTTCAATGTTGGTCCTTACAACATTTAGAGAAATTACCAAAGTCAAATGAATAAAATATGAAAATTCAAAAGTTCCACATTACATGAACTATGTGACTAATTCTAGCCACTAGAGAGCGAGTATGATGTTGCACTATGCTCATGTCCCAAGATGAGGTGAGAAAGATAATATACTCAATCACACCAAACATATGAGTCTTTAAGACTCCAATCACATCTATAAGTGTAGATCATTTCTATTTAACCACACAAACATCACTCAAGACACCCAACAACAAAGGTTGCATCCCATTCAAGGAAATCACAATCATCATGCAAAGACACATAGTTGACATACACTAGCAACCATCTAGCAACCACAATTAAGCTAGGATGAAATCAGGTTCACAAACCAAGTTATCTATACACATTAATCTCACCAACAAGTAGTGGTTAACACTTCTCACCAAATGAGGATTCACCAAGCATATGGATAATGCATTAATGCAACATTCTTATGAGACCAAAATTTCTTCACAACTTGATGACATGCATACTAAATGCACACTAAACAACAGGGAAAATCACAACTCAAAGTCACAAGATATAGGGTTTGCTAATTCACTCAAGATTCTAACACCTCAACATCATAAGGACTATGCAAATGACCCTTTTCACACCCCTTTTTTCTATTTAACTCTTCAAATAATGCAATGCAATAAATACACCCAAGTTCCCACATGAATCCTAGGGAAGAATTCAATCTAGGAACATAAGTCATTACCCTAAATGATCTATCTAGCAATGCAACGCAATACTATCTTTCTTACAACTGAATAATAAATCCTTACTTAGGGACATGCTCTTTATAAGACAATGCAATATGCATTTCAAGAAACCATTTACCATTCACTAGGCAGAGGCAATTATTAAAATATGACAAGCATATGATCAAACATCATCTTTCACATACTAATGCATAACTCTTAAAAGAGCAAATTAAGTTCAATCACACTCAAGAACATAGTATTTTCTTTCACACAAGGTTCTCATAACTCCACTATCAAAATTGGTCACACAAGCTTGAACATGACCCTACAAAGGTCACTCGAGTACTCACACACACTGCGAGGGTCCATGTCAAGTATTTAGGACATCCAGAAGAAAAACACACATAAGAAACTTCTCAACAACCACTAGGGTCTATCTAACCCTGAAACAATGTATTCCTCACCACACACATGCAAGGAAGACATAAAAAAAGAAGGCACATGCTACTCACTGCACGCAACCACACAAGGACCCACACATGCTTGAACAAACTAAGAAATACACACCCCAGAGTTCCCAATGCTAGAACCGCGCTCTGATACCATATGTAAAGTACACAATTCCATAACAAAACTTACTAAAGTAAATAATCCACTTATTTACATTAACTCAATAAAAAGCATAAATCTTATATATATCAATAATAATGACATTACATCTTTCAAAAGCATGTGCTATATCTAGGTTAGCACTATATACAATCCTTCTTAGGTTCTCTTTCCATAAGTCATCTCAAATAACAACAAGGTACAATAATCAAGTACAAGTAATGAATAATAAATCAAATCACTCTCTTTAACTGCCACTAGTCCACATGGTCATCCACAAGCCAAGAGATGGAAACATGGCCCAAGTGCTTTTCTGCCCAACCATGAAGCAGTTACAATTCCCCGAATCCCTTCATGACATGAAGAAAAGCTAACCCTACACTAAACATCTAGCAACCTGGAAACAATTGGCAGGAGGGAAAAATTGATGCAAACTAAAGTCTAAATGCAAATCTAATGAAGATGTGAAAATATATATAAATAAAGTTTTGCTAGACAAATATTCATCTATTTCAATGAATTCCCAGCTTGGCCAAGCATATAAAATAGTTTAAGGTCAAATCTTGAAAAGAGGAAAAGCTATCTCTATTTGCCCACATTCAGCATCCTAGCTTGAGAAGTAACCCCAAACACACACAAAAGATAAACTACTTTCTTTTAAAGAAAACTAATTCTTTTCTTTTGCACAATCAAAATGAATTCACTTTCAAGCAATAATTCTAATGAAAAGCTTAAGCATATGTTTATTAAAGATACACAACTAAGACATAAACTGAAGATAACTTAACTCATTCCATTCTTTATTACCTCAAAATAATCTTGTGTCTAGATCTTATAACACATACTTTTGCCTAGATACAACTATACATTCTTTACTTTTACTCAATCAATTACATTTCAAGCAATATTTCTAACAAGGAGCTGCATGTAATCATTTCAAGATACACATGAATTGCTATAAAATTGGTTATAATTTTTATCCCATAATTTCCCAAAATTAAAATAAAACAAATAACTCTAGATTTGCCTAACTGAAGGCAGGGTTATAGTTCCACTCAATTAAGGTCGTAACAAGGCTTTTAAAAAAATACAATTGTTTAACAACTTCAATATTGTGAAAAGATCATCATTAAAAGAGAAGGCTTAAGATGAAAGTTGATCAAATATATCCTAAATCTTCTTGGAGAACCCTATTGTCTACTACAGGAATTCAGGTTAAATGCTACAGGAAAGAAAAAGAGTATGCTACAAGAACACAAGAATACAATCTATAGGAACCGTTACCAGTCTGCTACAAGAATAGTAAGCTGATAGAGAAAAACAACAAGCTGTTACAAATAGACGAGCTACTACAGTAAGCTGCTACAAAAAGATAGCAAGCTGCTACAAAAAGATAGTAAGCTACTAAAGGAATGATTCAAACTAAAGGATTTAAATACTACTGCAACAGGAAAATACAATAAACTACTATAGGTTTAAAGTTTTCTATGATAGGAAACTTCAAGTATGCTACAGATATCACATAGCTGTGATAGTAAATAAAATAGTAGTGAAAGGAATAATAATTGCTGCAACAAGAACCATCTAAACTATGACAGGAGTGAAATAAACAACAACAACAGGGATAGAATAAACTGTTGAAATTAAGGAACACTGAGAGGGGGGGTGAATTAGTATTCTGCAAAACTTATTAATATGTTCCTTTATAAGTTTACCACACACATTCAAATGAAAGAAGCATGAACTTAAGAATAACAACAACAAGATCATCACACATGAACACCAAGATTTTTACATGGAAACCCAGTTAAGGGAAAAACCACAGTGGGGGTTAACCCATAAGATTTTATACTTTGTTAAAAGTATTACAAAATGGGAAGGCACATGCCTTCGGGCGCACTACCAAGAGCTCACTATTCAAAGGAGGCTCACTGCCTACAAGATTAATTACAGGAGTTCACTAAAATTCTTGAACTGAAGAATAGAATCTAACAATGCAAGATTATAGTTTGGGTTAGGCTCAATATACTGACTTTACACACTTCATCTCTTACTTCCCTGTTTTATTGTTTTGCCATGATCTGAGGCTCAAATCTTCACACCTCTCACCTCATATTCACATAACCATATCTCAAAATTCTTCCACCGATCGATTATATATATCTGTAACATGAAATTACATCAACTACAGTCAGCCTCAAGAAAACTTAGAAACTTTTCAAGATCACTATTCTGTCGACTGAATCCATGCACAAACATTAATGCTGACCAAGACCTATGTACTCAAGTCACCACACATGTTGGCCAATACCACTAGATCTCATACATTACTCAACCAATCACTTCTCTCAATCCGCACAAGGATCAAACACCAAGTTGGCCTATTCTTCATCAGACTGAATTGTCTAACCAAAACCTAATACTCAGATGCTTGTAACTTTCAATCCCTTCATCATCGAAGGCTAAATATTTGGATTTAGGTAACCCTAACATCCCTTAACATTCCCTCAGATCTACAACACAACATGATTACTTGTGGAGAGATGTGGACCAGAATGTTGAACCCTATCATATGCTCTGTTCCTATCTATCCAGACTTAGATAAATCTGCAATCTAACTTTTAGTATGATCAAATGATATAATGTGGACATGTAAGATAGATTCAATTGCCATCAATAACAACACTTGACATGCCCAGCAGTGTCTCTTGCCAACAATCTCCACCTTTGGCATTGATGGCAACACTTAGTGAAAAATGACTAAGTGTTAGAACAGCTCCCCCTTACTATGTACACTTGTGATTTCCAATGCTCCCCCTTAGATGAATTCCTTATTTTTCACTGCTTTCCACTCCTCCACTATGTACACTTGTGACTTCCAATGCTCCCTCTTAGATAAATTCCTCATTTTTCACTGCTTTCCACTCCTTTGACATCAATGGCATAGGGCAAGATCCACATACCAAAACTTACGCCAAAACTCTATGTATATACTCTTGTATATGAACACACAGTCCTTAAGCCTTGTTCATCAACAAAAAGATATCACCAAAAATGTTTTTCAACTATGTCAACTCACTGTCCCAGTTCTTCTTTATGCTGCCCAAAATGGATATATACCCACTGAACAAAAATGCCTGTGATTTTGCCTTTTGAAGATTAGTAGGATCACAAGTAGCAGTAGCAATTTGGGATTCTACCAATATATCATACATAGTCTCTAACTTAGGGGAAATTAGTCCGCGAAGCTCATCCAATCTATCCAAAACATTAACCTTATCCTTCTCCAAGTTACTCAATTCATTTGGCATCACTACTTGACATTCCTTAGTTGTTACAGACTCAGTTAAAGGACTATAGGATTGAGAGATGTTAGACAATTTAAGCTCTAAGTCCTTAGTCTTCTTCTTAATATCTTCAACAACTTTAGACTGATTTAGGCATAACTTATAAATCTCTACACCTTTAGAGAGGGCATTTTGAACACTCTTTACACCGATATCAAAGCACTGATCTATCATAAATAATTATTTTCTTTATTTCAGTAAATCCCTTCTCATTAAATTCATTTCGGACTTTAACTTCTATTGACTTCTCAAAAGTTTCAAAATGAGTACTTACAGTGTTTATTAGACTCTTCAACTGACCAGAGGGAGAATCAGATGAATCCTTATGAAAAGTTGGCATAATATTTTCCAAGATGCCAGAAGCAAGACCAAGCAACTCACTGTCCTCAAAGTGAGATTTCAAGATCTCCTTTCTTACCTTTTCTTGTGTAAATGATGCTAACTTCATCATTTGAATAGGGGAAATGTATCAAAATTTATAGGCCCTTGAATTAGATCAGGTTCATCAAGATCAAGCTTATCTTCCTCGAGAAATTTCTTCACTACATCTCCAGTGTCTCTTGCCGTGCATGCAGTTTCATATTTCATCTCCTGAGATTCACAATTCAGGTCCTTACCAGTATCATCAACAGGATCATCTTGTTTTTGTTCTTCAACATTCTTAGCTACTTTTCCTTTCTATGCAACATCAACAATGTCTTCTGCATTCTTTTCTAGATGTTTTTGTGTATCCTCAGTAGCAACATTATGATCATTTTTATCAAATTCCTCAACATCCAGAATGGAGGAATTAACTCCATCATCAGTTTCTTCTTCAACAGTGGGACGATTATGCCTTTTCAATGTATTCAAAAGAATCTCCTGAGTATCTTCAACTACCTTATCAATCTCACCCAGCATGAGCTTATTCATTCTGAACTTGCTCCTGAAGTCCTATTTCACTTCTTTGAATATTAGGTTTATTTGCTCCAGAGTAATTTGAGGACACAATTTTATTAGTGAATGCTCCTGAAGCTCAATATCTTTAACTTTTGCATTTTCTTTTCTTATTTCTAGAGTTTTTGCAAGGCTTTCTATAATTTCAGAAGTTATTTCAAATAAAGTCTTATTATATATGTTCAAGTATTTGACTATTGCTTCCTCCAAAACTCTCTTATCAACATCACTGTAACGATCATGAAATTCAGTCATTGGCTTTAAGTTTCCATCTACAATGATTGACTTAATGATGTCTTCCATAGAAAGAGTAGGCTTCTCAACATAAGCCTTTGACTTATTTCTTTTACTCAACTTTTTGCTTCCATAGGGCTTCTCCTTAGACACTTTAGCAACTTTAGTGCTTGAGACTTTCAACTCTTTAACCTCATCATCTGAATCAATTTCTTCTTCATCCTCCTTCTCCACACTAACATATGATCTTTTGCCCATTACTTTTGTCCTTTTTCCTTTCTTACCGGCATGGTTTTCTTTTAATTTTTCTACAGTAGAAGAAGGTGATGTACCAGAGGTTGAATCATAACTCCTAGTAGTCCTTGACTTAGAAAGGGATTCTGCTAGAACACTTCCCTATTCCCTGTCTTGCTTCTCTTTCTCATCTTTCTTTGTCCTTTCCCTGAATTGTCTCATAGCTTCCTTGGTAAGGCCTAAATTCTCAGCCAACTGCTCAACTTCTTTCCTCACAGTCCTTTTGATTTCAGGAGCCTTGAATTCAAGATGCAATTTTAGTGAAATCTCTTCATATGTTCCAAATCTCTCCTCAACTGGATCCCTAGGCTGGCTCAACAGATGTTGTGCATACAACTCCAATACATGTCCATTCACTTCATACCCCATGGGCATGATCCACACAACTCTAGGTTCCACTGCTTCAATTTTGCACTGACCAATAGTAATCATAAAACAAATGGTGCCTTTGTATTTCTCAACCATAGCCCTAGGTATTCTATCCCTAGCCTCTATCTTACTCTAGAAATTTTTGAAGAATCCCCAAAGTATAGATTTTTGTGCCTCATAATTACTGAAACCATTCAAATAATTTCTAATTTGAATTGCTACTGGTTTGTCATTAGACCAATATACATTCTTCTTTCCAAGGAACTCACTTAAGAAATAAAAGAAAAGACACATAATTTATGTACCAAATTTGAATGAGTACTTCTTGTCCTTCTTTATCTTGCTTAGATTCTCCATAAGCTGGTTCAACAACAGTTCACATAGATCATAGTCTGCATCTTCTTTTACCATCTGATATGCAGTATAAATAGCTATTTCGGACACTGAATTTTCTTTGCTAGAGAAATATATCTTGTACCCTATCACCATCGATGTGAATCTAACCCTGTGATCCTCTATATCATTTATAGTCATAGCTCTTTTATCAAATTTTGATCCAATTGCCTCTATGACTTCCTGATTCTTCACAACCTTCAACTGAGGAAGAGTACCAGTTGAATTCAACCCTATAACTACCCTTATTGCATCTTTTGTGGTCTTAAATGGATGATTTAGCCACAAAAATTTATCATGGATACAGCTTAAGACATACCGAACCCACTCGTCCTCTGCGAAATTCAGAAACTCAACAAATTGTATGAATTTCTTATCTTTCAAGGCTTTGTACTCTAGTTTAAGCTCAAAATCATCATCTTTTAAGTGATTAATGAATAGATCAAAAAACCTTGAGTTGCTATGCTCCTCTAGAGGCGTGTGAATGTAAGCTCTAATATCCTCTATGTGAAGAACTCCATATGGAACACCAGAAAATGCTCCCACCAGATTAACTTCAATGGACTTGAAAGGGTGCTTCTTAAACTTTGGCCTAGGTCTGTCAGTGATATTCACAACCAGAGGTGTAGTCATTTCAAAAAGATCACAAGTTCAAAGCTTCGCAGAAAAATACCTTTTTCCACGGGATTAGGGTTAGCTGTTGAATTCACTTTTCGCACTCCAAATCCTTGAAATCTTAGCTCAGACACTCTTCTCCTTGTTCTCTTCATATGCAAAGTGGTTAAAATGTTGAGTGAATGACCTTTTATACTCCGCAAAACCTAATTTTCCATTGTAATAAATGCTTTGCCCTAATTCATCCGGTTACATTATTTCTGAATATAGTCAAGCTTCAATTGCTCCGCAATCAATTGCATTAGCTTCTTTTCTTCTAGAATTTTCTTCAATAGATCTATAATAAACTTCTTTATCTTCATTCATCATGCCAAATTCAGGCACCCACTTACTAGCAGAGAGAATTAGATTTTCAATGCAGCTCCCCTAAGCCAGAGCTCCTGTTTCAATTCCTGGAGGAATTATCAGCACCAGATTCTAGTGTGGACCTATCACTATCATTCATTACACTTTTCTTCACCCATCATTTCATTCTAGATCTTATTCACATCTACTTTGCCCTTGCTTTTGTCCATCTTCTGCTCTATTTTTCCTTTACCTGCCTATGAGTTCTCCTTTCTGTTTCTACAAAATTTAGCAATATGTATGGATTTGTTGCAGCTAAAACACACAATCTTATTTCTTTGACAATTATATGTTGGAGCAAGTTTAGATCTGTATTGTGTTGCAATATGCCCAAACTTATTGCAAGTAAAACATCTTCCATTCAACACTTGTTTGTTCTTAGGAGGATTCCTTGATCCACTTCTGCATTCCTCAGCCTTATGACCTATCTTTTTGCAAGTAAAGCATTGACTGAAGAAAGATGAAACATTTTGATTCACATTACTTCTGCATTGATTAGCTCTATGACCGTACTTATTGTATTTGAAAAAAATACCATTGAAAGATGGATACCTTTGACCATTAGGTTGTCTTACCGGAGATCTTCTAAGATTCCTTCTTTGATTTCTTGCTTCAAGATTTCTTTGACTAGATCCAGAGCTTTCACCTTTCTCAAATCCTAGACCATGCTCATCATCTGCCTTCTTCTTACTATCAAGCAACACCTCAGGTTTAGTTGAGCTTATCTTGAACTTCTCTTTATATTCATTTGCAACTTCTAAGTCATGTTTAAGAATGACAATTTGTCTTTCAAGTTGTTCTTCATTATCCCTAGTTTCTTGTAGATCAAATTCTAGATGGCCAATTATTCTATCCAATCTACAGTAATATTTTGTTCTTTCTTTCATAGATTGATTTAGTTTTTCCTTAGTTTTCTTCCTTTCCTCAATTTCCTTGGTTAGCTCCATCACCCTAGGTTCCATCTCATGTTTTAAGACAACAACTTCATTGGCCAACTTCTCACACTCCTTTGTCTTTTCCTTTAGAGCCTCATCCATGTTTTTGTCGTCATTCTAATTTGCTAGCTGTTGAAGTAGCTCCTTCCTCTTTTCATTAGATTTGCTCAGTTGTCCTTTTAAAGTCTTAATGAAATCTTTAGCATCTTTAAGATTCTCTTACAGATCTTTAATTTCTACTCTGAACAGATCATGATCTTCTAAGGCTACTTGAAGTTGTTGATTGATACCATCAGAATACTTGAATGAACACATTGAAACACCTTCCCAAATCTTCCTCAAGCTGTTAAACTTCTTCTAAGGAACCTTGATCTGATACCAGTTGTTGAAATTAAGGAACACTAAGAGGGGGGTGAATCAGTGTTCTATAAAATTTATTAATATATTCCTTTATAAATTTTCCACGTACATTTAAATGAAAGAAGCATGAAGTTAATAATAGCAACAACAAGACCATCACACATGAACACTAGGATTTTTACATGGAAACCTGGTTAAGGTAAAAACCATGGTGGGGGTTAAGCCACAAGATTTTATACTTTGTTAAAAGTATTACAAAATGGGAAGGCACATGTCTTCGGGTGCACTACCCAAAGCTCACTGCTCAAAGGAGGCTCACTACCTACAAGATTAATTACAAGAGTTCACTGAAATGCTTGAACTAAAGAATAGCATCTAACAATGCAAGATTATAGTTTCAGTTAGGCTCAATATACCAACTTTACACACTTCATCTCTTACTGCCCTATTTTACTATTCTGCTATGATCTGAGGCTCAGATATCTGCTTCACACTTGATACTGCTACACTTTGCACCTCTCACCTCATATTTGCATAACCATATCTCAAAATTCTTGCACCTATAGATTATATATATCTGCAACATGAAATTACATCAACTGCAGTCAGCCTCAAGAAAACTTAGAAACTTTTCAAGATCACTATTCTGTCGACTAAATCCATGCAAAAACATGAATGTGGACCAAGACCTATGTACTCAAGTCACCACACATGTTGGACAATACCACTAGATATTATACATTACTCAACCAATCATTTCTCAATCTGTACAAGGATCAAACACCAAGTCGACCTGTTCTTCAATGAACTGAATTGTCTAACCAAAACCTGATACTTAGATGCTTGTAACTTTCAATCCATTCATCACCAGTGGCTAAATATTTGGATTTAGGTAGCCCTGCCATCCCTTAACATTCCCTCAGATCCACAACACAACATGATCACTTGTGGAGAGATGCAGACCAAAATGTTGAACCCTGTCATATGCTCTGTTCTTGTCTATCTAGACTTAGACAAATCTACAGTCTAACTTCCAGTATGATCAAATGATATAATGTGGATGTGTAAGATAGATTCAAATGCCATCAATGACAACACTTGACATGCCTAGCAGTGTCTCTTGCCAACATAACTGCAGTGACACCTAAGTATATACCAAAAAGTAGGCTAAAAACAACATAACACTAAGGTTGATTATTATTCATAGGTTGAATCAATAAATTAACAGGACAAGTGATTTATTCCAAGGCCAACAATCTAGGAGAAGAGGATGTTGCCAACGCAAATAGGCCGAACAAGAGAACATTTCATATACCATAATACTCAGGCATTTACAGTAATAAAGGTAGATTCAATATGTTTTAAGGCTTTTTCTTCCTATAGTTTGTATATACTAGCATGAGACCATTGAAAAATAATACACAGCTCTATTCATAGCTTAACAAATAGAGAGTCACTTTGTTTATAGAAGAAGGCCAAAGAAAAATACATTTAGGCCAATTTTAAAGGTTAAACAACAAATATTAGTGGTTATATAACAAGAAGGAAGTCTAACAGGTCAGACCTTTTAAGATAACATTAAAAGGGATGATCAAAGAAATGAATAACAAGTCTTACAAAAAGGAACACAACATGCTAGTTAATATAATAAGCACAAGCTAATTCATAGAAAAGCATCAAACAGGGCTTCTACAAAATAGCAGATTCCACTACTTGCAGCTACAGGATTCAAACAAAACAATAGTTGAATACAAAAGACAAGTCAATAAAAATAATCGCACAAATCAGAGAAAAGTAGTAAGCAGGCTACTATACAGTCTTAACAGCATACACGACATAAATAGACATTGTAAAAATAAACCAAAAAGTAAAATATTGGTTATATAAGAATCCTCTATAGATTGATCTTCTCCTCCTATCTCCTTCTGTCGCTATTGTTCACAGTCCTCCTTGTCTCTTTCTGTCACTCATCCCTCTTCTTCATTGCTGCTACTATATTGATTCATTTCTCCTTTTCCCTTGTCCCCTATTTTATTTATCCTCCTTTGTAATCTTGGCATTGTATATTTAGCTCTAGATTTTTGCATAGCTTTGGTATTGAAATTACCACCAATTAATCCTTTTTCCTTTTAAAATCTTTCTCTTATTTTTGTCATCCATATTCCATTGAAAAGAATTATTTTTATTATTTTTAGATTTCAATTTATAATATCTTATTAATATCATAGACTTATCTTTAATAATACATCTTTATTTAAGTCTAACAAAGAATATACTTATATTTATTAACAAACTTATTTATATAAAGAAGAAAACACTTTTATTAATTATAATTAAATAAAATCATATTATACATAAGTGTTTTGTTCTTTATATAATTAACGAATAAATCAACTAAAAACAACTCATATAATTTTCCTTAAATCTAAAGTCAAAGAAATTATATTTACATGACTAACTTATATAATTCAGAGAACATTCTACAATAATGAAAACACATTTTTATCTAGTCATTCAACATCAATTGTAACATTCATTCACTATATAAAATACTCAACCAAGACTAGCAACCACATAATGATGCACAATAAAACCATTCAATGATGCAATATGATATGGAACTACGTGAGTGTGTGCATACATCAAGTTTATCCATCGCATCAGTTCTTGTCGGGCAGCTAGAACATCTTTACCTCAACCATGTTCTCATCTTTGACATTTCTCCTGCACTTAGTCGTACTTAGATTTTCATTAATAGGTTAGTTCTTATAATCATAGTTTAGGAAAAAAAATATACATCCATAATTGTTCCAATAATATTCCATTATTAAAATCAACTTGCAAATTAATGCTTTATAACATTAACGATAATTACTTTCACATATGTGTAATCACTCATAGTAAAACAATCATAGTAAAAAGTCCAATGATCTAATTTATAATAAAGTCCAAAAACAAGATGTGACAGGCTCTCTTATCATTGGGTTTTTATACCCAAAAGGGTTTTCCTAGGTTATATATGTTGTCCCTTCTCTTATATTTTATCTTCTCTCTTCTTCCTTTTTTTGTTTAAGTTTCATGAAGAATTATTTTTGATTTAGAGAAACAAACTTTAATTTATCTTTTATGTTCCTAATTGAGGAATAAACACAATAAAATTAATAGATAACTTTTACTATGATTACATTCTTTTATCATGATTATATATGTTCTTATTTTCTTCTAATTCTTTGTATCCTTTATATGCAACCAATTGGGGGGGGTAGTATTTGTCATTAACATTCCTTTTGTGAGTTATGTTTTGTAGTGACATGATCAGTCATTCCCTCCTTGAAGGAAGCTTTATCAATACATTTGCATTGTCAAAATATTCCACTTAGTTAGAGCTTTACCACTTTCCTCTTAGACATAATCTCTTACCCTTCTTTTTTTCATTTTTATTGTTTTTTATAGTTCTTTTTGAAAATAATTATAGTTAGTGCCTATTTTAAATATGTGACATATGCTACTCATTGCATGTTTCCAATGGACCGCTCATTATGAATTTATATTCAAGATTGACATGTATGCTTTAAATAGATATGCATTCTTTTGAGAGTTTAAAAAATATTTAATTTCCATGTTGCTTATGTGTTTTAATTTGAAAAGCATTTGCCTAGTAGTTCACATGCACATCAAAGTGGGGGCAAAATATAATGTAGAAAACTCTACACTTATGCCCTTTTCCTTCTCACTTCAATTAGAGTGTGTTTAATGCAATAATGAATCTACAAGTGACATATTCTTGCATGAATTTATCTCATGACATCACTCTATCCATATCTCATCATCACTCATCCCTCATGATTGATCATGATCCCTATTCACCACCATGGATTAGATCAATGAGTGTGGACTTGACCTAGGTCATTCCTACAATCACAAATTTAAACCGTAAAGTTTTAAATTCAAATTCAAATTAAATTAGGCATAGAATCCCTCCCACTAGCTGTCGTGAGCTGACCTAGCATACATTTTTGTTTATTTTTGTGCTATATTGTATTTAAATACATCACTCATTCATTTGAAACCACCTAGGAAACATTTAAGAGAACTGTCATAAAACATTAAGCATTACATCAACATGAATTATCCCAATCCCATTGTGTGATTTCTTGATATCATCATCTTAAATTGGTCACATTAGGCATATGATTCAGGAGAACATGACCCTCATAATTCAAAAAACTCACCAGAGGAATTTCTAAACACCACCAATCCTTACACAAATGTTGAAAATTGCATGCCCTTGCAATTTCACACTATGTTTTACACCCATTTTGGTGTCCGCTCCCCTATCATGTTCCTTAGTTCATTTTGACCTTGCCTTAGTCTTTTCCAGTAACCCACACATGTGATTTTGTGTTATGTTTGACTCTTTGTGTTCATTTTCATCAAAATATATTTTAGTGTTTTGTTCTTCTCATCGTCCTATGATGTTTCATTTGACCAAGAGCTAGAGTCACTTGGACACCGCATCGTGATAGCATCCCATGCCTATGTGGTGCCAAGTGACCATCCTTGGGTGTTATTGACCACCTTTAGTGATGTTTGAGATTCTTCATAACACATCTGTGCCTCCCAAAATGGCCTTCTTTAACCCTCTTCCTTATTTTACCTCTAACTCTTGGATGTTGAACTTACCTCTCATTCTCAAGCAATTTTTTGAGCTCAATCCTTGGTTCTCTTTTACAACTGGGTGAATATTGGGAAGTATTTCTCTTGTTTTAATCATCTACAGCATCCTATTGTGTCTTCTAAATGTTCTTTGTATTTGTGCTATTTTATATGCATGTTCATGTAAGATTTCTTGGTATTTTGTGGCTTCCTTTGTGGGCTTTTGTAAGACCATTGATTGCTGGGTTATTCTACGTCAGTTGGGAAATTCTCACCTCCATTGAACAAGTGATTGGGTTGAACATATTTCTCTCTTTTTCATTTCATTATTGTAGTGTAATCCATTGTTGCTACATTGCATTGTGTGGGTTACCTCACCTTTATTTCTCTCTTCAAAGCTATTACACTAGTTTGCTCACTTGGGTTTTGAGTAGAATAGTTTTCATTCCTTTTATTTGTAAAATATATTCTTACTATTGTTATTTCATTCTATTTGCACATAGAAAGTAGTAGCACACACTTCTTTTTCTCCATTTTCCATCTTGGCTTCCGATGGAAGTCAAAATACCAAAATAGAGGCTTGACTTGAAGGTAAGCTCGAAGCATCCCCAACCATTTTCTCTTTTCTCTTGCAGGCTATAGATTTTGGTGAGGAGTTCCATTCCATATTGTCAATTTTGTGATCTCTCACTCAAACCCTCTTATTTCCTTATTATTCATTTTCCTCATTCCTGGTTATATTCTACATTTTTCTTTGATTTTAATCTATTCTCATCACTAGAAATTATTAGAAAGGTTTTTGGTTTTCTACTGTGCTACGCAGGTGACTAGAAGTATAGCAGACCAGAGACTTTTTATGTTTCGTGCATCTCAGACTACATCACAATGTGCAGATGTCCCCATGACTTACTGACATGCCTAGTAGAGAGCTTCATTTTTTGATACCAGGTTCCTTTGTTTCTTTTCTTTTCTATTATGTGTTTAAAATTTTCATTTTTTTTGTAATAGTTCATTTTCAGATTTTTAGCAGCTTTCCTTTATTTTTCAAGCAATTAGCATAGTTTCCATTCATATCTTTTAGTGAAAAAGGGTTCTAGTAACGTTAGTTTGTCTATACAAGTAGATAGTGGAAACTAAAATAGATCCTAGTGTAGTTGTAGTGAAAATTCCCTTGGTTAATACATTTGATCAGGATGTAATTTTTCCTCCTCTACCTTTTGGTGAACCCGATGCTCTTAAATTTTTTTTCAAACATTTAAACAACAAAACTTCTTTCATTACATTCCACTATCTATTGTGAGGCCAAAACCTAGTTTATGAGCTTCACAACCAAATTAGCTAGAAATTGGCTTATATTCTTCATAAAATTTTGTGACAAGTTGCAATGGTTCATTCTTGTGCCCCTAACACTCTAATTAGGTCAACATCAGACTTTACAAACTTATTTCAAGGTATTGTTGTGACCACTCTTCCAATGACTAATTATCATGATGCTAAGGCAGCTTTTGACCATGAGGCTGCATTAGGTAGTGTCTTGCACTAGAGAATATCTATGAGTTAGACCATCACTTGGTGGACTACCAAGACCATCTATCTAATGAGGACTTACCTAGTGCTACTATTGCTCCAGTAGAGACTATCCACTTCATGTCAACCAATCATCCTAATGGTCTTGACTTCCTACGTGGTGTTTCCCATATCATGCATAGCGATACTCCACCATTGGAAAGCTATTATCTAGTACCTCCAGACTCTCATTACAATATCATAGGACTCAAAGTTTTGTTCCTATGACTACTTCATGCACACAAAAATTTACATCTTCACACATGACTATAAGTGTTGCACAACAAGGAAGTGCAGGTGCTAGCCTATCTAGATGGGCTATGAACCCCATTAACCAATATGGGTTTGTTCTACCCTCGTGCCCCTTAAAATTTACTTTTCCTATTGGTAACCTTGGAGCCTCTTAGCCACTATCCATTCCCCTTACTTCTCTTCCCACTTCTATACCCACACATACTACCAACCCTGTCATTAGTCAACTTCTCTAGAATGTTGATTCCTTGCAGCAACAGCTTGCTTCACTATCCACTTCATTTGCACAGCCTCTCTTTCTGACCTATTGTAGATGTAGTCTATTATGACTTGCCATACTTAATAACCCCTTCCCTTCGGTATTCAAGGCATCACGGTTGGAAAAGTATTTTGGTAAAGGTGACCCCAAGACACATGTATCTACATTCACTACCTTGTGTAGTGACTTCATCTTTCAAGATACATTATTAGAAAATTTATTCTTGTGATCGTTGAAGAACACCACATTAGATTGGTTTTGTTCTCTTCTTGATCATTCTATTTCTTCTTTTGAATAGATGTTTAATTAGTTCTTGCAACATTTCTAGGCCAACATTGGACTACAAGTCACCTTCACTGACCTTGTCAACTGTCGTTAGGGAGTGAACAAGAAGGTTATTGATTTCATTTGTAGGTATCAAGAACTCTTCTCACAAATACCTTATGCCTTGATAGATATAGATGTGCAAAAAGATTTCATTTGAAACCTACAATCTCTAATTAGGGATAAGATTTTGTTGATGAAGTATCTATCTTTTGTACATTTATGCATGACACTATGTGATTACCAATAGCTAGTCAACTATTTTGAGGTACCCACCTCATCGGCTCTTGTTGGCCAGTCCCATGTCTCTACTTCATTTAACAACTACAAAAAGAATAAAAAATGTCTTCAAGAATAATGCATCAATAGTGATAAATAATGCAACGGCTATAGTGCCTTCACAGGCTACTCTAGCCCTTTCTTCTTCAAAAATGCAAAATAATCACAAATTTACTTCTCTCAATGAGTCTCTTTATTCCATCTTGTAGTAGCTCCTAAACAACAATTCAGTGTAGCTGACACCCATTTGTCCCCTTGATACCTGCAAACCCTTGTCGCCTTCTTACAACCCAAAGGCCTTTTATCATTTTCACCATGTTCCAAGGCATGACACTGCGAGATGTCAACATCTTAAACATATTGTTCAAGACTACACCAATCATAACATTATTGAGGTAGCTAGTGTTAATGATAAAGGAAACAAGTTTGTTTCTCTACCTAACCAAAACCTATAGATCTACATAAATCCCATGCCACACCATTCATCTAATTTCATTGACATGCCATCTTCATCCATGGTGCTAGATAAGACCACTAACATCTCTTCTTCTTCCTTTGCTGAAATAGTAGGGATGGTGGACGTTCTCTCGCCCTACTTGAGAGCGTGTTGTTCCCAAACCTATTGTTTCCTTATCACCCATCAATGTGCCTATGCATGTATATGATGGTCTTCTATACATTACCATTAAGTTGAATGGGAATCCCATAAGGGGTATCGTAATTGACCCCATATGCATGGTAAATGTCATCATAGAGGAATTTCTATACATACATGAACTATATAAGGACATGTATGAGAAATCAAAGGTCTACATACGGTCACATGATGGGATGTCTTGTCCCACCATGGGTTTGCTCACCCTTCCTATCCAAATTAGACCCAAGACCTTGGACATTCCTTTCTCGATCATCTCTACCTTAGACCAGTTTCATCTAAAGTTGGGCCATCCATGGCTTTCTTTTATGAAAGCAATCCCTTCTATAGTTCACAAGTGTTTAAAGTTCTTGCATGACAGTGTAGTGTACATAATTGTCCATAGAGGATTCCAACCTCTCGCCATGCATCATAACTTCTCTTTGGAGTACTTTTGCCTGGCCCCAATATAGCCTCTCTAACCATGTAATGACTTCTTGTTCTTATCATACTAGAAGTTCAAAGCCAATCAAATTGTGTAGATGTCTAGTGGCCCTGCCTCTTTGTCTCCTATAGTTGCTCCTTGCTTAGTCTCTCCACCCTTAGAGGTTGCTCCTATTTAAGTAGTTAAAGGAAAGCAATCATGCAGAGTGCATCTCCTCGTAACTGTGCCCCTAGTTTGAACTCGATGGTCCCACCTCCAACCTCATACTCAAGACTCAGAGGTCAACAACCAATATAACCTTGTGCAACCTACACTCCTGTAATTTCTCAACCTTTAGTGGCTTCTCCCCTTCCTCCTGCTTCTTCAGTAGCGAGAGGAAAGTAACCTGTACTGAGGGATCATTCCTCTTCTCTCATGATTCCTTGACCTTAGGTGATTGCTCCTATTCCACTTGCCTCTTTGATGGCATGAGGAAAGTATCATGTTTTATAGGATCCTCCCTCTCCCCTTGTGGTTTCCCAACCTTCAATGGTTCCTTTTGTTCCACCTCCTACCCCTGAGCTAGGGGATGAAAAGGAACTCGCATTGGATGACTCCCCAACTCCTTCAATAGAGGCCTTGGCTCATAGTCAATGCAATTATATTGCGAGAGCTTGCAAGCATCATCAATATGCCATCACTTGTGAGCATGTTGTTGATGTTTAGTCTCTTCTTGAGTGACCCCCTCCTATGCAGCTACCATCTAATCTTGCCCCTCTTTCTAAGCCTCAACTTCCTCTTTCCTAGCCTAAGTCTCTCCCATCCTCTCCTTAGTTAGACATAGATGAACATCACCCCAAAAGGGTGCAAGTAAACTTGGCTCCTTCTACTGAGGATCCTATCCTCCCTTCTATTCTTGACATTCTACCCTTCTAAGAGCCCTTAGACCTTCCCAATGTCAACATCATTTCTAGCACCACCCTCACTACTCATGGTCCATTTCAACACACCCACTATGTAATATTTCCTAATATCCTCTATCCTGCTACCATAGATATTGACATTCCCCATCTGCCACCTAAATGCAAGCTTGAGAATTACCCTACACCGTTGTTCTGCAAGCCAAAGTACATACCACTATCTCCACAACCTCTAAGCCCTTCTTCATCATTTCTTCTAGCTATGGAGGATATTCCTCCACCTATGGTTCTCAGTGCTCACATTTCAACTGACAACATTGATGAGCCATATTTGGTGTAGTACTCTGGCAGTAACTCAAACGACTCCTCCCCTGCAAAGAAAATCTTTGAGTTAGTTGCAGATATTCCATCTTTATCCATGATTTTCATGCAATAATTAACACTTTCCTCTACCAGTGCTCAAGAGGATCTTGCTCTTGTTGTTGAGCCTCTACCTTTGGATCCAAGGGAGTCTCTTTGTACCACTCTAAATGTAGTCCCTTGTCATCTCTTCCTCGGTCCCCTTATAATAGTCAATATTGGGGCATGAATAATTTGATGCTACCTGACCCATGAGAGTTGTACCTTCATTTCATGTGTTTATATGTGTTTGCATGCTTTCTTGTCATGTTTTCCCCCATGAAAATGTGTATTATATGTTTGTTAGTTCTACCTAGATGACTCACAATTCCCTTATAGACACATGGATACAAAAAGAGCTAAAATGTTGTAACATTCTTCTATCTATGTCTACCTTCTATGTGTTGTCCACTTGATTATTTCAACATTTTGGGATGATGCAAAGCATTTGAAGATTTAGATTCCTTCCATGTTGACCCAAAAAAATTATTTTCTTTTGATTTGCTGTGACATTCTTCCTTTGTGCTCATAGTTTTATGTGCTTGGGGGATGATGATGATTCTCTAACTTGTTCCTTGATGATTCCCTTCTATAAAAACATACTGACCCCATAGCATGTAGATCCCTTTGTGTTCTTGGTGATTGTAGACACCTAAAACTATCCTTATCCTTTTGAAAACTTTCTTGACATCACCAAGATACTCACCTTGCAATACTTTCATCCTAAGCCCCTTTCATTCCTCTTTTATTAGCCAAATAATTAAATAAATTATCTTTAATTATTTAATTAATTTTTGTCCATTTAATCCATTTCCTAACTTAATTAATTAAATTATATTTATTTAATTAATTTAGTCCATGCTTCCCTTTAGCCACTTTAATTAAATAAATTTTAGTTATTTAATTAATTTATTTCTCCCACCTTGTCCTATAATTAATTAAATAATTTTATTATTTAATTAATTATTTTTCACTTATTGTAATCCTTATACACTTTTACCTATTAGTCTTAGCTAACCTTATAACAATAGGTCCTATCCTTTCCACATCCAAGATCATACAAATATCACTATTAATCAAGTCATTTCTCTAATCTAGCTTTAAAGAACTATTATGCTGCTAGTGTGAGTAATCAACATTATCAATACCAAATATCATTATCCAGCATCATTGGATCATATCCACAATTTTTCATCTTGCAAGAAGTAACATCTACAATATTTATTGTTTTATGTGACATGTTTTTTAATTTCTCGATGGCATACCATGCTTACACAAGCCTTAGTGTATCATGCTTGCAACATCGCTTTGATTGCCTCTCTTTGGGGGCATCTTTCTTTTTGACGTAGCTTTGGGAACACATCTTCCTAGATATAGTTATGTTCCCTAAAGCTTCTTTCCCTTTATTATACCTTAAAATTAATTGCATACTATTGCTTTATGCAAGTATTTTAAGGTGGGGGCATACTTTTACATTTTCAACTTTTCACACACATCACACTTATGGTATGCTCCTTGAAGCATTTTCTCTTTGTAACATTAGTAGCTTGTGATCCTAAGTAGATGCACTTGCTTAAATTGACCATATTTATCAAGGTTACCTAGCCATGCTAGTCCATGTAATCTCGTATATTATTCAACATGTGATCCACCTAGCGACAAAATGCTAGCTAGTAGTGCTCCATTTTGCTACTTTTGGTGCTCTTTGTGAGTCACCTAAAAACACATTTTGTTAGTCCTTGTGACCCACAGGAGTTTGGTATGGTTCCTATCACTCATAGTGTGCTAGCCCAAGAACCATACTTGACATCCTTCTAGCTCTTGTAGGGTGCTAGAAATGCCCCTTTTGTATTACTTTCATTTACTTTCTTGTGTGTGGTTTGTGTTAAATTGTTTTAAATTTTAGTAGAATGTCCATTAGATTATATGGTTTGCTAACATTATGTTTAGCAAAATTATGTCTGATCTAATCCTTTTAGCATAGATTTTATATATGTGGTTTTGACATTGCCTCTTGTGCATGATTTTATTTTCTAATACTATGGTTTTGTAGGTTCATAGCTTGGGGGCTTTACTCCTCTGCTTGAAGAGCTCTTTGTAGCCTCTACAATATCCTTTTGCACATAATATGTATGATGTTATTTTGAGCTTCTGTACTTTAGCGTAGCATATCACCTAGGGTCATAAGCCCGCTAAAGAAGGGGCTAAATGTAACATCAAAATTTGCATACCCTTGCAATTTCATGCTATGTTTTGCACCCATTTTGGTGTCTACTCCCCTAGCATGTTCCTAGGTTCATTTTGACCTTGCCTTAAGCTTTTCTCGTAACCCACATGTGCTTTTGTGTTATGTTTCAAGACTCTTTGTGTTAATTTTCATCAAAATCAATTTTAGCATTTTGTTCTTATCATCATCCTATTGTGTTTCATGTGATTAGGACCTAGAGGCACTTGGACACTAGTGCTTAGCCTAGACATATATGCCTCACACTAGTGCCCCATGCCTTTGTGGCACAAAGTGATCAGTCCTAGGCATTACTAGCCACCTTCAGTGACATCTGAGATTCTTTGTAATGCCTATACACCTCATAGAATGACAACCTTTGACCCTCTTCCTCATTTTTCCCTCTAACTCTTAGATTTTGAACTTACCTCTCATTCTCAAGCAATTTTGTGAACTCAATCCTTGGCTCTCTTCTGTGACTTGTTGAATATTGTGAAGTATTGCTCTTGTTTTGATCATCTACAACATCATATTGTGTCTTCTCAAGGATCTTTTGTAACTATGCTATTTTTTATATGTTCATGTAAGATCTCTTGGGATTTTTTAGCTTCCTTCGTGGGGTTTTGTGAGACCATTGCTTGCTGGGTTATTCTAATTTAGCTAGGTAGTTTTCACCTCCATTTAATGGGTGATTAGGTTTCATATTGCTTTCTTTTTCATTTATTTATTGTAGTGTAATCCATTGTTGCTTGTTGCATTGTGTGGGTTACCTCACCTTCCTTTCTCTCTTCAAAGCTATTGCACTAGTTTGCTCACTTAGGTTTTGACTAGATCAGTTTTCATTCCTTTTATTTGCAAAATATATTGTCACTTCTTTTATTTTGTTCTATTTGCACATAGAAAGTAGTAGAACACACTTGTTTTTATCCATTTTCCATCTTGACTGCCCATGGAGGTCAAAAGACCAAAATAGGGGTTTGAACTGAAGACAAGCTCCCAAGTAACCCTAACCATTTTCTCTTTTCTCTTGTAGGCTACAAATTTTGGTGAGGAGCTCCATTCTTTCTTGTCAGTTTTGTGATGTCTCACTCAAACCCTCTTATTTGCTTGTTATTTATTTTTCTCATTCCTAGTTATCTTTTACATCTTTCTTCAATTTTAGTCTATTCTCATCACCTGGAAATTACTGGAAAGGTATTTACTTTTCTCTTGCGCTATGCAAATGACTGGAAATGTAGAAAACTAGAGACTTTTTAATTTTTATGCATCTCAGACTATAGTGTGACACATAGAGGTCCCCACGACACACTGGTGTCCCTAGTAGAGAGCTTCATTTTCTAATATAAGGTTCCTATGTTTCTTTCCTTTTTTGTTCTATGTTTGAAATTTTCAAATTCTATTTGTGATAGTTCATTTTTAGCTTTTTAGCAACTTTCCTTTATTTTTCAAGCACTTAACATAGTTTTCATTCATATCTTTTAGTGAAAAAGGGGTTTGGTAACGTTAGTCTATCTAAACAAGTAGATAGTGAAAACTAAAATAGATACTAGTGTAGTTGTAGTGGAAAATTCCCTTAGTTAATACATTTGATCAAGGTGTAATTTTTCCTCCTATACAGTTACTGAGAGTTAAACATCTAAAGATCAATGCAAATGAATTCAAATATTTATATTTCTTCCAATTCATTCTCATCCACACAAGTGAAGATTAGGTTTATAGGCAAATAGTTAAACCAAAGTGGTACATAGTTAGTTTGCAGATTCTACTTGACACTTGTTTGATTAGGTCCTTAAAATCCAACATGTAGAGGGTTGATTTCTAACATTTTTAATATCATTTTCCCATCTTCAGAATCCAACTAAGTATCAAATTTAAATTCATATAATTTTTTATAATTATTTCAACATTTGTTATTGTGTATGCTAAAACATGAAACAAAATAAGAAACTATGCATCAAATCAAAGCTCCTATTTCATATCTAACACCTCTGATTGAGAAAAGGGATAGAAAAAGTCAAATGAAAACATGAAAAGATCTCATGAAGCTAACCCTTGTTGAACCAAAACATCGTGATTGTGCTCCAATGGATTCTCGATCTAATGAGATTGATTGTTGGTTGCTCACTTGGACAACATAACATTACTTTGCACCTGGTGATGCAAATAGTTTGATTGAGAGTTGAATTATATCTATTTTTGGATGATAGGATGGATGGCTAAGATTTGATTGGAAATGGATGGTTAACATTGGATGAGACAACATTAGGGCAAGAATGGAGGCTTCTAGGACATTCCATAAGGATGGATGATTGAGATTAAAGATAAATGGATGGATAGGATTGAGTTTGAGGAATTAGGGCAAGGATAGAAATTTCCAGGGCTTATCCAAGTATTTGAATGGCTAGGATTAAAGATGTAGCATGGAAATGAGTGGTGGAGATATAAAGTTGGTTTGACTTTTATAAGAGTGCCAAGTTTCAATGAATCTAGATAACTCTTAGCTAGTCACATGACTTTTTTATATTTTAATTTATTTATTTATGGGTAGTGGATAAAGATGGAATTAATTATGACAAATGGAGGATAAAAATGGGATTTGAGATTTTTAAATGAATTAATCCAATAATAAAATTATTTAATTAATTAATGGAGAGGGATGTTGGAAAATTGAATTAATTAAATAGATATAATTTATTTAATTAATTTGACGAAAGGGGGAATGGATACTAAAGGGATAATTCTAATTAATTAAATAAACATAATCTATTTAATTAATTTAATGATGGAAGGGGGAACGTTAAAGGATAATCCTAGGATAAATGTCGTTTAGAATGGAATAAGGAGGGTGCCTAAATGTGTCGCAAGGTGTCAAAAGTGACATTAAAGGTGTCATTAGGATATGGTTCAATTTTAGGAGTCTACAATTATTTATAGTCCAAGATCATTTATCTAGGCTCAATAGTTATTTAAATTCTTTACTTGTTTAACTAGCCTAGAGATATTTATTTAAGTGTGATTCATTCCCTTACACTTTTATGTCATTGGGGCATGCTAGATCAAAGTAGTATAAAATTTCTTTATAGGAATGGTGTGCATGTGTATGTCCCTCGTAGTGGGAGATGAAAAATACAAAAACATAAGATATGAGACCATTTTTTTTTTCTATTTAGTTATACATGTAAGCTTGAGCAAGATAAAGAGCTAGTACACTTCTATTTCATTTGTATATTAGCATTATGGATTTCCTTCACTAACAAAAAGAGTATGTATAATAAATAAGGTGTGTATATGTCATCGTATCAATTCTTTTTTATGGATTTGTATTTTATTTCATGCATTTTAATTTTACATATCTTTTGTGTGTAGTTTCGGGAGTTAGCCTTAAATGAATGGTTTGCATTTTGAATCCAATATGAATCGTTCACCATGTTGCTCAAATGGTGCCTCTCATGTTGTGGTGTTTAAGGTCTAGAATGTATTTGCCTTATTATAATTTTAAGAAGGTACCATTAACCTTTTCTATGCATTGACATGTTTCCTTCATTTCAAATATTGGACATGCATTGTGCCCATTAGTGGTAGAGATACTGACTTCAAATGAAATATACATGCTCCTTAATCATATTCTTGATATGAATCTTCCTTCTTGGTTAGTGGCTATCAAAGCTATATATTCAATAGAGGGACTCATCCTAAGGCATTGTGTTTTCCTTGATGATGGGGTTCATATGCACTATGTTATTTTTATATCAAATTCAAATGTCCTTGCCTCATCAAATCTAATATAAGAACGGTCTATGCTTCTATTGACTAAAGTCATATCTAGGGGATCAAAACATAAACTACACCCCACTTTTTGGTCATTTGGGGCCACTACACTATTAAGCATTTGTAAAAGGAAACTTGAGTTTAGTGGTTCAAATTGCAATAAAATAAACATGTTTGAGCCTATATATTTGAAGACAATCTGTAATCATATTTCTCCAAAAATATTATGTTTGTTGATTAATTTCTCTATGGCAAAATATGTATTGATGGTAATGTCACATATTTCTTTTCATTTATGTGTCACTCATCTCTATGTCCTACATTAGTAAAGTGATTAAAAAAATACATGACTATTTTTTAACAATATTATTTCATCATTTATGAACATACAAACAGTAAGAAACAAAAATAAAAAAAGCATTTTGGATGCCTCTTAGTCCTTGGCACTAAGTCGAACGAGCGCTCTAAATATATAAAGATTTAGGTTCAACCCAAACACAAGGTTATTTCATTCCTGCTTTAATATTTGATCCAATCCCAAAAGTTAGAAGAAAATAGAGGCAATCTCACTCTCCTATAGACTCCTATAGAAGTGTGATTATCCTAATACTTTCATTGCATTAAGTGGGTTTGGGAAAAATAAGGAATGGGGGGAAGGGAATAGTTTGACACACATGCATAAGTGAAAATGCCATGCCATATTTAGTGAAAATGGTATATATAGTGAAAATACCATATAAAAATTGTGAATCGACATCAAAAAGGGTGAGTAATCTGTTTTGAATCTCCAAGGTCCATGATAGAAAGCTTGATATCAATTTTCAATCTCCAAGGTCCATGGATAAAAGATTTTGTGCAACCTACTTTGTAATCAAATAATTCCTTCTAAGCCCTAGAGCCCTCTACACAATCCATTACCTATGCCAATTTTTTCTTTTCAATTTGTAACGACTAAGGGGAAATTTTCTCCCTTACTTTTAGGCTTTGACCCTCAATCTAGTATCCCCTTTCTCTTATCATTGAGGCCCCAACCCCATACTTCTCTTTGTCAATTATCTTGAAAATTATTAGTGCATGAATAAGTCTACCTCAATGTATGGTTGAACACATTTCATACGTTGTTTCAAAAGTCAAGTGTACTTTGACATGCATCATGATTACTAGATGGTAATAAGATCTTGATCAATTTTAAATTGAATATATTGAGTGCCATGTTTTATATACACACTAATGACTCATGCTCATGTGTTGCTACTTGGTGCACATCAACTCCTCAACCTTTGAAATGTGCATAGCTATTATCTAGACGGGTGGAGTCTAGGGAGCATAATTGACAGAGCACGTGAGATATAACAAATAGTAATGATTTCAAAAAGAATGACCAAGGCTCATTTATATAGAGTGAGGAGAGGGGGTGCATCCAAAAGGATTGATAGGAATTACCACCATAGGATTGAGTTTGTTTTGATGTTAATAGCAAGTACCATTCCACTATTGTATAAACCAGCCAAACTACCAACCCTAAATCCCTAATTTAATAAAAGATGTTGATTCCTACACATAATGCCAAAACATAAAATAAAAATAAATTGAGACTCTTTATATTAAATAAAAAAATTCTAAAATTTGGAAGGAAAAAAAGGAAACAAACAAATGCAAATTACGCTCCAAATATTGTCCCTTTGGCTGGGCAGTGATGGCGCGTGCCTGCGAAGTACATGTTGTGTGGATGATTTTGTTGTTTTAGTGATAATGATTTGACTAATGTCTCTATTGGAGCTGCGTTTGAACGATCTGGATCGCCATGTTTGAAGCTGTTTATTATTTGTTATTATTTGATTTCATGTAGCAGAATCCTATACTAATTCTAATCCGTTGAAATATATAGTGGATGGGATTATGCAATACATGGAGACAGCGCTGGTGTGACTTCCAAAGATCTAAAATTAGTATACACAGTGGGGTGGGGCTGTGCAGCAATGAAATGGGTTGTGAGAGAAGAAGAAAAGCAAGTGATCCCACATGCGTGAGGAGGGTGGGGAGATATGAGAAGAGCGAGTAGAAGAGGAAAGAGATGGGAAAGTGAATCTCATACTTACCTGGGCGGGGTCAATCGGTGATCAAGAAGGTCGATGGCCTAGGGAGAGCACCTTCATTGCACTTTGAAGGGGGCTCTGCCTAGCATCTCCCATTGTGGAGAGTGCAAGTCATAATTGGTGACAGAGGGGGCTCGCGTCCGCGCGGCCCCCAAACAATTCTAATCTCAAATTACAGTGTATTCGTCTGATGTGAGCACAATTCTTTGTTGAAAAATGGTACATTGATTCTGTAGGTCGGAGACCATTTTATCTGCAAAGTTAAAGTAAATGAAAGGCTGTGTAGATAAGAGCATTTACCAGCGATTTCAAGGTTAAAAGATGAAAACCCCCGTTGGAGACCGTTAATCAATTTGAAGGCAAGACACATATGACACTCACTACTAAGATCTCAAACAGGATAATCACTCAGAAGGCACAAGTTTACACAGGCACCTCCACCTAGAACTTTGAGTTCAAACAATCACAAAGAATAGAACTTGAATTTAATCAGACAATTATAAAGAAAAGAACTTGAATTCAAACAATCACAAAGAATAGAGCCTTAACTCAATCAGACAATTACAACAAATAAGGAGTATGGATAGCACCTAACATGACAATCACAAATAATATGATTTGAATTCAAAGTTCAAAGAGCCAAAGAGAATAGGAATTGAATTTAAAAAAGAAACAAAATAGAGTACAAGCCAAATGACCATATAAGGATTGACAACATTAGCCCATATCACATCATTTAATTCATTACATCCTACCATGGAAAAGTTGACTTTAATAATATTTATTTAGTTTTCTCAACCCATATAAGAATTAAAGAAATTCAAATGTTTTCAAAACTTAAGTAATGAATCTATTATTTTCCTCTATTGGAGTAATGATCCACAAGATAGGTAAGAGAATGATCCACAACTTGCTCTTAAGTAATGAATCTATTATTTTCCTCTATCATATCAATGGATAATATTCACAACTTGTTTTAATATGAAGCCTTGTTCATATTTTTCTTCCAAAAAAACAAGAGATGGATAATATTCACAACTTGTTTTAATATGAAGCCTTGTTCATATTTTTCTTCCAAAAAAACAAGAGATTCATCTCCCGAAATCAACTATTTGTATAAGGCAAAGTATTTTTGCTACAATACCATACAAATCCTATGAAGAAATTAAATAGGATAAACATTTTTATAGATAACATCTGTAGTACCAATTGGGAATCTTATTTGTGCTGATCTAAAAAGTACCTGTACCTAAATTTACTTTCTATATACTACAAAATACACCAATATAATTAATTTAACCATGCTTATTAACTCATCATCTAATTGAAGAGGAGGAAATATGAACCCTAAGGTTTTTTACACCTCTTCTAAAATTTATGTCTCACCAAATAAATAATTGAACAAGAAAATCAAATCTAAACTAGCATAAATGAGTTGAGCCTAATACATGACAAGTAATAAAAAATGTAATTGAAACAAAAATATTATGGTATGTAACTCCTCCAAGGGGATGATGAGTAAGTTGGCTATGATATGTTAGTAGTCATGCTTCTATAAATGGATTTTGTTTGTAATCTTTAGATCCCATCAAATTGATGTGTTGTTAAACTCTACAAATCAACTAGATAGAATCACATGTTATGTTTATAAATAACTATGATCACATCTTTTTTTGCAGTTTTGTCCATGTTAATTTTTTACCTTGAGTTTTGCTCCTTTAGTGTTTGAACCTCCATTGGTTATCAAAGTAGTGTTTATGAAAACCCTTAAGGGATCTACCATCCTATGTTGTGGAAGTGTGCTGACTTCCCCCTTGCACTTTGGTGAAATCCCTTCTTTTTATTTTTACAATAAGTAATGGCAAGATAAGTGAAATCCAAAATGGAAGGAGTTGGATGTAAATGTGTTTTTGACTTGAGATGCTCCTTGTTTGCCCTTGACTGGTCCAATATTATGTGGAATGATTCTTGTGAGTGTGTGTATAAGGCCCGCCTATGTTTAGCTCTTGCCTTACAATGGTTATTGTTTGTTTGATATATTATATGTTTTGGACCTAAAACTTGGATGACCAATATCCATACTGATTTATGCTTAATTATGTTTGTTATCATATTTATGCTAACTTTGTTTGAATGTGATTGGCAAAATCATATTTTCTTTCTTGAGTAGATGTTATGACTTGTTAAGTTAATTTTTTGGTTAACACATTACCATGTTAAATGTTATGAAATTGATTAGAAACTACTCATGTTCTAAGTAGTTGATTAATTAAGATTGATAATATTTAAAATATCATAATGAGGTTTCATAGAACATGATAGTGGACTAACACCACCTATTATTTTGGCTAAGATTTTGTTAGATTTGATATGTGAAATTAAGTGTGTAGGTTCTATAAGTACAATGGCCGATGGGGTGGCTGCACCCAAAAATCTAGCCAATAAAATACCATAACTTATTTTATTCAAGGAAAAATAAATAAGATAAAATAAAATAATATAAAAAGATCAATAAAGAAATAGTAATAAGAATAGGGATAATCAACTTACTCTATAATCAAGAAAATTTAATGCTATATATATATATAGCTCTGAAGATTCTCCTGTATAACCGACCGATAATTTTATAATTAGTTAACAACTATTTCATCATTCTCCTATTAGAATTTCATTAAGAAACAAACATGCAATAGAGAATTTAGAATAAAACTTATTTCATAATTACTAAGAACTGATTACTCAATACAAAACTTAAACAACATTAGATAATAATTTTCTAGAATGACCTTCATTCTCAATCAATTATCATAATGATCTGAAAGGTAAGAAATTATAAACTTACATGTATGAATTTAATTATATTTTCGTCTACTTATAACACCATTCTACTATAAAATTAATAACAATCCTATCTATATCAAAGGTAACACAAATGTATTCATGACTATCATTACTGTTAAGATGCAAAACAATATACACTATCAAAGGGATTATTCGATCACTCAGTAATTTACCTCTGTGTAACTTTGTGTGTGTGTGTAACTGAAGACTAGCCGCCACAACAAAGAATGCAAGATTATGCTTAACGCCTTAGAAGAAACGATTCTAATTTAAGCATACGTTTTAATGAAATACTGATTCGAATGCAATTCACATGAAAGAGCATTGGTCTGTGGCTGCCAAGGCCCGACCATAGCCAGCTACTAATAACAACGTTGGGGTGTTTCTAAAAAAAATTGGAATACATTTAACATCCAACTTCAAGCAATAATGGACATATAATCTTTATACAACAATAAACCTCTTAATTATAATAGCGACAATAACTAACTTTACACAGTGATTAACATATAATTTTCATACAGCGATAATATCTAACCTCGTACTTTGTAATACAACTAACATGTTACATCTAACTTTTATATATAAAAATATATGTGCAATTAACAATAAATTCACTCTATTGTGCAGCGAATGCTCGGGACCTTAAATAAAATGGCTATTGTAGCTTCCAATTAAGATATACAGCTGGGACGTTTACAAGAATAGTTATATCATAGTTTACTATGATTCCAAAGAAACAAAATAATAATATTATTATAACGAATAGGATCTATAACAATACTATTTCTTTCTACTGAAAGAACATATGAAAGTGATATCTTCAAAATTCGAACACCATAACAATCTTAAGTTAAATAAACATATTTACATTACAAGGAGATATTTCATTTGCATGTATTTTTGTTTCTCTATGACTGTCAATCTCAATGTATACGACACAGTAAATTACCAAATATTACATTTTGTTTTTGATAAGATAAGTGACATAAAAGGGTGCCGATCCCATTTCAGAAGAGCCAAAAAAGGCACACCAAAAACTATAATAGTTTAATCTAAACCATCAAAGTTCATGCATGAAACAAAAAGACAAAAAACAGGGAACTAGATTTAGCAGAGAGACAGCACACCGACAACAGACCAAGCCTCCCAAGGCTACCCGAACATCTTATCCCAGTCACCCACCAGGAATTGGAAAACATCCTGGTACTCTTTTAGTTTTTTAACCTTCTTCCCTTGGGCTGCAAGTTCCTCACCTTGAAGAACTGCTAGAGTGGTTGCAGACCTATGCATCACCTTAGCCAAGAACTTACCCAGAATGTTGAACTTCCACTCTAGGTCACTGAGTCTAGTCACAAGGGTTTCGATTTCTTTGTCTTTGCTGGTCTTCTTTCCACCTTTTTCTTCCTGCCAGTTCCTTTCTTCCCCTTTTCAAAGCTAACAGAGTCCGAACTTTGAATGTTGAACTTGGGGAAATTGTGAGGGCCCTCATCCTCAACCTCCATCTTATCCTTCTTGTTTTCCTTGTTCACAGAGAACTCTCCTCCCATTTTGCTCCATTTCCACCACCACCATATCCATTTTGTTGTTGCCGTCCAAATCCACCTCCTGTTGATCAACAGAAACCCTCTTGTCTTCATAACCTTTGTCTCTCTGTGGGTTCACTGAGTCCTCCTTATTCTTTCCTTTGGACTAGTCCTCAACCAGCTGCACCACCGCATTAACATCCACTGCCAAGGTAGCCATTCTCTGGGGAGTAGAGGCAGGTTTGGCTATGAGTCTCATTGACCTCTTGGTCAATGGCACTCGAGGCTTGCAATCTATGATAGTGTAGTCCTCATTGCCAGCGATGTCCGAACCCTCACTTCCCTCCTCTGAGCTGACCTCCTCCACCACCATAGTAGCCTTATCAACCTTATTTCCATTATCAGTGCCAGTCTCTTCCTCAAGGCTACCCCACCTCTTATTCTAGGGAGTCAGATGGGTAGGGTTGCCTTGTAATATTTTTCTTTTAGCAGGGGTTATAGCAGGAGAATTGGGGGTGATGTCTTCTGTGGTGGGTTCAGGGCTTTTGGCCGAGGTATGCTTCTTATTAGCAGACTTTAAGGGAATGGTATAAGAAGCAGGGGTGACTTTAGTTATTATAACTACTTTAACCTTTCCCTCAGCATAAATAGGTGACTGGGGAGGTTCCACCCTAACAGGAGTGAGGGTTTTAGGCAAGCAGATAGCAAGATGGAACTTGTAGAGTCTCATTATAAGCTCCTGGTGGAGCGAGATCTCAAGTTTGCTAGAGTCTAAAGCATGTTGTTCTTTGGCAGCCACAATCGAAGTTTCCAAGGATGAGAGTAAATAAAATGGAAAGCTAATGAATTTGCTTCCCCTAAAATGATTCAACAATGCAAGATGGCAATGGAAGAATCTCCTGAATCTTCCCTCTAAAGTGAAATACTTCATGATCATATAACATACATCATCCCATGGTTGAGTTAGCAGTTGCTTGTCGAATCCCCCCTGAAGGTTGTACAGGACCTCCCTAGGCTTGAGAAAAGCTGTCATACCATCAGTATTAGACACTTTACTTTTCCTAGGGTGTTTAGTACCGTCAGTGGGCATCCCCGTTGCAAGCCCAATCACTTCCTCTAAGATATCAAAACTCACAGTTCTAATTTTGACCTTCCTATCCTCATAGAAGCATAGAAACTAAATGGAAAGGCTTTCATCATGACCTTGTAAACACTCGAGGTAAGAAGCGACTCCACCCTCTTGGCAAATATGCCAAAGGTTCTGGTTTCTTTTGAATTCTTCACAAGTTTCTGGCTCTGTGCACGACCTATCTCCCCCATGTTACAGTAGTGACTCTGGTTCAAAATAGAAATGTAGGAAGTAGAAAAGAACTTAGAAATGTAGACCACCATTCTGAACTTAGCAATGAAATTCAACTCCCTCGATTTACTAATAAATCTTGAGTTAATGATATTCGCATCCTTTCTCCCATTGTACAGAGTGTACTTGCTAATATTCACCTTGCGTGAATAATCTTTTCTTTTCTTATCATAATTAATGAGCTAGGCTTGCTCATCATTATATCTCATGCTAAGTGGTGTTAGGAAGGAGTCACAAAACTCCATGTGCTTGAGTGTGCGCGACACATCCTTAGGCCTCCAACTCAGCATGGTACATATGCAACCTTTGTTACGGATATAAAATCATGTACTGTCCATATTGTTCTAACCCACTAACCTCTTGGAACCCCTATCATTGATCTACGAGTCCAGCTGGTAGTTAATGCAGAAACCCAACTAGGCATCCAAGCTTGCTTTATGATGGAGACAATTCTCATCCCTGACTTGAGTGATCTGGCAAGACAGATTCATGGCAGATGTCCCAATCTTTGGGATGAGGGTCCAGCTGGCAGATGTTACCGGTTGTTAATCATTATTCTTGACTAGGGGCAGGAAATAGCTCCTTATCAATAAGGTTTTGAATAAGCTACAGAAGGCTATTCTTATTTCTCCAGCAATGCCAAGTGTCCATGTTCTGATCCATGTTAGCCATTCCATCCGTTTCTTTATTTCCCTCGCAGTACACATGCCCAACTACCCTCTATCTGAATCCAGATAGTAAGTAGACAATATCCTTTGTGATGTTCTTCATTTTCCAACCACTGTTAGACCTTCCAAGGGCCGCATCAATAGTGATTTTTGAGTCCCCTTACACTTGCAGATTGTCTATTCCCATAGAATGGGCAATTTTTAGGCCCTTTAACAAAGCCAATCCCTCAGCTACATTATTGGATTGGGTTCCCAAACCCCCCGCATAAGTTGCAATGAAGGCTCCATGGCAGTCTCTGAAAATCCTACCACCACTAGCCAACCTGATATTCTTCTTTTCCACACCATTGAAATTGAGCTTGATCCAATCTCTAGGGGGTAGTTTCCAAAGACTGTTGATTCTAGCCATGTTTTTGGAGCTATCCACCTTATTCATGTCAACATTTAGTCACCAATTTTTGGCAATCTAGACTTCCACCATGGTAGGGGGTTTCTCGGCCGTGTGCAGAGTACAGGAGGACAAATTCTCGCCACCGCCCTACAAAAGGAGAAATAAACCTCATTAGTAGATCGCGTTTTCTATCTAAAGATATGATTGTTTCTCTCCTTCTAAACTCCCCAACTGAGGTAGGGGGTATGTGTATCTAGAGTTCCCTTATCCTGGAGTGAGAGAAGCGAGAGTTCTAGCTCTAAGTGAAGTCCATTAAGTTTTCCTAGAGAACCCATTCTAGATTAAGATTCTTAAGAGTTTTCCCCCATAATTCTTTAGTAAACTCACAGTGGAAGAGAAGATGTTGCATAGTTTCTTGTTCTTTAAGGCACAGAACACATCTATTAACCAGTTGGAATCCCCTTTTATTGAGATTATCAATGGATAGGACTTTATTGTGAGTCACTGCCCACCAGAAGAAGTTGAAATTGGGAAGCAATTTATTAATCCAGATGCTCTTCCAAAACTGATTCTCCAATCCATTGTTTACCAAGAGGTGGTAAGCTGATTTAATTGAGAAGTTTCCTTTTTTTTCTTGTCCCCATAGCATTTCATCTTCCCTTTAAAAAATTGGGATTCTGTGTTTGTCCAATTCATTTTGCAGAATCTGATACTCCAACCTCTCATCCTAGGAATTACAGCAATCCGAGAGATACTTCCATCTTCTTTGGCTGTGGGGTTGGTTATGTTATAAATGAAAGCAATAGTACTTCAATGGAAATCTGATTCAATATAAATTTTTGCAATCTTTAACTATATGTTATTAATGGAGATTGTAACACAGAAACAAAACTATGCTTCACAGAAATGCAAAATCAGAAATATGAACATATAACACAATGTTTAGTGTTGAGAAAACCCTTTTGGGTAAAAAAACTCCACACAGGAAAGAGGCCCAATGTTTGTATTAATCTAAAAAATGATTTACAATACAACACTTCAACTCTCTCCACCAGTCTTCAATCTGACAGCATTCCGGTAGCACCTAAGTACCTAAAATCTCTATTGTAGCAACTAATACATGGCAAATACTTATATAAACATTTTCTAACTCATCTTAGGCATTCACCTTCCCTCTCATGAGATTCCCCAACATACAAATATTAAATGCCATCTTACAAGCACCTTCCACTTGTCCAAAAATAGCCATGCAAAGGTTGGGTACCCAAGACTAAATCTGGCCTCTTACAACACCTTATGATGCATCATAACCGTCATAGATTCTAGCAAAAGAGTATCTTTCCAAGATAGAAACCTTGGGCTAAATATAGAAAATATATAACTAACATATCTGTCATATGCATCATTAACTCACAGAATCTTATGACAACTTGCAGCTATAATAGATTCACTCACCAAACATTATGATAGTTGTCATACATGCCAAAAATAGTATATTCCTCAAGGGAGCATGCCTATTACATTCGCCAATAGTAAAAGTCACTCTGTAATAACTTCCGATGACTCCAAAATTACCCTTGCTATTGAAACTAGTACATCTCCTCATGGATAATTACAAATTACATATAATAAATGGAATAAATACAATATTGGGATTTACAAGGTTAATGGCATTTATCCTAACATTCTCCCACTTGACATTATACATTGTAAATCAATCCATAGGAAATTAAAAGAAAATAATCAAGCACTAGAAACAAGGCCCGTGGCCTCTCTACCTCTCTAAAAATAATCATCCTTTCTGCAACACCATTCTATTGTGGTGTATATGGAGTTATCTTTTGTCTGATTATACCTACATGCTTGAAAAACTCATCAAATTCCTTAGAGCAATATTCCCCTCCATTGACAAATCTTAATATTTTTATCTTTAAACCCGATTGGTTCTCTACTAAGACTTTGAATTCTTTAAACTTAGTGAAAACTTCAGATTTATGCTTCATAAAATAAATCCATGTAAATTTAAATACATCATCAATGAAGGTTACAAAATAATGAGATTTTCCAATAGATTCATTATCCACAAGCTCAAAAACATCCATATGAATAATTTCTAACTTCACTTTTGCTCTATTACTTCTTGAAGGAAATAATTTTTTGTTTTGTTTACCAAACACACAATGCTCATAGAAATCAAAGTGCTAATCAAAATAGGAGAAACTGTCCAACAATTTTTTATTCTTAATAGTTTTTGATACATTATTATTTGTGTGGCCTAATCTACAGTGCCACAACATATATGTATTTTTAGTAGTGGCCTCAAATAGATAGGAGGCATTACAAATTGTAGTGGCTTCAAGCTTAAACAAGTTCTCAAATCTTTTCCCTTTCGCTAACACCAAGTTCCCTCTCACCAATCTGTAGCCGTGCTTGCCAAATGTCACATGCATTCCCAAATCATTCAACTTTGAAACTGAAATCATATTTGTAGCTAATCCAATAACATACAAAACACTAGGGAGGGTTTTAATCCTCCCATCACTTTAACACAACAATACCATTCCTTTCCTGATAATCGGATATGTAGAGTTGTCACCAAGGTAGATATTACCTCCATCGTATTATTCATATGTGGAGAACCATTCCTTATGCAAGGTCATATGAAATGAGCATCCTGAGTCAACCAACTAGTGATCATTAGAAACAAGATTACATGTAGAAAGTAAAACTTCTTCACCTGCATTCAAGGACTTATCTGACGTGCTCTCCCACTGTTTCTTAGGTTTCTGCACTCCTTCTTCACATGTCCCCTTTTACTGTAGTTCCAACACTTAACCCTGTTCTTTTTACCAGGAGTCTTAGACCGGCCTTTGGACTTATCCTTAGCCCCTTTCTAATCTCCTTTTGGTCCCCTTTCCTTACACCTTCCCTTGACACTGAGAGGATCCCTTGAACTATCTAAACTCTTCTTCCTCAATTCTTGTGATAGTAGCACTGAAACAAGAGCATCCAACTTTTGATCTGCAAGGTTAACAGTGATAGCAAGGATAACATTCTCCCAAGACTTAGGTAAAGAACAAAGAAGTAAGATACATTTATCTTCCTCAATAACTTCAACATCTACTGAATCAAATTGACTCATCAACAAATTAAAAGAATTTAAATGCTCTGCAACCAACTCACCCTCTTTCATTTTCAAATAAAATAATTTCCTTTTTAAATAAAGTTTATTTACCATACTCTTGGCTTGGTAGATCTCACCCAACTGATTCCTCAATTTGTATGCGGTCTCCTCCTTTATGATATTTAATAGGACAGAGTGAAAGACACAACTGGATGGTTTCTTGTGCCTTCTTATCTAGTCTATACCACTCATCTTGAGAGACATTGTCAGGTTTCTTCTCTTTTTGGACAGCCAACCATTGGTTTCTTTCTTCCAACAAATCTTCCATTTTCAACTTCCACAACTCATACCCCATTCCGTTGAAATTCTCAATGTCCTTTCGAGAGGCTGATGCAATGGTGGATGCAGCCATAATACCAACAAAAGATTTGCAAACAAATGCAACCAAATCTCCCACTGCAACTATAGCTTCCACACTACCACCTGAGAGTCAAAGCTGGCGAGGCTCTAATACCAAATTTTAGAAATGAAAGCAACACTACTTCAATGGAAATCTGATTCAATATAAATTTTTGCAATCTTTAACTATATGTTATTAATGGAGATTGTAACACAGAAACAAAACTATGCTTCAGAGAAATGTAAAATCCAAAATATGAACACATAACACAATGTTTAACATTTAGAAAACCTTTTTGGGTAAGAAACTCCACACAAGAAAGAGGCCCAATGTTTGTATTAATCTGAAAAATGATTTACAATACAACAACACTTCAACTCTCTCCACCAGTCTTCAATCTGATAGCATTCCGACAGCACTTGAGTACCTAAAATCTATATTGCAACAACTAATACATGGAAAATACTTATAGAAACATTTGCTAACTCATCTTAGGCATTCATCTTCTCTCTCATGAGATTCCCCAACATACAAATATTAAATGCCATCTTACAAGCATCTTCCACATGTCCAAAAATAGCCATGCAAAGGTTGGGCGCCCAAGACTAAATCTAGCCTCTTACTACATCTTATGACGCATCATAATTGTCATAGATTCCAACAAAAGAGTATCTTTCCAAGATAGAAACCTTGGGCTAAATATAGCAAATACATAACTAACATATCTATCATATGCGTCATAGAATCACAGAATCTTATGACAACTTGCAGCTATCATAGATTCACTCACCAAACATTATGATATTTGTCATGCATGCAAAAAATAGTATATTCCTCAAGGGAGTATGCCTATCCTCATTTACCATGAGTTTTTACATTTGCCAATAGTCAAAGTCACTCCGTAACAACTTTCGGTGACTCCAAAATTACCCCTGCCAGTGAAATTAGTACATCTCCTCATGGATAATTACAAATTACATATAATAAATGGAATAAATACAATATTGAGATTTACAATGTTAATGACACTTATCACAACATTCTCCCACTTGACATTATACATTGTAAATCAATCCATAGGAAATCAAATGAAAATAATCAAGCACTAGAAACAAGGCCCATGGCCTCTCTGCCTCTCTGAAAATAATCATCCTTTCTGCAACATAATTCTGTTGTGGTGTATATGGAGTTGTCTTTTGTCTAATTATACCTGCATGCTTGCAAAACTCATCAAATTCCTTAGAGCAATATTCCCCTCAATTATCAGATCTTAATATTTTTATCTTTAAACTTAATTGATTCTCTACTAAGACTTTGAATTCTTTAAACTTACTGAAAACTTTAGATTTATGCTTCATAAAATAAATCCATGTAAATCTGGATACATCATCAATGAAGGTTACAATATAATGAGATTTTCCAATAGATTCATTATCCACAGGCCCAAACACATCCGTATGAATAATTTTTAACTTCTCTTTTGCTCTATTACATCCTGAAGGAAATAATTTATTATTCTCTTTACCAAACACAAAATGCTCACAAAAATCAAAATGCTCATTAGAATAGGAGAAACCATCCAACAATTTTTTATTCTTAATATTTTTTGATACATTATTACTTTTATGGCCCAATCTACGGTGCCACAACATACATGTATTTTCAATAGTGGCCTCAGATACATAGGAGGCATTACAAATTATAGTGGCTTCAAGCTTAAACAAGTTCCCAAATCTCTTCCCTTTCGCTACAACCAAGTTCCCTCTCACCAATCTACAACCATGCTTGCCAAATGTCACATGAGTTCCCAAATCATTCAACTTTGAAATTGAAATCATATTTTTAGCTAATCCAAGAACATACAAAACACTAGGGAGGGTTTTAATACTCCCATCACTGAAACACAACAATACCTTTCCTTTCCTAACAATCGGATATGTAGAGTTGTCACCAAGGTAGATATTACCTCCATCATATTCTTCATATGTGGAGAACCATTCCTTATGTTGGGTCATATGAAATGAGCATCCTGAGTCAACCAACCAGTGATCATTAGAAACAAGATTACATGTAGAAAGTAAAACTTCTTCACCTACATTCGAGGACTTATCTGAAGCACTATCTCACTGTCTCTTGGCGTTTCTACACTCCTTCTTCACATGTTCCCTTTTACCACAGTTCCAACACATAACACTATTTTTTTACCAGGAGTCTAAGACTGACCCTTGGACTTGTCCTTAGCCCCTTTCTGATCTCCTTTTGGTCCCCTTTCCTTAGACCTTCCCCTGACACTGAGAGCATCCCATGAACTATCTGAACTCTTCTTCCACAATTCCTGTGAAAGTAGTACTGAAATAAGAGCATCCAACTTTGGATCTACAAGGTTAGCAGTGATAGCAAGGATAACATTCTCCCAAGACTCGGGTAAAGAACAAAGAAGTATGATACATCTATCTTGCTTAATAACTTCAACATCTACTGAATCAAGCTGACTCACCAACAAACTAAAATAATTTAAATGCTCTGCAACTGACTCACCCTCTTTCATTTTCAAATAAAATAACCTCCTTTTTAAATAAAGTTTATTTACCATACTCTTGGCGTGGTAGATCTCACCCAACCGATTCCACAATTTGTATGCGGTCTCCTCCTTTGTGAGATTTAATAGGACAGAGTCTGAAAGACACAACTAAATGGCTCCCCGTGCCTTCTTGTCCAGTCTATCCCACTCATCTTCAGAGACATCGTCAGGTTTCTTCTCTTTTTGGATAGCCAACCATTGGTTTCTTTCTTCCAACAAATCTTCCATTTTCAACTTCCACAACTCATACCCCATTCCATTGAACTTCTCAATGTCCATTCGAGAGGTTGATGCAATGGTGGATTCAACCATAATACCAACACAAGATGTGCAAAAAAAATGCAACCAAATCTCCCACTGCAGCTATAGCTTCCACACTACCACCCAAGAGTCAAAGCTAGTCAGGATCTGATACCAAATTTTAGAAATGAAAGCAACACTACTTCAATGGAAATCTGATTCAATATAAATTTCTGTAATCTTTAACTATATGTTATTAAATGAGATTCTAACACAGAAACAAAACTATGCTTCATAGAACTACAAAATCAGAAATATGAACACATAACACAATGTTTAACATGGAGAAAACCCTTTTGGGTAAAAAAATCCACACAGGAAAGAGGCTCAATGTTTGTATTAATCTAAAAAATGATTTACAATACAACACTTCAATTCTCTCCAACAGTCTTCAATCTAACACCATTCTGGCAGTACCTGATTAGCTAAAATCTATATTGCAGCAACTAATACATGGCAAATAATTATAGAAACATTTCTAACTCATCTTAGGCATTCACCTTCTCTCTCATGAGATTCCCCAACATACAAATATTAAATGCCATCTTACAAGCACCTTCCACTTGTCTAGAAATAGGAATGCAAAGGTTGGGTGCCGAAGACTAAATCTGGTCTCTTACAACATCTTATGATGCATCCTAACCATCATAGATTCTAGCAAAAGAGTCTCTTTCCAAGATAGAAACCATGGGCTAAAATATAGCAAATATATAACTAACATATCTGTCATATGCATCATAGAATCACATAATATTATGACAACTTGCAGCTATCATAGATTCACTCACCAAACATTATGATAGTTGTCATACATGCCAAAAATAGTATATTCCTGAAGGGAGCATGCCTATCCTCATTTACCATGAGTTTTTACATTTGCCAATAGTAAAAGTCACTCCATAATAACTTTCGGTGACTCCGAAATTACCCCTGCCAGTGAAACTAGTACATCTCCTCATGGATATTTACAAATTACATATAATAAATGGAATAAATACAATATTGGGATTTACAAGGTTAATGGCACTTATCCCAACATTCTCCCACTTGACATTATACATTGTAAATCAATCCATAGGAAATCAAATGAAAATAATCAAGCACTAGAAACAAGGCCCATGGCCTCTTTGCCTCTCTAAAAATAATCATCATTTCTGCAACACCATTCTATTGTGGTGTATATGGAGTTGTCTTTTGTTTGATTATACCTGCATGCTTGCAAAACTCATCAAATTCCTTAGAGCAATATTCCCCTCCATTGTCAGATCTTAATATTTTTATCTTTAAACCTGATTAGTTCTCTACTAAGACTTCGAATTCATTAAACTTAGTGAAAACTTAAGATTTATGCTTCATAAAATAAATCCATGGAAATCTAGATACATCATCAATGAAGGTTACAAAATAATGAGATTTTCCAATAAATTGATTATCCACAGGCCCAAACACATCTGTATGAATAATTTCTAACTTCTCTTTTGCTCTATTACTTCCTGAAGGAAATAATTTTTTGTTTTGTTTACCAAACACACAATGCTCACAGAAATCAAAGTGCTCATAAGAATAGGAGAAACCCTACAACAATTTTTTATTCTTAATATTTTTTGATACGTTATTACTTTTGTGGCCCAATCTACGGTGCCACAACATACATGTATTTTCAATAGTGGTCTGAGATACATAGGAGGCATTACAAATTGTAGTGGCTTCAAGCTTAAAAAAGTTTCCAAATCTCTTGACTTTTGCTACCACCAAGTTCCCTCTGACCAATATACAGCCATGCTTGACAACTGTCACATGTATTCTGAAATCATTCAACCTTGAAACCAAAATCATATTTCTAGCTAATTCAGGAACATACAAAACACTAGGGAGGGTTTTAATCCTCCCATCACTAAAACACAACAATACCTTTCCTTTCCTGACAATCAGATATGTAGAGTTGTCACCAAGGTAGATACTACCTCCATCATATTCTTCATATGTGGAGAACCATTCCTTATATTAGGTCATATGAAATGAGCATCCTGAGTAAACCAACCAGTGATCATTAGAAACAAGATTACATGAAGAAAGTAAAACTTCTATAGCTACATTCGAGGACTTATTCGAAGCACTCTCCCACTGTTTCTTGGGGTTTCTGCACTCCTTCTTCACATGTCCCCATTTACCACAGTTCCAACACTTAACCCTGTTCTTTTTACTAGGAGTCTTAGACTGGCCCTTGGATTTGTCCTTAGCCCCTTTCTGATCTTCTTTTGTTCCACTTTCTTTAGACCTTCCCCTGATACTGAGAGCATCCCATGAACTATTCGAACTCTTCTTCCTCAATTCCTGTGACAGTAGCACTAAAACAAGAGCATCCAACTTTGGATCTGCAAGGTTAACAGTGATAGCAAGGATAACATTCTCCCAAGACTTAGGTAAAGAACAAAGAAGTAACATACATTTATATTCCTCAATAACTTCAAAATCTACTGAATCAAGTTGACTCACCAACAAATTAAAAGAATTTAAATGCTCTGCAACTGACTCACCCTCTTTTATTTTCAAATAAAATAACTTCCTTTTTAAATAAAGTTTATTTACCATACTCTTGGCTTGGTAGATCTCACCCAACCGATTCCACAATTTGTATGCAGTCTCCTCCTTTGTGACATTTAATATGACAGAGTCTGACAGACACAACTGGATGGTTCCCCATGCCTTCTTATCTAGTCTATCCCTCTCATCTTGAGAGACATCGTTAGGTTTCTTCTCTTTTTGGACAGCCAACCATTGGTTTTTTTCTTCCAACAAATCTTCCATTTTCAACTTTCACAACTCATGCCCCATTCCGTTGAACTTCTCAATGTCCATTCGAGAGGTTGATGCAATGGTGGATTTAGCCATAATACCAAGACAAGATGTGCAAAATAAATGCAACTAAATCTCCCACTACAGCTACAGCTTCCACACTACCACCCAAGAGTCAAAGTTGGCCAGGCTTTGACACCAAATTTGAGAAATGAAAGAAAAAGTACTTTAATGGAAATCTGATTCAATATAAATTTCTGCAATCTTTAACTATATGTTATTAATGGAGATTTTAACACAGAAACAAAACTATGCTTCACAGAAATGCATAATCAGAAATATGAACACATAACACAATGTTTATCATGGAGAAAACCCTTTTGGGTAAAAAACTCCACACAGAAAAGATGCCCAATGTTTGTATTAATCTAAAAAATGATTTATAATACAACACTTCAACTCTCTCCACCAGTCTTCAATCTGACAGCATTCTGACAGCACCTGAGTACCTAAAATATATATTATAGCAACTAATACAAGGAATATACTTATAGACACATTTTCTAACTCATCTTAGGCATTCACCTTCTCTCTCATGAGATTCCCCAACATACAAATATTAAATGCCATCTTACAAGCACCTTCCACTTGTCTAAAATAGCCATGCAAAGGTTGGGTACCCAAGACTAAATCTGGCCTCTTACAGCATCTTATGACGTGTAATAACCATCATAGTTTCCATCAAAAGAGTATCTTTCCAAGATAGAAACCTTGGGCTAAATATAGCAAATATATAACTAACATATCTATCATATGCATCATAGAATCACATAATCTTATGACAACTTGCAGTTGTCATAGATTCACTCACCAAACATTATGATAGTTGTCATACATGTCAAAAATGGTATATTCCTCAAGGGAGCACACCTATCCTCATTTACCATGCATTTTTACATTTGGCAATAGTGAAAGTCACTCCGTAATAACTTTCGGTGACTCCAAAATTACCCCTGCCAGTGAAACTAGTACATCTACTCATGGATATTTACAAATCACATATAATAAATGGAATAAATACAATATTGGGATTTACAAGGTTAATGGCACTTATCCCAAGATTCTCCCACTTGACATTATACATTGTAAATCAATCCATAGGAAATCAAATGAAAATAATCAAGCACTAGAAACAAGGCCCATGGCCTCTCTGCCTCTCTGAAAATAATCATCCGTTCTACAACACCATTCTGTTGTGGTGTATTTCGAGTTGTCTTTTATTTGATTATAATTGTATGCTTGCAAAACTCATCAAATTCCTTAGAGCAATATTCCCCTCAATTGTCAGATCTTAATATTTTTATGTTTAAACCTAATTTGTTCTCTACTAAAACTTTGAATTCTTTAAACTTAGTGAAAACTTCAGATTTATGATTCCTAAAATAAATCCATGTAAATCTGAATACATCATCAATGAAGGTTACAAAACAACAAGATTTTCCAATAGATTCATTATCCACAGGCCCAAACACATCCGTATGAAAAATTTCTAACTTTTCTTTTGCTCTATTACTTCCTGAAGGAAATAATTTTTTGTTTTGTTTACCAAACACACAATGCTCACAGAAATCAAAGTGCTCATCGGAATAGGAGAAACCATCCAATAATTTTTTATTCTTAATAGTTTTGAACACATTTTTACTTGTGTGGCCCAATCTACGGTGCCACAACATGCATGTATTTTAAATAGTGGCCTCAAATACATAAGAGGCATTACAAATTGTAGTGGCTTCAAGATTTAAAAAGTTTTGAAATCTCTTCCCTTTCGCTACCACCAAGTTCCCTCTCACCAATCTACAGCCATGCTTGCCAAATGTCACATGTATTCCTAAATCATTCAACTTTGAACCTAAAATCATATTTCTAGCTAATCCAGGAACATACAAAACACTAGGGAGGGTTTTAATCCTCCCATCACTGAAACACAAAAATACCTTTCCTTTCCTGACAATCAGATATGTAGAGTTGTCACCAAGGTAGATATTACCTACATCATATTCTTCATATGTGGAGAACCATTCCTTATGCTATGTCATATGAAACAAGCATCCTGAGTAAACCAACCAGTGATCATTAGAAACAAGATTACATGCAGAAAGTAAAACTTCTTCACTTGCATTCGAGGACTTATCAGGAGCACTCTCCCACTATTTCTTGGGGTTTTTGAACTCCTTCCTCACATGTCCCCTTTTACCGTAGTTCCAACACTTGACCCTATTCTTTTTACCAGGAGTCTTAGACTCACCCTTGGACTTGTCCTTAGCCCCTTTCTAATCTCCTTTTGGTCCCCTTTCCATAGACCTTCCCCTGACACTGAGAGCTTCCCATGAACTATCTGAACTATTCTTCCTCAATTCCTATGACAGTAGCACTGAAACAAGAGCATCCAACTTTGAATCTGCAAGGTTAGCAGTGATAGCAAGGATAACATTCTCCCAAGACTCAGGTAAAGAACAAAGAAGAAAGATACATTTATCTTCCTCAATAACTTCAACATCTAGTGAATCAAGCTAACTCACCAACAAATTAAAATAATTTAAATGCTCTGTAACCGACTCACCCTCTTTCATTTTCAAACAAAATAACTTCCTTTTTAAATAAAGTTTATTTACCATACTCTTGGCTTGGTAGATCTCACCCAACCAATTCCACAATTTGTATGCAGTCTCCTCCTTTGTGACATTTAATAGGACAGAGTCTGACAGATACAACCAGATGGTTCCCCATGCCTTCTTATCCAGTCTATCCCACTCATCTTGAGAGACATTGTTAGCTTTCTTCTCTTTTTGGATAGCCAACCATTGGTTTTTTTCTTCCAACAAATTTTTTATTTTCAACTTTCACAACTCATACCCCATTCCGTTGAACTTCTCGATGTCAATTCGAGAGGTTGATGCAAAGGTGGATTCAGCCATAATACCAACACAAGATGTGCAAAACAAATGCAACCAAATCTCCCACTACAACTACAGCTTCCACAATACCACCCAAGAGTCAAAGCTAGCCAGGCTCTGATACCACATTTTATAAATGAAAGCAACACTACTTCAATGGAAATCTGATTCAATATAAATTTCTACAATCTTTAACTATATGTTATTAATAGAGATTGTAACATAGAAACAAAACTATGCTTCACAGAAATACAAAATCAGAAATATGAGCACATAACACAATGTTTAACACGGAGAAAACCCTTTTGGGTAAAAAATTCCACACAGGAAAGAGGCCCAATGTTTGTATTAATCTAAAAAATGATTTACAATACAACACTTCAACTCTCTCCACCAGTCTTCAATCTGACAGCATTCTGGCAGCACCTGAGTACCTAAAATATATATTACAGCAACTAAAACAAGGAATATACTTATAGACACATTTTCTAACTTATCTTAGGCATTCACCTTCTCTCTCATGAGATTCCCCAACATACAAATATTAAATGCCATCTTACAAGCACCTTCCACTTGTCCAAAAATAGCCATGCAAAGGTTGGGTGCCCAAGACTAAATCTGGCCTCTTATAGCATCTTATGACGTGTAATAACCATCATAGTTTCCATCAAAAGAGTATCTTTCCAAGATAGAAACCTTGGGCTAAATATAGAAAATATATAACTAACATATCTGTCATATGCGTCATAAAGTCACAGAATTGTATGACAACTTGCAGCTGTCATAGATTCACTCACCAAACATTATGATAGTTGTCGTACATGCCAAAAATAGTATATTCCTCAAGGGAGCACGCCTATCCTCATTTACCATGAGTTTTTCCATTTGCCAATAGTAAAAGTCACTCTGTAATAACTTCCAGTGACTCCGAAATTACCCCTACAAGTGAAACTAGTACATCTCCTCATGGATATTTACAAATTACATATAATAAATGGAATAAATACACTATTGGGATTTACAAGGTTAATGGAACTTATCCCAACATTCTCCCACTTGACATTATACATTTTAAATCAATCCATAGGAAATCAAATGAAAATAATCAAGCTCTAGAAACAATGCCCATGGCCTCTCTACCTCTCTGAAAATAATCATTCTTTCTACAACACCATTCTTTTGTGGTGTATATGGAGTTGTCTTTTGTCTGATTATACCTGCATGCTTGTAATACTTATCAAATTCCTTAGAGCAATATTCCCCTCCATTGTCAGATCTTAATATTTTTATGTTTAAACCTAATTGGTTATCTACTAAGACTTTGAATTCTTTAAACTTAGTGAAAATTTCAGATTTATGCTTCATAAAATAAATCCATGTAAATCTAGATACATCATCAATGAAGGTTACAAAATAAGGAGATTGTCCAATAGATTCATTATCCACAGGCCCAAACACATCCGTATGAATAATTTCTAACTTCTCTTTTGCTCTATTACTTCCTGTCAAAAAATATTTTTTGTTTTGTTTACCAAACACACAATGCTCATAGAAATCAAAGTGATCATCAGAGTAGGAGAAACCACCCAACAATTTTTTATTCTTAATAATTTTTGATACTTTATTACTTGTGTGGCCCAATCTACGGTGCCGCAACATACATGTATTTTCAATAGTGGCCTCAGATACATAGGAGGCATTACAAATTGTAGTGGCTTCAAGCTTTAAAAAGTTCCCAAATCTCTTCCCTTTCACTACCACCAAGTTCCCTCTCACTAATCCACATCCATGCTTGCCAAATATCACATGTATTCCCAAATCATTCAACTTTGAAACTAAAATCATATTTCTAGCTAATCCTAGAACATACAAAACACTAGGGAGGGTTTTAATCCTCCCATCACTGAAACACAACAATACCTTTCCTTTCCTAACAATCAGATATGTAGAGTTGTCACCAAGGTAGATATTGCCTCCATCATATTCTTCATATGTGGAGAACCATTCCTTATGCGGGGTCATATGAAACGAGCATCCTGAGTCAACCAACTAGTGATAGTTAGAAACAAGATTACATGTAGAAAGTAGAACTTCTTCAGCTACATTCGAGGACTTATCCGAAGCACTCTCCCACTGTTTCTTGGGGTTTTTGTACTCCTTCACATGTCCCCTTTTACCGTAGTTCCAATGCTTAACCCTATTCTTTTTACTAGGAGTCTTAGACCGGCCCTTGGACTTGTCCTTAGCCCCTTTCTGATCTCCTTTTGGTCCCCTTTCCATAGACCTTCCCCTGACATCAAGAGCATCCCCTAAACTATCAAAACTCTTCTTCCTCAATTCCTGTGATATTAGCACTGAAAAAAGAGTATCCAACTTTGGATCTTTGGATCTGCAATATTAGTGATAGAAAGGATATAAATTATTACGGAGACTCAACACTAGATGGAAGCCTCCGATTTCTAACTAGATGAGGCTCAATTTTGATGGGGCTTCTAAGCTTGATGGTACTGCTAGCGGGGGCGGGATCATCCGAGATGATAAAGGGAGGATGTTTGCTGTCTATGCTAGAGGTCTGGGCTATCACAGCAATAACTATGCGGAAGCTATGGCTCTTCTCTGGGGGCTTAAATTGGCCATATCACTTGGTATTAGGAATTTGGAGATCCAGGGAGATTCTAAAATGGTTATTGATGTCGTTACTAAAGTGTCAAATGTTGGCATCCAGTTGAAAGATGTTATTAGGGATATTCAGTTTCTCTTGCAGAGGATTACTAATGTGCAGATCTCACATATTTACCGTGAGGGTAACGGAGTTGCAGACGCCTATGCTGAACTTGGGCAGCAAGATTCAAATTGGAGGGTTTGGCGCCAATTTGATCATCTTCCTTTAACTCTTAATAATCTCATTCTTAAAGACGTGGCCGGGTCTGGATGAGTCAGATGTGTTCGAAAGCCAACTCATACTATCAGCGCTTTGGGAGGGGGCTGACGTGTCTTTTGAAGTACAAGTCCTCTCGTACTTTCTCTACTGTCAAATCTGCTCATTTTTCTCATAAGGTGAGCGGATGACCGGATCATCATGGCCTGTGCTGGGTAATTATGGTTAAGCATGGGATTGGGGTTTGTAAGGCTTCCCATTATTATGAGTTTGTGTGTGATGTTATTATTAGCCTTGTTAATGTTAGTAATTCTCTTGTTAAGACGACTGAGGAGACTAAGGGTTTCTGTGGCATGCGATGTAATTCCACTATGGGAGGAGACAGAATTCGAACTGACCCCGTCTCGTGCTGTGAATTCAAAGACAATCTGGTAGCTTGGCATTACTACAAAGAGGGCAGGGTTAGCCCCTATTTGGAGAGGCTTAGTGGGTACAATGACACTCTTTCTGAATAATTTGTACGGTCTTGGCAGAACAGATGGGTTTCGGTGGGTGGAATCAGATTTGAAGTTTCTAAATGCATGATCGCTTTGGCCATTGGTATGTCTACTCAGGGCTTGAAGCTGCAACAGAAAACTAAAATTGTGGACCTCTTCAGTCAGTAGCTCTTCCTTGGGGTTGGTGAAGAATTAGTCCCTTACCAGGGTGGTTTTGACAGAGCCAAGTTGTCGGAGCCATGGGACGCTATGTGTTTTATCCTCATGAAGTATTTCACCCTCGAGGGGCGCTTTACCAGGTTTTATAACTAGCTTCTCCCCCTGTTAAATCATTTCCATCGCAATGCTAAAATTAGTTTTCCATTTTATTTGCTTTCCTCCCTGGAGCATTCCGTCCTTAGGGTTCGGGCGAAATTGGCTAAAAACACTGCTATGAAGCCAATCCCTCTTCACCAGGGCCTCATTCTCTATTTGTATAATCATCATCTTTCCCTCGAACCCTCCAAAACCATTGCCGCTAATAGTGGGGACGGGGAGCCCTCATCAAACCCTAAGAATATTCCTGATGTTGCTAAACCCGGGCCCTCCCCTATTCCTATCAAAACAATTGAAGTCTCCTCTTGCATGCCTGTGGAAAATCCTATTGATACCCTGAGCCCTACTGCCTCTAAGAAGGGTAAAAAGCGGAAGGTTGTTGGTGATATGAGCACTGGGAAGGCAGTAGTTGGGACCCCCAAAACCCTTAGTAGGACCCCGGTGGGAGAGAGAAAGGATTCTTCGGTGAAGATTTGTAGGGAGGAGCTTTCGTCTGGTGTTCAGCGGTCGGGGCGTATTGCAGGCAAACTGGCTCCTTCAGCAAAGCTCATTGACTATTCTGAGAGTGACTTAGATGAATCCACCCAGGGAGAGGACGACAAGGATGTGGAGATTCAGGACATTTCTGGTGATGATGAAGACAAGTAGGAGATGCATGATACAGGGGCTACCATGGAGGATGCTGCTGACTCTGTTGGAAATGCTGACACAGTGGGTGCCATGTTTGTGGAAGAGGCTGAGGATGCTATGGAGACTGATGATGGTTTGGGGGCTGATCTTGCAGGTCTGTGCGATCGCATTGCGAAGCTGGAGCAAAATTTCTCCATTGTGCTTAGGACCTCTATACTCCTCAACCTCTCTGTGCTGAAGAATCTGGGGGTCACTGTTAATACTGACAGTGATGATCTGGCTAAAAAATTAGATGATATTATTAAATCTATGGTCTAGAAAGGAGAGTTGTTGTCTCCTTAGTCTTTGTTGTTATACTGTTGGTACTCTATTTCTCAGTTTTTTGACTTTCATCTTAGTAGCTAGTTTTGCTAGTTTTGCTGGTATTTTGTTATGGTTGTATATGTTGTTTCTGGATTAAAGCACTATTGATGCTTGCTGCCTTTAAGCCTCTCTATTTTTTGTAAGGGTTTGGCCCCTTGTTTAGCCGCCTTATATTATCAAAAACATTCTCCCAAGACTCAAGTAAAGAACAAAGAAGTAAGATACATTTATCTTCCTCAATAACTTCAACATCTACTAAATCGAGCTGACTCACCAACAAATTAAAAGAATTTAAATGCTCTGCAATAGACTCACCCTCCTTCATTTTCAAGGAAAATAACTTCCTTTTTAAATAAAGTTTATTTACCATACTCTTGGCTTGGTAGATCTCACCCAACTGATTCCACAATTTGTATGTGGTCTCCTCCTTTGCGATATTTAAAAGGATAGAGTCTGAAAGACACAACTGGATGGTTCCCCATGCCTTCTTATCCAGTCTATCCCACTCATCTTAAGAGACATCGTTAGGTTTCTTCTCTTTTTGGATAGCCAACCATTGGTTTCTTTCTTCCAACAAATCTTCCATTTTCAACTTCCACAACTCATACCCCATTCCGTTGAACTTCTCAATGTCCATTCAAGAGATTGATGCAATGGTGGATGTAGCCATAATACCAACACAAGATCTACAACACAAATAAAACCAAATCTCCCACTCCAGCTACAGCTTCCACACAACTACCCAAGAGTCAAAACTGGCTAGGCTCTGATACCAAATCGTAGAAATGAAAGCAACACTACTTCAATGAAAATCTGATTCAATATAAATTTATGCAATCTTTAACTATATGTTATTAATGGAGATTGTAACACAGAAACAAAACTATAATTCACAAAAATGTAAAATCAGAAATATGAACACATAACACAATATTTAACGTGGAGAAAACCCTTTTGGGTAAAAAACTCCACACAGGAAAGAGGCCCAATGTTTGTATTAATCTAAAAAATGATTTACAATACAACAACACTTCAACTCTCTCCACCAGTCTTCAATCTGACAGCATTCTGGCAGCACCTGAGTACCTAAAATCTATATTGTAGCATCTAAGACATGGAAAATACTTATAGAAACATCTTCTAACTCATCTTAGGCATTCACCTTCTCTCTCATGAGATTCCCCAACATACAAATATTAAATGCCATCTTACAAGCACCTTCCACTTGTCCAAAAATAGCCATGCAAAGGGTGGGTGTCCAATACTAAATCTGGCCTCTTACAGCATCTTATGATGCATCATAACTATCATAGATTCTAGCAAAAGAGTATCTTTCCAAGATTGAAACATTGGGCTAAATATAACAAATATATAACTAACGTATCTGTCATATGCGTTATAGAATCACAGAATCTTATGACAGCTTGCAGCTATCATAGATTCACTCACCAAACATTATGATAGTTGTCATACATGCCAAAAATACTATATTCCTCAAGGGAGCACACCTATCCTTATTTACCACGAGTTTTTACATTTACCAATAGTAAAAGTCACTCCGAAATAACTTCCGGTGACTCTGAAATTACCCCTGCCAGTGAAACTAGTGCATCTCCTCATGGATAATTACAAATTACATATAATAAATGGAATAAATACAATATTGGGATTTACAAGGTTAATGGCACTTATCCCAACATTCTCCCACTTGAAATTATACATTGTAAATCAATCCATAGGAAATCAAATGAAAAGAATCAAGCACTAGAAATAAGGCCCATGGCCTCTCTGTACCACAAACTTTTCTATGCTTATAGGTTAGGTCAATGAATCTGTAACATTCTCCTGATTGTCTATCTTTTTCAGCTCAAGCTATCTATTTGCAACCAACTCTCGAACAAAGTGATACTGAACATCAACATGCTTAGTCTGAGCATGATACATGGGATTTTTGGCCAAACAGATAGCACTCTAGCTATCATAACCAATCTAAATGATCCTGCAATCAAAACCAATACCTGTAAACAATCTCCTCAACCAAACTACCTCCTTAGAGACATGAGTTGCGGCCATATACTCTACTTCTATGGTGGACAAAGCAACTGTGGGCTACCTCTTACTCATCCAACTCACTACACCTCTAAACAGAGTAGACACATAGCTACTAGTGGACCTTCGACTATCCAAGCCGCCTGTCGAATCTACATCAACAAAACCCTGTATGTCCAAATATTTATCAGCATTATCAGTACCAGAATAAACCAAGCAATAATCAGGAATACCTGCAAGATATTTAAACACCATCTTCACATAGTTCCAATGTTGTCTACCAGGGTTAGACATAAATTTGCTCAAAACTCCCACTACTTGGGCAATATCTGGTCTAGTGCAAACCATTGTATACATCAAACTCCCTACAGCACTAGTATATGACACATTAGACATTTCCTCAAGATCATCCTCAGTCTTTGGACATATATCTAATGAAAGTTTAGTACCAATGGGTAAAGGAACTCTAACTGGGTTACAGTCCTGCAAACTAAACCTCTGCAAAATAGTATTCACATACGTACTTTGTGACAACCAAAGATTTCTATTAACTTTGTCCCTCCTAATCTCCATTCCCAAAATATACCTTGTAGCACCAAGACTCTTCATCTCAAATGCACCTAAAAGTTGGGCTTTTAGCTCATTGACCATACCCTTAGTATTGCTAAAAAACAACATGTCATCAACATATAAAGCAATAACCAGTATAGAATCCTCAACATAATGAATGTAAACACAATGATCCTTCTCGCTTCTAATAAAACCCAATTTCAAAACAAATGAGTCAAACTTTTGATACCACATTCTGGGGGATTGTTTCAAACCATAAAGAGACCTCTTTAACCTACAAACCCAATGTTCTTTTCCTTTTACCTCAAAACCTGTAGGTTGTTGCATATAAATTTCTTCTTCAAGATCTCCATGCAAGAACGCAGTCTTAACATCTATTTGCTCAATCTCCCAGTCATAAGATGTAGCAATGGATAAGAGAAATCTAATAGAAGTCAATTTAGTAACAGGAGAGAATATCTCACCAAAATCAACTCCCTCTCTCTAGGAGTAGCCCTTGGCTATCAGTCTAGCCTTGTACTTCTCCAATGACCCGTCGCTCCAAACTTCTTCTTAAAGACCCACTTACATCCTATGGTCTTTCTTCCTTTGGGCAAATGAACAAGATCCCAGGTGTTACAAGAGTCTAAAGCCATCATGTCCTCCTGCATGGCTAGCTGCCAAGACTCACTATCATATGCAGAAATAGCTTCCCTGTAGGGTCTAGGTTCATCGTTAGTACTTAATAAAGCATATACACAATGAAAATTTGGTGGGCTATACCTGTCAATTGGATTCCATTATCTTTTGGATCTCCTCAAGGGTGGAGTTAGAGGCTCTACTCGTTCTTCTGTATGATCATCTGCATCAACTTCTTCTATAACAACAGACTCATCTTCATCAAAACTACTTGAATCTTCTTCTTCTTCTTCACCCCTCAATCCATCATTCTATTCTTCCTAAGGTGCATCTTGCTTGTCTAAATCAAAGTGCACCTTCTTTACCTTTTCATCTTTTTCTTTTGGCTGCTCAGGTTCAGAAATAGCTCTAAGTTCCCTGGAAATAACGTCTCTAGAAAAGATAATCCTATGGGTTAGTGGATTCCAAAGATTATAACCTTTCACATTATCACCATATCCAATGAATGTACACTTTTCAACCTTTGGATCCAACCTAGATCTATTTTCCTTAGGCACATGAACAAAAGCCTCACAGCCAAAAATGCTTAAATGTGAAATAGAAGGTTTCTTACCTATCCACACTTCATAAGGTTTCAAATCAAGAGCCTTACAAGAAGGTATGTTTATCAAGTACCAAGCAGTACACACAGCCTCTGTCCAAAAGCATTTATCCAACTGTGCATCACTAAGCATACTTCTAGCTCTTTCCATAATTGTTCAGTTCATCCTTTCTGCAACACCATTCTGTTGTGGTGTATATGGAGTTGTCTTTTGTCTAATTATACTTGCATGCTTGCAAAACTCATTAAATTCCTTAGAAGAATATTCCCCTCCATTGTCAGATTTTAATATTTTTATCTTTAAACCCGATTTGTTCTCTACTAAGACTTTGAATTCTTTAAACTTAGTGAAAACTTTAGATTTATGCTTCATAAAATAAATCCATGTAAATCTAGATACGTCATCAGTGAAGGTTACAAAATAATGAGATTTTCCAATAGATTCATTATCCACAGGCCCAAACACATCTGTATGAATAATTTCTAACTTATTTTTTGCTCTATTATTTCCTGAAGGAAATAATTTTTTGTTTTGTTTACCAAACACACAATGCTCATAGAAATCAAAGTGCTCATCAGAATAGGAGAAACCATCCAACAATTTTTTATTCTTAATAGTTTTTGATACATTATTACTTGTGTGGCCCAATCTACAGTGCCACAACATACATGTATTTCCAGTAGTGGCCTCAAATACATATGAGGCATTACAAATTGTAGTGCATTCAAGCTTAAACAAGTTCCAAAATCTCTCCCCTTTCACTACCACCAAGTTCCCTCTCACCAATCTGTAGCCATGCTTGCCAAATGTCACATGCATTCCCAAATCATTCAACTTCAAAACTGAAATCATATTTCTAACTAATCCAGGAACATACAAAACATTAGGGAGGGTTTTAATCCTCCCATCATTGAAACACAACAATACCTTTCCTCTCCTGACAATCTGATATGTAGAGTTGTCACCAAGGTAGATATTACCTCCATCATATTCTTCATATCTGGAGAACCATTCCTTATGCAGGGTCTATGAAATGAGTATCCTGAGTCAACCAACCAGTGATCATTAGAAACAAGATTACATGTAGAAAGTAAAACTTCTTCACTTGCATTTGAGGACTTATCCAAAGTACTCTCCCACTATTTCTTGGGGTTTCTGCACTCCTTCTTCACATGTCCGCTTTTACTGTAGTTCCAACAATTAACCTTGTTCTTTTTACCAGGAGTCTTAGACCAGCCATTGGACTTGTCCTCAGCCCCTTTCTGATCTCCTTTTGGTCCCCTTTCCTTAGACCTTGCCCTGACACTGAGAGTATCCCCTGAACTATCTGAACCCTTCTTCCTCAATTCCTATGATAGTAGCACTGAAACAAGAGCATCCGACTTTAGATCTATAAGGTTAGCAGTGATAGAAAGGATAACATTCTCCCAAGACTTAGCTAAAGAACAAAGAAGTAAGATACATTTATCCTCCTCAATAACTTCAACATCTATTGAATCAAGCTGACTCAACAACAAATTAAAAGAATTTAAATGCTCTGCAACCGACTCACCCTCTTTCATTTTCAAAGAAAACAACTTCCTTTTTAAACAAAGTTTATTTACCATACTATTGGCTTGGTAGATCTCACCCAACTGATTCCACAATTTTTAAGTGGTATCCTCCTTTGCGACATTTAATAGGACAGAGTCTGAAAGACACAACCGGATGGTTCCCTGTGCCTTCTTATCTAGTCTATCCTACTCATCTTGAGAGACATCGTCAAGTTTCTTCTCTTTTTGGATAGCCAACCATTGGTTTCTTTCTTCCAACAAATCTTCCATTTTCAACTTCCAGAACTTATACCCCATTCTGTTGAACTTCTTAATGTCCATTCGAGAGGTTGATGCAATGGTGGATGCAGCCATAATACCAACACAAGATCTACAAAACAAATGTAATCAAATCTCCCACTGTAGCTACAACTTCCACACTACCACCCAAGAGTCAAAGTTGGCCAGGCTCTAATACCAAATTTTAGAAATGAAAGCAACACTACTTCAATAGAAATCTGATTCAATATAAATTTCTGCAATCTTTAACTATATGTTATTAATGGAGATTGTAACACAGAAACAAAACTATGCTTCACAAAAATGAAAAATTAGAAATATGAACACATAACACAATGTTTAAGGTGGAGAAAACCCTTTTGGGTAAAAAAATCCACACAGGAAAGAGGCATAATGTTTTTATTAATCTAAAAAATGATTTACAATACAACAAAACTTCAACTCTCTCCACCAGTCTTCAATTTGACAGCATTCCAGCAACACCTGAGTACTAAAATCTATATTGCAGTAACTAATACATGGCGAATACTTATAGAAACATTTTCTAACTCATCCTAGGTGTTCACCTTCTCTCTCATAAGATTCCCCAACATATAAATATTAAATGCCATCTTACAAGCACCTTCCACTTGTCCAAAAATAGCCATGCAAAGGTTCGGTGCCCAAGACTAAATCTGGCCTCTTATAGCATCTTATGACACATCATAATGATCATAGATTCCAGCAAAAGAGTATCTTTCCAAGATAGAAACCTTGGGCTAAATAGAGCAAATATATAACTAACATATCTGTTATATGTGTCATAGAATCACAGAATCTTATGACAACTTGCAGCGGTCATAGATTCACTCACGAAACATTATGATAGTTGTCATACATGCCAAAAATACTATATTCCTCAAGGGAGCATGCCTATCCTCATTTACCATGAGTTTTTACATTTGCCAATAGTAAAAGTCAGTCCGTAATAACTTTTGGTGACTCTGAAATTACCCCTGCCAGTGAAACTAGTACATCTCCTCGTGGATAATTACAAATTACATATAATAAATGGAATAAATACAATATTAGGATTTACAAGGTTAATGGCACTTATCCCAACATTCTCACACTTGACATTATACATTGTAAATCAATCCATAGAAAATCAAATGAAAATAATCAAGCACTAGAAACAAGGCCCATGGCCTCTCTGCACTACACGAACTTTTCTGTTCTCACAGGTTTGGTTAATGAATCTGCAACATTCTCTTGATTGTCTATCTTTTTCAGCTCAATCTGTCTATTTATAACCAACTCTTGAATGAAGTGATACTGAGCATCAACATGCTTAGTCGGAGCATGATATATGGGATTCTTTGCCAAATAGATAGCACTCTGGCTATCATAACCAATCTAAATGATCCTACAATCAAAACCAATAACTGTACATAGTCTCCTCAACTAAACTACCTCCTTAGAGACATGAGTTGCAGCTATATACTCTCCTTGTGTGGTGGACAAAGCAACTATGGGCTACCTCTTACTCATCCAACTCACTGCACCTCCAAACAGAGTAAACACATAGCCACTAGTGGACCTTCGACTATCCAAGTTGCCTACCCAATCTGCATCAACAAATCCCTGTATGTCCAAACATTTATCAGCACTATCAGTACCAGAATAAACTAAGCAATAATTAGGAGTACTTGCAAGATATTTAAACACCTTCTTTGCATAGTTCCAATGTTGTCTACTAGGGTTAGACATAAATCTACTCAAAACTCCCACTGCTTGGGCAATATTTGGTCTAGTACAAACCATTGCATAAATCAAACTCCCTATAGCACTAGCATATGGCACATTAGACATATCCTCAAGATCATCCTTAGTCTTTGGACACATATCTAATGAAAGTTTAGTACCAATGGGTAAAAGAACTCTAACTGGGTTACAGTCCTGCAAACTAAACCTCTGTAATATAGTATTCACATACTTACTTTGTGACAACCAAAGATTTCTGTTAACTCTTTCCCTCTTGATCTCCATTCCCAAAATATACCTTGCAGCACCAAGATCCTTCATCTCAAATGCACCTAAAAGTTAGGCTTTTAGCTCACTGACCATACCCTTAGTATTGCTGAAAAACAACATGTCATCAACATATAAAGCAATAACCAATACAGAATCATCAACATAATGAATGTAAACATAGCGATCCTCCTCACTTCTAACAAAACCTAATTTCAAAGTTACAAATGAGTCAAACTTTTGATACCACATTTTGGGTGATTGTTTCAGACCATAAAGAAACCTCTTTACCCTAAAAACCCAATGTTCTTTTCCTTTTACCTCAAAACCTATATCCTGTTGCATATAAATTTCTTCTTCAAGATCTCCATGCAAGAATGCAGTCTTAACATCCATTTGCTCAATCTCCCAATCATAATATGCAGCAATGGATAAGAGAAATCTAATAGAAGTCAATTTAGCAACAAGAGAGAATATCTCACCGAAATCAACTCCCTCTCTCTAAGAGTAGCCCTTGGCTATCAATCTAGCCTTGTACTTCTCCAATGACTTGTCTGCTCCAAACTTCTTCTTGAAGACCCACTTGAATCCTATGGTCTTTCTTCCTTTGGGCAAATGAACAAGATCCCATGTGTTACAAGAGTCTAAAGCCATCATCTCCTCCTGGATGGCTAGCTGCTAAGTCTCATTATCATCTTCAGAAATAGCTTCCCTGTAGGATCTAGGTTCATCGTTAGTACTTAATAAAGCATATACACAACATAAATCTGGTGGGCTATAACTGTCAACTGGATTCCATTGTCTTTTGGATCTCCTCAAGGGTGGAGTAAGAGACTCTACTTGTTCTTCTGCATGATCATCTACATCAACTTCTTCTATAACAACAGACTCATCTTCATCATAACTACTTGAATCATCTTCTTCTTCTTCACCCCCCAATCCATCATTCTATTCTTTCTAAGGTGCATCTTGCTGCTCTAAATCAAAGTGCACCTTCTTTACGTTTTCATCTTTTTCTTTTGGCTGCTCAGGTTCAGAAATAGCTCTAAGTTCCCTGAAAATAACATCTCTAGAAAAGATAATCCTATGGGTTAGTGGATTCCAAAGCTTATAACCTTTCACATTATCACCATATCCAATGAATGTACACTTTTCATCCTTTGGATCCAACTTAGATCACTTTTCCTTAGGCACATGAACAAAAGCCTCACAACCAAAAACCCTTAAATATGAAACAAAAGGTTTCTTACTTATCCACACTTCATAGGGTGTTGAATCAAGAGCCTTACAAGGAGATCTGTTTATCAAGTAGCAAGCAGTACACACAACCTCTATCCACAAGCATTTATCCAACTGTCCATCACTAAGCATAGTTCTAGCTCTTTGCATAATTGTTCGGTTCATCCTTCCTGCAACACCATTCTGTTGTGGTCTATATGGAGTTGTCTTTTGTCTGATTATACCTGCATGCTTATAAAACTCATCAAATTCCTTAGAGCAATATTCCCCTCCATTGTCAAATCTTAATATTTTTATCTTTAAACCTGATTGGTTCTCTACTAAGACTTTGAATTCTTTAAACTTAGTGAAAACTTCAGATTTATGCTTCAAAAAATAAATCCATGTAAATCTGGATACATCATCAATGAAGGTTACAAAATAACAAGATTTTCTAAAAGATTCATTAGCCACAGGCCTAAACACATCTGTATGAATAATTTCTAACTTCTCTTTTGCTCTATTACTTCCTGAAGGAAATAATTTTTTTTGTTTACCAAACACACAATGCTCATAGAAATCAAAGTGCTCATCAGAATAAGAGAAACCATCCAACAATTTTTTATTCTTAATAGTTTTTTATACATTATTACTTGTGTGGCCCAATCTACGGTGCCACAACATACATGTATTTTCAGTAGTGGCCTCAAATACATAGGAGGCATTACAAGTTGTAGTTGCTTCAAGCTTAAACAAGTTCCCAAATCTCTTCCCTTTCGCTACCACCAAGTTCCCTCTCACCAATCTGTAGCCATGCTTGCCAAATGTCACATGCATTCCCAAATCATTCAACTTCAAAATTGAAATCATATTTGTAGCTAATCTAGGAACATACAAAACACTACGGAGGGTTTTAATCTTCCCATCACTGAAACACAACAATACCTTTCCTTTCCTGACAATCAAATATGTCCTGACAATCAAATATGTAGAGTTGTCACCAAGGTAGATATTACCTCCATCATATTCTTCTTATGTGGAGAACCATTCCTTATACGAGGTTATATGAAACGAGCATCCTGAGTCAACCAACCAGTGATCATTGCAAACAAGACTACATGCAGAAAGTAAAACTTCTTCACCTGCATTCGAGGACTTATCCAAAGCACTCTCCCACTATTTCTTTGGGTTTCTACACTCCTTCACATGTCCCCTTTTACCACAATTCCAACACTTAACCCTGTTCCTTTTACCAGGAGTCTTAGACTGGCCCTTGGACTTGTCCTTAGCCCCTTTCTGATCTCCTTTTGGTCACCTTTCCTTAGACCTTCCCCTGACGCTGAGAGCATCCCCTGAACTATCTTAACTCTTCTTCCTCAATTCTTGTGACAGTAGCACTGAAACAAGAGCATCCAACTTTGGATCTGCAAGGTTAGTAGTGATAGCAATGATAACATTCTCCCAAGACTCAAGTAAAGAACAAAGAAGTAAGATACATTTATCTTCCTCAATAACTTCAACATCTCCTAAATCAAGCTGACTCACCAACAAATTAAAAGAATTTAAATGCTCTGCAACCGACTCACCCTCTTTCATTTTCAAAGAAAACAACTTCCTTTTTAAATAAAGTTTATTTACCATACTCTTGGCTTGGTAGATCTCACCCAACCGATTCCACAATTTGTATGCAGTCTCCTCCTTTGCGACATTTAACAAGACAGAGTCTAAAAGACACAACCGGATGGTTCCCCGTGCCTTCTTATCTAGTCTATCCGACTCATCTTGATAGACATCGTCAGGTTTCTTCTCTTTTTGGACAGCCAACCATTGGTTTCTTTCTTCCAATAAATCTTCCATTTTCAACTTCCACAACTCATACCCCGTTCCACTGAACATCTCAATGTCCATTCGAGAGGTTGATACAATGGTGGATGCAGCCATAATAACAACACAAGATCTGTAAAACAAGTGCAACCAAATCTCCCACTGCAGCTATAGCTTCCACACTACCACCCAAGAGTCAAAGTTAGCCAGGCTCTGATACAAAATTTTAGAAATGAAAGAAACACTACTTCAATGGAAATCTGATTCAATATAAATTTCTTGAATCTTTAACTATATGTTATTAATGGAGATTGTAACACAGAAACAAAACTATGCTTCACAGAAATGTAAAATCAGAAATATGAACACATAACACAATGTTTAACATGGAGAAAAGCCTTTTGGGTAAAAAACTCCACACAGGAAAGAGGCCCAATGTTTGTATTAATTTGAAAATGATTTACAATACAACAATACTTCAACTCTCTCCAATAGTCTTCAATCTGACAGCATTCTGACAACACCTGAGTACCTAAAATCTATATTGCAATAACTAATACATGGAAAATACTCATAGAAACATTTTCTAACTCATCTTAGGCATTCACCTTCTCTCTCATGAGATTCCCCAACATACAAATATTAAATGCCATCTTACAAGCACCTTCCACTTGTCCAAAAATAGCCATGTAAAGGTTGGGTGCCCAAGACTAAATCTGGCCTCTTACAACATCTTATGACACGTCATAACCATCATAGATTCCAACAAAAGAGTATCTTTCCAAGATAGAAACTTTGGTCTAAATATAGCAAATATATAACTAACATATCTGTTATATGGGTCATAGAATCACATAATCTTATTACAACTTGCTGCTATCATAGATTCACTCACCAAACATTATGATAGTTGTCATACATGCCAGAAATAGTATATTCCTCAAGGGAGCACACCTATCCTCATTTTCCATGAGCTTTTACATTTGCCAATAGTAAAAGTCACTCCGTAATAACTTCTGGTGACTCCAAAATCACCTCTGCCAGTGAAACTAGTACATCTCCTCATGGATAATTACAAATTACATATAATAAATGGAATAAATACAATATTGGGATTTACAAGGTTAATGGCACTTATCCCAACAAGTTAGAGATGCAGTTGCAGACCGAACTTCCAAAGAAACTTATCGTTGTCTCCTTAGTATTCCTATTCTTTCCATCAAACAGAGGGCCTTGCCTTAACCAGTTATCCTCCCAGAATCTAATTTTATCCCCCTTACACAGCTTCCATCTGATCCCTTGGGAAAGCATATTCTTAGTTTTAGTCATTTTGTTCCAAATGGTAGAACCTTTGGGAAGAGTATCTCTATCCAAGATACCTAATTTGGGGCCATTTTGTAGGTATTTAGCTTTCATAATACGAACCCACTCTTTCTCTTCCTTAAGGAAGGTCCAACCTATTTTGGTCATTAAAGTTTTATTCATTCCATGAATTTTTCTGATTCCTAGCTCACCTTACATTTTGGGCAGGCAGACTCTGTCCCAACCAACCAGCAAAATCCTCTTCTTTTCCTCCACTCTAGTCCATAGGAAGGTTCTCTAAATTCTTTCTAATTTTTCCACCATGTATCTGGGAATTTTAAACAAGGAAAGAAAATAGGTGGGAATGCCTTGCAAGGAAGCCTTTAGAAGTTGATGCTTACTAGGTTGACTAAGAAGTTTACCTTTCTACCCCTCCATTTTCTTTTGGGTACATTCCAAGACAGTGTTCTAGTAAGTAGGGGTCACATCTTTCACCATGAGGGGTAAAACCAGGTAAGTGGCCAGGAGGGCCGCCAGGTTGCACTGGAGGATATTTCTCACTTTAAATTGCAGGTCCAGCTTAGTGTTAAAGAAGAACACATTGCTTTTTTCATAATTGATGCATTGCCCAAACACCTCCATATAAGTGCTTAGCAAATTCTTCCATCTAGTGGTCTCCACTACCAAAGCCACTCCAAAAAGCATAGTGGTCTTAAGGTGGACACTACTTTAATGATAGAGAGGGTATGATTGTCTAGGTGGGACATGATGTTTCTTCCTAGTACTTCAGCCACCTAATGAAAAGATAAGGGGAAAGGGGGTCTCCCTGATGGATACCTCTACCAGCATCAAAAAATCCCTGAGAAGTTTCGTTCACCAAGACTGAATACTTGATAGTGGTGACACACTCTTTAACCAGGTTGAGCATTCAATCATTGAACCCAAACTTTCTAAGAACTTTGAGTAGGAAGTCCCAGGAGATTCTGTCATAGGCTTTAGATATGTCCAGTTTTGGGGCCATACTCAAATTGTTACTTCTTTCCATTGAGTGGATAATCTCATGTGTCAAGATAGAAGCATCCATAATTTGTCTTCCAAGAACAAAGCCTTTTTGGCAATCTGAGATGAGACTATCCAACAGAGGTTGAAGCCTTAGGACCAACGTCTTGGTGATAATTTTATATATTGTGTTACAAAGACTAATGGGATGGAAATATGACATAGTTTCAATGTTACTTTTCTTGGAAATCAAAGCTATGAACATGGCATTGATTTTCTTGAGGATTTTACCTGTCCTAAAAAAGTCCTTGACAACACTGGTGACATCATATCCCACTATCTCCCAGAATTCTTGGAAGAAGGCAGGGGATAACCCGTTGGGTCCTGGCACTCTGAAAGCCCCCATCGAGAACACAACTGCCCTGACTTCCTCCTCAGTGATAGGCTTCAGTAGCCCCTTGTTGTCTTCCTCCGAAAGGATAGGGGGAATATTGTTCAGAAGAATATTTTCTTGAATACTATTAGCTCTATTTTTCTGCTCCACTAGAAAGTTACAGAAGTAATTTGAAGCAAGGTTCCCCATTTCTCTATCATCGACAACTTCCCTATTATTTTCATCAATCAGCTTGGTGATTTTGTTTCTCTTTCTATGTTTCATAGCCGACTGGTGAAAGAAGGCCGAATTCCTATCTCCCTCCTTTAGCAATTGCACCCTTGACTTCTATTTCCATAATATTTCTTCCTTACTGATAATGTCCTTGAGGTTTTTGATTAGCTTCTTTTCTATTTTATATGTGTCCTCACTTCCACCCCCTTAGCCATCTTATCTTACACTTCCATTAGACCTTCAGTGATGTGTTTTTTTGGTGCAGCACATTGCCAAAGCAAAATTTGTTCCAGTTTTTAACTTTATTTTTCACAAATATAAGCTTTTGGGTGAGTCTAAACATAGGATATCCATAAACCTGGATTCTCCACCATTCAACAATGCAATTTTTAAAGTCAGGGTGAGAGGCCCACATTAATTCATACCTGAAAGGGAAGGAAACCTTCAAGCTACCTTCAGTCTAAGAGAGAAGGAGGGCATTATGATCAGAAATGGTGTGACGGAGAGCTGAGAGGGAAGAGTTTTGAACCAAGTCCCAGTTAGAAGAAACCAACATCCTATCCAACTTAACCTAAATCAATTGATTTCCCCACCTTCTGTTGGTCCAAGAAAAGGGTTGGTTATTAACCTCCAAATCCATAAGCCCAGTCTGCCTTAGGAAGTCTGCCAGGTCCACTATGCTATCAGAGTAGTCCATATTGTCCCCTAATTTCTCTGAGGCGTAAAGAGGGGTGTTGAAATCTCCCCATAGCATCCACAAGGTCCTTCTCTCATTATTTATTTTAGAGCTTAGATCTTCCCACAATTCCTTCTTTGGCATTTCGAGTGTTGGGGGCATAAATATTAATTAACTTCCAAGTTTTCTTGTTCATTGTACATTCAATTTCCAATCTATGCTTACTGTGCGAGCAGTAATAACCCGAAGAGTTGTACTTATTCCACATGGTAATCAAACCTCTAGAACCTCCTATAGAGGGACTAATAATGAAGTCAGCCATAGGCCATATATTATTGGCTATTTTTCTAAATTTTTCCTCAGACATTTTAACTTCTTGAAGAAGAATGAAATCCACCTTATTGACAAAGATACAACTCCTTATCATGAGCTATTTATAGGGGTTGTTTAGCCCTCTTACATTCTAGGTGATAATCTTCATTTGCAGGGTCTTCTGGAGATAGCCCCTAGAGTGCTCTGTCTCCCATAGGCAATTTCCTTGGTCGCTTCCCTGGTTCTAGTTTCACATAGGGATAACCTCCCTACCTTTCCTTCAGTTCCCACATCTAAGGATTTCTTATTGCGTCCTTTCCCTTTCTTCTTGGGGGTGATCCATCCCTCTTGGTTGCTAGTACCAGCCCCTAGGGAAAGAACCCTGGCGGGTGATAGGATAGACTTCTTTGTACTTCCCTAGACAGCATTTTGAGTTCCTTTTGTCACCACTGCCTCCAGCCTGACTGATCGTCCCTAGACATCCCTTTCTCTTCCAGACAAGGGAGGGGTATTATTGTTGGAGGTTACATGATTTCTCGATCTTCAGTCTCATCTGAGTCTAGGAGGAATTCAATAAGTACTTCTGTAGGTCTACGTCTAGGTCCTGCTGTAACTCAGGCTATTGGGGCTCATTGGGAGGAGTAAGAGGGACTTTTGCCAAGGCATCCAGATCTCGGTTCTCCTCCAGGACCGTAAACTTGATTAGAGACTTTAATATTTCAAGAAAGTCCTCCTTAAATGGGTAATCTTCCATAGCATTCTTGTCTTCCAAGACCTATTTATTTTTCCGAGGCCTAGGTTTTTTGCAGTCATTAATCAAGTGCCTCTTTTTAGAGAATTTTTGGTAGAAGATAGTAGAGTTCTCATATGTTAGCTTTTGTTCCCAGCTACCATATTTAGACTTTAACATAATAGTATTAGGTAGAGTCTTATGTATGCCTACACTAACACATAATCTAGCAAATACCAACCTGGTTTTGTGTTTAGTGGTGTTGTCCAAAGTGATAAAATGCCCAAAAGAGTTGCCAATCCATGTGAAAATATCTTCATCCTAGAATTCTAGGGGAAGTCTAGGAAGTCTAACCCAAACTAGAGTTGACATGGTGAGCTCCATTACAGCATCAAACCCTAGTTTCCAGCACCCTAGGCAAAGGCTGTGTTTCCCATACATCGATGGCCCTCCTGCTAATATCATGACTAGGTCTTCTCTGGCCATGAACTTAAATAGGAACAGGCCACCCAACATGGCACTAGTCACCACACTACATATTAGGTGCCATCTAGCTATTACCTAACGTCGAACCATATCAATGTTGGGCCTTAGCACTTGGAACTTACCAACCAGGGAGAGTTCCAAGGAAGAAGTTATTTTTTCCATCATCCTATCTAGAATCTAGAACTGTGTTCCATCCCCAGGTTCTAACTGCACTAGTTCTTCAGAAGTTTCTGTAGACTTACTAGACTCCCCTAGCAAGGCCTACTTCCAAGCTTTGGGGTCTAAGCCCGAGGCTGGGGAAATGGGCTCATTAGTACTGATTGAGGCAGTACAAACATCAGTAGGAATCTCCTGCGGGCTAAGAGGGGGGCAGGGGACCCCACTGGGCTGATGACCTCCATGAGCGAAGCAGATTCAAACACTATTCAGAGTAGGAAAGTTGCAGAGCGATTTTGTGTGCAAAACCTAAATATTACATTTTGTTACAGAATAGGAAGAGCAATAATATTAAACCTAAATAACATATTCTTTCACTACAACCAATGTATTACAACAATCTGTATCTCTAAATCTAAAAAATACAATTTAGATCAGCAGCATGAATACATATTGTAATAGTACAAATTCACCCATTATTTCTTCCAACCGTAACATTGAGCAGAAATTTCTTCATAAATCTACATTCACTCAAATAGAGCAGCCCAATCCTACTCTCCACCCAACCTTAGGATTGATGATTCCAATCCACCCTCGAGCTAGAAATAAAATCCATTGCTCTTTTCAAATATCAGTGAAAACAAAAATTAGAAATAAAACTAAAGACGATAGACCCACACACATACACATGGAATTCACACATAGAATTTTGATAAAGGGGAAGAAGGGGGATTCCCTTCCCTCTTGGGTTACAATTTAACTCCCTTTTATCAAATAACTTCACACTTCCACTCCCATTCATCTCCCATCAACCAAACTTCCTCCTAACAATCATCCTCCCTCCACAAACTCCCATCAACACATTCTCCCATTCTCCATTTCTCCCAACACAAATCAACTCCCATACAACACAAAACCTTAAGACAGGCTCCACACCCTTCTTAACCCCACATGAGGGAAGCTCTCATCTAACCTGGAGGGTAGTTCCCTTTGCACACCCAATTCCACTGACATTCATGAAAATCACTACACAACACAAATTTTTACAACAATTCTTACACAACCCTTTGACTCATCATTCACAAAAATTTAACAATACACAAAAATATCAAATGAAACCAATCATACCATGGTTATCCAAGTTACTATTCTTCACTCCAACAATTGACCAACCTATTTCCAGTCAACAATCCTCAATTATCCATTCATTTTAGCCAACAATCCTCTTATTTTCCCACCATTTTGAAGAACATTCAAAAGTAGAAAACCAAGAAAGATGACTCCCCAAGAAAACTACAGCACTTATATCTTCAAGAATGAGGAAAAATGATTCAAATTTCCCTCTTTTAAAATAAAATCTTCTACCCAAGTCTTTGCATTCCCTTCACACAAATTAAAACAAATACCTCTTTTAAATTCAAATAAGTATAATAAAATACCACATACTTTTGACACAAACCCCCCTCTTACAAAAGAATAAGAAATAATAAATAAATAATTAAACAATAGTCAAAATTTGATCATATGGATTTTGTCTCCAATTTCATAAGGAACCTAGGCCACCCTACCTGCAAACATCTCATTGAAACATTAATATATATTTTTAAAATTATAGCCAACCAATTAAACATTTAACTTTAACATTTCTAACATCTATTAATCACATAATCTAACATATCAAAACAATAATATTTGTTTTTGTGAAAATTAAATATATAATCATTAATATTTCATAATCATTTATTGTATTAAATAAACTTACTATTTCATTTTAAATAATTGAATAAATAAATATCTTAACATTTATTTCCATAATCCAAATAATGATATCCATAATCCATCAACCAAGTTCAATACACACACACACATAAGAAAATATAACATTAAGTCAAATATCTAGGATAATACTAGCTAGACCTCACAGTGGCATGTGGAGAAGTAGCTCATGGATTTGTCTAGTAAGTTCTATCTCACTTCATCTAAGGAAGAAAGGAGACCATCCTTATGTGTTGACCCATTCACCTCATTACCATGGGTATGGAAGACCTAGTGGCATTTGTAAGTACTTAAGTGTGTTGTCACATTATGTTTTTTAATGTTTTTGTTGGTCCTATCACACTTCTAGATGTGCCAAACTGTAGGGTCATTTCATAGATTTTTCCCTTTTTGGGATTATTTATTTAGCTTGATATTTTAGCATTTTAATGACTTTTTTTTGTGAAATTATGGCAGTCATAAACCCATAAAGTTGAATTTTGTGCTCTTTTTGGATTGTGATTTTAAATCCTTGGTATTGCTTTGAAATTTAGTTTTTCTAGGTTGGTTTATTAAATCTTTGGAGATTTTTTATTTATAATTTAATTTCTATTTTATAATAGTCTTTTCTAACTTTTAAAGTAAAATAAAATGTGCCTGGTTCTTGTTGATTTAGGCTTTTCAAAATAGATTTTATTAGTGTTATTTCAAATATTTTTATAAAGACTTAAAATAAAGTTTATTTTAATTTAATTTTTTCATTTTGGTTTAATAAATAAAGAAAAGAAAAAAGAAGAGTTGAGGGTTAGAGCAAAGGAAACTAAAAAGAGAAGGGATGTTGAAGAAGAAAAATGTTGGTTGCCATCGTTGAGAAGGGCATTTTTTTGGACATTTTTGGGCATGATGGAGGTGCCAAAACGAAGGAATTTTTCATGGTTTCTAATACATTTTTTAACCCTTGCCTTCTTACTCTTCTTGGGACTTGTATGGCTGCATATATGGAAAGTTTTTTGCTACATATGATCTCTCTAGGAGCCATTATTGTTGAACTCCATTCATTCCACATTGGCTGTATTGGAATTTGTCTTCATTTTTCATTGAAATTAAAGGAAATGTATTCTTCATGTCAATTATTTTATATGTTAATTTTCTTTATGGGATTGTGAAATGGAAATGCATGTTCTTCCTATGCAATGTAGTCCTTGGAGATCTCATCCTGTACCCCTCCATCCATCTACCATACATACCCCATCCTTCCCATCCACTATTGAGAATCCCTTAATCCATCCATCCAATCCACTTTTCATCCTTGTCCCCAATTCTTGGTTTTCTGTTGTCATTGGCATCCAACAAAAAGGAGATCCAAATGCGATTCAATGAAACCATCCCAAAGGAAAGAAAAATAATAAATCCAAGTGTAAGCAATTCTTAATCTATGCCAATCTAGCCAAGAAATCTGTGAAAATTGTTTAAAAACATCCATCAGTTTTGTTCATGTTATGGAGTAAAAAGTGGATACTTTCCTTTTTACCTCCTTGTTTAGCTCTTAGGTCCCCGTGATTACATTATGCATTATAATTTATCATCCTGAAGAAGATTTCCTAACACCCATTTAAATTTGGGGCCTTGGGCCCTTCCTTAATCTCATCCCAAACTAAAAAGGGGCTCCTAGACTTGGACATCAACTGCCTAAGTCCCCCTTGATTGGTTGAGGACAATTAAAGTTATGTTGGCATTGGACTTTTAAAAAGGTTCCTCTTTGTCATGTCTTATGATTTAATTTGACAAATGTTAGTAGGAATGCATATATATATATATATGTCTTTTTTTCAATTCATTATGAACCTAGATGGATCTAGCAAACTTATGACCTTGGAACAAAGAGCATTCAAAGCATTCATTGTGTTTCTAGAGTAGATTTGTGTTGTTATTATGTGTCTTTTTGTAAGTTTGAATACATCATCGATCTCCTTATGAGTTGAAGAATCTTCATTCTCCTAAGGGCTTCACCTCCAAGGTGATATCATTATTATTTGAATAATTCTATTATCATTTTGTTTAGTCTCTACCCTACTAGGGCATGCTCTCTTATCTATCAATGGTGTTGGACATGGCTTGAATGCCATTCCAAGGTTTGATTGAGGCAAATCCATAAACATCATAACCCCCCAAACCCTCTCTTGTCATCTTGTGTGCAAGTTACAGGTACAAGATTCAAGAAAAGTGAAGATAGAGGAAGACTATGCAGGAATCAGGGTTTTAGGATCTGACAAAAGTGTGGGAATATTCCTCTATAAAGACTTGATCGGTTGGCACCCTAGTCTTCTAGGCTTGTCTGACTCCATATCAGGCATTTGAGCATCAGTTACAACATTTTCTCAGTTCAAACCTCTGATAGATTCTCACTTCCAAGACTTCTAGGCAGTTCCTATTTTGTCCTTTGACACTTAATCTTCTAAGACACATGTTTTGACATTTCCTCGATCACTCTTGTGAAGTTAGTTTTTGATTATCTATTGTACATTTCCCATTATTATTAGATCTTTACAAATCTAGGGTTTTGTGCATATTTGATCTAGGGTTTGATAAAAGGCTTGGTAAAATCTAATCTATCCATAGCAAGCAAGAGTAAAAGATTTGTAGTTGAGTCCACCTTCCTTTGGTAGTGACTTGGCTTAGTCTCATCATTGAATGTTATTGTGGAAAAGGTTTTGAACTAGTGTGCATGCTAGCTTTCATCATTCATCTTTCTCACACATACCATTTTGATGAACATGTAGCATCGAGCATTTACATCTCACTGATAGTCAATTTAGATCTTGCATTGATTTCCTTACATATTTAGCACTATCCATTTGAAAATATTGCATGATCTTGAGAAAAGTACATATCTAGGCCTTGAAAAGCTTGCATTTTGATCAAAATTTTACATTAGGGTTCCATAAATTCTCTTGAATTATTACATTGGTTACATTAAAAAGTCATCAAATCTGATTTAGTATGATATCCTTGCATCATTACATATCATAGAATTCAAAATTCTTATATTTGCAATTACACATTATGTATATCAACATAAGAATATCACACTTCCTTCACATTTTGTAATACATTTTAAAGATATCTATACTTGCCTTTGTGTGTAGCACTTTAACATTGGGATCACTTGGTTTGTAGTTACACTTGTGTGTTCTTGATCTTTGCAAAAAGATTCAAAAACCCAGTTTCCTCAAGCTAGCGCCTTGTTGTTCAAAAGTCTCATATACATGGCATCCAATAAAAAACAAGGGTGGTATGGTTCCTCCCTAGTATAATAAGAAAAGGAAGGCACCTAAAGCCATCATATCATTCACTCCACATGAGGTCAAAATTAGAGACATTGATGGCCCTCTTTATATTACAAAAAGAATAAGTGGGAATCCTACAAGAGGAGTCCTTATTGATCCTACTTGTTTAACAAATGTGATAACCGAAGAATTCTTATACATGCATGATTTGGCACAAGATACCTATGATTCTACACATATATAATGATCAAAGTACATAATGGATATTTCCTCCAAGCTATAGGAAAAATAACACTTTTGATCAAGATGGTGGAAAAAGACATAGAACAACCATTTGTCATCATTCCCACCTTAGACTTATTTCATGTAAAGTTAGGCCATCCTTGGCTCAAGTCCATGAAAGTGGACCCTTCTACCATTCATAAATGCTTAAAATTCCTTCATCAAGGATGAGTGCATGTTGTCCACCATACTGGATGGAAACCTTTGGTAAGTTGTGGAAACTTCAACTTGGACTACTATTGGCCGCAACCTAGTGAACTAAATCAACAAAGAGAAGATCAATTTTTGCTTACATATCAAAAATATAAGACAAAGCTAATAGCTCAACTATCACATGGAAAGAGTTCTCCTAGACCCTGTAAGTCCCTTGAGGGTACAATTCCTCCTACATAACAAATAGAGAGTGAAAAGTAGCCCGAGCTAAAGGAATCCCCTCGACCAAGAGGTAAATGAATTTTTGTTGAGGTTCCTCCTCCATCATCCTTGCAAGGATCACGAGACAACCTTAAAGAGTGAAGCATTTCATCACAAAAGATTAATTATGTATCAGCTTCCTCTTCTGAAATGTCAAAAAATGTGAGAAATCAAGAGTCTTCAGTAGTAGACAAAGAAGCTTCCTTGGGTAATATAAATAACAACACAAGAAGAAACAGCAATGCAAGGGAAACAAGAAGAAAGTGACAAGCATTAGCCCAAAAGATGTCTCCACAAGAAAAGAACATCCCACCAAAAGATATACAAACAATAGAAGAATTAAAGGAAGAAGATTAAAGTTGGGCCATAGTACCCTATGTACCTATTTCTTCTCAAATTTGAGATTGGGAAGAAGATGACTTGCTCAAGAACAACTACTAGTGTGGTTGCATTTTATAACAAGTAACTATTTCTCATCCATTTAGCTACCTTTGATGTAGCACCTCTTTGAGTTTCTCTCACGGGTGACCTCCTCTTGTGTATTGTGTTGTGTTCCCTTGTATTGTGTTAAATGTTTCTAGATCTCCTTGGATGACCCTTGATGCTCTTGTAAGTCAATGATACAGGGAGACTTGACCCATGAGAGTTGTACCTTCATTTCATGTGTTTGCATGCTTTCTTGTCATGTTTTCCCCCATGAAAATGTCTATTATATGTTTGTTAGTTCTACCTAGAGGACCAACGATGCCCTTGTAGACACGTGGATAAAGAAGGAACAAAAATGTTGTAACATTCTTCTATCTATTTCTACCTTCTATGTGTTGTCCACTTGATTATTTCAACATTTTGGGGACGATGCAAAACATTGGAAGATTTAGCTTCCTTCCATGTTGACCCAAAAATTTTATTTTCTTTTGATTTGTTGTGACATTCTTCCTTTGTGCTCATAGTTCTACGTGCTTGGGGAATGATGATGATTTTCTCACTTGTTCCTTGATGATTCCCTTCCTATAAAAACATACTGACCCCAAAGCATGTATATCCCTTTGTGTTCTTGGTGATTGTAGACACCTAAAATTGACCTTATCCTTTTGACAACTTTCCTGACATCACCTAGATACTCACCTTGCGATACTTTCATCCTAAGCCCCTTTCATTCCTCTTTCATTATCCAATTAATGAAATACATTATATTTATTTATTTAATTAATTTTAGTCAATTTTATCCATTTCCTAAATTAATTAATTAAATTATATTTATTTAATTAATTTAGTCCATGCTTGCCTTTAGCCACATTAATTAAATAAATTTTAGTTATTTAATTAATTATTTTTCACTTATTCTGATCCTTATACACCTTTACCTATTAGTCTTAGCTGACCTCATAACAATAGGTCCTATCCTTCCCAAATCCAAGATCATATAAATATCACTATCATTCAAGTCATTTCTCCCATCTAGCTTTAAATAACTATTATTCTACTAGTGTGAGTTTAATCAACATTATCAATATCAAATATCATCATCAAGCATCACTGGAGCACATTCACCATTTTACATGGTGCAAGAAGTAACAGAAACAATGTTTCTTATTTTATGTGACATGTTTTTTCATTTCTCAATGTCATACCATTCTTACACAAGCCTTAGTGTATCATGGCTGCAACATCGCTTTGATTGCCTCTCTTTGGGGGCATCTTTCTTTTTGACGCATCTTTGGGAACACATCTTCCTAGATATAGCTATGTTCCCTAAAGCTTCGTTCCCTTTATTATACCTTAAAATTAATTGTATACTATTGCTTTATGCAATTATTTTAAGCTAGGGGCATACTTAAATACACTTTCCACTTTTCACACACATCACACTTATGGTATGCTCCCCGAAGCATTTTCTCTTTGCAACGTTAGTAGCTTGTGATCCTAAGTAGATGCACTTTCTTAGATTGGCCATATTTATTAGGGTTACCTATTCATGCTAGTCCATGTAATCTCTGATATCATTTAGCATGTGAGCCACCCACTACAACAAATCCCCATGATTAGCTCCCTTTTTTGCTCCATTTTTTGCTTCCACCCACTGTTTTAATGTATTTTTCTCCATTTTTTTGAAAAAGTTGGTGCTATTTATTGGGATGGCACTATTTTTGGCATTTTTTGCACTGACTAGAACAAGTCGACACTAAATTAGGTGCTAATTAGTGCCTAATTTAGTGCCTAACTTAGCACCTAATTTAGCACCTACTTTATCTCCTACTGTAGTGCCTAATTTAGCGCCACATTTAGCGCCTACCTTAACACCTTATTTAGCACCTAATTGAGTGCCTAATTTATGGTTACTTGGGTTTAGGAGTATTATTTAGGGTTTAGGGTTTATGGTTTTGGGATTAGGGGTTAAGGTGTAGAGGTTTAGGGATTAGGGTTTAGAGAGAGATAGAGGACCAATAGGGAGATATAGAGGAGACCGAGGGGAGAGATAGGGAGATAGAGAGTGAGGGACATGGCCAGAGACATAGGGAGAGAGATTGAGAGGTAGAGGGACAAAGGCGATAGGGAGAGAGGGGAGAGATAGGGAGATAGAGGTTTAGGGTTTAGGGGTTTAGGGTTTCTTAGGTTTAGGGGTTAGGGGTTAGGGTTTAGGGTTTAATGTTTAGGGGTTAGAGGTTCAGGTTTAGAGGTTTAAGGTTTAGGGTTTATAGAGAGAAAGGAATGATAGGGAGATATAGAGGAGACTATGGAGAGAGATAGGGAGATAGAGAGCGAGGCACATGCACATGGCCAGGGACATAGGGAGAGAGATTGAGAGGTAGAGGGATGATAGAGATAGGAAGATAGGGGATAGATAGGGAGATATAGGTTTAGAGTTGCTTGGATTTAGGGTTTAGGGGTTTGGGGTTTAGGGTTGCTCGAGTTTGGAGAGAGAGAGAGAGAGAGAGAGAGAGAGAGAGAGAGAGAGAGAGAGAGAGAGAGAGAGAGAGAGACATAGGGTCCAGAGATAGGGAGATAGACTACTAGAGTGAGCGACATATCCAGAGAGATATCTAGAAGGATTGAGAGCCGGTAGAGGGACACTATTAGAGATAGGGAGATATATAGGGGTTTAGGGTTTCTCAGGTTTAGGGGTTAAGGTTTAGGAGCATTATTTAGGGTTTACGGTTTAGGGTTTAGAGGTTTAGGGTTGAGTGTTTAGATAGAGGACCAATAGCGGGGAAATATAAAGAGTGAGGTACATGGCCAAAGACATAGTTGGAAGAGATTATAGGGATATATATGGAGAGTGAGGGACATGCCAAAGACACAAGGAGAGAGATTAGGAGGTAGAAGAACGATAGAGATAGAGAGATAGGGAGATAGAGGTTTAGGGTTGCTTGGGTTTAGTGTCTAGGGTTTAGGAGTTTGGAGTTTAGGATTTAGGGGTTTAGGGTTTATGGATTAGGGGCATTATTTAGGGTTTATATATGTTTTAGGGGTTAGGGGTTAGGGTTTAGGGTTTAGGGGCATTATTTAAGGTTTAAAGGTTTAGGGTTGCTTGGGTTGAGGGTTTAGGGGCATTATTCAGGGTTTACAGTTGCATGTCAAAAGAAGTCTCTCTCTGTCTAAATCCCTCAACCCTAAATAATACCCCTAATCCCTAACCCATAACCCCTAAACCCTAAACCTGAGCAAATCTAAACCTCTATCTCCCTATCTCTCCCTTATCTCCCTCTCTCTAGCTATCATCCCTCTACCTCTCAATCTCTCTCCCTATCTCTCTAGACATCTTACTCACTCTCTATCTCCCTATCTCTCGCTCTGTCTCCTCTATATCTCCCAATCTATCTCCTCTATCTGTACCTATCTATCTCTCCCTATCTCTTGCCTTTCTCTCTATCTCCCTATCTCTCTAGACATCTCTCTAGTGATCACTCTCTATCTCCCTATCTCTCCCCTCTATCTCCTCTATCTCTCCCTATCTGTCTCCTCTCTATCTCTCTCTACGTAGCTATCTCTCCCTATCTCTCTATCTCTTACCTCTCTCCCCCTATCATTCATATATCTTCCGATCTCTCCCTTCTATTAATTCTCCCTCTCCCTTATCAATGAAGGAATTAATGAAAAAGAAAACTTATAGGACTCTCTCTCTCTCTCTCTCTCTCTCTCTCTCTCTCTCTCTCTCTCTCTCTCTCCCCTTATCAACAAAGAAAATGGAAACAAGAAAACTAGGACATGAAAAGAGGGATGAGGATATAAATTGGCAGCCAGATGAAATGGAAACAAGCTAATAAAACTAAAGTTCATTGGATGGGAAGAATGATGAGAGGAGAGGTGTAAAATAGTAAAATAGGGAAAAATTGGTAGGATCTAAAGGGAAATTGGAAAGGAAAAGGAAAACTAGGAAAGCTAGGAAAAGATTTAACTAGCTAAGAGCTGGTAGATAATATATAGGTCAAAGACAAAGTGACAGAGACAGAGACAAAGAGTTGCTTGGGGTTAGTGATTAGGGTTTAGGGGTATTATTTAGTGTTTATGAGTTTAGCATTGCTCAAGTTTAGGGTTTAGAGTTTACTAGGGTTTAGGGTTTATGGTTTAGGGGCATTATTTAGGGTTTAGGGTTTAGGGTTTAGGGGGTAAGGTTTAGAGGTTTAGGGTTTAGTGTTTATAAAGAGAGGACCAATAGGGAGATATAGAGAGTGAGGAACATGACTAGAGACATAGGGAGAGATATTGAGAGGTATAGGAATGATAGAGATAGGACTGGATAGGGAGATAGGGAGATAAAGGTTTAGGGTTGCTTGGGTTTAGTGTTTAGGGTTTAGGGGTTTACGGTTTAGGATTTAGGGGTTTAGGGTTTCTTAGGTTTACAGTTTATGGCAGATCAGGGTTGGGTTAGGGCTTAGGGGCATTATTTAGGGTTTATGGTTTACGGGTTAGGGGTTAGGGTTTACAGTTATTAGGGGCATTATTTGGGGTTTACAGATCTTCAAGGATCTAGATAGTGTGGCTATACACATTGCTACACATGTTGGTGGCTAGCTAGACACATGGAACATCAACAACCACATGTTATGCTTCCATACATGTGTGCCACCTAATGAAATTTGTACTGCAAAACATGATCATATAATTGGCACTGTATGCATCTAACAAATGCTCATGATGTCCACGTACACCACAATATGCCACAATGATCTACTAGTCGGCACCATACAAGTTTGTGTGCATTTGTTCTCATCCCATCCATATAAGAAATGCACCATACAATATGTTGGATATTTGTCAACATCTACATGTAGAATAACTAATGGTATTCTTGAACAAATGCCTACTTTGTACATTTTGTAGAGTAAAAGTCAGGTATATATAACAAATTTTCATCTTAAACCTCTGTGCATATTTCCTTTGTTCATTTTGAATAGAAGTGACATATATGTTAGAACCCTTCTATATTTGAATGTGTTTTGGTTTACATATCTATTTTCCTTTATGTATTCTATGATCTTATTAATTACATTAATAGATAATATAGGATTGTCCCTCACTAGTTCACCTTGGGAATTAGATGAAATAACATCTGAAGTTGACTATAAATTAACAAAATGGTGAGCATTTTGTTGATTTTCTTGCTTATTTTCACCCTTTTAAAAACTAAATTTTCCTATAGAAATTTTGAAGGATGAGATCGATATTTAAGTGCATTAGACTTAAGAATTTGATAGTGTATCAAAATCATCATTAGGAATTTGATAGTGTATCTTTGTTGACAAAGTTTGAAATCCAATAACATAATCATGATTGCACTCATTAATTTGATCCATGTTTGATGCTCTCCTATTCCTAATTCAATCTATCTTAATAGTGAAGGAAAATAAATACATGGGCAACCCAAAGAGAAATTTGTCATCAATTTTGTTCCTCAAAATTGTCTCATGATACGGTGAAGGAAAAAATTACCAAAGATAAGTTGTGATCATTATTCATTGACCCAAAAACTAATGCACTATTAGAAATGTAGACACCTAAATCTTACCATGGCCTAACATCACACCAGATCTATCCCACATCTCCTCTTACAATGTTAATTAAATAAATCGTATTTATTTAATTAACCACTTTGATCATTCTTCCTAATATCAGTTTAATAAGGCACACTATTTAATTAATAAATCTAACTGTTCTTCTAACATTAATTAAATATTAACCCTTCCTCTAAAGTCTCATCCTTAATTAAATAAATCCACATTTATTTAATTAAATTAATCACCCCCAACATTTCCCCACAACTAAATAAATACATATATATCATGGCCATTGTGAAACAATCTTGACTATTTTTTACTGTATGAGTGTTTTTGTTTATTACCACTATCCTGCAGGTTAATTGATTATCTTTTGCAGTTATGTGGGAACAAGAGGAATGAAATATGGCACATACCGCATTCCCACAGAGCATAAAAGAATAGTTTACATCTTGCAGAAGCTACCGCTACCCCATGGAGGGTTCATCTCACACTTGGTGGTATTAGTCTCTTCCCGTGGTCCTGCAGAGGTTTGAAAAGTAACCAGCGGCATTGCGGTAATAACACTTACTGTGTCCCCACAAGGGTTTCAACTGAGGCCCACAGTAGAGTGGCAAGAGGAGAATGTAATGGGTTTTTGCCCCGCCATCCTACGATGGTCATTCATAACATTTATGGTTGGGTGGTAAACAGAAGGACATTAGGCAATAATTTCTTGCAGTCCTGCAGGTGTCAATCTAAGCATTTGTGGTCTGGCGGTAAAGGATGAAATAGTAGTGTAGTGTCTGTAAGCCACCACTATCCTGTGACGATCATTCATAACATTTGCAGGTGGGCAGTAAATAGAAGGACATCAGGTAATAATCTCTCACGGTCCCATAGGGGTCAATCTAAGCATTTGCGGTCTGGTGGTAAAGGATGAAATAGAAGTGTAGTGGTTGTAAGCCTCCACTATCCTGCAGCTAGTCTAGGCGAGCCTTGCAACGACGTGGTAAAAGAAATAAATGGCAAGCACATTCAATGCGAGGTCGTCATTATCAAGAATTGCTGTCAAATCTTGAGAAGGAATTTAATGCCGAGATTTCATGATCTCATGGCATGAACCAGAGTAATGGTGATATGATGAACTCCTTGGCTGAAAAAGATTCAAAGATTTCTTGGTGTTTCCTCATTTCAAATAATTCAGATGTAACTTGGAGAAGGCGCAACTTAGCTCAGTGTGTTTTCTACAAACTACAATTGACCGAGTCAGTTCATTCACTCTATTTTTCAGTTGCTGGTACTTGGGATTCTTGTAATTACATCTTTTTTTAATATAAAATTTCTCTTTTAAAAAAAGGTTGGGGCTAAGCTTTTGTGTTATACAGTAGGGGGGCTATAATCTGTTCTATCTCTGCTACTTGCAAAGTTCCCCAATTTGATTATGATGCTGACCAAAGATATAAATCCTATTCTTATCCATTCTTGAATGGGTTTGTTTTTAATTTTAAATACTATTCTTTTATTCCTATGTCTACCTACATTAATTGGCCATGTCAAGTTCATTTGTTCTTTCACTCTACTTTTCAGTTGCTGGTACAGTAAGTTGAATTTTGAAAAACCCTAGCTTGTTCAATTCATTAAACATGGCACCCAAGAGGTCTGAGTCTGTCAGTAAAGGTGATGAGCTTGTAGTTCCCAAGAAAAGACCACTTCAACAATCTTTGCTAGAAGTATTGCCTCAGTCCATAGACAAGGGTCCAAAGAAGATGTTCATACATGCAGCAAAAGGGTGTCAGGATGCTACAATCCCTATCTCTGGGTGGGATTTGTTTTGGTATTTTTATGCAAAAAGGGATGGCAAGGAACCAGTGGGAAATCCATGGAAATTAGATTTGGCAAAGTTGGTAGTGCCCACTGTATTTGTGGATGTGGAATTGATTAGGGCACTAGGACAATTTTACCATCCTACCACTAAAATAGTTAGAATGCCAAATGGATTACCATTGGTGATAGTAGATAGGAATGCAATTATTGATTGTTTTATGTTTAACAAGCAAGCTCTCACTCAAGTGGATTTGTAGAGATTTGAATGAGATTACACAAGCCTGAGGAAAACACTTAGGAGAGATGAATTGCCAATATTTATGAGAAGGGGGGCCAACAACAGAAAAATTGAGATTCCATCAAATGCTATTGAGCCTTTCCCTATGGAAGAATTTGTTGTATATTTCAAGAGAACCTATTTTGTACTATACCAAGTCTTGGGAATTGATGCACAAGGAAGAATGACAACTAGTCTAATGATGATGGCTATGAAAATACAACATCTAGAGGTGAACGCTGAATATGACTTTGCATCTCATATTGAGAAAAAACTACATGAAGGATTCTTCTGTGTGAAGGAGAACAAGCAACCCTTAGATTTCAAATTCTATTCTTTATTGTGTCACTTTATTCTATATCAGAATAGAGGGAGATGGTCAAGAAAAATGGATTTGAGTATGGTTGATGAGAAAGGACAAAGATTTCTGACTCACTTTTGGTGTTATAAGTGGGATACCTTTTGCCAGAATAGTGACTACATTGTATTTCATGATTTGTTTGTTGTCAAGATATTGAATTCTTTTGGTATCTAGTTTCCTAGGTTGACGAAGGAAGTCAGGATAATGCTAAGGTCACTTGCACACAAACCAGAGCAGGGCCACAACTGTAATTTTACTGATTGGTTTTTTATGTCAAATCATACTATAATTAGAGTGTATGGTTACCCCTAGCCACCTCACATATTGCCAAAATTTGTATCAGACAGAATTGTATTCATGGAGTTTATGTGGCAAATGATGTGGATTGAAAAGGAGGTAATGAAAAGATAAAAGAAAGCTATATTTCTACCTGATGCTACATTTTTTGGTGATTGGTCTATTGGCTCTGACACTCTTAAAAATTTACAAGCCCTTTTAAAGGCAAAATATTCTTTGAAATTGGGTATTGAGAGGAATTGTGACCCTAAGGGTCATGAATCTTGTGAGATAATCAATTCTGACTAAAATGGTTGTATCCTATCAGGTCCTATTTGATGAGTATGTGATAAGAAATCTTGTCACTTTTGATGAGGTATATAGTAAGAATAGAAAATGGGATATCTTGAAAAATATTGAAGATGAAAAGAAAAGGTAGAATCCCCTATTTCTTGGATTCTCTGTTGAAGAAAAAGACTCTCTGAAGAGAATTGATGTAATCATTGATAATTTTGAAAGTATTTATGGTAAATCTAAGAAGTAGCCTCCTAAGGCTACTAAACTTCTAGTGAAAAGGTCTACAGGGATTGAGATTCATGAGTCTGCTCCTGATGTTATGTCAGTGCAAGATCCATAGGTCCCAAAATCACCACTAGCAAAGAAGCAGAGGACAGAAGAGATATCTCCACTTTTCCCCTATGAAATGATTGAAGAGGTGGGGGATACTGATGAGGTGGCTAACATCTTGAGGCACATGGGAGATGAGCAAGAGGTTGATCAACCTTTGGTTGGTCAACCCACTGATGCACATAAGCTTGAGGCTAGGAAGGGTGAGCAAACCCAAGCTGAACCAGAGTTTGAGGAGGATGAAAGGATTATAGCACCCATGAGGTTCATAGAAGATGATGACTTCATCGAAACTCCAGAGTTTAAGGATTTTTGGTTGAAAATGAAAATGAAAATGAAAAAATATAATGAAAAAGTTGCAATAAATAAAATAGGTGCTAATGAAACACAACATGATCAATTCATTACACAAACTTTCAAAGAATTGAAAGTAGATGAAATTGTTGTGAGTCTAGAGGAGGCAAGACAAATGGTGTTGAAAAGTAATATACTCATCATCCCTGGCCTTGATTTGAAAAAAGTATTTTTGCTTGACCAAGTTAGAAGTCAGGATGATCCACAACTTGTTTCAGAATTTGATTATGAAGATGGCATAAGTGGATGTGGTTTTAACCCAAACTCAGAGACCCTTGCAATCTAGACTACTCAGAAGAATACAAGTAAACCAAGATTGCTTGATATTGTTCAGGAAATGAGGGGTACAGCTATGGTAAAGACTTTACAAGATACATCAGCAATAGAAGCAGCTGCTCTCAATATTCATACTGCTATGTTTACACATGCTATTGTGAAGAGTCCAGAACAAAGGCTAACAGATTATGATCAAACTCAGAAAGTAATGAATGATGAAGTAAACAAATTGTATTTTGAAAATGTGAAATTAAAGAAACAATTGCAAGTTGTGAATTCTTCTCAAGGTCAAGACATTGTACCCTATCAGCCCCCTATGCCACTAACAACTAGTGATGTCACAATGTCTACTGAAGAATTTAATGCAACAAGATTGAAATTTGAAAAGGAAATTGAAAGTTTGAATAAAAAAATGAAATGACAAAGAATGAGGCAAAGATGAAAGTTATTGAAATTTTTGAGAAAATTTTTGACCATAGAGTAAAATTGGTTGTGGATAAGCTTGGGAGTGTGCATGATTGCTACTCTTCTTTATCTCAAGCCATTGACCAATTGAAGATAAAATTTTCTATTTTGGATTTGTTGTTTAAAAAATGGCAACCCTATCATCACAATTTGGTTACGATGTGCTTAGTAGTACAAAGGAATCTTGATGCCCCTACAACTTTGAAGCCCACTGAGAAAATAGTCAAAATGATCATTGATGAATACCAATGTGTGAATGGGGAAAGCTAGAAGATGCAAGAAAAGTTTGAATCTTTTACTAGGTTCAAGCATAAATTTATTCCTTTCATACTGACAAAAGAAGAGAAAATCAAATTTCTTGACACATGGAAGATGGAATTTGGCCAAACAGTATTCCAAGTTATGGATTTTTTGAAGAAGGATGAAGATGTTAGCATTCTTAGTTTCAACATGATATTGGAGGGTGCTGCCACAATAATGGGTTACACTTTTTGGGACATCCTAATTTTTGTTGAAATCACATATTTTTATAAAATATAATGATTTAAGCCTTGAAAGGTTCCATTTAAAGGATTGTAATTGAATGGGGTTTGATCAAAACCCCTTAGATCAAATCCCCTTGGATAGAACCCCGCTAGTTTTAAACCATACCTGTCATGCAGTCTCCTCTACACCTATCAAAATGCTGATAAAAAACCACTTGTGATTTACCTTTTGGGGGATCAAATGAATTCATTTAAAATTTTATGTTTTGTAAGTATGTAGTCCTTATTATAAGCTTCCCAAAAAGTATAATTTTAAATATATTTAATTTGATTATTATATTCATTTTTTTATTTCTTGTGAATGTAGGTTTTCTAATGAACATCAAGGTCTCTATTTCATACATATGAAAAAATAGAAAAATATAGAAAAAAAATTCTAAAAAATATGTGTCCTCTAGGTATTGATGTCCTTATTCCAACAAAAAAAAAATAATTTTGATACATACAAAAAATGTTATTCTTTACACAGTACACCTATGTCTAAATTGTAATTCATTTGACTTCAAAAGTTAATTAAAAGAACAATATTCAATAAAACATTATGAAACTAAATGCATCCTCTAGATATCGTAGTTAAAAATTTAAATTTGAAAAAATTAGAATTTTATCCTTCATAAAAAAAAAGTTATGTTTTACACAGTACACGCCACTCTTTAAAAATGTTGTTTACTGTTAGAAACTAGTTATTGAAGGAGATGGAAAAGGAAATCTAATTTGATTCCAAAAAATAAAAAATATATATATTTAGAATCTATAGACAAAATGTGACAAATTATTAGTTTACATAATCTTCAAATTCCTCACGGTTTAGCAACTATAGGTGTCTCAAAGTGAAGATATTTTTTTAAAATGTTCATTTCAATGTCAACTTTGGCCAAAAAGTGTAAACCACTATTGTGGGATCACCCTAGACCTAAGAATTGAGTTTGATGTTGGGTATGCAAAATTTGTGATGGATGTGAGAGCTTTGCTTGATAAAAGATGGAAATATCACTAGGAGAACTTGCTTCAGATTCAGGATTACCAATGGCCTGGTGATTTTACAATATATAAATGGGAGGAGAAATATCTTAGAGATGAATCATCAACAGTATAGGTTTAGGTGCAAAAGAGCAATGAGCCATATGATGGTGTTAAATAGCACCACCACATCTTGAATGCTCTCTTTTTGTCTCTTTATGTTTTCTTCATGTTTTCAAAATGTATTCAAATATATTTGAAAATCTAAATTGGACTTATAAAAGACAAATATTGTAATATCAAGGGTTAGGAATACAAAGAGCCATTTTGAATGTGAAAGGTCTGAAGCTTGTTGCTTCCTTTATAAAAGGAAACCAATAACTTATGGCTTGGAATCTATCTAGGATTTTGATTTTTTGAAAGAGACATTGCACTGCCTGTACTTTGAAGAAAATTAATATAAATTTGCTATTCTCTGGTGGTCAACTTTTGGTTATCATTTGTTTGTTGAATTGGATTACTAATAATTTAACTGGTTGTCTCCAATTTACTTTTTCTTTGTTATTCAAATCAAAAGAGACCCTTGCATTCACATTACAAAAGAGGATAGGTAATATTTATCAAACTAAAATTATAAAGTAAAAAGTTATATCTCAAAAGATGTTTATATTATTTTAAAATGAAGGAAGGATATTCTACTGTAGAACATTTTGACACCTTTAATATGATTTTGAGTCAAATAGGTTCAATAAATGTTAAACTTGATGAGGAAGACAAATGTATCTTCTCACTTTTTTCTTTACCCAAAAATCAGGAGAACATAATGCTTGTTATAAATGGTAGTGTTGCAAACGTGACTATGGAATGTTTTATTGTTACAATGCTCAATGGAGATATGAGGAGAAAGTTCAATGATGAAGGTTCTAAGGATGCCTTGCATGTTCCGCAAAGCCCCAAGGACAAAAGTGGATCTAAAGGGGAATGTTATAAATATCAATCCAAGTCAAGAGGAAAATGTAGAATCCCTAGGAAGATAAGAGTAAAGTTTTGCAAATATAGAAAAAGAGGACAAGTGAAGAAGGAATGAAAAAAATTAGTTAATCACTGCCACAATCTCATGATCATTATTCTAGCAGAAAATCCTAGTTTTCATTCTTTTTTCATAATGCATTAGTTAATCACACACTTCACATTTGACATCATGCTAAAAAGATCAAATAAGTTTTGTATTTCTTCTCAACTATTTCATTTCTCTATCTTAATTACTTAATATCTCAATATTTTATTCTACTCTCAACTCCTTGTACTTTAAAGTTTAATTAAATCTAGGATTGGACTTAAATCTTTTATTATAGGGTATGATTTATTTCCCTACATTTTTTTGAACTCGCAATTTCCATGCCTATGTTTAGGATAAAAAAAGATTGATTTTTTATTTTAAGATTTTTGTGGTTTGCATTTGTTGGAAACAACCCAATGCCTTCAATTTTGCATTCCTAAGAAACATCTAGGATCCTTATGTCCCCTTCAACAAAGTACTAGGTCAAACCCTCACCTTGCAAACATGACTACCTCTTTCTCCTACTTCCTATGACTATCACATGTTGCATTCTAACTATGAAGAAGAAAATTATGATCATGATGTCTTAAAATTGTTGAAAATGAATAGAAACATGAGATCATTGATAAATTGAAATATTTGTGCAATCAATTAGCTAATATAGATGATAATATGTCCACTTCATTTTTCATTGATGCTTTTACAAAAGTACTTATCACAAGATAACATGGAATAGATACAATTAAGGATATATGTGAAAAATAATTAAAGATAAACAAATTCCTCATGTGGCAGGCGTCGGTCTTTCTCTTTTGAAAATCATTCCCTTGTATATATTTTCAAAATCCAAATTTGTTTTTCTGTTTTGGGAGTAGGGTTTAAAGATTTATAGAAAAAACTAATCCAAATCATATGCCAGATTGGGTTAAGTGAAGTGGATGATTTAATTGAAAAAATTACATAGGCTCCTTAATCTGTTATGAAGTCACCAACAAACTTGAAAATAAATTGTCATTGGTGAAACAAGGTAATGCCCACTATTTAAGGAACTTGATGAGCTTATCCTTTGACCTATATCACTTAATACTTCTATCAGATAAAGTTTATCCATTAACAAGTTATGAAAAACATCAATCAATCCATTTAATTAACATTATTGCCAACAATTCATACCATAGATTAAATAATTTAAGGATATTGTAATAGGTAATTTGTCAACAATTGAACAATCCATTTAATTAACATTATTGCCAACAATTTAATCATCCTTTTTTAAACATGGATTGTAAATAATTCTAAAAATTTACAAGTCTTGGTCATTAACATTATTGTCTACTACAATGTCATCCAGTGTATCATTGTCAATGTTCATATGTTCTTTCAAGTATTTAATAATATCATCCTCCTCATCTTGACCTCCATCATCTTCATCATCATTGAAATCTAACTGTAGACCATCTATATTGTTACCAGATGTATTTGGATCATCATTTTGTATACCATCCATATTGTTCTCTTCCATAACATCATCCAACTCTGGATTGTTGTCTTCTTGTGCTTGAACATAACCATCTTCAACATCATCATGGATCTCAATTTCTTCGATGTTCTCTAATCCCTCTCTCTCATTTTGTTGGCCATCATTGTTTTGCTCAGTATCCACTAATGCATCGTCAAATACATGCCTTAATCTTGGATCATAATGTATGACAAATATCCATTTCGGGTCCAAAATATCTTCATAGAAAAATACCTACACATGAACGACATACATATATTAGACGTATGGTATAACAATTTTATTGATTAATAAACACATGTATATATTCGCAATAAACTATGAATTAATAGATTAATGATCACTACCGCTTCTTGTTTGAGTTAAAGAAATACCTTCTCACAGTGAATTGGTAGAACATAAGGCTCCTTATCCTCTGGTAGGAAACATGAGGAATCTATAGAAAACAATCCACTATGGGTATCATGTCTTTGTGTCCTCTCAAATGCTTCATACCATCTACACTTAAAAATACAACATTTAAAAGAGTGGTAATCCAACTTAATAATTTATTGTATTTTCCCAACATATTGTAGATTCCCTTCAATTATATTCTTATCTTTTGAGCTTGATCGACTGGATTGCTTGAAGTCAACCATGATGCCACAATCAAAGGATTGTCTCTTTACATCTACACTTTCTACATGATAATGTTGACCATATGCCCACATTACTGGATATTTCCTTACCTATGAAAGACCATTTATTTCAATGAAAACAAATATAATGATGAATATTAAAATAGTTAATAGTGTCAAAGCTGTAAGGAAACAACATTTTGTAAAATTCCAACTGTACCTTTCTTTCACACCCTCTAGACATGTTGATTTCATCTTCTGTTATGTTTGAATCTATACCTGCATCTTCTATTTGATTTTGAATTTGTTCAGTAACCCATTCTAGTGTGCAATCTTTGCCCCATTCCCCAAGTAGACCAATGGGAAGTGGAGTATTCCTTGGGTTCGATCTCTTAAATTGTCTCCTTGTTTCTAACACTTCTCTCTTTTTATCATACAAATCAATCCATTTGTTCTTTAAGTCCATGTGGTACAGAATGAACTTGTCGAGTATAGCACTTTCGTCTACACCTATTAGATGTTAACATGTTTATTTCAAACTCCAAATGTCATGCTGTTAATTTGACAAATAAATTACAGAGTAAATTAATGATTGCAAGAAAAAAAACCACACTAATCATGAATTTACTTACTAATTTCTACTTGAACACCATTAGATTGTGGTTTTTCTCCATCAATAATATCTGATGCTCGTTCTTTATCCAAGAACCATGGCCCATCTTCAAAAACCTTACCAAGGAATTCACACATGAAGAAAAATGCTTCATTCAATACATACCCTTTAGCCATGCAACCCTCTGGATGTGCCTTTTGTTGAACATGTCTTTTTAGAGTTTTCATATACCTCTCAAAGAAAAACATCCACCCATCAATTCAATGTCATCGACTAGGTGTATAGGTAAATGGACTTGTAGGTCCATGAAACTTGTAGGGAGCTCCTTCTCAAATACACATACAATTTCTGCAATTTCCTTCTTCCATTTTGACACTTCACATTCATGGATCTCCTTGGAGGTCACCCACCTAATATAAGAATAGTAAATTAGTATGAACCTTTAGTCAAAAATTAAAATGCAATATAATATCTCTATGTCTCTCATGCATTAACCTAATACCTTGTAAATGCTGCCAATCAACTTATGGCATTCCTTAGGTCAACAGTAAGACATGAATCCCCCCTAATTGCCAATGGCATGATATGCTATGAAACACATTTATGAAAAGGTCATTGGTATTTTTTTCTCACACAACATAAGGATATCAAAATATATTTAGTACTTAATCAATGTTACTAGTAAATGTTAAATGATGATATATAATACCTTCATAAAATTATGAAAATCATGTTTTTTAAATCCTATGATATGTTCATCAACTGTAAAAGATTTAGCCAATGATGACCATAGCTAGTAGGTGTCCTTATTGAATGGATGACATTTTTTAGTTGGTCTAGCTCTTTTTTTTTCAAAATCCATGGAGCTTTTGCATATGTTTCATTTTCCCCATTTGGCCACAAATGTTTTCTATCAATTTTGGTATGCAAAAGAGCAATATCTCTCCTCGAAGACAAGGTGTCTTTCTCTTTGCCTGATATATGTCAAAATATAGAATCTGGGACATTTTTGAAGACATGCATAGGATCTAATAGGTGAGATATTAATAGATCCTTCTAGTAAGGGAGCTCATAAAATATTGATTTCCTTTTCATTCCTTTTGGCATATTAACTACAACTTGTTTTGGTTCATCAATTGAATCATCCCGATAAAAAAAATCATCCTAACCTTTCAATTTAGCATCTTCATACTTCTTAAGCCAATCATCTAGACCCATAATCATGGGAGGGCCTCTATTTTCAACTTTTCCATCAAATTGATTCTTCAGACGATTTCTAAACTTATGATCTAGTGGTAGAAAAACCCTATTGTTTGCGTAAATAAATTTATGTAGATCTTTAGAATATCACCCTTGAAATTGTTTTACACATCTTGGACATGCAAATATCCCCTTTGTTTGAAGCCCTGCAATTCAATAAGTAATGTTAATAACATCAAAAAAATAGTATAAAACTAAGTATGAAAGTTGGGATGAAAATAAATTATGAGTGTAAATACGTAAATATTTTATCTTACCATAACAAGCACCAAGTCCTAGGAAATCATGAATAGTCCAACATAGCACACCATACAATATGAAAGACCTATTTGATGGGGGACATGATATGTCATACATTCTTATGCCTTTCCATAGCAGTTGCATCTCATCAATAAAAGGTGCAAGATAAACATCCATGTTTTTAACTTGATGTTTTCCTGGAACAATGAGAGTCAGCATAAGGTTATCCTTTCTAACACTCATCCATGGGGAATATTGTCTACTATCAATCTGACTAACCAAACACTATAATTTGAGCTCAGGAAAGAGAATGGGCACACTCCATTAATTACAAGACCAAACCTGATACTACGGGATTCATCTTTGAGTTTTCTTGGCCATTTTTCCTCTGTGTTTTATTGCTTTGGAGTCGGCCAGAATTCGCATGAATCCATCTTTACTCCTGTTCTTTGCATGCCAGTCCATGAATTGTGCAAGTGACTTACAACAAAACATTCGTTGAAGTCTAGGTATAATTGGCATGTGACGTAAAACCTTCTTTGGAACTATAGGACCTTGTATGTATATTTACGATATGTCTTCTCTTTGCATACGGGGAATTCTACCTTGTTTTGATATTCATCTTTGTATACAATCCAATCATTTTTACATGAATGAATTTGCTTATATTCAATCCCCAACTCAACCAACAATAGATGCGCCTCTCTACAAGTTGATGGTCACACATTCTCTTCAGGGAATATTTTAGTTTTTAGTGCCCTGTAAGATTGCCAAAGATTAAATCAATTGAATGTTTGACTTATGATGAACATGTTTGATATGTCAATCTATACTAGGACTGCTTATATACAATATATGGTTTTAAAATCCCTTTAAAGAAATATAAACGAAGTTGACGAATGTTTACGAATTATGTACACCAATTGACAATTGCAAAGTAAGAAATAGATTTCAACTCACTTCAGTAGGGTAGTGAATCCTTTGTCTGACCAACCAAATAGTGACTTGATTTCTAATAATATTAATGTGCATGCCAGTTTTGAGGTTCTAATTGCACTTGATTTGAACATGGGTATCTTCACTGCTTGCTTGATGGAGTCTTTCAGGTTGTTATCATCAACATTACATTGGTGGTAATTAGCCTTGCTATCATTGTTACTATCAACCATATGATCATTATTATCATCATTGTTTTCATCCCTAAAGAAATCTATAAGCATTTCATTCAATCCTTCTTCATACACTGTATTTTCACTATCATGATCATCATCATTAAGGCTAGGTGGCATATCATCCATTTATGTAGATCTCATCAACTCTTCAAATTTCTCAGTTGGTAGTATTCTCTTCAATAATGCTCTTTTCACCATGGTATTGTTTAAAGGATGGTTTGGATGATCCTGTCCAAATCTTAATAACCCAGTTGGATCTTGGGTATTAGTATGTGTTTCATCAACATCTTCTACCTATCAACAAATGTAAGCATTATTTAATGTTTGGTAAGAATTGGATAAAACATAAATGTATCAATTTCAAATAAATATAATCAAATATGGCTTAAAAAATAAAAATATAAATTATATGAACATATATACATCAATCAAGAATAATGGAACATTATTTTATAGACTACCTTTTTTATACAATAATTTAAATAAAACACAATTTTGACAACATAGTTTATAAAACATCAATCCACACTCATTTATTATTCTTTGGTTTTCTACCCTTAAGAACATCCTTAGGGAGAGCTTGTTCTTCCCTATTCTTTTGCGCAGGAGTGCGCTTTAAGAAGGGGTAATCAATCAATAACTCATCCCCAATGGTAAGGTCCATAATAGCCTCAACCATTATCAATCTATCAACCTCTCTTTCCATATCTCCATCTTTATCATTTATAACCTCAAAAAATTGATAATTCGGTCTTACAGTAGGGTCCCTTCCCTTACTACTATTTATAAATCCTGCAATATTTTTGTGTGTGTATGCACGTCCATCTATATACATAAGATGACCTCTATTCATTTATTTTCCACCTTCCAATTGGAGATGATGTGTGTACATATACAGATTTAGACCATATGCTGACATGCTAGGCTTATATTCTACTAGCCTTCTCCATTCACCACTGTAATATGATGGACCATAATATGGCATTAATCTCCTAGTGCTTTGTTCTGAATTATTTATATGTTTAGATACCACATGTACATTTTGGACAATAAAGAGGACTAGATTCACTCCATGAATATTGGAGGGTCATATCATGTAGTTGTATCCCCAAAATTGAAACACCTCGTACACTCTAGATAGTTGTTGATCACTAGGCCAAGCACAATATAGTCGACAATCAAATGTCTCTTTGTAAATTGATTTCAAACTCAGGGGTAAGTCATCATCTCCATCACATTCATTCTCATAGGGTATGCAATCCACCTTTCCCTTGTCTTTAAGCAAATTATGCATCTTTAAACTGGTTCTTATTCTGTTGCTTGTTTTCATCAATTCCTCATCTTCCGAGCTGGTATATTGGCACATATTTTTGTTAGATGTATCATCTGATAAATGATCATTGCCCTCTAGGCTAGAAGTCGGTGATCCAGGAAAATTTAAACCAAGAACTTTATCCTGCAAGTATCCATTAAGAAAAAATTAGTTATTTAAATAATATAAAACAATGTTTAAACGAAGTATACATGTTATTTATATAATTTTGGAAAATTCCTTACCACAATTCCTATTGGATTTGAATTGATTGTAGAAGGCATACTACTAACTAGAAGCTCATCATATATGTAATGTCTTTGTACAATCACTCATTTGAATTGTTTCTTTCCACGACATACAGAATATCCACAAACAACAATTTTCTCAAAGTATTCATCCCATGTAATATAGTCCTGACCAACCTCTTGTTTAGTGCAATCATTTGTTGTGTCTATAAGATCCATGTCATATCCTCTTCCACCCACTGTCGTCTATGTGATTTAATAGTTTGAGGTCCACGTCCACATACATACATTTTTCATTTTCTAGTTGAATGCTCAGGCTCTGCATTTGCTCCAATCTCAATCTAAAATCATCAAAAACATGCATTAATTTATGTCAAGATTGGATAATACAGTATAAATTTCAATAATATTGTGAAAAAAGATGGATGTATCACAAAATGCCATCAGATCATTTTTTCCTAAGGAAATTGGATTTGAGTACCTGATGTAAATGGTGAAATAGATTTGATCAATAAAGAACAATAAAACCCAAATACAAAAATGAAATATGAAGGAAGAAGGATAAATAACCACAAAGAGATACTTACAACCTTTACCTTTCGACTTCCATTGCTTGCCTATTCTTTCTTGATCTTGAGTGATGAAGATTGCCCCTCAGGGAGCTTGCTTTTTTGCTTCGATTCCTCAAGATGACAAGGAGAAATGGCTATGATACTTGTTGTGTTGAAGATGAGCTCCAAACACAATGATACTGGATGATATTGGAATGGCTAGAATGAGGAGATTTGAGAAGAAGAATGTGGGGATGATAAGGATGCCAGAATGAAGATTTCCTAGAGGAAATTGGACATTATGAGGATGCCAGAATGAAGTCCTTCCTAATTGCTTAGAGAGGAGTCTTATTTATAGATTTTCTGAAAAGGCAATGGAGGGTGAGGATCAACAGATGAGATCAATGGCTAGGAATAAAAGTAAATCTTTTATTCATAGTGGATGAATTAAAAATTCATTTGTTGGGAAGAGTGGAGGATAGTAGATGAGTTAAAAATTTATTTTTACCTGAAGAGTGGAGGATAGTGGATGAGTTAAAATTTTATTTTTGGGAAGAGTGGAGGATAGTGGGGAACAATTGAATTGAAAATTCAATTGGTGGAGGATAGTGGGGGACAATTGAATTAAGAATTCAATTGGTGGAGGATAGTGGGGAACATTGAATTAAATATTCAATTGGTGAAGGCTAGTGGGGAACATTGAATTAAATATTCATTAGGTGAAGGCTAGTGGGGAACATTGAATTAAATATTCAATTTGGTGGAGGATAACTGATTTAAAGATTTATTTTTAAAAATGGAGGATATTAGCTAATTAAATATTAAGAATATTTAATTATATGTGCAACATGGTGAGGCGGATTGATGAGGTGGATTTTGTACTTTAGACATTAGAAGAATTTAGAGAATTTAATTGATGTGAGACATAAGAAGAATTTAGGGAATTTAATTAAATAAAATAACTTTATTTAACTATGGGATAATGAAACAATCAAATAAATTTTGAATATTTATTTAATTGACAGAAGAAAATAAGAATTAAGATAAATATTAAAATATTTACTTAATTCGACCCGAGCCAATTTTAGGTGTATACATTTTGCCCATCTTTGAAGCAATGTGTTTTATCACGTTGTTTCAAAGAATAAATAGTCTGATAATGATACATGCCCCAGTTTGCCCCTGGTACAGGTTATGATGATAGGATGCCCCCTCAGGAGATTGGACGAGGAAAAGGCGAAAGGCGTGAGGCGGACAATCTCATGATGAGATAGGTTGACGGGAGATGAAATGGTTGGATGCAGAAGAAATGGATGAATGATATGGAATGCAAGATAAAATGATGACACACACAAGCAAGTACGCAAGTATGCACAAATGATACAGGAACAACCAGGGTATTGCCCCTGTTGAGCGGTAAACCAACGATATAGGTTGATGATGTCTGGTTTCAGGAATGAGATATGTCGTATAAGACTCCGGGTCTGGTTTCAACAATGCGACATCCTGTCTAAGACATATGATAACGATATATGACAGTGTTGTCATGGTGGGGAGTGATGTATCCCTAGAGCAACATGAAGGATAGTTATGACTGATTGATATGGTTTACGACCGGACAAGGATCAAGACCACTGATTGTGATCAGATCATTTGACAAGATTGACTTGACTTGATTGGCATGGATTAAGGATAGACTTGCAATTGGATAAGGTATGGATATGAAATGCAGTTGGATACGGTATAGATATGGAAATGGATATGAACTATAGTTGGATACGGTATGGATATGGATATGGATATTTGTCACCTTGATATAGCAAGTATTTTGAAGTGCTTTCATCATTGGGCTTTATTATGTTGTAAGAAAATACAAGCATCTAGGTATAACTAAACCGAGATGACCTGAGTATTACTTACATAGATTTTGATATAGCAAGTTAATACAAGCATCTAGTCAAAGTTGAATCTAGATGACCTGAGTACGTCTTGTATTTTTCAATAGAAAAGGATTGCCCCTTTTCATGTTTAGACCTCAGAGTCCTCAATGATCTTTTGCTGATCATGTCATTAGACAAAAGTCGTCACATTACTAAAGTTTGATCCACAAGTAGCAGACAAAGAAAATAATCATGCCCCCATCATAGCATCTCTAGCTTTTGGCATCCTCGAGGAGTATAGAAAGGCATGATAGCATAAATCAAGACTCTTAATCTAACCAACACAAAACATTCTTGCATTTAGATGTGTCTTTTTGCCATAATTGATATGAGATTTAGCTTGAGTGTTTCAGTATGGTGCTTTGTTTTGCCTTGGACAGGTTGATGTTTTTCGTCAAGATTTTTGTTTGGAAGTAGGCTTTGTTGCTCTTGTTTGTCTAGCAGAAGGTATCACAATCCTTATTGGTGGGACAGACGACAAGACATGGGATGGATGGGAAGTGGAGCAGACTCAGATGGATAGAAGGACTAGACATGGAACAGAGGGGAAAGTGGAGCCTCGGGGGCTCATTGCGAAATGGCCTTGCCTACATGACGACACAAAGGCAATGTAGTTCGGGGCTTGGACCATGGATGGACTAGAGGATAGATGACAAGATATGAGATGGACAGGGAAGCAGAGCCTCGGGGGCGCATTGATAATGGCCTTGCTTATGTGATAGCTCAAAGGTGACGTAGTTCGACAAGAACCCTAATGGACCTAAGAAATGGATTGGATGAGACATGATATGGAACATACATGGATCAGATATGGATCAACTAAGACAAGATATGGATCAGATACAAAACAAAAAGAGACATGACATGGAATAGATATGGAACAAACAATACTGATGATAAGGAACCACCACAGATATGTAGATGGATGGAAGATAGTAGATACAGATGGTTATGAGGATGGGCAATAGTGGACAGAAGGAAACAAGGATGTGATCTCCAAGGACCATGTCGCAGAAGTGTAACATGCCCTATTGTAGGTAGAATACGTAGGATTGTTCATGACAATGCTAATGACAATAGGAGGATGAGAGGATAATGAATGATCTGCATGGTATGGAGGGATAAGGTATGTCAAGAGACATCTAGAACATTTGTCAACATTGTGCCCCCAATCTTTATCAAGACCAAAGAATAGAGGAAAGGAAGTTTGGATGGATGGACGGGACAGGATAGGAAATGGTATGAAAGGAAACTGGTAGGAGAAGAGTGATATGCCGATGAGACAAGGTGCCCCCAAGTGTAGGTGACATGGAAGATCAACTTTACACATGACGCCTGTTTGCCAGGTTTTCATCACGGTACTTATCCAAGGCGCCTGTTTGCCAAGTTTTCACCATTGGATGAAGGGATTTCTCTTTACTTTTTTCATTTTTGTTTTTTTGTTTTTGAATATTTAGATAGGAGAAGGTGGATATGGAAAGACTCAAGTATAGAGTTCCTTGAATGGTGATAGTCCCACTAGATAGATATTGGCGAGTGGACAATGTCAAGTGTTCTCACAGATGTTGGTAGGGGATCATATGAAAGTGAGATGGTGTAGGTAGATAGTGGATTATGGAAGGTGTGATAGTGGATGATGATGAGGCATACAGAAGGACTTATCCAAAGATGGAAGGAAGGTTTTATGCAAAAGCATGGACCATAGGATGAGGAAGATATGTAGGATAGTAGTAGAAGGAAGGGGAGATAGAGGTATATGAAAATGTTGTGGAATGGAAGGGAATCGTGACCAACAATTGCACATACCATGGTAAACATTGAAGTTGGTGATGGGAAAGTAGTGTAGGAGGCAATGGAAACTTTTGCTTGTGGATGAATGATTTAGGAATTTATGGACCCACATAGACTTAGCATTTTTCTAATTTTTGTTTGCCATGTGGGATGGAAGAATTTCAGACTTATGGATGGAATGGGAGAAAGTGGATGGTTGAGATTCTTGAGAGGTGGATGCCTCATGTAACTTTAGGGATTTTTGCTTAGGTACCCAAACCATTTTATTTTTAGATAGTACCTGTGAAGGTATGGGTTTGGGTGTATGCAATGTTTGTGTAGCTTTTGGATTAATCATTTGTTGCTTGGCGACCCACACCTTTTTCAATTTGGCATTGAGGTGTATGGGTGTATGTAGCTTTTGATATGGATAATTCTTTGATTCTTGGCTTTTATATCCTAGGTCACGAGGACTCTTAGGATTTTTTACTTTATAGGTAGAGGCATCCACATATTTGTCATTGAATCCCCGTGGGATGGTATAAGTGAGGTTGGTGAAAGCTCTTTGTTTAGACACCATGTGCATTTGTTGGCCATGATTGGGATATTGAGAGGATTTATAGATGGATGGATAAGGTGTTGGAAGAAGTGGTGGTAAAAGGTATGGAGGGGTGTTAGGAGTTGGAAGTAGTGAAGGTAGATTGGATGGTGGGATATTAGGAGTTGGAAGTAGTGGAGGGAGTTTGGATGGTGGGATATTAAGAGTTGGAAGTAGCGAAGGGAGATTGGATGGTGGAAGGTGTATGGTCACATGCTTTTGACAATTATAGGATGATGGAGGTGGAATGGCGACATATGTTTTGGGGATATGATAGGGTTTGCGATGGAAAGTGGTAGACTTAGGAGGAGTGGAGGAAGTACCAACATCTTGAGTTTGTGCACCTTGGGGTATGTATCCAAGGCCGTATGAAGGTGGAGGAATGTTGACATGGATAGGTTCCAAGATACCTTGTTGATGAAGGCCTAAGACTTTACCTTGATAGTTCATCTTTTGTAGTATGCGGTGGACAGTAGGATTATGTATAGGTGCACTAGCAGTGAGTTCTTTATTGGACAAGGAAGATGTGATAGCGAATAATGGTTGTTGGTGTTCTAAGAGAGAACATTCATGCATGAAGGTAGTAAGACCAAGGATATATGGTGGAGGCTTTGTAGCATGGTCAATAATAGATGGTGAAGGATCATTACTGGTTTGATCTTCTATGATTGCTTGGGAGGCAAGTGTCTCATCAAGGGAAGTGGAAGTTGTTGGGTCACAGATGTGACTAGGTGGAATATGGATAGGAGTAATGGAGGTTTCTTTCTCATGGATGGGTATGGGATCAAGTTGTTCAAGGACATCCTCTTCATAGGGCATATCTTGATCATAGAACAGGTAAAGGTTATGGATGGGTTGGAATTAGATTTCCTTCTCATGTATAGTTGTGAGGATATGGATAGGATCAAGTGGCTCCTGGAGAGGTTCATTCTTATGGATATCATCTTGATCATAAAAAGCCATTAGATCTCTAGCTCATGCATAGGATCAAGTTGCTCATGGATAGCTTCTTCATCAATGGTAGTATCTTGATCAGGGAAAAGATATAGGTTATGCCTGGTGGGAAATTGGATCTCTTGCTCATGTATAGGTATAGGATCATTGAAGAGATAAAGGCTATGCAGGGGTTGGCTGGGAATGTTTTGATCTTGGTTTAGACAAGGGGTTAATGTTTCCACATGCTCTAAAGTGTGCTCTTGACATAACTCGTGGGTTGTTTGAATGGAAGTGGAAGGTGCTTGGATGGGCTCGTGGTCAACAATATGGATGTTTGATGGACCTTGACTTTGGTTCATGGTAGGAGGTTTTGCAATAAGCTCAAGGGGTTGCGGATGACATGAAGGGGTTGTAGGATTTGACATGGCATTGGAAGAATCTTTGGTAAGCTCAAGGACCGGAGTTTGGGGATATGGTTGACTCTTAGCTAGTAGTCCTTGGATCACATCCGTCATAGGTGTATGGGTAGATGAATGAGGTAATGGATGAGTGGATTTTGCTTTCTCCCTAGCTTTTCTTGCATTGTAGAAATCTAGAAAATATTTTTTCCAAAGCTCATCTGATTCTTTTTGGGTGTTCCATTTAAAGTTTGAGGAATGAGATGGTGGTGTTGTTGTAGAACTGGTATGCTTTGGGATAGGTGTCTTAGAATATGGCGAAGGAGGACTAGGAGCTAAAGTGGTATATGATTTCCCTCTTGAGGTGGCGGTTACCTTGCCATGAGTATGGGAAAAAGACATAGGAGTTTGGGGTGAGGCATAGCTAGTACTGGCACATTCAGCTTGCAAGTTTGTCAATTCTTGTTGTAAGACATCGATTTGTTGAATAATTGCTAAACATTCTTGGGACGAGGGACCTAAGTTTATTTGCAATTTCAGAGATTGGAATTTTTGATCAAGATATTCTAATTTGTTTGCCATTGACACGAGACTGGAAAAGCTTACTAGTTTGGATGCGCAGTAGTAAAGGCATCTGTAATAGAGTGCAAATGCATCACAAGTCAAGACAAGTGTGCTTGGAAGAATGAGTTGAATGACTTGTCTTATGTGTTTGGTGTTTAACTTGATTTGGTAATGATCACACATGTACAAACATGATTCACTCACGCAAGACACATAAGCAACTTTGAATGTTGAATTTGAGGAATATGCTGATTAGTAAACAAGCACACATGGAAGACACATCAACATGCCCTAATGCCTAGTTTGATGTAAGGTATGGCCAATTAGGTTTTGGGCAATGTTTACACGAGGTTGACTAGGAATTGAAAGTGAAATCTTGTCACATAGCCAGGAGAAGGGGGTAACCCACCCTTCACCTTCACTTCCCAAAGGTAAAAAGTTCTTTGGGGTTTAGCCAAGAGTGATAAGATTTCAATTTTAATGAGGGTGTCTTTCGATTTAGCCTCAAATGAGGTCATCCCTAGGGGTGATGAAATCCCCTAGCAGGCCTCCTAGGAAAGGGTAGACAAAAGAAAATCAAGTGAGGTGTTTCTAGTCTCTAAGGTCACCTTGCAGTGCGAGGAGAGAGCATACACACACACTTGATTCACACTTGCAATTGTAAATTAACCCTTAAGAAATTGAAATGTGTGTGTGAAAATTGAATGGATAAGAGGTGTTTTTGATTCTCAAGATTGCACGGAGCACATGAGAAGAGCATACGCACCCCTAATCGCATACAAATTCACCAAACAATGAAGACACTAGTTCTTTTTATAGCCCAAGTCCAAATGTGTGAATGGAAGACACTGGTTTATTTTAAGCTCAATTTCAATCATGTGTGATCAATCAATGTTCATTTTAGAGCCCAAATCAAAGTGTGTGATGAAAACAAGATTGAAGATGAAAGATTAGAATGAGTGCACCTGGATTGTTTTCACTATCCAAATATCCATATTTGTTGATCTTGATGTTGTTCCAGCCCCGAATGAAGTTCCTACAAGTCACCAAAATTGAAAAGAAACTAGTAGACTAGCATAGGAGATTATTATGTGAAAATTGATAATCTGATAAAATCTGATGAAAAATGAACTGATATGAGTATTTGAAGTTTGGAAGTAGGTTTGACTTTGACTACGAAAAAAAAGTTAAAATGGTATAGTCAAATGAAAATTTCTTCACAATTGTGAAGTACTTTGAATCCTCTTTCTGACGCCACCAATTTTGTGCGATTTCGTTACTGTATGCAAAAGTTGTGAAAATTTGAAAAAATTGGCCTATTTCGGCATGTAGAAAGCATAAGAGGCCCTGGCAATTAATGTTAGAGGCTAACTGTTTCAGAAATCTTGGTCACATGTGATAGTTAAGCCCCTGGCGGCTAGCTGTTAAAGTTGGGGGTTTTAAACAGACCCCTGGTCCTCCATGTGACCAGGGGCTGAGTGCCTTTGAAAAAATTATTTTTTATTAAATTATTTTTTGTTTTTAAGTTGGTTTGAAAAATTTGTGTGTATGTGTGTGTGCAGCAAGGTGGCTGGTGGCTGGGCTGAGCAGAGTGGTGTCGGTGGTGGTGGCTAGCTGGGTGTTGGTAGGCGGTAGCAGGCGGGTGGGGATCGGGTGGCGCCGAAGGGGGTGAGAGGCGAAGCTGGGCAGGGCTCATGGGCAGAGGGAGCTAGGCGGGGATCAGGCAGCGGAGAGGGTGTGGTGCGGGCGGCTGTGGAGAGGTGGGCAGCAGGTGGCGCGGGGGTCAAGGTTTATGTGAGCAGAGGAGGAAGCAGAGGGAGGGGGTGGACAACGGGGGGGTCAGGTTTTGCATGGAGGGGTGGGCGACAGGGGTAAGGGGGTTAGGGATGGCATGGTTTGCAAGGAGTGGGGGGGTGGGAACAGGCAGGGCTACGTGGGGCGAGGTGAGGGTTGGTCGCAGGTGGACTGCGCAGGGGGTAGGGATTGAGGGGTGGGGAGAGGGGTCAGGGAGGGTTAGGGGTCTGTGGGGGGGGGGGGGAGGGGGATGGTTGGGAATGGGGGGAGGCAAGGGCTTTGGCCCCTTCAATGTTTTTTGATTTTTTTTTAATTTTGTTTTTATATTTTTTTTATATTTTTACTTTTTTTAAAATAAAATGAAAATGTTAAAAATAAAAACTAAAGAAAACCCAAAGTAATTTTTTTTTTTTGATATGTTTTTAATTTTTTTGCAAAAAAATACTTTGAAAAGTAAAAAAATTGCAAGTAACAAAACTAGAAAAGTGATAGGTGATTTCTTACCTCCAAAGCCTCCTAGACTCAACAGTGAGCTTGATTTGTGCGTAGCAGGCCGTTTGTGGAAGTTGATTCCTAAATGCTCTCTGAAACACCTGAATCCTGCAACAAGACTTTCAAAGACAAACACTCACAAGATTGTGGATTAGATTACAGTGGGCGCCAAAATATAAATGGTGAAATAGATTTGATCAATAAAGAACAATAAAACCCAAATACAACAATTAAATATGAAGGAAGAAGGATAAATAACCACAAAGAGATACTTACAACCTTTACCTTTTGACTTCCATTGCTTGCCTATTCTTTCTTGATCTTGAGTGATGAAGATTGGCCCTCAAGGAGCTTGCTTCTTTGCTTCGATTCCTCAAGATGACAAGGAGAAATGGCTATGATACTTGTTGTGTTGAAGATGAGCTCCAAACACAATGATACAGGATGATATTGGAATGGCTAGAATGAGGAGATTTGAGAAGAAGAATGTGGGCATGATAAGGATGCCAAAATGAAGATTTCCTAGAGGAAATTGGGCATTATGAGGATGCCAGAATGAAGTCCTTCCTAATTGCTTAGAGAGGAGTCTTATTTATAGATTTTTTGAAAAGGCAATGGAGAGTGAGGATCAACAGATGAGATCAATGGCTAAGAATAAAAGTGAATCTTTTATTCATAGTGGATGAATTAAAAATTTATTTTTTGGGAAGAGTGGAGGATAGTGGATGAGTTAAAAATTCATTTTTGGGAAGAGTGGAGGATAGTGGGGAACAATTGAATTGAAAATTTAATTGGTGGAGGATAGTGGGGAACATTGTATTAAATATTCAATTGGTGAAGGCTAGTGGGGAACATTGAATTAAATATTCAATTGGTGAAGGCTAGTGGGGAACATTGAATTAAATATTCAATTTGATGGAGGATAATTGATTTAAAGATTTATTTTGAAAAATGGAGGATATTAGCTAATTCAATATTAAGAATATTTAATTATATGTGCAACATGGTGAGGTGGATTGATGAGGTGGATTTTGTACTTTAGACATTAGAAGAATTTAGGGAATTTAATTGATGTGAGACATAAGAAGAATTTAGGGAATTTAATTAAATAAAATCACTTTATTTAATTATGGGATAATGAAACAATCAAATAAATTTTGAATATTTATTTAATTGACAGAAGAAAATAAGAATTAAGATAAATATTAAAATATTTACTTAATTCGATCTGAGCCAATTTTAGGTGTACACACCTGATTTCCCACTTCATCCGTTGTGTCCTCATTTGATATGACATGATCTGTTGCCATGGCCTCGTCTAGCCCCTATAATACACAACATAGTAAATAATGTTTAGTACACCAATTATATCATTTCAACGAATATGCTATTCAACAAATATGCTATCCAACATAAAACCTCACTTTAGTCATATATTTGACATATTGATATCATGTTTTGGCCATCCTAATTTTCAAACTTTTCCCTCGATCATAGAATCACATTTAATCACCATTCCTGTGCATTTTCAACCAATAAGTTTGACCTCAAAGGCCTTGTGGACAAAAAAACAAATTTAACTCCTCTATGTTGTAGCATTTGTGAATTCATAAACACCTTCCTCCTTTGGTTGAGGTTTCTGTCTCTTCTTACGTCTATTGTATCTGCAGATTCCGTTGTCATATCTATTTCCACCCACTTTCTGCTCTATGATTTAGTAGTTCCACGCTGTCCGCGTCCTCTCTCCATGGCCTCCTTTGGATCTTGTAATACACAACAATGACAATAGTCACATAACAGTTGTGCACCAAGAGAATATTCTTGAATTTATCTTGTTAATACACTCACTTCTCATTAAGACACACTATGAAAAATAAAATCTAGGACATTGCAACATTTTGCTCTTCAAAAAAAGTTGACACGTGGAATCTTGACAACTAGAGCTCAAATCTTATGATTACAAGATGACTACAAATTCACATCAAAAAGACATTTATTTCATATTTGACTCTCCTTTTTCTTTTATGGGTCATTTTAAGGCAATCTATATCTCTCCAAGTGGCCATAAAACCCTCAAAATAGTCTCAAAGAGTCTTTAGCACCAAAATTTTAAATTCTTTATGGAGGGAAGGATAATTTGGATGTTAATTTGAAATCACATCGTTAGATCTTTGTTAGGTTAATCCTAGCCATTGGATATTCTTTAATTATAGGGACTTTATGTTATATTTCACCATTACCTTTCACTCCAAAATTAATGGTTTCCTTTGAAAAGAAAACCCTCCATTAGCTATCATAACCCCAAATATCTGTTGAAGTGAACTTCAACATTATGTGCAATTGTCATTGCTCATATTAAGCACCTACCTCCATTATTAGTGGTCCCACATGTGTGATGTATGCGAATGAGTCATATGGTACCTGTGCTACATGTTTAAAGTTTGAATTTTTCTCATATTGTTGGAAAAAGGCCCAAAAAGACCTTTGATTTTTGAGTTTTATACTCTATAACATGCATTTCCTTGATCTTTTCATCTAATCTATGACATGTTGTCTTTGCATTTCAATGAGATCAATTCTTGAAAAATGACAATCCAGAGGTTAAAGAGACAAGTTGATACCTTACCTAAGTTGTCGTGTTCTTGAAACCTTGTCACCATAAAGAGGAGATATCTAGAGAGTAATGTCACAATGACATAACCAGGGCATGCACTATCATGGGCCATAGGGACAACTTACTACACCATCCAAAACTCCATTTGAACTAGCTATTATTAATAATTCACATTATTGGGGACTGTCATGAAGAAAACACCATGCATAGGACTGTCATAGTCAAAGTGGAGAGAATTGTCTAGTCATTGTTTGCCTGTTATAATATCTAGTGGGTTATTTACCATGCTTCAACCTAAAATAGGTTAATGAGAACATAGAAATTAAAATCACAATACCATAAGCACACTCCATAAGTTGCCAATATAGTCCCAATATCATGTCATCATGATAGTAAGAGAAGAGTTGTTTGGTTTTTCCAAAGCCATATCACTTCCATAAGGATTGTCACCAACCATCTATGTAAGGTCGTGAAAGAGTGAGTCATTATTGAGCTAATCATAAGAGAAGCATAAAGTCAAAATGCTATCATGGAAACAAGATATAGTTACTTATTATAAGGACAATCCAAATTTGGTGAGGTTATGTTTTTATCAACTTCCAAGCAAAATACATCATTTTGTACTAATTGGCACTAAATTAGGTGCACTTTATGCCACCTTTGGCACCACAAATAGATTACATTTTGGCCTAAAATTTGGTGCTAAAGTCGGTGGTAACCGCTCCGAATATAGCGCCGACTACTAGATCAAAAAAAAATTAAAAAAATTCTGTCTACACATACCCCAAAACAAAAAAAAAAAAAAACAAAACTTTATTGATTTTTGGTGTTCATTTTTTTTTTGGAGATCGAGCCTTTGGGTTGGAGATCCCGCCTGAATTATATGAGAAATTTGATAATTATAGGAGAAAAATGCCATGTGAATTAGAGGAGAAAAAAGCAAAAAACTATCGCGCGAAGAGAGGAGAAAAGGGAAAAACAAGAAAGTAGATGAGAAATTCAATTTAGTTCGTGACAACATAGGTAAGGTTACAATTATAATTAAAAAAAATTGTTCCAAAATATATTTTTGTTTTGATTATATGGAGAGGATTGTGAAGAAAGGGTTGTGAATATTGTTTTGTTTACAGGCAAATCATTCAAGTCTCATGTGGTTGCAAAGGAGGGTAAAATTGTAGACATTGCATTATTTCCTCTACATCCGAGAGCAGTGAACGCATTTTTCAAACTCCAATGTCCAAGTTCACTTATCATTACCATCAATACCTTTCTCTGAAGACAACTATCTCGCTTCCTTACTAAAAAAGTAGTCGAGTGCTTTAAGACAAGTTGATTGTGAGCAAACTAAAATTAAGGCTTTTGAGACGAGTGTGAGCAAACTAAAATAGAGGTTGGTCAAGACAATACGAGGAGATAGGGCTTTTGAGACAAGGGTGAGAAAACTAAAATTAGGCCGGGAACTATAGATTCCCTCCCAAGGCACCAATTGATTCATAGGAAAACATTTTAATGATTTTCTCTACAAAGTAAATATCAAAACCTTGAGGAATATAGAAAAACTGGACAAAAAATTTCATACCTGGTAGTGTGTACTTCATTTGCCTCTCTAGAATGAACAAAAATAATTTGCCCTAGGTCACCTCAAAATGTCAAGCAATAGAGGGAAGAGAGCAAAGGGAGCAAACCCTGGCCGCAATGAGATAATTCATTGTCAATTTATAGATTTGTAAATGTTTCCATTGTTTCTTTAATTTTTAGTTTTTAGTTTTTTATTTGTAAATTTAAAAGAAGAAAATTATTTTATATATATATAGGAACATGAGACTGACAAAGATAAAGAGGCATTTGCTTCCATATTGGGGGTAGAGGCAGTGAACAAATTAGATGGTGTGGACTTCACAATGCTTGCCAGATACATAAAAAATGATCTGGTAAAGCCCCTGAAACATTATAACCAAATCAATAGTGTCAAAGGGAATCAATTGATTCCCCAACTAGTCATGGATCAAGCAAAAGATCTAGGAGGAAATCAATAACAATAACCTCTAAGAATGTGGAACAGGGAGCAGAGGCTTCCAATGTCCCACCCACTCCTGGGACACAGACTTCTTCGACGACCACGCCATGTTTTGCATCTTGCATTGGTACCTACGATACCAAGATAGAATACGATGTGATTTCAGCAGACATCTGAATGATAGATGCTAGAAAAACATTTATGAATAGGTTGAAACAATCATGCCTTTAATGGTTCAAATACCATCTACATTTGCCATTCTCAAAGATACCCATGCACCTACAAAAAATAGTTATCCAAGACATGGAGACTGAATTTGGCACAGGGTGGTCTGTAAAGAAGATAAAGCTACAAATGTCTCAAAACTGCAAGAGATTCTGGTGCAACCAAACAAAGAAGATAAAAAAACTCCCTCCTGAGAAAAGGCTTAAAAAAAGGCCAATTGATGTAAGTTTGAAAGTATGGAAAGAGCTTGTAAAAGTATATGAGAAGTCTGATGCACGGAGGAAGTCTAGTGAGGAGAGTACGTAGGTATTTCAATTTTCTCATAAGATTATATCAAATTTATTAAATGATTTTTAAATTTTATTTGTGCATAGTTAAATTGAATTAGTATATGTTTTAGGACAAGGCCTCCAAGGTTAGGCTTGACAAACTTCGTGCCACGCATCACAGTGGCCAGAAAGGTTTATAGGCCTTGATCTAGACATTTGTAAGTATATTTAATAAGTTAAATGATATGCTTTTTTATTTCCTAGGAAAAAGTAAATGATTGCATATTAATTAGTTTAACTAGTCCATGTGCCATGTTTTGACAGGAGGAGAAATATGGCCGACATCCAAGCCAATTTGAAAAGGAAATGTTACAAAGCAAAAAGTGGACCAATTTTGTAATCTTGATAGAGAACAAGGTATCAATAGTTGAATTTCAATAACTTAGTTGGATATTGTTGTGTTAATATGTCAATTTGAAGTTGTTGTGTTGAGTTGTTTATTGATACGTAGGATGAGTTCTAAAGTGCTTCTCTGTTGGCCCTAGTGCCCTTAAATGTAAGATTTCTCTTAGATGACAAATGATTACTCTTATATCTTTGGGGACCCATCTTGGTTCCATTAGTATCATAATGAGTATACTAGTCTTGTGCTTGCTTACAAAAAGTGGTTGCAATTAACCTAATCTTGTGGTCATTATCCACAACATTTTGTGTGTGCCATGCTATCTCATATGCTTAAGTTTAACAGGCTAATAATGAATAGAAAACCCTTGTTTGCCTGCCTCCAACTAATCGACTTGTTGGAACCTAAAATTTCCTTCCATTTTTTGCAAAATATTTAGGCTCCCATGATGAAAAATCTGACTGCAGCACTCAGAAATGCACCTGTACAATATACTTTAGTGGCCTACTTTGAAGGGTTATAATTCAAAGCCTATTCATTTTTATGCCAAACCACTTGGTAGGCATACTTATCTATCATATGTGAGTGTACATGATTGATTTCAGCTTCCCATGATCAGATTGGACAAGGTTTTGCAGTGCAAAGTTAAAGGGTTCTGGTGGTATCTGGTGGTACCCACCTAGGGTTAGGGTTTTAAGTCGAGTCTACAAGCCTATAATTTTATTCCTTTCAAACCCTTAAGGCCTTAAGTTTTCTTGTCCTTTGGCCTTTTGCACTTTATCTTTTAAAATTGCATTGACTTCTTGTATTAAAGGGCAATTGTCTTGAGGTCTTCTTACAAGGGTGATATGTGACTAGGGTATGAAGAGTAGGACTTTGTATGTAATCTTAAGCCCTCCTTTTGGATTTGTTGGAAGCCTTCTTCACTGATACATAAGGACTATCAAGACTCCTATGATAGTGCATTAGAGAGGCATTGAAATCACAAAGGAGATAAATGTTATTAGGCCATCACCCAATGGAGAAGGGATTGTCATAAAGAGCATGACAGTGTTACCTTGTCATAGTCACAAAGGGGATAGTCTTTGTGGTGGTAATTAATGTCACTAAGTTTACATCCACCTTCCTAGGGTCTGCAGAAGATGCCTAAAGTTGAATATGCCTATTTTAAAGTTCTTTCCATGAGTATTTTCCATGTTGTTTACAAATGGAGACCTCCCCAATCCTCATCTCAAGTTTCAAATGCACAATGAAATGATGGAGGACAATCGTAACTGTCATAATAGTACATTAGAATCTTTTGTCTCAAGGTGGCCCTTGAGACTTCCAAGGGGATGGATATAGAGTTGGGATTATGGTTTTTGTTTAAAAGCCTTGTGTCATTGACCTAATATGTATTTGTGGCAAGGATTCCAATAGTCTAAAGATTACAAATTGTTGTCAAGAAAGGACTGTCATAGTTAAGTGTGGTACAGTGATATAAATTCATCTTGGTTGAGTATTGTATAAATCTGAATCTATTTAGAATGCATGGGGTATTAGGGTGTGGTATCACTATATAGGTAACCATCAAGTGATTTCTTCAACCCAATCTTTGCCTATATAATACCCAGTGTGAAGAGCAAGATAGTGTTGTCCAAGAACCTTGTTACGGTCATAAATGAGGGTAGTCTTAGATATTGTAACCATAGTTCTAATCCCTTGTTGTTGCCATAACATACGTGACCTGAAACCACGACTCTATGAGTATGAGTTGTTTGAAAGCCCAATTCCATAACCTTTGCCAGCATCCTCCCTACCTGTGTCAAAATGGGAGCTTTAGAATAGGGTATGGGCAACCATCAATACATAAAGGATAGAGGAATTTTTTTAGATGTTGTAGTTACAACTGCCCTATTAGACATGTATACAAAATGTGGAAGAATAGACAAGGCACATGAACTGTTTGACAGAATGCCTCAAAGAAATGTGGTCTCATAGACTGCAATGACTGTAGGATATGCACAAAATGGATTTGTTGAAAAGGCTTCAAAAATTTTAAAGCAAAAGCAATTGGCTGGTGTAAAGCCAAATTCCACAACCTTTGCCACCATCCTCCCTACATGTGTCAAAACGGGAGCTTTGGAATAGGGTATGGACATCCATCAATACATAAAGGATAGAGGAATTTTATCAGATGTTGTAGTTGCAACTGCCCTATTAGACATGTATGCAAAATGTGGAAACATAGACAAGGCACATGAACTGTTTGATAGAATGCCTCAAAGAAATGTGGTCTCATGGACTGCAATGACTGCAGGATATGCACAAAATGGATTTGTTGAAAATGCTTTAGAAATTTTAAAGCAAATGCAATGGGCTGGTGTAAATCTAAATTCCACAACCATTGCCACCATCATCCCTACCTGTGTCAAAATGGGAGCTTTGGAATAGGGTATGGACATCCATCAATACATAAAGGATAGAGGAATTTTGTCAGATGTTGTAGTTTCAACTGCCCTATTAGACATGTATGCAAAATGTGGAAACATAGACAAGGCACGTGAACTGTTTGATAGAATGCCTCAAAGAAATGTGGTCTCATGGACTGCAATGACTGCAAGATATGCACAAAATGGATTTGTTGAAAAGGCTTCAGAAATTTTAAAGCAAATCCAATTGGCTGGTGTAAAGCCAAATTCCACAACCTTTGCCACCATCCTCCTTGCCTGTGTCAAAATGGGAGCTTTGGAATAGGGTATGGACATCCATCAATACATAAAGGATAGAGGAATTTTGTCAGATGTTGTAGTTGCAATTGTCTTGTTAGACATGTATGCAAAATGTGGAAGAATAGACAAGGCACGTGAACTATTTGACAAAATGCCTCAAAGAAATGTGGTCTCATGGACTATAATGACTGCCGGATATGCACAAAATGGATTTGTTGAAAAGGCTTTAGAAATTTTAAAGCAAATGTAATTAGCTGGTGTAAAGCCAAATTCCACAACCTTTGCCACCATCCTCCCTACCTATGTCAAAATGGGATCTTTGGAATAGGGTATGGACATGCATCAATACATAAAGGATAGAGGAATTTTGTCAGAAGTTGTAGTTGCAACTACCCTGTTAGACATGTCGGCAAAATGTGGAAGCATAGACAAGGCACGTAAACTATTTGACAGAATGCCTCAAAGAAATGTGGTCTCATGGACTGCAACGACTGCATGATATGCACAAAATGGATTTGTTGAAAAGGCTTCAGAAATTTTAAAGCAAATGTAATTGGTTGGTGTAAAGCCAAATTCTACAACCTTTGGCACCATCCTCCCTACCTGTGTCAAAATGGGAGCTTTGGAATAGGGTGTGGACATCCATCAATACATAAAGGATAGAGGAATTTGGTCAGCTGTTGTAGTTGCAACTACCCTGTTAGACATGTATGCAAAATGTGGAAGCATAGACAAGACATGTAAACTATTTGACATAATGCCTCAAAGAAATGTGGTCTCATGGACTGCAATGACTACAGGATATGCACAAAATGGATTTGTTGAAAAGGCTTCAAAAATTTTAAAGCAAATGCAATTGGCTGGTGTAAAGCCAAATTCCACAACCTTTGCCACCATCCTCCCTGCCTGTGTCAAAATGGGAGCTTTCGACCAAGCAATTTGTCACACTTAAGGTTATGTAATAGAATTTATAGTTGATAGTTAAATTTATAACAAATTTTTTTATGATCTTTACTAATGTTTATTAGAATTGTTGCATGTTTTACATCATTGGAATGACATATTAGCTGTAACTTTTTTAAATTTTATTATCGTATGTGTACTTTGATATGATGTAATATGATTATGGTTTCATTTCATATGTTGTAATATTAGATATATAACAGAAAAATAAATTTATATCATATTAAAAATATATATATTAAATTGATTAAAAAATATATCATATAATCATATCATCATATTAAAAATTATATAATATATATCTAAAGTACTTTAGGTTTACATATAACTTTAGGTATTGAGTTAGGGTTGGGCTTATAAATAGGGATAGATATAGCATTAGTCTTATAAAATAATGGTACGTGTGATCTATGCATAACCAACTATTTCATAATGGTATGTTCACTTTAGATAAAATAAATTTCACATAGCAATAGAGTTAGAAATAGAATTAGAATTAGAGTTAGAAATAGAGTTTCGATTAATCTATTTATAGTTATGGTAAGTGTGATATATCATAGATTAACAAACACTTACCATTATTTTAAAAGACTATTTATGGTTATGAAATTTAGTATTTAGTGTGATGTTATTTCTAACTATTTTAAAAGAATTATTTTAAAAGACTATTTAAATATAAAATAGTGTGATATAGATTTAGGAGAAATAGAGTTTCGGTTAATCTATTTTATAGTTATGGTTGTGAAAAAATCATTTTTTTTTAATTTATAATTATTGGAAATTTATTAAATACGAAGTATTCCAATGCATGTACATTGCCACCCAAGTACTTGTACACATAAGAATAATATTTATCCACATAAACATTCATATCATGGTTGTTTGATTTGAGTAACTTAGGGTTATGGTAAGCGTGTGAAATATCTTTGTACAAATAAGAATTAAAATCAACAAAGTTTAGAAATAAAAAATATATGCAGAGAAAGCTTTAGGGGGAAAATAACACCAGCAAAGAGCACCAAATATATATTCATCTATATAAATAGCATTTGAGATATACAAGATATTATTTCTATGCCCTATTATACTATGCTTTGATCTACTGTGTTGGCTCTGCTCTACTATGTTTGCCCTGCTCTACTTTGCTTTTTTTTCTCTGCTCTTCTCTGCTCTATTCAGTTTTTTCTACTCTGCTCTGCTCTTCTCTATTTTATTTTCTTTGCTTTGCTCTACTATACTCTGCTTTGTTTAGTTTACTCTACTTTTCTCTACTCTGCTCTATTGAGTTTTCTCTACTCTGCTCTGCTCTACTCTGTTCTACTCTGCTCTATTTTGTTCTGCACTATTTTGCTCTACGTTGCTATACTCTGATATGCTCTACTCTTCTCTACCCTAATATGCTCTACTCTTCTCTACTCTGATATGTTCTACTCTTCTATTCTCTGATTTGCTATTCTCTACTCTATTATGCTCTACTCTACTCTGCTCTACTATACTCTACTTTGTTCAACTCTGATATGCTCTACTCTTCTCTACTCTGATATGTTATACTCTGCTATTCTCTGATCTACTCTTCTCTACTCTGCTCTGATCTACTCTACTCTATTCTACTATACTTTGCTTTGTTCTACTTTGCTATGCTCTCCTCTGCTTTCCTCTATTCTAGTGTGCTCTACTCTACTATTCTCTACTATGGTATGTTGTTCTCCACTTTTTTCTACTCTGTTGTCTTCTAATAATTTTAATCTTTCTTCTTCAGCTTTTCTTTTACCAAGTTGTTTTCCCTTTTTCATTTTTTCATAACGATCATATGTAAATGGTGGAATTATTTTGAGACCTTGTAATGACTTTACATGAGATATAGCCACAAATGTTAATCATGTTCTTTCTTTATTCCCTATGTCAATTGTGGCTTTTGAGAGAGTCAAACCTTGTGATTTGTCTATTGTTAATGCCCAAGCCAATCTTAAGGGTATTTGGATTGTTCGACCCCTTTGTATTGGTATAATTGGAACTGTACGTGGAGACTGATCTTCAAATGGTATCCCTATGTAGTTATCAAACTCCACCATAACATATGTCGGTGGTTCAGGTGGTGCACTTCCAGGTTGGTATATTATTTTTTGAACATACCCTAGAGATCCATTTATAAGGCCTGCTTCTATCTGAAGATTAGAAGTTAACATCACTCTTGCATCCTTAGAAAGTAATAACTCCATATCAATTTCATCCATCTAACCTACTTTTGGCACATTGACACTACCTATTCTTGTTGCAATGCTACCTCCAACTGGATTGCTTAATGAGAATAATTTCTTTTTGTTGTGACTATGCACATTATCATTTGTGGCAAAAAAATGAATAGTACTGTCAAATTCTTCATTGGTTGGTGCATCTATGCAAACATTGGTTCTTGTCATGAGTAATTTCTAGTCATCAATAGTTGGTTTTGCATCTCCTAGATTTGTCATAATTTGATGAAATCTTTGTTGTTTAATGCTTTCCCCTTCTCGTCTAAATATTTTATCCAAAGTAACAAAATTTTTGAATTCTTCCCATAATAGATTACCACGTCTGTTACTATCATATGGTGGTCTATTGTTAACAGGAGGTAATTGGCCTAAATCTCCAATGAGAATCATAGATACACCTGCAATAAATTGAAAAATAGTGTCTACTATTAATTGTTGTATCATTTGTTCTCTTTCTACTTCTTTCATTAGTTAGTGATGTCTTCTTCAATATTCCCTCATATAATTTCTTTGATATTCCCTTCGATATTGTCTTCGTTCCTCATCAGGTTCAACATTCAACCTAGGTGAATCCATATCTGCATAAAAGTATAAAACAAATATTTATAAGTCTATGAATTTGCAATAGTGTTTAAAGTTGGCATAATTACAAAGATTACATACTTTCATGTTCAGATCGAATAATAATGCTAAGAGATAAAATAGTGTCTACCAAAATGATGATCCCTCTATCGAAAGAGATTTTTGACATATTCATGCAGATGTACTCGTCTCATGTGTGGTTCTAGCCAATCGCATCTACCATTAGGAAACAATGTTGGAAATGCCATATCAAATAAGCCTAATGTCACATACTCATTGATAGGAGACGAGCCAATGGTTGGCCAATCGATCAATGACCCTGGATCTGCATTAGGGTTATTCACCCATGCATGGATCAATTCCATCTCTCTTCTTACATTAGGCAGTCTGGAAGCCATTGATGTTGTGTGATCAATGATATTTCCTTCATCCACCTTCATTAATGGGCCCACAAGTACAATTTCATTTGCATCTAAATCAAACTCCATATGCACTGTATTTAGTTGGTCAAAGATATTTTCATCTGAATTTGATGGAAGAGCATTGAGACCATTTTCATCAATTTGAACATCAGAGTAGAACTTGTCATGGTCAATTTTGTATTTGAGTGCCTTATATACCCACTCTCTATTAACTGCAAAGTTATAATTTGTGCCACGTTGATCACTCCTAACAATGATGATTGGCAAATCTTTTATTCCATGTGGCAAAACCTTTGAAATTTCTTTCACATCTTGTGGAAAACTTATTGTGTGTCCCTTGTATTTATATTATCCACCAACTGCATGTGACACTTGTAGGATTGGATTGACACATGCTATCAACATTTCTTCTACTTCTGTCAAGTTTGCAAGCTCTTCTGGTTGTGGTCTGGGATCCATATTATTTGATGTTGAAAATTAATTATTGCATCTTTCTTGTTGAGACCTATTGCATATAGGACCTTGAGGTGTCTGAAAAACCCTTATTCCAAGGTAATATTCTTGACAAATATAGCACATGTTTGGTGAAACAAAACTATCTATTCCATCTCTAAAATGCATTTGGAAAGTATTGAAATTAGTGTGAAGGAGTCCATTAGGATTTGGTACATTTTCTAGTGTTTCAACTACAAAATCTATTGATCTTAAATTTCCATCTTCAACATTAAAATCAATATTAGCATTTAAGTGATTAGGTTCTTGTATTTCTGCATCTCTCATTAGTTGGTGTTGACGTCTTTGATATTCCCTCTGATATTCTCTTTGATATTCTCTTTGGTGTTGTCTTCATTCCTCATCATGTCTTCATTCCTCGGCAAATTCAACATTCAACCTAGGTGGAGCCATATCTACATAATATTTGAAAACAAATACTTGTAAGTGTAAAGTTATAACATTGGCATTAATATACAAAAAATTGCACACCATTGGTGTTTAATGTTGATATGAATAAAAAAATTACACATTTAGTACATTACTTTGAACAAATAGATTCATGTCATGTCTAGGTGCATTTTCTGGTGTTTCAAGTACAAAATCCATTGATCTTAAATTTTCATCTTCAACATTAAAATCAATATTAGCATTTGACCCATTCGGTTCGTGTATTTGTTCTCTTTCAGGAACATTGAGTTGTTGAGATGTTTGTGGATGAGCTATTCTCATCATATTTGGTTGCTGCCGATTTTGTAATTCCAATTCTTCAAGTGTTATATATGCTCTACGTTTATGATATGTTTCTGTGACAACCTCATTTTGTTGTATCATTTATTCTCTTTCTGCTTCTCTCATTAGTTAGAGATGTCTTCTTCAATAATCCCTCATATAATTTCTTTGATATTCCCTTTAATATTGTCTTTGTTCCTCATCAGGTTCAACATTCAACCTAGGTGAATCCATATCTGCATAAAAGTATAAAACAAATATTTATAAGTCTATGAATTTGCAATAGTGTTTAAAGTTGGCATAATTACAAAGATTACACACTTTCATGTTCAGATCGAATAATAATGCTAAGAGATAAAATAATTTTTAACACATTATAGTTTTTATGGACTGGTTCCTTATCACTCCAAAAGGTTGCCTTTACTATATATCTCCAGACCAATATACCAAACCTCTTTGTATGCTCGCTCTTCCATTATATCCATCAATACGTGGAAGAAGCTCATCCTTTCTTTATACCCATCAGTACGTGAAAGAGACATTAAAGCATATGAGAGAAGAGTGGTATGTGGCACATAGGAAATACGTGAAAAAGATTCATACTACTCCATAATGACACCTTCTCAGAAAGAAAATAAATTTCTTTCAGTCAGGATTTATGTCTTATGATAGTAACGAATGGGAAACGGAAGGAAGTGAAAATGACAGTGTCCTTATTTCTCCCCAGCGATTTATAGGGACGATGCCACAGACGCCATTATTGTAACTATTTTAGGTAGTAGGTACAGTAGTTCAATCACGATGGCTTGACCCATAAACGTGAACCAGAGGTACCACAATTACCAGACACTATAATTGTTGTAGTTTTGGAAGAATAAACGTTTTGAATTTTAAAATAAATCTAAATTTAATAAAATTCTATGGTAAAATCAATTAATCTTTTAATTGAAAATAATTCTATAATAAAATTAATTAACACTAAGATAAAAAATAACACTACAAAAGTATAAGATTATGCTTTTTTTATGAAATAATAAGTTTCATCAAATTATCTAATAAAAAAAAAATTCTGCTACACTACCATGTGTATGAAAAGTATAAAATCATTTAAATGCACTAATTCTATTTTACTAATTTGGCCTTGTCAAATCTTGATTTGACTAAATTCTATTGTGGGATTTTAAATACTAACCTTTCTATGTATTTTATTTTTATTAACAAATACTTAAGTGATTAATTTTAAGATGAAAGTGATCAGCTTCAAGGATGAAGTCATGGAAAATTTGATGAAAGATAATTGAGAATTGATTTTTGGATGGCATTTTTGTCTATTTTTTCGAGGGCCAAGCTAGGGCATCTGAGCCCTAGCTCGTGATCACTTTCCTCTGGTGCCTGCACAGTCGGGGTGGGGTTGTTCAACATTTTAAGGGGGTTTGTTTCACTTGCACATCTCTGTGCCTTCTTTTCTGAGGGTCGCGGCCAGGGGTTATTCTACCTCTGCATTCCTTGTCCGCCTAAGGTTTTTTGTAGTGCCCTGTGTGGTGCTCCCACCTCTGGAGTTTCTGTGGTCAGTTCTTCCAAGGATGTAGCTGTCGACGGGTGGTGCTTCAGGGTGTGTGGGATGGTTTGTACTCAAGGATTTTGGTGTGGGGTCTCTTTCTCCTCTTCTGGCATGAGTGAGGGCTGGTTTGGGTGGTGTTTGGGCAGAGATCGAGAGGGGGAGGTGGTGTGGGGATGCCCCACACTTAGGCTTTTGTAGGTAGGGCCTTTCTGGCTAGGGTTTGATGCCTTTTTCAAAAGGTGAGGCTTCAGGGGTGTCTCCTGATCCAGACTTCCAGGCAGCGATAGGCTCGAAGTCTCCGGATCAAGGCATGAAGACTTTTGACAATAATCTTTTCACTCTAGAATCAGGGTTTCATGGAACGGATGCACCTCATAGTGCGCGGATCCCTAAGGTTAATGACTATCTTGAGTGATGCAAGGAGAGGCCAAAGCTAGTCATTCCGTTGGAGATGCTTGCTGAAGACATTGATTATTACTCAAATCACTCCTTGTATTGCAATTTTTTGGGGATGAGGTCATTGTTACAATTTTTGGAATCTCGGGCCCAGAGGACTTGGGCACCGGAAGGTGAAATGGATATCATGCTGTTAGCAAATAGCTATTTTATGGTCACTTTTAACTGCTTGGCTGACCGCAATAAAGTCTTTGCCAGAGGCCCTTATTTCCATAACCAAGTGGGATTGTGTTATCAAGCCATGCCATGCAGGCTTCATCCCCTCAGAGGAGATGCCAAATCGTGTTCCGGTGTGGGTCCGTTTACCCCGCTTTTCAGTGGAGTGTTGTCTGGAAGATACTTTGTAGTTGCTTGCATCGTTGCTGGGTAAGCCAATTGGTTCTTCAATGTCAACCTTAGGGAAAAAGGTTATGACTTATGCCTGCATCTGTGTTGAAATTGATCTTAGCAAGCCCTTGCCTGATGCTATGGACATGAGTGTGGGATCTTTCTCTTGGGTGTAGCAGTTGGACTACGAGACTCTTTCTTTTCGCTACCGTCTTTGTCATGCTTACAGTCATCTGCAGTGCTAGTGTTCTAAATAAAAACCCTTGGATGCTCAGCCTTCACAACTTCCTTGCAACCCCCTTGGGGCTGATAAGGGGAAGGGCCTTGTCCCTAGTGAGGTGGCTGATGTTGAGGGATTTGTTCCGGTCAAGGCTCGTAACAGGAATAGGGGTCAAAAGTGGACCTTGAAGGAAAGACAGGATGAGGATTCATTTAATAGGTTTGAGATTTTGGATGATCTCAATCATCAGGAAGTGAACCCAGGATTGATGAGTGTGGATCAGGTGGTTGAGGATCCAGCCTAAGCATTCCAAACTTCTCTTGCACATGGATATGGATCAGTAGACGGTGGTTTCAGTGGTGTCATCTCCTTTTGTTGAAGATCTGAAAGTTGGTGGGGACTCTTCTCTTTCTGGGAGGCCCAGGGGGTCAGTGGCCTTATGCCAAGGGACCTTAAGAAGGGTGGGATGGAGAAATCTGCCAAACCCAGTAGAAAGAAGGATCTGAATAAGATCAAAATGATGGGTGAGACTTTGGTGGAGTCAGGGTCAGTAAAGACTCTGGATTCTCACTTTTCGAGCCCCTTGAAATGATTGTTTTATCATGGAATGCAAGGGGCTTGAACAGCAGCCCTAGACAAAAAGTTGTTCATGATTTGGTTAGAAATCAAGGTCCTAATATTCTTTTTCTGCAGGAGACCAAGCTTACAATTGAGGCTATGTTTAGTTTGGCTCCTAAATTGTGGAGGAATGGGGATTGTCAATGCACTGGGGCCCTTGGATCTTCAGGAGGTTTAGCTTGCTTTTGGAACTCGCGGAAGATTTGTCCTCTTTGGTGGTTGTCCTCTAAGTTTGCTATGACTATGATTGCTTCCAGTTTTGAGATGGGGGAAGTCTTACTCCTCTCTAATATCTATGCTCCTACTGACTTGCGTGGTAAACAGTCTCTATGGACCCATATCAGTTTTGTCCACAGTTTGGCTCCTCTTCATCCTTAGATTTTGGCTGGAGATTTTAATGCTATTTTAGATTTGGCTAAAAAGTGAGGTGGTATGGCAAGGCTGGATCCCTCTATGCTGCTTATGTGCAACCACATTGATGCCTTGAATTTAGTTGATATTAAGCCCAGTAATGGTCAGTTCACCTAGAACAATCGTAGGGTTCGGGAAAATTGTATTGTTGAGAGATTGGACCATTTTCTGGTTTCCTGCTATTAGATTGGTGGTATGTGGTCTTTGTACTCTAAAATCCTGGACTAGAGAGGATCTGATCACTAGCCCATCAAGCTTACTAGTGTGTCAACTCATGTGCCATGTTCTCCTTCCTTTAGATTTCAACTCATGTGGTTGCAGGACCAGTCATTGTATGATTATGTGGCTAATTGGTGGAGGTGGGGCAGATCGGCTCATGGTACGGTGATGTATACCTTTGCTAAATTGCTGCAGAATGTGAAGTATAAGCTCAAGCGGTAGAATCTTCAATGCTTTGGGAATATTTTTCAGGTTAAGGCAGCTGCTCAGGCTAAGTTGGATGGTATCACAAGACTGATAAGGGAGGATGAGGTGTCTGAAGAATTAGTTCAAGATGAAGCTTAGGCTCTAAAAGCTCTGGAGGAGTGTGAGCTTCGGGAGGAACTGTTTTGGAAGAAAAAGGCCCAGATAGAATGGCTTCAGGAAGGGGATAAAAATACCATTTTTTTCTTCAATTTGGGAAAAGCCAGGAGGCATGGTAATTCTATCTCAGTTCTAGTAAATAACAAGGGTGAGCGGCTTTCCTCCTATCCTGAAATGTCAGGTGAAGCAGTGCAGTACTTCTCCTCTCTTTTTAGGGAAGTCTCGCAAGGGGGGTCTCCTGAAGAAGCCCAGGTTCTTTCCTGTATTCCCCCTCTGGTGACTAGAGAATTGAATGAGCTTCTTATGAAGGATATTACTCTTGAGGAGCTCGAGGAGACCATTTTCCAGATGAAGAAAGGGAAAGCCCCTAGTCCTGATGGCTTCCCGGATGAGATTTACCAAGAATTCTAGGACATTATCAATTTGGACCTCTTAGCGGTTGTCCAAGAATCTCAACGGAATAAGCAAATGCTTAGGGCTTTAAATTTGACCTTTCTCGCCCTCATACCCAAGTGTGAAGGGGCAGATAGGCTTAGTCAATTCCGCCCCATCTCTCTTTGCAACGTTTCTTATAAAATTATTTCTAAGCTTATTGCTGATAGGTTAAAAAGGGGGCTTAAAGAGCTGATTTCTGAGGAGTAGAGTGGCTTTGTGGAGGGCAGGCAAATTCTAGATGGTATTGTTATTGCTACTGAGTCCATTTACTCTATGGCCAGCTCCAAAGATAAGGCAATATTTATTAAGTTAGATATGGCTAAGGCTTATGATAGGGTCAAGTGGTCCTTCCTTCAGAAGACTCTTAGTGCCTTTGGTTTTGGGGAAGAATGGATTCGGTGGGTTATGAGCTGCATTACTTTAGTTTCCTTCTTGGTGCTTATAAATGGGGAACACACAGAGTTATTTGGTGCTTCCAGGGGGCTTCATCAAGGAGATCCCTTGTCTCTGTATTTGTTTCTTCTCCTTGCTGAAGGTTTGGGGAGGCTGATTAGAAAAAACCTGGTAGATGGTCTTATTCAAGGTTGGTGATGGGGTGGTAATTTGCCTTCACAGTCTCACTTGTAGTTTGTGGATGACACTACTCTAATGGGCAGGGCTACAATAAGAGAAGTTGTTAATTGGTGTAGGGTTTTGGATGTTTACCTAATTGTGTCAAGTTAATTAATCAATGAGGACAAGTCCTCCATCTTCTTCTTCAATACTCTGGGCTCCATCCAGCTGAGGATTGGTCAGACTTTGCGTTTTCAGATTGGGACTCTCCCTTTGGTCTATTTAGGTATTCCTATCTCAGTTGGTCGTTCACCCAGGGAGTCTTGGCAGAATATTTTGGATAAATTTTGGTCGAAAGTTAATCACTGGACACATCGGTGGCTATCTTTTGTTGGGCATGTTTAGTTACTTAAGTCAATGGTGCAGGCTCTCCCTATTTATAGGTGTATGCTCCAGGTTGCCCTGATGGGATTTGTTAAAGAGTTAGATTTGGTTGTAAGACAATTTTTATGGCCTGGTAGTCTGGCTTCTTCCAAATGGAGTCTAGTTAGATGGGAGGTTGTTTGTAGCCCAAAACAGTTTAGGGGTCTAGGTTTACGACAGTCAGACTTGACTGGAGTCGCTCTGGCTGCTAAGTTGTACTAGCGTTGGTGCACTGAACAAGATAAGGCTTGGGCCAAGATTCTTTCTTAGAAGTACTTCCTAGGGATCCCTCAGTGTGATATTCCTCGTTACCCCCTTAATGGGAAAGGTTCGGTGATTTGGGGTACTCTCAAAAAAGGGGCTACTCTTATTAAGGCAGGTTTATTCTAAATCTGTAAGCAGGGATCTAAGGCTCTTTTCTGGACTGATTCTTTGGATGGTTATCCTTCCATTATCTCTCAATTTCCTAATTTGTTGAATCTTTGTCACGGATTTCTTGAGGCTGGTTGGTCTCGGCTGAGTGATTTCAAATCCTTTACTCCCTGCGAGCAACTGGAGGTGGCAAGCTGGAAGTCTCTTGATGCTTGGCTGGTTGTTGGATCGCATGAGGAGCATGTTGAGTTGTTTAATATCCTCTCTAGTCGGCATTGTAGTTCCCTCCAGGGGGACGATGTGCTTGCCTAGTCTCCCAATCCTAAGGGAGTCTATAATGTTGCCTCCAGATATTAGGTTTTACTATCTCATAGAATGGATTGGGAGGAAGTTCTGTGGTGGAGGAAGGTCTGGAACAAGTTCTCCTAGCCAAAGTGTAACTGCTTTGTTTGGATGCTAGCCTGAAATAGGTGTTTACTTGGGACAATATCCGGAAGAGAGGTTTCCACGGTCCTTCAGTCTGTGTTATGTGTGGGGCAGCTGAAGAAGACTCCACTCACTTGTTTTTCCACTGTTCCTTTGCTATGCAAATTTGGCATTTTTGGTGGGATGTCTAGTAGAGTCCCTGTGTTCACGCTTCCTCCTTGATTGATTTTTGGAATGGTGTGGGCAAGCCCCCTTCTATGGCTTCTTTCTTGCAGGAAGTGTGGGTTGGGGGGCCTATCTTCATGTTGTGGCAACTTTGGCTTGAGAGCAATCAGCAGATTTTTCATGGAGAAAGGAAGATGGCGCAACAAGTCTAGCAGAAAATCTTGGGCATGATTCAGGAGACAGTGGAGGCTAAGAGTGAGGTGAGTTTTCCCTTAATTAAATGGGATGCAGAGGTGGTGGCGAGACTTAGGCTGCAGGGGTTGTTGTGACTTCAGCTTGTGTCAGGAGAGGTCGGAAGGCTAATGCAAGAATTCATAGGATTGGTCGATGGCAACTTCCTCCTGATGGGATTCTTAAGATTAATACTAATGGTTCCTCTAGGGGCAATCCTGGACCTGCAGGTATTGGGGCAATTGGCAAAGATTCTGCAGGCTCAGTGATTTTCTTTTTTGCAATCCCTGAGGGGGTACAGACCATCAACATGATGGAAGGGCTAGCTATTCTCTATGCTTTTGAGAAGGCTTTTGCTCTGGACTGGAGACGGATTATTTGTGAATCTGATTCCCAAGTTTTGATCAATTTGCTCATTAAGTGGAAAGTGTTGGATGTCAGCTAGTATTTGGCTTTGATTGTGTAGTAGATTTTGTAGGCTAGTTTGTTAATGGAAATGGTATCCTTTGTTCATATTCCATGGGAATGGAATCGGGTTATAGATTGCTTGGCAAAATGGGCATCTGAGCATATGGATGGCGGCAGATATGAGGAGTGGGAGATGGTTCCTCTGATGCTTTGCCGTGATTTGGAGGAAATTCTAGATGAGGATAGGGAGGGTTAGGGTGTCGATTACCTTTCGTCTTGTTTAGTTCTTCTGCTTTTGTTGGCTCTTAGGCTTTTGGCCCTCGGCTTTCCTTGTAATGTTCCTCTTTGATTTTCAATAATGTTTTTACCCCTTTTTATAAAAAATTTTAAGATGAAAGCAATTAATAAAATATTTAAATAAAAACAATTATTAAAGTTTACTAATTTCTAAATTTACTAACAAATCAAAATAAATATCAAAATTAATTTTATTGCTAGATTCACTTTCTACTCTGAAATCATAAAGCAACTATTTACTTTTATGATTTTTTATGAAATAATAAGTTTCATCAAATTATCTAATAAGAAAATAATAAAAATTTCTACTACACTACCATGTGTATAAAAAGTATTAAATCATTTGAATGCACTAATTCTATTTTACTAATTTGTCCTTGTCAAATCTTGATTTGACTAAATTCCATTGGGAGATTTTAAATACTAACCTTTCTATGTATTTTATTTTTATTAACAAATACTTAAGTGATGAATTTTCAAATGAAAGCAATTAATAAAATATTTAGATAAAAACAATTATTAAAGTTTACTAATTTCTACATTCACTAACAAATCAAAATAAATATCAAAATTAATTTTATTGCTAGATTCTCTTTCTACTCCATAAAGCAACTATTTAATTTTATTCTTTTTTATGAAATAATAAGTTTCATTTTATTCTTTTTTATGAAATAATAAGTTTCATCAAATTATCTAATAAGAAAATAATAAAAATTTATGCTTAAAATATAAAAACATTTAAATGAACTAATTCTATTTTACTAATTTGTCCTTGTCAAATCTTGATTTGACTAAATTCTATTGTGGGCTTTTAAATACTAACCTTTCTAAGTATTTTATTTTTATTACCAAATACTTAAGTGATTAATTTTAAGATGAAAACAATTAATAAAATATTTAAATAAAAACAATTATTAAAGTTTACTAATTTCTAAATTCACTAACAAATCAAAGCAAATATCAAAATTAATTTTATTGCTAGATTCACTTTTTACTCTAAAATCATAAAGCAACTATTAAAATAGAATGTTGCTAAGCAATAAATTCTTTTTTCTATTGTCTTTCTATCCATTTCTAATTTTAGCTTGAAATACTAATTTATCTATTTAATCAAATGGTGATTTCATTTTATTTTCTCATGAATTTAATTAATTTGGTTTTCTCTATGTACAAGTCTGAGTAGATAGAAATGGTGGTGGTGGATATGGCGGTAATTGTTTTTCATTATGTGATGATGTATTTGGGTTTTTGTCAAATGGGAGAAACAATAAGATCTATGGCTCTAATTTCATATTGGCTAGTTTTTCTGCAGTGCTAAACAAGAAGCATCAATGAGTGATAAAAATGTTGAAGCAAGGCTGGAAAAATGGGAAAAAAGAAAATTCAAAGCAATAAAAATCACAAGTAGAACAACAACAACAAGAGAGAGATGTGATTAACAATCTTGATAGAAGAGAAAATATGATGATAGAAGGGGGTACATGTACTACGAAGATACAATAAGATGGTTAAAATAATTCTTAGGTCTATTTAAGTTGAGGAGAAAAGCTTTCTTGATGTTGTAGAAAGAATTCTTTCTGGATTGAAACAAAAGGCTTTTTGAGCTCCAAAGAAGGGATTTTTATTTTTAGGTTTTCAACTAGAGAGGAGGAAGAAAAAATAGAGATAGCTGCATATCCATGTGTTGCCTGTAGAATCCACAGAAAAAAAATGCGAAGATAAGTGTGTGCTTACCAATTTTTTTAATTCTCCTCATTAAGTACAGTTTACTATTATTAAATCAATTAACAAAATATTTAAATTAAAAAAAATGCGAAGATAAATGTGTGCTTACCAATTTTTTTAATTCTCCTCATTAATTACAGTTTACTATTATTAAATCAATTAATAAAATATTTAAATAAAAACAATTATTAAAGTTTACTAATTTCTAAATTCACTATGACATGCAAAATAAATATCAAAATTAATTTTATTACTAGATTCACTTTCTATTCTGAAATCATAAAGCAACTATTTAATTTTATGCTTTTTTATGAAAAAATAAGTTTCATCAAATTATCTAATAAGAAAATAATAAAAATTTCTATTTAAAAGTATAAAATCATTTAAATGCACTAATTCTATTTTACTAATTTGCCCTTGTCAAATCTTGATTTGACTAAATTCTATTCTGGGATTTTAAATACTAACCTTTCTAAGTATTTTATTTTTATTAATTTTAAGATGAAAGCAATTAATAAAATATTTAAATAAAAACAATTATTAAAGTTTACTAATTTATAAATTCACTAACAAATCAAAATAAATATCAAAACTAATTTTATTGCTACTATTAAAATAGAAAGTTGTTAAGCAATAAATTCTTTTTTCTATTGTCTTTTTATCCATTTCTAATGTTAGTTTGAAATACTAATTTATCTATTTAATCAAATGGTGATTTCATTTTATTTTCTCATGAATTTAATTAATTTGGTTTTCTCTATGTACAAGTCTGAGTAGATAGAACTGGCGGTGGTGGATATGGTGGACGCGGTGGCGGATATGGTGGTAATTATTTTTCATTATGTGATGATGTATTTGGGTTTTTGTCAAATGGGAGAAACAATAAGATCTATGGCTCTAATTTCATATTGGTTGGTTGGTTTTTCTGTAGTGCTAAACAAGAAGCATCAATCAGTGATAAAAATGTTGAAGCATTCAAAGCAACAAAAATCACAAGCAGAACAACAATAGGAGAGAGATGTGATTAACAATCTTGATAGAAGAGAAAATAAGATGAAGGAAGGGGGTGAATGTACTATGAAGATGTAATAGGATGGTAAAAATAATTCTTAGGTCTATTTAAGTTGAGGAGAAAAGATTTCTTGATGTTGTAGAAAGAATTCTTTCTGGATTGAAACAAAAGGCTTTTTGAGCTCCAAAGGGATTTTTATTTTTAGGTTTTCAACTACAAAGGAGGAAGAAAAAATAGAGATGGCAGCATATCCATGCATTGCCTATAGAATCCACAGAAAAAAAATGTGGAGATAAATGTGTGTCTGCTCCATATTTTCCATCAGATAATCCTCAGCGCTTGCATACAGTGTTTTTGGATGAGGGAAGTACAATTTAACCTAGTCCAAATACTAAGGACTAAAATCTTTTCTATTACAGAATGTTCCAGAGGAGAAGAGAGAAGAAGCTATGAACATATGACTGCCTGTTGTTAACAAATTTGCAATTTCATCTGCAATGGTGTTTCAATGTTTATGGATTTTGATTTGCCAATGGATGGTTAAAAGTGTTTTTGATGAAAAAAACATCAAAGGGAGGCAACAAAGTAAAAACTGTAGTTCAACACAGAGAATTTCCCAGGCTGAATGTGCCATATTTCTTTGGGAGCACACCAGTGACTCTAATTTCTGACCATTCACACAGAAAATAGAAAAAAACTTTAATGAAATTGCAGAAAATAGAATTTAATTTTTGTCCTATAAAAACAATGAATTGATTGCATAAAAAAAAATTTAGCAATGGCCTTGGTGGCATTCAAAGAGAGTCATACAAAAAGAGCGCATAGAATTTAGAATAAAATTTGTGCTAGAGAAATAAAAAAATGATGCAAATACCTTCTAGAAATTAAAAAAATTAGCCAAGGCTCCCCTTTAGCTCACGTCAAATATTGGAAAATGCCACCTGCAAATGCCAAGAATGGTTTTTTGAAATGCATGTTTTGAATAGTTTTGTGAAATGTCTTATTTATTAAGAGATTAACATGCATTCCTTTCTATAGCCCATATTTATTTGCTAGTTTTTATTTAGTTTTTTAAGATTGAAATCTTATTTGTTGTTTTTGAATTTTATGATTTTTGTTTATAGAATCTTATTTACGGGAATCTGAATCTTTTAGCCCCTTCTTGCCATTGTAGAAATGCCTCTCAGCATAACTAGCATACCTATATTTAAAAAATATATCTAAAGTATACCGAAAGATATCCTTCTAGTAGCATCTGCAGTGCAAGCCTAATTATAAATATATAATATAATTATATAAAATAAAATATTATAATATAGATTAAATATATTAATATTATTATAAATATATAATAATATTATTATATAATATATTATTATAATTATAATATAATAATTAAAATTATATATATTATATTATATTATAATTAGGGTTAGGGTTAGATTAAGGGTTATATTAGAATTAGGGTTAGTGTTCAAGTTAGAATTAGGGTTTTATTTAGGGTTAGATATTGTGTTAGTCTTATAAAACAATGGTAAGTGTGATCTTATGGCTATGGTTAGAATTAGGGTTAGATTTAGAAATAGGGTTTAAGTTAAGCTAAGACCCAAGGTTATATTAGAATTAGGGTTAGATTGAGGGTTATGATTAAATTTTGATTTAGGTCATTATTATAACAATTAGGGTAATTATTACAGTTAGGGTTTTGATCATAATTATAATTGGGGTTAGGGTTAGACTTAGGGTTATGCTTAAAATCTAATTAAGATTATAGTTATGTTTATAAATCTAGTTACATTTAATGTTTTGTTCATGTACCAAATAAAGGTTAAGGTTAGTGTTAGGTTTAGAGTTAAAATTTGAATGAAGGTAAGGTTTAGAATTAGGGTTTCATTTAGGTATTGAGTTAGGGTTGGGCTTATAAATAGGGATAGATATAGCATTAGTCTTATAAAATAATGGTAAGTGTGATCTATGCATAACCAACTATTTCATAATGGTATGTTCACTTTAGATAACATAAATTTCACATAGCAATAGAGTTAGAAATAGAATTAGAATTAGAGTTAGAAATAGAGTTTCGATTAATCTATTTATAGTTATGGTAAGTATGATATATCATAGATTAACAAATACCTACCATTATTTTAAAAGACTATTTATGGTTATGAAATTTAGTATGTAGTGTGATATTATTTCTAACAATCTTAAAAGAATTATTTTAAAAGACTATTTAAATATAAAATAGTGTGATATAGCTTTAGGAGAAATAGAGTTTTGGTTAATCTATTTTATAGTTATGGTTGTGAAAAAAAAATTAATTTATAATTATTGGAAATTTACTAAATATGAAGTATTCCAATGCATGTGCATTGCCACCCCAGTACTTGTACACATAAGAATAATATTTATCCACATAAACATTCATATCATGGTTGTTTGATTTGAGTAACTTAGGGTTATGGTAAGCGTGTGAATTTATCTTTGTACAAATAAGAATTAAAATCAACAAAGTTTAGAAATAAAAAATATATGCAGAGAAAGCTTTAGGGGGAAAATAACACCAGCAAAGAGCACCAAATATATATTCATCTGTATAAATAGCATTTGAGATATACAAGATATTCTTTCTATGCCTTATTGTACTATGCTTTGGTCTACTGTGTTTTCTCTACTCTACTGTGTTTGCTCTGCTCTACTTTGCTTTGTTTTCTCTACTCTTCTCCGCTCTATTGAGTTTTTTTCTACTCTGCTTTGCTCTTCTCTATTTTATTTTCTCTGCTTTGCTCTACTATGCTCTACTTTGTTTAGTTTACTCTGCTTTTCTCTACTCTGCTCTGTTGAGTTTCCTCTACTCTGCTCTACTCTACTCTGTTCTACTCTGCTCTATTCTGTTCTGCACTGTTTCACTCTATGTTGCTTTGCTCTGATATGCTCTACTCTTCTCTACTCTGATATGCTCTACTCTTCTCTACTCTGATATGTTCTACTCTGCTATTCTCTGATCTACTCTTCTCTACTATGTTCTAACATACTCTGCTCTATTCTACTATACTCTGCTTTGTTCTACTCTGCTATGCTCTCCTCTGCTTTCCTCTATTCTAGTGTGCTCTAATCTACTATGCTCTGCTATGGTCTATTGTGCTCCACTTTTTTCTACTCTGTTGTCTTCTAATAATTTTAATCTTTCTTCTTCAACTTTTCTCTTACCAAGTTGTTTTCCCTTTTTCATTTTTTCATAATGATCATATGTAAATGGTGGAATTATTCTAAGACCTTGTAATGACTTTACACGAGATATAGCCACAAATGTTAATCGTGTTCTTTCTTTATACCCTATGTCAATTATGGCTTTTGAGAGAGTCAAACCTTGTGATTTGTGTATTGTTAATGCCCAAGCAAATCTTAAGGGTATTTGGATTGTTCAACCCCTTTGTATTGGTGTAATTGGAATTGTACGTGGAGACTGATCTTCAAATGGTATACCTATGTAATTATCAAACTCCACCATAACATATGTCGGTGGTTCAGGTGGTGCACTTCCGGTTTAGTATATTATTTTTTGAACATACCCTAGAGATCCATTTACAAGGCCTGCTTCTATCCAAAGATTAGAAGTTAACATCACTCTTGCATCCTTAGCAAGTAATAACTCCATATCAATTTCATCCATCTAACCTGCTTTTGCCGCATTGACACTTCCCATTCTTGTTGCAATGCTACGTGTAACTGGATTCCTCAATGAGAATAATTTCTTTTTGTTGTGACTATGCACATTATCATTTGTGGCAAACAAATGAATAGTATTGTCAAATTCTTCATGAGCAATTTCCAGTCAGCAATAGTTGGTTTTGCATCTCGATGATTTATTAGAAGTTGACGAAATCTTTGTTGTTCAATGCTTTCCCCTTCTTGTCTAAATATTTTATCCAAAGTAACAATAGTTTTGAATTCTTCCCATAATAGTTTACCACGTCTGTTACTATCATATGGTGGACTATCATTAACAGGAGGTAATTGACCTAAATCTCCAATGAGAATCATAGATACATCTGCAAAATATTGCAAAATGGTGTCTACTATTAATTGTTAGATTTAATAATAATCAAGTATATGTTTTCAAATACAAAAAATTGTATATCTTCATTAAAAAACATATGTATACCTCCAAAACTCATCTACATTTTGAGGGAATGCCTGACGAAGTCAAAAGTCCACCTTCTCCAACAAATTTTGTCTAATGAAGCTCATTTCATCAATCAAAATGTATTTTATGTGTCGTAACTGCTCTTGGAAACTTGTGAGTCTTCCCCCTTCTAATTGACCAAAAATCTATGACTGGGATTTGAAGTACTGAATGGATTGTTGAGGCACCAATATTGAATGTTGCAACTCCTGTTGGTGCAAGCAATAGAAGTGGAGTATGTCCTGGGAATGTTGCATTTTGAAGAGCTTGACTGATAGCACCAAGTAGATATGATTTTCTAGTTCCTACTGTTCCTTGAATTATCATGAATAATGGCAATGCATTTTGAGATCCATGGTAATGTGCCATAATTATATCAAGTGCATTTTTTTGTTTGGCACTCAATGATGCATAATTGATATTTTCTATCATATCATCCCACATGAGAAATCCATTATCTTTCATGGTGCTTATGAAATTTATTGTTTGATTTGTATAGTATTCACCTTGATATTCATTAGACCATGGTGCTCGTCTATCAATATCTCTTCTTCCAACATATCTATTTCAAAAACTTGCATAATTTGATCATGATGTAGCCTCAATATGATTTCCTATTCATGCTCTATTGTGTTTCCTTGAAGAGGTTGATTATCTTCAATTTTAGAATCACTACCATTGTCAACATCTTCTAGAGTAGTTCTTCTTTGCATATGCCAAGGTTTATAATTGAATGACTCCCAATTTGATATTATTGCATCATCTTGAAGACCAATATCTCTTTCTATATGATGAAATGGCTTATAAAGTAACAACTTAGACCAACAAAAATCAACCCATTTATCTTATTGACGTTGAGGGATGGATACAAACCTTGGAAATACTCTCACAATAGCTACCATTCCCCTTGCCTCCCATATGTTACCTCTTCTTCGCTTTGGATTATATGTCCATGATCTAGCTGTATCAATAAGTGAAACACCTTCAATGCAAAAGGGACTATTCTTATATCCATCAATGAAATATTATGTATGTTCTTCAAAGTCATCTTTGTCATTTATAGCTACATGTTGAAAAACTCACGTGAGACATTCAAATTGATAAATTTTCTACTACTCTCCATTAATGGAAGTTCTAATAGCATGTGACATATTTCTTGTGCCCCAATGTTTCTTTCTATAAGTGTTTCAGTGAGAAGCCTTTTGTATACTCTTAATGCTAATCTTCAGGGTTTTCAATGTTTGCAAGCCGCATCAACATTTGATGATAAGTTTCTGAACTCTTTTCTGCTTTAGCTGAATATTTGGTAATGTACTTTATTATAGCATGTTGGGAAAGAACATATTGCCAATCTATATTTGCTCTCCATAATTGTAGTATGTACCGATTGTGTGTATTTACTCTGTCATCATTTCTAGCAAGTTCAAACTTTTTTTCTCCTGTCTCTGAGTCTTCATATAATTTTGAACCCTCAAGATTTAACGGCCATGGAGCATTATACCTATAGCCAATAATAATAGTTTTTTATTTCTTTGTACTCATAAATTATATTAAATTTGTAAATAATAATTTGGAAGATTTTGAATCTTACCTACAAACCATTCGTCCTCTTTTCTTGCATAGACATGCACCCTCTCTACACATTGTATGTCATTCTACACAATTTAAAATCTCTTCATAGTCATGTTCCATATGTACTTCTGTAAGTTGCCTTGTATTTTGAAGACATGGATGCTGGACAAAATTTTGCATTACCTATGATTAAAAAAATGTATGAATTTATTAGTTACATTGAAACATAAATTTCTTACATAATATATTAAATATTGATTTACAGTCACTGATAACATACCTGTATGCTTCGTTGATATGCATCTTCTCTAGGATTCCATGCATGAATAATAGAATGGAAATATTTCTCTGCACTTTTTCATTCCTGCTCATTTTTCCAATCAAGATTATCATATTTGGTGCTCCATCTATCCATATGAATCCATGCACATATGGTGAACCTCTATGTTGCCATTCATATCTAGAACAATAATCTTTGACATTCATTCCTTTTTCTAGAATTTGTTTTCTTAAAATTGTATGTCGCAGGTGCATGTAGTGTGCCACTATATGAGGATAATCAATAACATTTTGTCTTCTCCATTTTTGGGCTTCTCATGCATCTATTGGTGGTGTTCCAGGCATCAGTGCATGCAAATCAGGCTAGTACATATCTGCTGCACTCAAAGTGAAGAATATTGTGGGTGAACCAATTTGATGAAGCATGTCAATTAACTCTGCACGACATTTTACCCAATATGATCTTGTACCCCTTAAGTTTGTTCCAACCCTCATCAAATGATCAGCTAGACAGGAGTGGGGCACATTTTCCATATGTTCATGTAGCTAATTGATGGTGATTGGCATATCTTGAAGATTTCTCTTGAAAAACACTGCAGATGAATTTTGTGCACATAGTCTCATGGTCCTGTTCATCACATAATATCTAAATCATGGGTGTTGACCAACACAATGATCCCTATATCGAAAGAGATGTTTGACATATTCATGCAGATGTACTCATCTCATGTGTGGTTCTAGCCAATCACATCTACCATCAGGACACAATGTTGGAAATGCCATATCAAATAAGCCTAATGTCACATACTCATTGATAGGAGACGAGCTAATGGTTGGCCAATCAATAAATGACCCTGGATCTGCATCAGGGTTATTCACCCATGCATGGATCAATTCCATCTCTCTTCTTACACTAAGCAATATGGAAGCCATTAATGTTATGTGATCAATGATATTTCCTTCATCCATCTCCATTAATGGGCCCACAAGTACAACTTCATTTGCATTTGAATCAAACTCCATATGCACTGTATTTAGTTGGTCAAAGATATTTTCATCTGAATTTGATGGAAGAGCATTGAGAGTATTTTCATCAATTTGAACATCAGAGTAGAACTTGTCATGTTTAATTTTGTATTTAAGTGCCTTATATACCCACTCTCTATTAACTATAAATTTATAATTTGTGCCACGTTGATCCCTCCTTCTAACAATGATTATTGGTAAATCTTTTATTCCATGTGGCAAAACCTTTGAAATTTCTTTCACATCTTGTGGAAAACTTATTGTGTGTCCCTTGTATTTATATTGTCCACCAACCGCATATGTCACTTGTAGGATTGGATTGACACATGCTATCAACATTTCTTCTACTTGTGTCAAGTTTGCAAGCTCTTCTGGTTGTGGTCCAGGATCCATATTATTTGATGCTGAAAATCGATTATTGCCTCTTTCTTGTTGACACCTATGAATTATAGGACCTTGAGGTGTCTGAAAAACCCTTATTCCAAGGTAACATTCTTAACAAATATAGCACATGTTTGGTGAAACAAAAACTATCTATTCCATTTTGAAAATGCATTTGGAAAGTATTGAAATCAGTGTGAAGGAGTCCATCAGGATTTGGTACATTTTCTAGTGTTTCAACTATAAAATCTATTGATCTTGAATTTCCATCTTCAACATTAAAATCAATATTAGCATTTAAGTGATTAGGTTCTTGTATTTTTGCATCTCTCATTAGTTGGTGTTGACATCTTTGATATTCCCTATGATATTCTCTTTGATATTCTCTTTGGTATTGTCTTCATTCCTCATCATGTCTTTGTTCCTCGGCAGATTCAACATTCAACCTAGGTGGAGCCATATCTACATAATATTTGAAAACAAATACTTGTAAGTGTAAAGTTATAACATTGGCATTAATTTACAAAAAAAATGCACACTATTGGTGTTTAATGTTGATATGAATACAAAAATTACACATTTAGTACATTACTTTGAACAAATAGATTCATGTCATGTCTAGGTGCATTTTCTGGTGTTTCAAGTACAAAATCCATTGATCTTAAATTTGCATCTTCAACATTAAAATCAATATTAGCATTTGACCCATTAGGTTCTTGTGTTTCTTCTCTTTCAGGAACATTCAGTTGTTAAGATGTTTGTGGATGACCTATTCTCATCATATTTGGTTGTTGCCAATTTTGTAATTCCAATTCCTCAAGTGCTATATCTGCTCTACGTTTATGGTATATTTCTATGACAACCTCATTTTGTTGTATCATTTTTTCTCTTTCTGCTTCTCTCATTAGTTAGCGATGTCTTCTTCGATATTCTCTCATATAATTTCTTTGATATTCCCTTTGATATTGTCTTCATTCCTCATCAGGTTCAACATTCAATGTAGGTGAATCCATATCTACATAAAAGTATAAAACAAATATTTATAAGTCTATTAATTTGCAATAGTGTTTAAAGTTTGCATAATTACAAAGATTACACACTTTCATGTTCAAATCGAATAATACTACTAAGAGATAAAATAATTTCTAACACATTATAGTTTTTATGGACTCATTCCTTATCACTCCAAAAGGTTGCCTTTACTATATATCGCCAAACCAATATACCAAACCTCTCTGTATGCTCGCTCTTCCATTATATCCATCAATACGTGGAAGAAGCTCATCCTTTCTTTATACCTGTCAGTACGTGAAAGAGACATTAAAGCACATGAGAGAAGAGTGGTACGTGGCACATAGAAAATACGTGAAAAGGATTCATACTACTCCATAATGACACATGCTCAAAAAGAAAACAAATTTGTTTCAGTCGGGATTTATGTCTTACGATAGTAACGAATGGGAAATGGAAGGAAGTGAAAATGATAGTGTCCTTATTTCTCCCCAGCGATTTATAGGGACGATGCCATAGACGCTGTTATTGCAGCTATTTTAGGTAGTAGGTACAGTAGTTCAATTGCGACAGCTTGACCCATAAACGTGAACCAAAGGTACCACAATTATTGAACACTGTAATTGTTGTAGTTTTGGAAGAATAAATGTTTTGAATTTTAAAATAACTCTTAATTTAATAAAATTCTATGGTAAAATCAATTAATCTCTTAATTGAAAATAATTCTATAATAAAATTAATTAACACTAATATAAAAAATAACACTACAAAAGTATAAGATTATGTTTTTTTATGAAATAATAAGTTTCATCAAATTATGTAACAAAAATAAAATAAAAATTTCTGCTACACTACCATGTGTATGAAAAGTATAAAATCATTTAAATGCACTAATTCTATTTTACTAATTTGTCCTTGTCAAATCTTGATTTGACTAAATTCTATTGTGGGATTTTAAATACTAACCTTTCTATGTATTTCATTTTTATTAACAAATACTTAAGTGATTAATTTTAAGATGAAAGCAATGAATAAAATATTTAAATAAAAACAATTATTACAGTTTACTAATTTGTAAATTCACTAACAAATCAAATAAATATCAAAATTAATTTTATTGTTAGATTCACTTTCTACTCTGAAATCATAAAGCAACTATTTAATTTTATGTTTTTTTATGAAATAATAAGTTTCATCAAATTATCTAATAAGAAAATAATAAAAATTTCTGCTACACTGTGTGTATAAAAAGTATAAAATCATTTTAATGCAGTAATTCTATTTTACTAATTTGGCCTTGTCAAATCTTGATTTGACTAAATTCTATTGTGGGATTTTAAATACTAACCTTTCTATGTATTTTATTTTTATTAACAAATACTTAAGTGATTAATTTTAAGATGAAAGAAATTAATAAAATATTTAAATAAAAACAATTATTAAAGTTTACTAATTTCTAAATTCACTAACAAATCAAAATAAATATCAAAATTAATTTTATTGCTAGATTCACTTTCTACTCTGAAATCATAAAGCAACTATTTAATTTTATGTTTTTTTATGAAATAATAAGTTTCATCAAATTATCTAATAAGAAAATAATAAAAATTTCTGCTTAAAATATAAAATCATTTAAATGCACTAATTCTATTTTACTAATTTGTCCTTGTCAAATCTTGATTTGACTAAATTCTATTGTGGGATTTTAAATACTAACCTTTCTAAGTATTTTATTTTTATTAACAAATACTTAAGTGATTAATTTTAAGATGAAAGTAATTAATAAAATATTTACGTAAAAATAATTATTAAAGTTTACTAATTTCTAAATTCACTAATAAATCAAAATAAATATCAAAATTAATTTTATTGATAGATTCTCTTTGTACTCTAAAATCATAAAGCAACTATTAAAATAGAATGTTGCTAAGCAATAAATTCTTTTTTCTATTGTCTTTTTATCCATTTCTAATTTTAGCTTGAAATACTAATTTATCTATTTAATCAAATGGTGATTTCATTTTATTTTCTCATGAATTCAATTAATTTGGTTTTCTCTATGTACAAGTCTGAGTAGATAGAAATGGTGGTCATGGGTATGGTGGGGACGGTGGTGGCTATGGCGGTAATTGTTTTTCATTATGTGATGATGTATTTGGGTTATTGTCAAATGGGAGAAACAATAAGATCTATGGCTCTAATTTCATATTGGCTAGTTTTTCTGTAGTGCTAAACAAGAAGCATCAATTAGTGATAAAAATGTTGAAGCAATGTTGGAAAAATAGGAAAAAAATAAATTCAAAGCAACAAAAATCACAAGCTGATGCAGGGACTTCCGAAGGTCATAACTTTTGACTCGGATGTGGGTTTTCTATGAAATTTTATAGGTGGATGCGTTATGAGGTTGCCAGTGGTTTTCCAACCTCCCCTAGTAGGTTAGACCCCGTCTTGGCACTTTTTCAGGGCTTGAAACTTTCATCTTGGCCCTCAAAATGGCAATTTAGTGTTTTTTTCTAGATTTTTAAAAAGTTGCTTTTGCAATAACTCGAAACTCATGTTTTGAATTTAGAATATTAGTTGGTTGTTAATCCTACCTTAGTTTTAGGAAGCTTTTGGGAAAAAACTAGATTCTCAAGATATGATTGTAAAATTACCTAAAATGGCAAAATCTGACAATTGTCGAAATTCGCCAAAAAAGGTAATTTTTTTGTTTTTTTGATTTTCTTTGATATAAGAGACTTTTCTCTCATTGTAGCAGCAAGGTTGATGAATAGAAGTTTTTTTATGTTCCAGCTTCCAAATCTTTGGCTCTCATATGTTTAATGGCACAATTCTATTGACTGTATGTTGTGTGTTGCATCACAAGCAAAACAACAACAAGAGAGAGATGTGATTAACAATCTTCATAGAAGAGAAAATAAGATGAAGGAAGGGGGTACATGTACTATGAAGATGCAACAGGATGGTAAAAATAATTCTTAGGTCTATTTAAGTTGAGGAGAAAAGCTTTCTTGATGTTCTAGAAAGAATTCTTTCTGGATTGAAACAAAAGGCTTTTTGAGCTCCAAAGAAGGGATTTTTATTTTTAGGTTTTCAACTATAGAAGAGGAAGAAAAAATAGAGATGGCGGCATATTCATGCGCTGCCTATAGAATCCACAGAAAAAAAAATGCGGAGATAAATGTGTGCTTGCCAATTTTTTTAATTCTCCTCATGTAATCAAATAGTTAAGTACAGTTTACTAATATTAAAGCAATTAATAAAATATTTAAATAAAAACAATTATTAAAGTTTACTAATTTCTAAATTCACTATGATATGCAAAATAAATATCAAAATTAATTTTATTGCTAGATTCACTTTCTACTCTGAAATCATAAAGCAACTATTTAATTTTATGCTTTTTTATGAAATAATAAGTTTCATCAATTTAACTAATAAGAAAATAATTAAAAAAATTGCTAACAATATAAAATCATTTAAATGCACTAATTCTATTTTACTAATTTCTCCTTGTCAAATCTTGATTTGACTAAATTCTATTGTGGGATTTTAAATACTAACCTTTCTAAGTATTTTATTTTTATTAACAAATACTTAAGTGATTAATTTTAAGATGAAAGCAATTAATAAAATATTTAAATAAAAACAATTATTAAAGTTTACTAATTTCTAAATTCACTAACAAATCAAAATAAATATCAAAATTATTTTTATTGCGAGATTCACTTTCTACTCTAAAATCATAAAGCAACTATTAAAATAGAATGTTGCTAAGCAATAAATTCTTTTTTCTATTGTCTTTTTATCCATTTCTAATTTTAGCTTGAAATACTAATTTATCTATTTAATCAAATGGTGATTTCATTTTATTTTCTCATGAATTTAATTAATTTGGTTTTCTCTATGTACAAGTCTGAGTAGATAGAAATGGTGGTGGTGGATATGGTGGAGGCGGTGGTGGCTATGGCGGTAATTGTTTTTCATTATGTGATGATGTATTTGGGGTTTTGTGAAGTGGGAGAAACAATAAGATCTATGGCTCTAATTTCATATTGGTTGGTTTTTCTGCAGTGCTAAACAAGAAGCATCAATCAGTGATAAAAATGTTGAAGCAAGGTTGGAAAAATGGGAAAAAAGCAAATTCAAAGAATGCTCATACCTTCGCCGTGATGGTTATGTGATTGAGTTGGGTTTTAACGACTTACTAGAATGCTTAGTCCATGATGTCAATGTTGAGGCTTCGAGATATGTGGTGTTGGTTGTTGTTATAGTATGTGATGGGAACTATGGTAATGTGGTGTGGAAGTTGTCCTTGAGCAATTAGTGATGCAGGAGAGTCAAAAGCTCTCATGAGTCTTGAATGTGTATCTTTTCTAAGTGTTTCGAGTGGGGAATTCTAAGATGCAACTAGGGGAGTGGCTCTCGATGGGGGTCAGAGCCTAAAGTGCATCCAGGACAACCCATGCAAGAGTACGTTAAATAAGTGATAACATAAATATAAAATCAAGGGTTTTGGGTAGTTAGTTCACACTAATTAAGATAAGTGATTGCCTCACTCATGGCTCAAGTGCTTGGTTAGGCTTGAGATGAGATCGGAAGGCCTAGAATGGCATAATCAACAACCTTGTCTCCATGAAAGGTATGGTTGATTTCTGCATGAATTTGCATGGGGGCCAGAAGTTGGGAGAGGCCGCCAGGACAACCCAGGATGGGGGCCGGGGCCTAGGAAGACTTGCCAGGACAACCTATGACAAGCTGTGTGATGACACTTCGCCCTTCTGTAATCTGACATCCCCAAGTTGTATTCTTTTCTCTTGTTTGGTGGTTGCCTCTGGATGTGTTGTAAGTTTCTTGTGGCGTCATGGTGGTCTATGTTGTTGTAGTCATGTGTAGTCCTCTTTTCTGCTAGTTGTCCACCTGACTTTTCAGGTCATGGGGTCTTATCGTTATCTCCTAGCACGGGGGGTGGGCCTTAGGGTCCCACATGGCAGGTGGATGTGCTCTTTCCATTGATCGCCTTTCTGCTGCTCGTGTGCATGGAGAACTTATCTTGTGGAAGATCATTGAGCTTGTTCCTCTTGAGGAGGCAGACAGTTATGTTCTATTTCAGCCTTGTTTATCTGTTGAACCTTGTATTATTTTATTGATGTATATCTTTAAATGTAATCTGAATGCAGTAGTGAATCATTGTATTGTTGTATTTTATTGTAACAAAATTCTAATATTTATAGTAATCATTTATGCTAAATCTTGATGTCATTATCTGATGTCTTATTGATGGAGGTAGTTATGTGTTGTCTCTCTTATGTTCTTGGTTTCAATTCGAGTCATGGATGTTAATTTGGTTATGTTAGTTGTAGTGATGCAGTTCCATGTACCCTAGAGAATAAAAGTTAACTTGCATGGTTGATCATATTGATTGCATTATGTTAATATTTCTTCAAAAAAAAAATGTTGCCTTTTTAAATGCATAGTTAAGCTTTTCTCTAGGGTTCCGGGGTGGGGCATTACATTTGGTATCAGAGCCAGGTTTTCAAACACTGGGTACTCTGAGTGTGTATAAGCCTATTATACTTTCCTAGTTGTGTAGACTCTGTAAGGTGTGTGTTCTCTTTTTGTCATCCTTGTCTTATAGTCTGAGGTTGTCTTTGTTGTTTAAGTGTAGGAGATGCCTAGAGGTCGAGGTCGAGGTCAAGGTTGAGGTAGGGGACACGGAAGGGGTGGTGGCAGTACACCCCCTCCCAGTTCCCCTCATGAGAGTGCTCGAGAATGTGAGGGTCAAAATATGGAAGGTCGGGGTCAGCCAGACGGAGCTCAGTTGTGCCAGTTGCTTGAGGAGGTTCTTGCGCGTATGGGCCCTAGATATGAGGTAGATCAGCTAGGGGCTAGGAAAAGAGAGAGGTTGCCTCGAAGGAGAGAAATGACAGTAGAATAGGGGGCCTCTTTAGCCAGTCATATGAGAGATCTTCTGAGGGCACGCCCTCCCACCTTCGATGTGCGTATGGTAGCAACACCAAGGCTAGATGTATGATATTACATCTCAAAGGTTTTGCTTCTACCTGGTGGCATTTAGAGGAGTAGAAGCTACACTTGGACATTAGTACTGTTTCTTGGGAGTTGTTCTTGGAGAGGTTCTGAGCTCGCTTCCTGCCAGATCACTGGAGCAGCATCACACAGATGAGTTCCACGAGCTTAGGCAAATGGCCATGTCTGTTGAGCAGTATGATCGTAGATTCTATGAACTCAAACAATATGCAGGTATCAGTGATGACACTGTTATGTTAGTACAACATTTTATCAGGGGCTTAAATGCCCAGATTAGTGGAGGAGTTCATGTTTTCAAACCCAAGTCTATGGAGGTAGCCATAGAGAAAGCCCGTCTGGTTGAGGAGAATTTGGCAATGGCTCTTGGTGGCCATGCAAGTGTGTAGATTGGTAGTGTGCCTCTAACAGGTGTTGAACCTCATGATGGCTAGTTTCAGGTAGTCAACTCTTCAAGAAATTATCGTGCACCCACTCAAGGCAGACAAGAGTAGTAGCAACAGCAATAGTCTTTCCAATCTAAGTCAAAACCTCAACAAGGTGGTGGTGCTCAGTCAGGAAAAGATCGTAATTGGCGGCGGGCCAAGAGTTATCATCCCACTCAGTCTGCAGCCAATAGAGATGTCTTCCAATAGCCCAATGCCTTCTCGGGTGGTGGAGGTTATGGTAGAGATTCAAGATGCTTCTCTTGTGGCCAGCAGGGTCACATAGCTAGGTAATGTCCACAGAGGAGTGCGGCAGGTTTTGGTCAGAGGCCAGCAGCTTCAGAGCCAATTGTAGTTGTTACAAGGAGGTCGTACCAGGCATTCACAGTGATTGATCACCGCCAGTTAGAGCACCAGGGGAAAGTTTTGGAGACCGCAGGTAGAGGTCAAGCATCTTTCTTTGGAGCACGTGCACATTCTTCAGCATCAGGGTTTGACCCTCGAGGTTAGGGGTTTTTGAGTAGTAGTGGCCCTTAGCTTGATTGCAGGCTTCCAGGAGTAAGCCTGATCCTAGGGGGGAGGATGTAGTGCCCCTTATTTTGGCTTTCTGATTTACTGTTAGTTAGATCCTTATGGGTAGACTTGATGGTATATTCTGATGATTTTATTTTGAGGACTAATGACGACATTCATTTATGTTTTCTATGATGACATTCCGATGCTTATGTTAATACAAAATGCTTATGTTATGATTAATTATGTGTTCAGTTAATTTGATAGAACTATGTTTCATGAGATTATCTGACATTCAATTATTGCTTTGATGATGATGTGTTAGGAACTAATGTTTAATGCTTATGTCTTCTATGGATTTAATTGGCAAAGTAGATAATGTGTTATGTTTTGTTTGTGAAGGGACGGTGTAGCATTACTCTCGAAGAGCACACTGCTACACTGCGATTCCCTATCACAGTGTGTGTTTTAATCATGATATATGCATATTTGCTCGACATCTAGTTTGTGCAAGTTGCAGGCACTAGGCATCGACTCCACCTGATTAAGCATGTCTGAGCGTGCCTTAACCAATGGAAATCATTGTGTGGAGATAATGAAAGGCCCCCATCTGACTTGTCACCATCCTTGTAAAGGATAAGTTTTATGTCTAGAGTCTTGTCGTCTTGGTTGGGTTGGATGTTTGTAGGTCTCTGTAGTATGATCTTGGGTGGATGTCAATATTGTTCTGCATGTGGGTTCTTATGCTTATGGTGTGACCTTTGTTGGGAGTAATTGTTTTGGTTATAGTGAAATTGTTATCTTTCCTTGGTGTCAAATAATTATGATAATAAATTGTTTGAGGGTGTCTTTGGAGGATAATAATATCATAACGGATATCATGATGAATAAATGGATTTTCTTGAATAGATATTATTATGTTTGTTGGTGATGTGTTGTCGTGAATAGTAAAGATATCGATTTTATTTTATTATAGGAAAAATTCCCTATAAATGGAGATCTTCTAAATTTATGTTTGGGGAGTGGGAAATTATGACAATCATCTACTTATGTCCGAAGGGTTTTAGAAAAGAAATGGGTCTTTGTATGGAAAATTTTTCAAAAAGGGGGGGAGAGATTTATTTTGCAGGGGAAGGACACTAGTCTCTGCATTCTTTTTGTTTATGCGTTTTCTTACCTATTGGGAGACTTGAGGATTAAATCTGGGTATGTTACTACTATGATTAAATAATTTTGATTAGAAATAGTTTGAATTCCTGTGAATGATTTCTTTCTCTGTCTCTCTCTCTTTCTCTCTTCTGTTGTTCTATCTGAGGATTGGCAAAGTATTGTAATGGGAATCATTACTGCACTTGTTAAAAATGTGGTGTAGGTTATCACTGTGGTTGTCCCTTTACCGTATTCATTGTGGTTATTTGCAACTTGGGTCACCCAAAAATCTATAATTTTTGCATGAGATTAAACCTTGTCGGTATTATATTACATAGATCTCATGCCTGGTTTGTGCTTTTGAATTCTGTGATGTACAATCTAATTTTTTGTGTCTCTCCCATTATCAATGCATGATTGATTTCTGCGCTCTGTCTAAGACTCATATTTTGCTGCGTATTCTTTCTTCCTGCACGTCACCTTGTTGAAGGTTTTAAAAGGTTTTATTTCATTCTTCTTCTATTTCTATTGGTGCCCTCTGCAACCTAACCTTTCAAATGCTGGCCTCACTCTGAAGGATTTTTTCTTGCATCTCGCATGCCTGGTGTTCTCCAAATTGTTGCTTGAGAGTTTATACCCTGGTTCTGGCTATCTCGATCTTGAAATCTTCCATTAACACAAGCTTGATGCAGATACTGGGGGGTCCTCCACCTCTGGCTAGCCTTACCATTTGGAGTATCCTCTTTGTCCTCATTATGTTATTTTAAGACTTTCTATTCCATCCCGCCGGTAGAAGGCCCTGGTGTTTGTGTAAAACATTCATCTTATTGTGCTCGGGCCTGTGTGGATTATTTCTCTAGCAACCATTGTTTATGCTGATTCTTTTCGTATAGAATGGAAAGTTTCTATGTAACCTTTTTGCAGAACGTCTTGTCCAACTCGCCAGCTACGCGTTGCTCGGAGTGTTTTGGTTTAGATCTATCCGTTTTAAGGGTTATTATTTTCAATCTTTTCGATCTGTGTTAATGGTGGGAGACGCTAGTTATGGCATGTTAAGGTTTGGACAATTACTAGTTATCATCATAGGAAAGCTGGTCACTTTGTTGTTCCTGTCCTTTCTCTGCTGAGGCCGTTGCTGTCAGGAAATTCGTGTGAGATTCGGTGATAGTTGTGTTCTGGTAGTGAGTAGTGGCATGTTTAGTGCATCGGATAGTATTGTGTTGTTCATCCCAACCGTCGCCATTCTGAAGTTGATTCGCTGCCATGGTCGCACCCTTCATCTTTGCCTTTGTGTCATCCTGTGTCAGTGGTAATCACCTGCAGATAAAGCTCGGTTACCACTTTTTGTGATCAGTGCAGGTCAAAATCTTTGGACTCCCCGTCAACCTTCTTGCCTGTTAGTTCCAACACCATCAATAGGAATGTGTCAGATTCTACAGGATTTTCTAGTAGTGTTTGGTTAAGTTTCCTTAACACATCGTCTAGTGTGTTTGCTGTGGTGTCTTCAACTTTTTCTAGTAGTGTTTGGTTAAGTTTCCTTAACACATCGTCTAGTGTGTTTGCTGTGGTGTCTTCAACTTTTAGTTGGTGGTTTGGGCATTGGAAGTTTTTCCTTCTTTTCTTTTGGCAAGTTTAATAATACTTTCGGCCATGCGCCTCATGTTGTAAAATTGAAAGTATGTCTTCTAGCGGCCTTCTCATCTCTGTCATGATCAACATTATTTATTAACCTTTTTATAACTAACACTTATCCAACCTAGCCGCTAGCCGCCACCTTATTATGTGATCCATTTTGATTTTAGTGTATAGTTAATCATTTGGGCTATCGGTTACCACCCAGCTGAATTAGACTTTTGCTGTCATAGCCATTATATCCGATGCAAACCTTTAGTGTCTTAAGATTCTCTTAGGTTGCAATAATCTAGTATTATTGGAAGTTAGTGTTTATGGAGCATAGCATGGTTAATCCTGTAATTTTGAGCTTGTGTAGTATGGGAGTAGTTGAGTGTTTAAATCCATATGTTCCTTTTGTTTTATGGTTAATGAGCTTAAAATCTAATCATGGGTTAATGTTAGTATTCTTTTTACAATGGTAAGGAATCTTCTATTTTGGGTTTGAGTTTAGTTGATTACTTGTAAGTGTTGTTTAGTTTCTAGCTTAAATTAGTAGTTACCATCATTATTACTACTATTATTATAAGTTCTATTATTAGGACTATTATTATTATTATTATTATTACTATTTCAAGACAAATGAGTATCAAATTTTATATCTCTGTGATGTTAGTAGATTACTGACTTTAGAAGATTATAATTTAATTGTAATCTTTTAGTATTGAACCATTTATGCATGAATTTAGGAATGGTTTTTATGTATAAAACTTGTTTTAGACTTTTGATTGAATCTTGGTTGTAGTTAGAAGATTACTAGATAAGTTTGGAATAGTGTTTTTAATTCTTAAGTAATGGTGTTATGAGTTGATTTTAGGATTTTGTGTTTGATGTCGTTAGAAGTTAGGGTTTGTGCTTTGCCTAGGTTGATCTAAATTTATCATGGTTATAAAAGCTTGGTTGGTAGTTTGAATATTAAGTTAGTGATTGTCTCCTGTACTAGTTCCCTCATGATTTAGTTTAAAACCTTGTCTTTCGATCTCTCTTGTTTTGTAACTTGCGTAGTCTTATAATTTGCAGTATTGGGGTCATGGTGCTTAGTTGTTTTTCTTCCAGAGGCATAAGATTTTGTTGATGTGATCTCATGTTGTTGTCAAGGTTTGGGTGGGGATTTCTAAGTTCCTCCTTATCTGTTTTGTGCTCATACCTTCACTGTGATGGTTATGTGATTGAGATGGGTTTTAAAGACTTACTGGAATGCTTAGTCCATGATGTCATTGTTGAGGCTTCGAGATATGTGGTGTTGGTTGTTGTTATAGTATGTGATGGGAACTATGGTAATGTGGTGTGGAAGTTGTCCTTGAGCAATTAGTGATGCAGGAGAGTCAAAAGCTCTCATGAGTCTTGAATGTGTATCTTTTCTAAGTGTTTCGAGTGGGGAATTCTAAGATGTAGGTAGGGGAGTGGTTCTCGATAGGGGCCGGAGCCTAAAGTGGCATCTAGGACAACCCATGCGAGAGTGCCTTAAATAAGTGAGAGCCTAAATAAAAAATCAAGGGTTTTGGGTAGTTAGTTCACACTAATTAAGATAAGTGATTGCCTCACTCATAGCTCAAGTGCTTGGTTAGGCTTGAGATGAGATGGGAAGGCTTGGAATGGCATAATCAATGACCTTGTCCCCACGAAAGGTATTGTTGATTTCCACATGAGTTTGCATGGGGGCCGAAAGTCAGGAGAGGCTACCAGGACAACCCAGGAGGGGGGTCGAGGCCTAGGAAGACTTGCGAGGACAACCTATGACAAGTTGTGTGATGACACTTCACCCTTTTGTAGTCTGACATCCCCAAATTGTATTCTTTTCTCTTGTTTGGTGGTTGCCTCTGGATGTGTTGTAAGTTTCTTGTGGCATCATGGTGGTCTCTGTTGCTGTAGTCGTGTGTAGTCCTCTTTTCTGCTAGTTGTCCACCTGACTTTTCAGGTCATGGAGTCTTATCATTATCTCCTAGCACAGGGGGGTGGGCCTCAGGGTCCCACATGGTCGGGTGGATGTGCTCTTTCCATTGGTCACCTTTCTGCTTCTCGTGTGTGTGCAGAACTTATCTTGTGGAAGATCATAGAGCTTGTTCCACTTGAGGAGGCAGATAATTATGTTCTATTTCATCCTTGTTTATCTGTTGAACCTTGTATTATTTTATTGATGTATATCTTTAAATGTAATTCGAATGCAGTAGTGAATCATTGTATTGCTGTATTTTATTGTAACGAAATTGTAATATTTATAGTAATCATTTATGCTAAATCTTGATGTCGTTATCTGATGTCTTATTGATGGAGGTAGTTATGTGTTGTCTCTCTTATGTTCTTGGTTTCAATTCGATTCATGGATGTTAATTTGGTTATGTTACTTGTACTGATGTAGTTCCATGTACCCTAGAGAATAAAAGTTAACTTGCATGGTCGATCATATTGATTGCATTGTGTTAATATTTCTTCAAAAAAAAAAATGTTGCCTTTTTAAATGCATAGTTAAGCTTTTCTCTAGGGTTCTGGGGCGGGGCATTATAGATTACATAAAAAAAAAAAATTAGCGATAGCCTTAGTGGCATTCAAAGAGAGTCATACAAAAAGAGCGCAAACCAAAAGGGGCTAGAAGATAACTCCAAGTAAAAGTTATGATGCACAAAACTAGATTATATTGTAGCAAAGAGAATTTAGAATAAAATTTGTGCTAGAGAAATTAAAAAATGATGCAAATACCTTCTAGAAATTAAAAAAATTAGCCACGACTCCCCCTCAGCTCACGTCAAATCTGGTTGTCTTCCATAGCAAATTGTGTCTTCTATTGCATGAAAAAAGTGAAGTTTCCAACCTTTTTAAAGACACATTAAAATTATTAAATGAATCACCAAGAAGTTTCTTCAAACACCTGTCAATATTGGAAAATGCCACCTACAAATGCTAGTGGCAAGAATAGTGTTTTGAAATGCATGTTTTGAATAGTTTTGTGAAATGTCTTATTTATTAAGAGATTAACGTGCATTCCTTTCTATAGCCTATATTTATTTGCTAGTTTTTATTTAGTTTTTTAAGATTGGAATCTTATTTGTTGTTTTTGAATTTTATGATTTTTGTTTACAGAATCTTATTTACGAGAATCTGAATCTTTCAGCCCCTTCTTGCCATTGTAGAAATGCCTCTCGGCGTAATAACAAAAAAATAAATGATTGCATGAAATAAATAATAACTTTTCATTTTAAATATTTTTTTTGCAAAACACGAGTCTTCCAGAAGATCAAGATGATCCTCATGATAGAGATCTAGATTATTTTGGTTCTGGTATAGATCACATGGCAGAGGATGATGATGACACAGATACAGAAGACACTGAGGCCGATGATGATGATGATCATGATCATGATGATGATGATCACGATGGTGATGATGATGATGAGGCAGTTGCTCGTAATAGCCAGTGACATTCATGATCATATAGACTGCATCATGGATCATTGTTGATATATTGTTATGATGCCTCTTTTCATGGTCACTAGCTATCATATGTATCATTTTCACGGCCTGCAGTACCATATTAATGAGTTGTATCATAAATTTATGTATCATTTTGACTTATATCATTTGGACATGTATCATCTTGACTTGTATCATTTTGAGTTACATAATTTATCATTTTTACTTATATCATTTGTACATGTATCATTTTGACATGTTACTGATCTACTGGCATATTTGACTTTCACTTGTTTTAGTTATATATAATGATGATCTTTCCATATTAACTTGTCAATTTATATATACTAAAATTGGTCGATGATTTTTGGATGGACATTTATTATGTATGATGATTTTAATTTACTGCTTAGGATGGATGTTGTCAAATTCAATTAAATTATAGATATTTGTCTCAGTTGTTTTAATTATAGATGATGATCATGTTATAATAATTATCTTGTTATTTATTCATATGAGTTAAATAATTAAATTACTTACTCTATAATCATATGAGTTATTTAAGAGGCATGATATATTTAACTAATTAAATTGAAATAAAACATATTAAATTAATAAATGTAAGCAAAACAAGAAGCATTTTTAGAAGCAAAAAAGGAAGCAACAATAGAAGCTAAACTAGAAGCAAACCAGAAGCAATCTTGGAAGAAAAACTTAGCGTTATCTAGGAAGCAAGAATAGAAGCAATTCAGGTAGCAAACAAAGAAGTAATAATGGAAGCAATTTTAGAAGCAACAAAAGATGCAATAATAGTAGCCATATTAGAAGCAACAAAAGACACAAAAATAGAAGCAAAATTGGAAGCAACAAGCGACGTTATATCGGAAGTAAAATTGGAAGCAACAGTGGAAGCAAAACTAGAAGCAAAATTGGAAGCAAAATCGGACGCAAAATTGGAAGCCAAACTAGAAGTAAAATCAGAAGCAAAACTAGAAGCAAAATTAGAAGCAAAACTTGAAGCAAAACCAGAAGCAAAACTTGAAGCAAAACTAGAAGAAAAATTGGAAGCAAAACTGGAAGGAAAACTAGAAGCAAAACTGGAAGCAAACTTGGAAGCAAAATTGGAAGAAAAACTAGAAGAAAAACTAAAAGCAAAACCGAAAGAAAAATTGGAAGCAAAATTAGAAAAGTGGAAGCAAAACTAGAAGCAAAATCAGAAACAAACCTAGAAGCAAAACTGGAAGCAAAATCAGAAGAAAAACTAGAAGCAAAACTGGAAGCAAAACTGGAAGCCAACCTAGAAGCAAAACTAGAAGCAAAATTGGAAGCAACGGTGGAAGCAAAACCGGAAGTAAAATTGGAAGCAAAACTGGAAGCAAAATCAGAAGCAAAACTGGAAGTAAAACTGGAAGCAAAACTAGAAGCAAACTTGGAAGTAACACAAGAAGCAAAACTAGAAGCAAAATCGGAAGCCAAACTAAAAGCAACAAAATCTAGCACTAAATCTGGTGCTAAACCTGGCACTAAAATCCATCGCTAAACCCAGCGCTAAACCTAGCATTACAACCGATGCTAAATCTAGTGCAAAAGTGAAATGCAATTGGGCGCCGAGTTTGGCGCTGACAAAAATGTCCAATTCATGGACTCAAATGCACTAAATTCTGGCACTATTTTAGGCACTAATTACTTGTTTTGTTGTAGTGACCTAGCAACAAACTGCTAGCCTGTAGTGCTCCATTTTGCTACTTTCTAGCACTCTTTTTGAGTCACCTAAAAACACATTTTGTTAGTCCAAGTGTGACCCACAGGAGTTTGGTATGGTTCCTATCTCTCATAGTGTGCTAGCCCAAGACCCATACTTGACATTCTTCTAGCTCTTGTAGGGTGCTACAAATGCCCCTTTTGTATTACTTTCATTTGTTTTCTTGTGTGTGGTTTGTGTTAAATTGTTGTAAATTTTAGTAGAATGTCCATTAGATTATATGGTTTGCTAACATTATGTTTAGGAAAATCATGTCTTATCTAATCCTTTGAGCATAGATTTTATATATGTGGTTTTAACATTGCCTCTTGTGCATGATTTTATTGTCTAATACTATGGTTTTGTAGGTTCACAACTTGGGGGCTTCACTCCTCTGCTTGAAGAGCTGTTTGTAGCCTCTACAATATCCTTTCTTAGGTAATATTTACGATGTTATTCCCTTCTGTAATTTACCGTAGCATATCACCTAGGGTCATAATTCTGCTAAAGTGGGGTCTAAATGTAACATCAAAAATTGCATACCCTTGCAACACCATGCTATTTCTTGCACCCATTTTGGTGTCCACTCCCCTAGCATGTTCCTAGGTTCATTTTGACCTTGCCTTAGGCTTTTCTCGTAACCCACATGTACTTTTGTGTTATGTTTCAAGACTCTTTGTGTTCATTTTCATCAAAATCAATTTTAGCATTTTGTTCTTCTCATCATCCTATTGTGTTTCATGTGACTAGGAGCTAGAGTCACTTGGACACTAGTGCTTAGCATAGACATATGTGTGTCATGCTAGTGCCCCACGACTATGTGGTATAAAGTGATCATTCCTGGGCATTACTAGCCATCTTTAGTGATGTCTGAGATTCTTTGTAATGTCTCTACACCTCCTAGAAGGACAACCCTCGACCCTCTTCCTCATTTTTCCCACTAACTCTTAGATTTTGAACTTACCTCTCATTCTCAATCAATTTTGTGAACTCAATCCTTGTCTTCTGCGACTTCCTGAATATTGTGAAATATTGCTCTTGTTTTGATCATCTACAACATCCTATTGTGTCTTCTCAAGGATCTTTTGTAGCTGTGTTATTTTTTGTATGTTCGTGTAACATCTCTTAGGATTTTATGGCTTCCCTCATGGAGTTTTGTGAGACCATTGCTTGCTGGGTTATTCTAATTTAGCTAGGTATTTTACACCTCCATTTAAAAGGTGATTAGGTTTCATATTGCTCTCTTTTTCATTTATTTATTGTAGTGTAATCCATTGTTTCTTGTTATATTGTGTGGGTTACCTCACCTTCCTTTTTCTCTTCAAAGCTATTACACTAGTTTGCTCACTTGGGTTTTGACTAGATTAGTTTTCGTTCCTTTTATTTGCAAATATTTTGTCACTTCTATTTTTTTGTTCTATTTACACATAGAAAGTAGTAGCACACACTTGTTTTTATCTGTTTTCCATCTTGACTACACCTGGAAGTCAAAAGACCAAAATAGGGGTTTGAACTGAAGGCAAGCTCCCAAGTAGCCACAACCATTTTCTCTTTTCTCTTGTATGCTACAAATTTTGGTGAGGATTTCCATTCTTTCTTGTCAATTTTGCGATCTCTCACTCAAGCCCTCTTATTTCCTTGTTATTTATTTTTCTCATTCCAAGTTATATTTTACATCTTTCTTCAATTTTAGTCTATTCTCATCACCTAGAAATTACTGGAAAGATATTAACTTTTCTATTGTGCTATGCAAATGACTAGAAGTGTAGCAAACCAAAGACTTTAATTTTTATCCATCTCAGAGTACAGTGCGACACATAGACATCCCCACAACACACTAACATCCCTAGTAGAGAGATTCAATTTCTAATAGGAGTTTCCTCTGTTTCTTTCCTTTTATGTTCTATGTTTGAAAATTTCAAATTCTATCTGTAATAGTTCATTTTTAGCTTTTTAGAAACTTTCCTTTATTTTTCAAGCACTTAACATAGTTTCCATTCATATCTTTTAGTGAAAAAAGGGGTCTGGTAATGTTAGTCTATCTAAACAAGTAGATAGTGAAAACTAAAATAGATACTAGTGTAGTTGTAGTGGAAAATTCCCTTAGTTAATACATTTGATCAAGGTGTAATTTTTCCTCCTATACACTTACTAGGAGTTAAACATCCAAAGATCAAGGCAAATAAATTCAAATAGTTATATTTCTATCAATTCATTCTCATCCACACAAGTGAAGATTAGGCCTATAGGTAGGTAGTTAAACCAAAGTAGTACATAGTTGCAAATTCTACTTGACACTTGTTTGGTTAGGTCCTAAAAATCCAGCATGTAGTGGATTGATTTCTAACATTTTTAATATAGGTTGTGCTCCAATGGATTCTTAATCTAATGAGATTGATTATTGGTTGCTCACTTGGACAACATAACATTACTTTCAACCTGCTGATGCAAATAGTTTGATTGAGAGTTGATTTATATCTATTTTTGGATGATAGGATGGATGGCTAAGATTTGAATGGAAATAGATGGTTAACATTGAATGAGACAACATTAGGGCAAGACTGGAGGCTTCTAGGATATTTCATTAGGATGGATGGTTGAGATTAAAGATAAATGAATAGGATAGGATTGAGTGAGAGGAATTAAGGCAAGGATGAAAATTTCAAGGGTTTATCCAAGTATGTGAATGGCTAGGATTAAAAGATGTAATATGGAAATGAGTGGTGGAGATATAAAGTTGGTTTGACTTTTATAAGAGTGCCAAGTTTCAATGAATCTAGATAACTCTTAGCTAGTCATGTGAATTTTTTGGATTTTAATTAATTTATTTATGGGTAGCGGATAAAGATGGAATTGATTATGACAAATGGAGGATAAAAATGGGATTTGAGATTTTTAAATGAATTAATCCAATAATTAAATTATTTAATTAATTAATGGAGAGGGATGTTGGAAAATTGAATTAATTAAATAGATATAATTTATTTAATTAATTTGATGAAAGGGGGAATGGATACTAAAGGGATAATCCTAATTAATTAAATAAACATAGTTTATTTAATTAATTTAATGATGGAGGAGGGAATGTTAAAGGATAATCCTAGGATAAATGTTGTTTAGGATGGAATAAGGATGGTGTCTAAATGTGTTGCAAGGTGTCAAAAGTGACATTAGAGGTGTCATTATAATATGGTCCAATTTTAGGTGTCTACAATTATTTATAGTCCAAGATCATTTATCTAGGCTCAATAGTTATTTAAATGCTTTACTTATTTAATTAGCCTAGAGATATTTATTTAAGTGTGATTTATTCCCTTACACTTTTATGGCATTGGGACATGCTAGATCAAAGTAATATAAAATTCCTTTATAGGAATGGTGTGCATGTGTAGGTCCCTCATAGTGGGAAATGAAAAATACAAAAGCATAAGATATGAGACCATTTTTTGTTTTCTTTTTAGTTATACATGTAAGCTTGAGAAAGATAAAGAGCTAGTACACTTCTATTTCATGTGTATATAAGAGCCACTAGACAAATGTCTAGAGGAGTGACTTGCCACTAGGGGATGGAATATTAGCATTATGGATTTCCTTCTCTAACAAAAAGAGTATGTATAATAAATAAGGTGTGTATGTCATTGTATCAATTCTTTTTTATGGCTTTGTATTTTACTTCATGCATTTTAATTTTACATTTCTTTTGCGTGTAGTTTGGAGAGTTAACCCTAAATGAATGGTTTGCATTTTGAATCCAATATGAACCACTCACCATGTTGCTCAAATGGTGCCTCTCATGTTGTGGTGTTTAAGATCTAAAATATATTTTCCTTATTATAATTTTAAGAAGGTACCATTAACCTTTTCTATGCATTGACATGTTTCCTTCATTTTAAATATTGGACATGCTTTGTGCCCATTAGTGGTAGAGATATTGACTTCAAATGAAATTTACATGCTCCTTAATCATATTCTTGATATGAATCTTCCTTCTTGGTTAGTGGATATCAAAGCTATATATTCAATAGAGGTACTCATCCTAAGACATTGTGTTTCCCTTGATGATGGGGTTCATATGCAACATGCTATTTTTATATCGAATTAAAATGTCCTTGCCTCATCGAATCTAATATAAGAAGGGTCTATGTTTCTATTGACTGAAGTCATATCTAGGGGATCAAAACATAAACTACGCCCCACTTTTTGGTCATTTGGGGCCACTACACTATTAAGCATTTGTAAAAGGAAACTTGAGTTTAGTGGTCCAAATTGCAATAAAATAAACATGTTTGAGCCTATATATTTGAAGACAAACTGCTATCATATTTCTCCAAAAATATTAAGTTTGTTGATTAATTTGTCTAAGGCAAAATATGTATTGATGGTAATGTCGCATATCTCTTTTCATTTATGTGTCACTCATCTCTATGTGCTACGAAGCCTCATTTATATAGAGTAAGGAGAAGGGGTGCATCCAAAACAATTGATAGGAATATCCACCATAAGAGAGAGTTCATTTTGATGTTAATAGCAAGTACCATTCCACTATTGTATAACCCAGCCAAACTACCAACCCTAAATCCCTAATTTAATAAAAGATGTTGATTCATACATATAATGCCAAAACATAAAATAAAAAATGTGGGATGTTCAAAATTTACTAAAGAATGTAAAATTTGAGACTAGGTACTTATACTAAATAAAAAAATTCTAAAATTTGGATGGAAGAAAAGGAAACAAACAAATGCAAAGTACGCTCCAACTATCGTCCGTGTGCCTGCGAAGTACATGTTGTGTGGATGATTTTGTTGTTTTAGTAATATTGATTTGACAAATGTCTGTATTGCAGCTGCGTTTGAATGATCTGGATCTCCATGTCTGAAGCTGTTTATTATTTATTATTATTTGATTCCATGTAGCAGAATCCTATTGTAATTCTAATCTACCGAAATACATGGAAACAGCGCTGGTGTCGGTATTTGCAGTATGGGAGTATTGCTACTTCCAGAAATCTAAAATTAGTATACACAGTGGGGTGGGGCTGTGCAGCAATGAAATGGGTTGTGAGAGAAGAAGAAAAGCAAGTGATCCCACATGCGTGAGGAGGGTGGGGAGAAATGAGAAGAGCGAGTAGAAGAGGAAAGAGATGGGAAAGTGAATCTCATACTTACCTGGGCGGGGTCAATCGGTGATCAAGAAGGCCGATGGCCTAGGGAGAGCACCTTCATTGCACTTGGAAGGGAGCTCTGCCTAGTATCTCCCATTGTGGAGAGTGCACGTCATAATTTGTGACAGAGGGGGCTCGCGTCCGCGCGGCCCCCACACAATTGTGATCTCAAATTAGTGTATTCATCTGATGTGAGCACAATTCTTTGTTGAAAAATGGTAGATTGATTCTGTAGGTCAGAGACCATTTTATCTGCAAAGTTAAAGTAAATGAAAGGCTGTGTAGATAAGAGCATTTACCAGCGATTTGAAGGTTAAAAGATGAAAACCCTCGTTGGAGACCGTTAATCAATTTAAAGGCAAGACACATAGGACACTCTCTAAGAAGGTACGTCTTATTACCATATTGAAGACAAGTTTACACAGGCACCTCCACCTATCTTTAATATTGACAATTATAAAGAACAGAACTTTGAATTCAAACAATCACAAAGAATAGAACTTGAATTTAATCAGACAATTATAAAGAAAAGAACTTGAATTCAAACAATCACAAAGAATAGAACTTGAACTCAATCAGACAGTTACAACAAATAATATGGATAGCACCTACACAGATCTTAACATGACAATCACAAAGAATATGATTTGAATTCAAAGAGCCAAAGAGAATAGGACTTGAATTTAAAAATAAAATAAAATAGAGTACAAGCCAAATGATCATATAAGGATTGAAAACATTAGTCCATATCACATCATTTAATCCATTACATCCTACTATGGAAAAGTTGACTTCAATAATATTTATTATATTAACCCATATAAGAATTAAAGAAATTCAAATGTTTTCAAATCTTAAGTAATGAATCTATTATTTTGCTCTATCATATCAATGGATAATATTCACAACGTGTTTTAATATGAAGCCTTGTTCATATCTTTCTTCAAAAAAAACAACAGATTCATCTCCGGAAATCAACTATTTGTACAAGGCATAGTATTTTTGCTACAATACCATACAAATCCTATGAAGAAATTAAATAGGATAAACATTTTTATAGATAACATATGTAGTACCAATTGGGAATCTTATTTGGTGATGATCTGAAAAGTACCTGTACCTAAATTTACTTTCTATATACTATAAAATACACCACTATAATTAATTTAACCATGCTTATTAACTCATCATCTAATTGAAGAGGAAATATGAACCCTAAGGTTTTTTACACCTCTTCTAAAATTTATGTCCTAGCAAATAAATAATTAAACAAGAAAATCAAATCTAAACTAACATAAATGAGTTGAGCCTAATGCATGACAAGTAATAAAAAGTGTAATTGAAACAAAAAGATTATGGTACGTAACTCCTCCAAGGGGATGATGAGTAAGTTGGCTATGATATGTTAGTAGTCATGCTTCTATAAATGGATTTTGTTTGTAATCTTTAGATCCCATCAAATTGATGTATTGTTGAACTCTACAAATCAACTAGATAGAATCACATGTTAGATTGTAGAACAAGATGTTGAATGCACAAAATAATTGAGAGGGGGGTTGAAGCAATTGTATCATAAACTTCAAACCCTCACATATATTCAAATCCACATTAACCTTTAAACTTGCTATGATGATTAAGCATGAAAAGCAAATAACAGAAACTAAAACATAACACCAAACACAAGACAACACCAGATTTTACATGGAAAACCCAAGAAGGGAAAAACCATGGTGAGGATTAACTCACAATATAAAGTAGTAGCAACACCGAATTACAAAAGGCTCGCTGCTAGAGGGCTCACTATCGAGAAGAAAGAAAGAAATGTTCACTGCCAAAGGACTCATTGTCCAGAAGAAAGAGATAGAAGAGAAGGCTCATTGCCAAGAATGAACTAATATAACTGCATCTAACCTATGTGTGGAGTTTAGTTCCAATGAAGCTCAATACAAACAAGACCTTCACAAAAACACTCAAAAATAGTAAACACCTTTTGTTCACTGCATCCAGTAACCTAACACATGAAAGCTCTTATTGCACTAATCAAATTTGCATCACAGACATCAAATCCATCACGCATACATCCCAATCATGAATCCTTGACACTTATTTATACCATCATCAATCTTGAAAACATTCTCCAAGGTCAGCAACACATCTTAACCCATAAAATTTAAATTAGGTCTAGACCAAAACATTCACGTGGAGGAAAGGAATGAATGCAGACCACATCATACCTTAGTATGGACCTAAATCCATACATACATGCTTTATCACACTTTCACAATCAATGAAGCACAACCACAATTAGTGTAAACAACCAAGTCAACCAAACTTGTGTTAACACTATGAACTTTTAAGTGCACGCTTCCTGAAGACCAAAAGATGACATGTGGACCATGCACCAAGCTTAAACATGATCTAGAAACATCCACAAGCACCTAAAAACCAACAAAATCCTTTGCAACATCTTTCACCTGAAGAAATTTCACACTAGAGCACTTAGATTACTCTGTCATCAACTGTAACTCAAGAAACTATCAATTGTAACTCAAGAAATGAACCTGCAGAGCACCAAATGATGAACCAATTGAACTGAAGAAAGATATAAACCTTATAAGTATGAATCCAGAACTGTAAAGATAGAAACAAATTTGCGGAGAAATGCAGAGCTAAATAGTTTCTACCAGACACTTCTGCACAACCCAGAAACATAGTCCACACACTAGTGAACACAACTTTCTTTGCACAATGAACCGGAGCACAAAATTTGGAACATAGCATCTTTGAATACTTCTGAATAACACATTAAAATCACAAAAGCATATCTTCAATGAGGAAGAAATAAGGAGCAAAACTCAATCACAATTCTGTTAAGCCAAAACACATCTTCAACACATTGTTTCATTTATTAATTAAATTTTCTCAAAAGCATTTGGAAACCAACCATTAGAACCATATTCTTAGCATCTTCATCACTTCTACAAAGTAACCAAATCACCTTCAGTAATAGCCCATACCCTCATCTTTGCACAACACAAACTACTCATACTCTTGAACACAATTGACACCAATGACAATGCAAGCTTGTTGACATCAATGACAACATCGATTAGCACATACTTGCAATAGATGTAAGGCTCTAATTTTCACAAATTCCCTTTTTTATTAAATTCAATTGTTAAAGATCAATACTTTTTAATGAGTTTCTCTCTGGAAACCATTTTTATTTGATCTTTATTCTTAGTGGAAGAATGTTTTTATTGTAATAGAAAATTGAGATTGCAAGCTATGAATCAATTCATAGAAATTATAGTAAATGTTAAAAGTGGCCTTTGGGGAAGGAATTGTTGATCACAAAGAATACTAAGAAGGGGGGTGAATCAGTATTCTATAAAACTTTTCTTTCCAATATTTATTAATCCATTTGCCAATTTCAATAACATGAAAGCAAAACAAACATAAGAGGAGTAGCCACAAATTCATAACACATAGGCACCAGGATTTTTACATGGAAAACCTAAAAAGATAAAAACCACGGTGAGTGTTAGCTCAGATTATATTATGATATCAAAACTGAATTACATAAAGGCTCACTACCCAAGGACTCATTATCCAAAGGAAGTGCTCATGGCAATAGGCTCACTACCAAAGAGAAGAGAATAGAAGGTAGAGAAGGAATGACTCACTTTCAGGAGAAGACTACTACAAGTGCATCTACAGAATGGCCTATTATTGTGCCCAAACAACAATGCAAACCCAATCAATCATGCAATACTCATCATATGAGTCTGGACCTATTATAGAACCATTTAGATTAATAATTCCAATCATATAGCTTCACTACATATCGATCTAACATGAATGTCGGCTTAACCCTTAATTGCACACTTGACTAATTCAATTATCATACCATAACCTTCAATTTGAATCATATGAGACTTTGAAAAACATAGCCAACATCCATTATAGATCTCTTGTCATACCTTTAGAACCTTGAGTCACGATAGTCTTCTTCTACAAAATGTGGATCTCAGAACTATTGTTCTGTCATAGTGAGATACTGTCAGACTAGAAGCCGATACTGGAGAACTTGTAGAATATGTTTTGATAATCAACCTCTATAAGTCTAAAATTAGATACTCAAGACATGCATCTACATTGCCTCAAAATCACAAATCAAAATATTCACCAGTAGAGGAATGCAGAGCAAATTACTTAGGTACTTTGCATTGTTTTTTACTTTACTTTGTTTTCCAGACTTAGATATTTCACCATGGAACTTCTGAAGGAAATTGAGACTTGAACACTGAATCATGACATCACCAAATAGCTATGAGTAACATACCAGAACCGCATAACATGATCTTCAACTGCAGAGGAGTATCAACTAAATTTCTATTATTGTTTTGATACCATGTCAGTACTTAGTCAACTTTGGCTAAGTTAGTATTTCCAGACCAAAAGGCTATGCACAACTTTGTCACAGGAGTTGTTCTAAGTCATATCTGATTGTTTCCATTAATGACAACATCAAGTCTCCATCATACTAGCAATGTCTCTTGACTATGTTGCCAACAATCTCCCCCTTTGGCATTGATGGCAACACTTAGTGAAAAATGCTTATTTCCTCCCCCTTACTATATACACTATGTTTTACTTCTTCCCTTGAGATATTTTGGCCATTTTTCACTAGATCTTCTTCTCCCCCTTTGACATCAATGGCAAAGGTGTATGTACAAGTGGCAAAATTGTGTCAAAATTTTAAAGATGTCATACTCTACCACATACGTACAAGTACAATCTTTCATCTTAGTTAGTAGTAAGTGAAAGGATATTATTGTAGATAATCTTTAATTGTGCTACCTCTCCATCCCATCGATTCTTTGCACTGTTCAAAATCTGAATGTTACCATTTACCTGAAAAACTAAGTCTTATGCTCTCTATATATCAATAAGTATATCAGTGATTGCCTTAACTTTTGTGGATTCAGCAGCTAGACTTGTCATGGAGTCAATTTTAGGGCTTATTAACCCTCTCAACTGGCACATGTTGTTTTTCATTTCTTCCCTTTTTCTCAGCAGACTTCTTATGGTATTATGAATATTTTCAACTTGTATTTCCATACTGCTTATGGAGTCAACTGCTGGATCATAGGATTTAGAAATATTTACTGTTTGAAGCTCCATAGCTTTGACCTTTACTTCTATTTCCTTAGTGGTCTCAGACCATGATCGAAAAAATTTATATATATTACATGCCTCCTTGATAGCACTCTCTATATTCTTAATACTATTATCTAGCAAAATTTTGTCATTGTCTAACTTGTTCTTCAATTCAGTCAACTTTTATCATCAAATTATTTTCTGACCTTTGCATCTACAGACTTCTCAAAAGATTCAAAATGAGTACTTATTGATTTTATCAATCCTTTAAGTTGATCAATTGGTGGCAATGATGTGTCCTTTTGGAATGAAGGCATCAACTTTTCTAGGATATCGGATGCCTCACTAATGAGTTCACCGTCCTGTACATGTGACTTTAGCATTTTTTCCTATGCCTTAGCTTGAACAATTGATACTAGTTTGAATTTCTGCATAGGAGACATTGAAGCCAAATTTATTGGTCCTTGCAAAAACTCAGACTCATCTAAACTTTGTGTTCCTTGTTGTTTCTCCAAACATTCTTTGACGGAATCAACTGAATCCTATAAGGTAGTAGTGTGTCTTGTCATTTCTTCAGACACTTCTTCCTCTTGGTTCTGCTCAAGTGGTTCCAGATCCATAGCCTCATGTTCATCAATATTTTTCTCCGGTGTAGGGCTCTTCTCAGCTTGTTCAATTTCTTGATCATCAAGTTTGTTCTACTCACTAGTCTTCTCCTTGTCAGTTATATCCAGACCATCAGTAGCAGGGGCTTGATCTTCTTTTTCCTTTTTCCCTTCATTATTTTTATCCAACCCTTGATCCAAGCTGACCTCCAAAATAGATGTGTCATCTCCAACATTTTTTTCTTCATTATCATATATGGTTGGGAGATGAAATTCCTTCAATACTCTCAAAGTGATTTCCTCACTCTCCTTAACTACATTCTCAATGTTATCTGACATGAGAGTGTTCATCCTCCTCTTTGTTCTAAATCCTTTATTAAGCACTTTGGAGACTTTTGCCTTTTCTTCTTGAGTGATCTCCAGATATAGCTTTATTAGTGTATATTCTCTAAGTTCAATGTCCTTTGCCATAGCAGCTTCTTTCCTTGCAGACATTATACTACCCAAGCTATCTAGGAGATTAGTAAAATTATCTTAATGAGGGCTTTATTGTATATGTCCAAGTATTTGATGATAATAGTTTCAATAATGGTTTTATCTACATCATCATAGTCATCATACAATTGGGCTATAGGTTTCAAATTGCCATCAACTGTTATGGCCTTTAGGACATCTTCAAGACTTATAGTGGCCTCTGACTCTTTAGACTCTGGTTTCTTCTCTTTTTTCCTTCTTTTTCTATTAGAGGGTTTGTTTGGCTTGCTACCAGAGGCTTTAGTTGACTTAACTTTCATTTTCTTAACCTCCTCATCTAATTTTGTTTCCTCCTCATCAACTCCTATTCTCACATGCATTCTTTTAGCTTTTGTCTTCTTTCTCTTATGACTTGTTGCAAGGGCTTCCACACTTGCAGAGGGTGTGGGACAAGAGGATACAGATGCATCTTCTACAAAGGTAGAACCTCTAGTTCTTCTTTTAGTCACTATTGGGTTATTTGGTTTCCTCTTGGGCTCTTCTGAAGCCTTAACCAGTCTACTTTCCTTCTTTTCTCTTGTTGCCCTATATTCGTGAGCTTTTTCTCTTGCTTCTGAGATTTGTTCTTTTGTAAATCCCTAATTTTGGGTATATTCGTCAGCCCTTTTCCTTGCCTTCTTCTAAATTTCTGGCATTCTCTATTCAACATGGACTTTTGTTGACAACTCCTCATAGGTCCCAAATCTTTCTTCTTTGGGATCCCTAGGTTTGCTTAACATGTGATGAGCATAATTATCTAGTATTTTTCCCTCTACTTCATACCCCATTGGTAGAACCCAAATTGTTCTAGGCTCAACAACCTCCATTATGCATTGGTCTTTTGTTACAATGAAGCATATGTCATTCTTGTATTTTTCAACAATTCCCTTGGGGATCCTTTCCCTAGATTGCATACTTCTCTGGAAATTCTTGAAATAGCCCCATAGGGTTGTATTTTGTTCATCATAGTTTCCTATGTTGCTTAGATGATCTCTAATTTGCACTGCAACAGGTTAACTATTTAACTAGAACAAATTCTTCATTTTTGGTAATTCTTGCATGAAGTAGAAAAATAAGCAGATGATCAATGTACCAAATTTAAAGGGATGTTTTCTCTCTTTTTTCTTTTTCAGGTTTTCCATTAATTTTTGTCATAGCAATTTACAAAGGTCATAGTCTGCATTCTCCTTAATCATCTAATAAGCAGTGTATATATAGCAGTACTGGAGACAAAGTTCGAAATAGATCTTATATCCAGTTACCATTGATGCAAACCTCACTACATGGTCTGTAATATCATTAACTGTTAGTGCCCTCTTATCAAATTGGGCTCCAATTTTTTTTGTCACAGTGTTATTTTTCACAGCTTTTAACAAGTGCACACTACTGGTAGAATTTAGTCTTGTCACAGCCATAATCGCCTCCTTGGTGATCATAAAGGGCTTACTGAGCCACATGAATTCATCGTGGACCCTACTCAACACGTACTGGACCCAATCATCTTTCACAAATGTTGGGAAGTCTCTATACTGAATGAATTTATTCTCTATCAAAGCCTTATACTCTTCCTTCAACTCAAATTTGTCACCACTTAGATGCTTTAGATATAAATCTAAGAACTTGCTATCTCCATGCTTCTCTAGGGCAACATGAATGTAAGCCCTAACATCCTCCGTATGCATTACTCCATGTGGTATATCTAAAAATGCACCCATTGGATCAACTTTTGTTGATTTGAAGGGATGTTTCTTGAATTTCAGCCTAGTTCACTCAGTGATATCAACAACTTGTGGAGTTGCCATTTTTGTAAAGATTTAAACAAATTCACAATAGGGTTTCAACTATAAATACCTTTTTATGTTGAACTAGGGTTTTCTTTACTTGAATCACTCTGAGTTGCTTTGAATCTCTGGAAATCATTGATATTGCTTAGAATTCTTCTCTAATTTCTCTTAGACACTCGATAGCTTGAATGCAAAGTGACTTGTTTGTCGAATAAGCTCCTTTTTAACCCTTGTTATGATAACCTAGTCATCATAAATGCTTGTTCTCCAAAAGATGTCAAACTCTTCACTTTAGAATATAGTCGATTAGGATCACTCTGCAATGCTTTGCATTTGAACCTTTTCTACTGAAATTTCTTTCAAAAAATGTGTCATGTAAAGCTTTTCATCATATCTTCATGCCAAATCCCAACACTGACTATCTGGCTAGGGGATTGGGATTTTCAATACAGCTCCTCCTAAGCCAAAGCTCCCAATTTACTTCCCAAAGGAAGTATTTACACCAGAAGCTGGTGCAGACCCATCCTTGACTTCAATCACATCCTTTTTGACCCAAATTTTGCCCATATCTTTCTTGGTTTCAACCAGATCAACTTTACTCTTTCCTTTATCTCCCCTTTTCTCTGTTTTCTTCTCTCCTGCATAGTAGTTTCTTTTCTCATTCTTGCTTCTACAGAATCTTGCAACATGTACAAACCTATTGCAATTGTAGCAAACCACATTCCTCTGCCCTGATTCCTCCCATTTTTTGATTTATTCTTGATCTACATTGGTTAGCCATGTGTCCAAATCTATTGCAAGCAAAGAACTTTCCATTAAAAGATCAAGTATTTCTTGCATTGTTAGGAGCATTCCTTATCATACTTCTACACTCTTTTGCTTTATGACCAATTTTCTTGCAATTAAAACATTGACCAGAAAAAGATGAAACATTTTGATTCATTCTACTCCTACACTGAGCAGCCTTATGACCATGTACTTATTGCATTTAAGACAATAGCCATTGAAATATGGGTACATTTGAGCATTTGGTTGTCTTATGGGAGGTCTTCTAGGTCTGTTTCTCTGATTCCAGATCTGGTTGCCTTTGTCTTTCTTCTTCTCAGTATTGACTTGTCCTGAATTTGAACTTTCTCCTTTTTCAAATCCTAAGCCTTGCTTGTCATCTGGACTCTTCTGACTTTCAATCAACTCCTCAAGATTTGCAGAGCTTATTTTGGATTTTTCTTTATAGCTATTAGCTGCTTCTAGATCATATTTCAAAAGTAACACATCTTTTCCCAATTTTTCACATTTCTTAGACTTATCCTTCACAACCTAATTCAGATACTCCTCAACTTTTGTTTTTTCTTCAACCAGCCTTGATAGATTGTCTATGGATTCATGCGCTTCTTTTAGTTGCTCACTTAGCTCTTTTCTTCTTTCCTGGGACTTCTTGACTTGCTCCTTTAGTTTCAAAATGCAATCATCAGATTCTTTGATATTTTCCATCAAATCTTTGATAACTTCTTCAGACTTGTCAAGATCTTCAAGAGAAGCTTGTAGTTGTTCATTGTTAAGATATATACAATCACCAATTTTAATGGTACCTAGATGACTTGCTTCTGGAGAAGTGAGATATCTTATTATTGCCATGTGTACACCTTCCCAGATTTTCCTCAAGTTGTTAAGCTCCTTCCAAGGAACCTTGCTCTGATACCAATTGTTGATCACAAAGATTACTAAGAGGTGGGGAGTGAATCGGTAGTCTATAAAACATTTATTTCACATATTTATTAATCTATTTGCCAATTTCAATAACATGAAAGAAAAAAAAACATTTAATAGGAGTAGCCACAAAGTCATAACACATAGACACTAGGATTTTTACGTGGAAAACCCAAAAAGGGAAAAACCACGATGAGTGTTATCTCACAATAAATTATGATATCGAAATCAAATTACATAAAGGCTCACTTCCATAGGGCTCATTGCCCAAGGACTCACTGTCGAAAAGAAGTGCTCACTGTAATAGGCTCACTGCCAAAGAGAAGAGAATAGAAGATAGAGAAGGAATGGCTCACTGCCAGGAGAAGACTACTACAAGTGCATCTACAGAATGCTGAGGTGCAGTTCCTTTTATAGATTAGTATACAGACTCAAATGTCTTCATAATGTCTGCGGGTTGCTTTTTCTACTCTACTTCACATATACTCTGTTCTTTAACCCTCACTATCCTTTTCTGGTCACAAAACTACCTTAGATCGCACACACATCGAATTCACACTATATTCACACACTTCATACCTCCAATGCTGAAATCTATCGAGTATATATATCCGCATCAAGAATTTCCTCAAACTAGATCGGCATGCAAAAGATAAAGCTTGTATATTCAAGTTATACCTTGTTGGCTTATTATTGTGCCCAAACAACAATGCAGACCCAATCAATCATGCAAGTCTCTTCATATGAGTCTAGACCTATTATAGAACCATTTAGATTAATGATTCCAATCATATACCTTCACCTCATATCGATCTAACATGAATGTCAGCTTAACCCTTAAGTGCACACTTGACTAATTCAATTATCATACCATAACCTTCAATCCGGATCATATGAGACTCTGAAAAACACAACCAACATCCATTATAGATCTCTTGTCATACCTTTAGAACCTCAGGTGATGATAGTCTTCTTTTGCAAAATGTGGATCTCAGAACTATTGTTCTATCATAGTGAGATACTGTCTGACTAGAAGCTAATACTGGAGAACTTGTAGAATATGTTATGATAATCAAGCTCTATAAGTCTAAAATTAGATACTCAAGACATGCATCTACATTGCCTCAAAACTGTAAATCAAAATATTCACCAGCGGAGGAATGCAGACCAAATTACTCAAGTACTCTACACTATTTCTGACTTAACTTTATTTTCCAGACTGAGATATTTCACCATGGAACTTTCGGAGGAAATCAGGACTTGAACACTGAATCATGACATCACCAGATAGCTGTGAGTAACATACCAAAATTGCATAACATGATCTTCAACTGTGGAGGAGTATCAATTGAATTTCTATTGCTATCTTGATACCCTGTCAGTAATTAGTCAACTTTGGCTAAGTTAGTCGTTCCTGACCAAAAGGCTATGCACAACTTTGTCACAAGAGTTGTTCTAAGTCATGTCTGATTATTGCCATCAATGACAACATCAAGTCTCCATCATACTAAGAGTGTCTCTTGACTATGTTGCCAATAGGAATTATGAGATTCTATTGAATGAGATAGATAGGTGGGTTCTTAGGTAGACATGAAATAATGAGAGAAATAATGGTTTTGGGTGGCTGGTGGAATGAGGTGGAAACTAAAAGGAAAATAGTCTAGTTCTATTAATTACTTGAATCAAGTCTTTATACTTGTAACAATGTTAGATATTAGACAACATGTTTCCTTCTTTATGTTCTTTTGGTCATCCATGTGAATAAGCAATAAATGAGAAAGAGCTTGAACATCTATAATAGCCTAAAATTGTAATCTCAAATAAAAATGTGATATCTATATTGCAAAAATTGATAATTAGCAGTTATATATCAAAACTATAACTGGACGTATAAATGGAAAATGGTAGATAGTGACTTGAGTTTGAATGTCATCATATGACAATGTTTCTCATATTTCCTAAAGCTATAACAAGACCAAAAGCTAAGACATTGACAAAATGACAACATATGTAGTGTGTAAATTATATTGTTATGAAAACATAGAAATGCAAATCTAGGAGGAGAATACTTGGTATGACATGGTAGGGAAAAATTTTAACCCAAAATCCAAAGAACACATAACAAACAACAAATCAAGAAAACATGATCTACTTCATGTTTATATCTTCTCACAAAATAATCCTCTAGCCTTCATGATTTGCCTTCAACTAAAGACTCTTGTTGGATTGCATTAGAAACAAAACAAACCCTCTAGATGCACATAGTTTTATGTCCTTGAGTTGATGATTCCCTCCTTGAGGCTTAAACTTAGGAAAGCCTGAGGTTTTATCACAACTAATTTGGCCATTGTTGGTGATATCCTACTTGATTGTTGTAATAAAGATAAACAACTCAAATTTTAAAATGGTAAAAGTGAAATTTAGTTACTTGACCAAATTCAAGAATATACTTATATTTCAATATTTCCAACCATCACATTAAAATAAACTACACTATACAACCTAATTTAACCTTGGAAAATAGCTTGTCATGCACATATTTTCTACATCCTAAATCAAGATCTAAATGAATTACAACTCTAAAGAAGCACAAAACAAAATACACTTACCCTAACCCATCATAATTCAATACTTTCCTACATTCTCTAGGTCCAAAGTCATAAAATAGAAAGAAGAGCCCGTTTTAATCCAATATTTTCCTTGACTCCTCAGCTACCTTATAAGGAAGAGCTAAAACTAAAACATAGAAGTATACTTATAAGATTGACAAATTTGTTCTTGATGCTTTTTGAGGCTATCATTGTCATCCATTTGTATTTTGGGCTACAAAGATGCACTAAATAATGTTTATTTTTGTGAAACTTGTTTGAACATCATTTCCCATATGCAATGTGGTGCTAGACAGCCATAGCTAATTGATTTTCCCTACAAAAGTTTAAAATAAAGAAACATTTGAAATGGCTCAAATTTTTCTTATTGCAGGATGTTCAAGGCTAAAATTATAGAAGTTGATTTAATATTTATGGTCACCTCATTCATGATTAGATATAGTTTTTTCATTTTTCTATGTTTTTAGCAATTGGAATTTGCAATTTCAACCAATAAAATTAGATTAGTAGGAACCAAACAAAAATTAAATTATAATTATATATTAAAAAAAACATTAGAAGAGTTGGGAATTTTTTTATCATCTCCAAAACAAATTAATATACTCAAAATGAAGACAATGGTACCCCTATCTAACTAATAAAAATGAATGGTACTTCACAGCAATTTTTTGTTTTGGAAGTGACTACTAAATAACTTAATACTAGCCACATCAAGGTATAGTCAATTTTTCTTTTTAATGCATTTGCAAATATATATTTAATTTATTTTATACAAAGGTCCGTATCTTTATAGCCACATTCAAAAAAAATTTCTAATTGTCCAAAAAATATGTGGCATTAAATTCATAAACATAACACTACATCCCCTATTAGAAAATTTTGCCTTTGCAATTAATGAAAATGTCTAATTTATAGTTTTTTATTTAGAATTTATTGTATTTTAAGCATTACTAAGTTTGTAATTATGAAAGGAGTACTCAACATAGTGAATGTTATGATCTTTTCCATTTAATTGATCTTCATAAGTTCTTGCAGTTTACTTTATAATATTAACTATTTTCTATTTTTATTTAGTTCAGTTGAAGTACACAATTTATTATATATCATTATTCATCCTCTATAAAAGTTAAGGTAAACTTGTACAAATACTTTCCTTATTCTACTCAATTAGCCTTAACTAAATTACTTATTAGTATTTTTAAATGTTTATTATTGTAATTTTTATTCTTTAATTTAATAATATTATAATTACAATTCCTTACTATTTTTCATACTATTAACATAATAATTTCATTTTTTTTTAAATTCATCATTATGACTTTTTTCCTTAAATAACTGACTTTTATTATTTTTCTTTTTATTATTTGCAAATTTCATTTTAATCAATAATATGCTCCTTTAGGTTGCTATCTCTATCATCTTTTTAGGAACTTGTTGACCATTTTCTATATGTACTTGCATTTCTCTAGACTTTGACCATAGGTTCTCCCTTAGAACCCTTGTACTCCATGTCAATCCATTCTCTCTCATTTTAAGGAAATTGTTCTACAATTTCACTTCATTTCCATTCTCTTCCTCATGATGGATTATGGAGTGTAATCCAAAATGTTTACTATTTACTTTGATGCAAAAATGCTATACACAATTGTCTACCAGAAACTTAACAATTTATGTTATAGACTGTGAAAATATCATGTCTTTAATTCCTTAGCTTTTTTATCAAATCTAATACCCCTCTTTGTTATTCATAACTTAATTTAACTTATAAAAACTATAGCATATTTAAGCATATGAATGCCACACACAAATCCTCTCTTTCTCACTAATGAAAGTTACCAACAAACCCTCTACTCTTCCTAATATCAATTTTATAAACATCATTCTAAACAACGTTGCAAGATTTATATTATACTTCTGCAATTCTCCTCGTATAGATTTGTATATACAAAACATGGCACATGAGAATTATACTCTTATGGAAGACTTGTTGTTGGCACAAGATATAGAGTTAATCCACACAGAAAGGACCATTAATGAACACGCTCTCATCATCACATCCAAACAGCGGACGGATTGGATCACTCAGACAAAAATGTTGAAAATGTGAATCCACAGGACCAATAAATTCCAGAACAATGTAAATGTAACCCTCAATTTCTGAACTTCAAATACATTTCCAGAATAATATATATTTTTTTATTCGTACTTGAATGCTAGAGGTCACAAGGACCTCCTCCCCATCCCTATATTCAACATAGAAACCACGTAATCAACTGAGAAGCCACATAGAAGCCACCGATGTTACTTGGGGGATTCGAACTTGGACTTCCATCGTGAGAACCTTATGGCCTTGCCATTTAAGCACAACCCCTTTCACAAAAAATTAAGACCAGGGATGTACCCCCTAGGCGACATGCAAATGCCCCACTCCACATGTCGCGGGTAAGTTAGGATACAAGATCCTGGGGGCCTCGAAAAATTTTACACTAGCCCGAGCTGGTGGGGGGTATCTCATAGAGGACATGGGGGTGGACTTGGTTCCTTAATATGGTTAGACTTGACCTTACCTCAAGGTGCCCCCATGGCGAAACATGGGGGTGGGCATTGGTCCATGCATTGCCATAAATGTGACCTCTACCTCCAAGTGTCCCCATGGCCACTATAAGGGAACCCCCGCCCGATGAGATTTGAACTTGGGTCTATGGCGTGAAACTCTTCGCTCCCCACCACTAGACCCAAACCCGTTGGGCGAAATTTAGACCAAGGATAAACCCCCTAGACGACATGCAAATGCCCCACTCCACATGTCGCAGGTAATTTAGGATACAAGATCCTGGGGTCCTCGGGAAACTTTTACACTAGCCTGAGCTGGTGGAGGGCATCTCATAGAGGACATGGGGGTGGGCTTGGTTCGTTAATATGGTTACACTCGACCTTACCTCAAGGTGTCCCCATGGCGAAACATAGGGATGGGCATTAGTCCATGCATTGCCATAAGTGCGACCCTTACCTCTAGGTGTCCCCATGGCCACTACAAGGGAGCCCCTGCCCGGTGGGATTTGAACTTGGGTCTATGGTGTGAAACTCCTTACTCCCCACCACTAGACCCAAACCTGTTGGGCTAAAAATTTAGACCAGGGATGAACCCCCTGAGCGACATGCAAATGCCCCACTCCACATGTCGTGGGTAATTCAGGATACAAGGTCCTGGGGACCTCGGGAAATTTTTACACCAGCCCGAGCTGGTGGAGGGCACCTCATAGTGGACATGGGGGTGGGCTTGGTTCCTTAATATGGTTACACTCTTAAAAACTTACCAGGAGGTTTGAATCTTGGTTGTTGGCTTTACAGGCCGAAGCCCCACCATTTCACCACAGAATCTCCCCTCTTGGAGGGTAAGCAACCTCAATTTTTGACACAGTAGAGGGTGACCCCGCAGGGTTTGAACCTTGGTTGTTGGCACATTTCCAAAATAATATTAATGTTAATGTGTAGCAAACAATTGGATGGGAATGAAAATGAATAAAACTGATAAAAAAATTAATAGAATGCAGAAAGATAAAATTCACCAAACACAAATTTACGTGGTAAAACCTTGACAATATGTCAAGGAAACATCCACATGACAAAGGTATCTTATTATTGCTCAGAGATAAGATTACAATCCACATCAGTCATTAAAAATAATGTTTCTCAAGGCAATGCGAGACTATATAAGTAATTTCTAATAACTGCCACCGTTAGCAGAAATGTAACCGGTTCGGGAACTACCACCAAACCAAAAAATACAACTGCTTATCATTTGGAACTGCCCACTGTTCCTTATTGTTGTCATCGTTCCAACAAAAAAGACAATGAGACAAAGGTGGGAGTATAGAATGATCAAGATGTTTGTGGCACAGGATTAAATCTGGATTATTTGTAAACCTTTCTCGTATTTCCTGCTGGCGGGACAACTTTCCATTTGCTTCAAAAATTCCTTTCCTTTCTAATTCCGATTCCTCCGCCTCCTCATCCGGCTTTCACTCTAGAAGTGCATAGCCTTCATGAAAAACAGTTCAGTGTCAATGTTCCATGGTGTTCTAAATCAGAGATTTAACAAATACCTCATCAGTATATGTAGATAGTGATGGATACTAACACTATGATTCATCAAATCAACAGCATGGTTTAGCTCTCCAACACTTAGAAATGACAGTTTTTCAGAAAATGAAATGAAAATTTGAATCCTTCTTGCCACTGCAAGTTTGACGCCATGCATCTTGTCATATTGAAAGCCTATGTTTATCACTTGCTTCCATTAGCGTCACCAATAATCTCCACAAGAGCATTGCCCGTTTTTGAAATGATGGAACCGGTTCACATCTCTCACAACAATTTCTCTTAAAGCAATCCTGGAAAGAAGCTTTGTTACAGTGTGGCAGTGAACACATACTCGAAGGTTCTTGACTACTCTAATAGTTGTTCCAGGGGATGTGTTCAACAGTCCGAATGCAATTGCCAACATCTCACTATGGTGGCCAAGGAATAATTCTTTCTCCTCCTCCTCCACATCATTCAATACAAGTCTTGAATCCAAAATATACCCTGCTGCCTTCATCTCCCAAGACAATTTCTCCAGCTTTGCATATATCTCCTGTGTTTGTGGGTGTGATCTGTCTCCTACACAAAAAGCATGTACAATTTTATGGACTTCAATCCAACTACATCCAGGTATCTTTTTAATTCTTCTCTCTTTGAACAATTTCCATACCCTTTGAACATCACCCCACCTGCCCACGTCTGCATAAATGTTTGACAGAAGAGCATAAGGTGCAGCATTTTTAAAATCCAACTCAAAAATAAGTGTTGCAACAAATTCTCCTAACTCTAAAATCTTATGTGATCTACAGGCACCAAGCAAAGACATCCACACAACTGCACCGGGTTTTATTGGCATTTTGATGATAAAGTTTAGGGTTTTCTCAAGATAGCCAGCACGGCCGAGAAGGTCAACAATGCATATATAATGATCCATTGTAGGCAAAATGCAATAAGAGTCACTCATTTGACTGAAGTATTTGCAGCCCTCATCTACTAGACCTGCATGGCTGCATGCGAATAAAAGACAAACAAAGCTTATATGGCTGGGGTTAGTTCCAGACTGCTTCATTAATTGAAAGAGTTTGAGAGCATCTTTGCCATAGCCATGCATTGCATATCCTGCAATCATTACAGTCCATGAGATCACATTTGGATAATGTATTTTGTCAAATAATTTGCGTGCCTTTTGTATGCTTCCACATTCTGCATACATGTTTATCAGGGCAGTCACAAGCACATCATCTGACAAGAATCTGCTTTCGACTATTTTTTGATGAATCTCCAAGCCGTGTCCTAAAGCTCCCAGTTTAGCACACACTGGGAGGATGCTGGTAAAGATGAATGGATCGGGTTGGACACCCGTTTGTTGAATTTCCTTAAAGATCTCCAGGGATTTTTCAACAAGTCCATTTTGTGCATATCCAGCAATGAGTGCATTCCATGAGACCACATTTTGTTGAGGCGTTTCTTTGAAGAGCCTTAAAGCTTCGTCAAGAAAACCATTTTGGACATATCCTGCAATCATAGCATTCCATGAGACTGCATCACGTTGAGGCATTTTGTGAAACAGTCTGCAAGCCTTCTGTATGCTTCCACATTTTGCATACATGTGTATAAGCGCATTAACAACTACAGTGCCGGAGAAAAATCCGCCTTCAATAATTTTTTGATGGATCTCTGTCCCTTGTCCCAAAGTTCCCATTTTGGCACATGCTGGGAGGATGCTGGCAAAGGTGAACTGATTTGGTTGGACACCTGTTTGTTGCATTTGATTAAATATCTCCAGAGCATTTTGAAAAAGCCCATTTTGTGCATAACCAGCAATGATGACATTAGATGAGACAACATTTTGTTTAGGCATTTCTTTGAAAAGACTTAGAGCCTCCTCAAGAAAACCATTCTGTATGTATCCTGCAATTATTGCATTCCATGAGATTGCATCTCGTTGAGGCATTCTGTCAAACAATTGGCGTGCCTTCTGCGTGCTTCCAAATTTCACAAACATGTCTATCAGGGCCGTCACAACTTTAACATCTGAAAAAATTCCACATTCTATTATTCTTTGATGGATTTCCATACCATGTTCCAATGTTCCCAATTTGGCGCACGCTGGGAGGATGCCAGCAAAGGTAGCCGAGTTTGGCTTTACACCTTCAAGTTGCATTTGCTTTAAAATCTCGAAAGCCTTTTCAACAAAACCATTTTGTGCGTATCCAGCAATGAGTGCGTTCCATGATACCACATCCCGTTGAGGCATTTCTTTGAAAAGCCTTAAAGCCTCGTCAAGAACGCCATTTTGTGCATATCCTACAATCATAGTATTGCACGAGATCACATTTCGTTGAGGCATTTCTTTGAATAGCTTTACAGCCTCCTCAAGGGCACCATTTTGTGCATATGCTGCTATCATTGCGGTCCATGAGAACGCATCTCGTTGAGGCATTTTGTCAAACAACTCGTACGCCTTCTGTACGCTTCCACATTTCACATACATATCTATCAGCGTATTGACAACTACAACATCTGACTTGAAACCTCTTTCAATTACTCTTTGATGGATCTCTGTACCCAGTTCCAAAGCTCCCATTTTTGCGCACACGGGTAAGATGCTAGCAAAGGTGAATTGATCAGGTTGGATACCTGTTCTTTGCATTTGGCAAAACAGTGTCAATGCCTCTTGAGCAAACCCATGTCTTCGATGAGCTGCAATTACGATATTCCATGAGAAGACATCTGGTTCTGTCATGTCGTCGAAAACTTTGCGGCCATCCACAAAACTTCCGCATTTGTCATACATATTGATTAGTTGATTCTGTAAGACGGTGTATGTAGAAAACATAAATCCCCGGTCATTAATGTAAGAGTGGATTAGCTTACCCTCTGAAAGGGCTTTCTTGGCAATACAGGTCTGCAGCAGTTGAATATATGTTTGAGAGTCGTGAGGAGGGCTGTGTGTAGTAAGCAGAATGTTTACAGCCTCCTTCAACCGAAATTCTCTACAGAGTGCTCTGACATAGGTAATGGATGAGATGGTACAAGTGAAGCCCGGAGAATATGTGGTTATATTATTCATTCCAACCCAGATTTTCATACAAAGGCAGCACTTAGGGTTCTTAATTTTCTGATTTTGATTTGCGTTCGCCCAGGATTCGGCCCGAGCACCCTGGTTACCCTTCGGATCCTTTTCCTGTACCCTGGGCAAACCCTAGGCCGAACTGGTAGAAGAAGCATATTTTTGCAATTTGGCCCCTGTTTTCAAAGAACCTAGGAGTTTAAACACCCTGATATAGGAGTTTAAACACCCGGAGTTGCCCTCTTGGTGAAAAACTTGCCGTCTTCAAAGAGAGGTCACAAGTTTTAATACGTATGCCTCATATTAGAAGCACGGTTATGTGCCTCCCTCATACTCTCATATGTTATAAGCCAACTATAGACCCACTAACTTTGGGATTTTTCTACCAGTTTTTAGATTCTCTCTAGTTGCTTGATTTTAAGAAGTTGGAGTGGCCCCATAGAAATTTACAATTATGGGAGAAGGATAATATAGATAATTCGCATAATTAAGATAATTTTTTTTTATTTGTATTTAATCATTTTATTTTTAGGTTATAAAAAATCTATGTTAAATCATTTAAATTATTGTTAAAAAAAACCTCGTGAAACCACCAACTTCCACAAATTTCGGAGCTAAAATTTTAAGCCTGCTCGCAACTACAAAATTCATGGGACCACTAGCTTTAAAATGCTCCTAAAAATTTCAACAATGGCACTGAGATAAATTTAGGAAGCCCCCCTCTATGGGACTGCAATGAATAGAGCTGCTTATAAACACTCATGAGTGCAAGAGTAGGAAAATTAGTTTCATGAAAAGTGTTTTTAATAAAAACCTTTTATGGTTGCTCTATGAAAAGAAAGCCATTTGGGACATCTTGATGTACTTGAGATAGTTGAGGGACCTTGGAGATGCAAGGGCATACCTTGGGCATTTCATTTTTGGGGTACGTCCTTGGGAACGCCATCTAAATTTAGGGTATCCTTTTTTTTCTAGAAATTTTAGAGATGTAGAATGGATGTTTTGTTCCTCATGGAGCTCCTGAAATGTCTATTTTTCGGGGACAACTTAAAACTCAAGGGTGTGACCACCAAGCGGGTTGAAATATGAATTTGCTTGTGTGGTTGTTTATATTTAGTGCTACACCCAGGATGGTTCTAAATCCAATCACATGTAAAGAAAAGAGATTATAATGAAAACTATGGATAACTTTCATAATATCATAGAGCACAAATAAGTTTCAAGTATCAAGCATGACAAGATGTGGAAATACCTTTGCAAAGATTCAATTCATTTCTCTTTGAAACTCTTCTCAAAGAGGGACATAATTGAACTTTTAACTGCACCCATTAGGAACTAGTTAAACTATTTCCTACACATGTTCTAAAAACATACAACATATAATAGTTAAATAGTTTTATTTAAGGCTTTGATATTAAGAACTCAATCAACATTATTTGGTAATATTTTTAATAAACAAAGTTGTAAAATTGTATATCCCAATTAGTCTCAGCACATTAATATATTTAAATTGTTATATCAATACAAAGTCTTCCTACAATGTAAATAGCTATTTGTTTTGCACAAATTTTGTCATCTTCACATAATCAAGAAAAGAAATATGTTTTCATTAAATCTAAATAGTCTTGAATGAATACTTTTATTAATGGATGAAGTTTCAATTATTAATGGATGAAGTTTCAATCCATTTTTCAATTAAATCATAACTTAAAGGGTAAACCCTATTGACACTTGCCTAAAATTTGCAAAAAAACCGTATGTTTTGTGCCTCATTCATGTCTTAGTGAGTTTTCACCCATCAATAATAATCAATTTGAGAGGATCTTAAATGGGTTTCCCTTGATCAATTTTTTGTGTTGAAATGGTGTCTTACACTCCCCATGTCTTCATCATGTTCTAAGTGCCAAAAAATCCAAGAAAATTCTAAGTCTGGGGGCCCTTTCTCACATTCTAAGTGTTTTGGCACTTTGGCAGGGTTTTAAGTTTTCACGAAACTTTTGCACATTGGGAGAGGTCCCGAGTTCCCTTGGAAACCCCATTCTCCTAGTCAACTTCCTCTAGGTTCCAAGGTTCCAAGTTCCCCCCAAAACCCCATTCCCCTAGTGTATTTCCTCCAAGTTCTTAAGTTTCAAGTTCCCCCAGAACCCTCATTCCCCCAATGTATTTCATCCAGGTTCCAAGGTTCCAAGTTCCCCTAGAATTCCCATTCCCCATTCCCCTAGTGTATTTTGGCTCTAGGTTCCAAGGTTCCAAGTTCCCTTGAAACCCCCATTCTCCCTATGTATCTTGGCACCATGTTCCAAGGTTCCAAGTTCCCCTAGACCCCCACTCCCCTAGTGTATTTCTTCTTGGTTTTAAGGTTCCAAGTTCCCTCAAAAATCCCATTCCTTCAATACATTTTGGCATCACATTCTAAGGTTCCAAGTTCCCCTGAAACCCCCATTCCCGCAGTGTATTTCCTCTAGATTCCAGTGTTCCAAGTTTCCCTAGAACTCTAATTTCCCTAGTGTATTTTGGTGCTAGGTTTCAAGGTTCCAAGTTCCCTCAGAACTCCCATTCCCCCAATGTATTTCCTCCAAGTTCCAAGGTTCCAAGTTCCCCTAGAACCCTAAATTTCAACTATATACTCATTTTTTTGTGATTTTTCAAAATGCGATAGGACATGCCAACAACTCTCAAAACTGCCATTAATGATCTTTTAAGGCTCACTAACAAGGTAGGTGAACTCCACATACCTCAAGACTCTTGTGGACCCCTTAATGATAGATTTTTTGCATAAAGGCATGGATGAACACTCCAAATGAACATAGTTTCTAGTGCATGACCATGTGAAGGTGTTGCAACGAGTACGAGTGACCTGCAAACATGTTTCCCACTCCAAATTTGCATTGAGGCAGCAAGATGAAAATGTAATGTTATATATACATGTAAAAAGATGTAAAAAGGGTTGGTCATTGAACCAATTCATGATTGTATGTGCTTCAAGCAGTGTTCTAGGGAATCAAATGATAAAGTCTAGACTGTAAAGGGATGGAATGTGTTTTGTAAATAATAGGAAGGGTATTCAATGAACATCATGTATGTAAATGGTATTTCTCCAAGTTGAGCAGTTTGTAATTATTCAAGGAAACCCTCTAATTGATTATGTGTTTCCTCTTGCCACATTTTCTGGTATAAGTGCAATGAGAGTTTGATTAATGTTGTAGTATTATAATGCATTATATGATTTCTTGTAATGGTCTTGCTCTTGTTTCTCATAAGTTAGATAAATGTGTGACAACATTTTACTTCATTACAAAGCTTTTGTGGTAATCTTCCTTATGTTGCACATTGGTAGTTGTAGTTCTACTTTGGATTATTAAGTATGTCTATTTACATGAAATGTCATATGCAATTTGTATGAGAATGCACATCTAGTTCCAATTATGTTTCTTGGATGCATTTCCCTTCCTCCTTGGATTTTACAACTCTATTGCCTAATGGAATAGGCACTAGTCTAACTAGTGAGAAGCCAAACATCATTTCATTTATACTCACTCTCTTGTTAGTTGTAGAAGCAGGTTTAGGTTTGTAAGATCCCTAACCAAATCTGCCCTGAAATGTTTGATTTTATTGGTTTGACATTTTGTCAAACACTTGGCAAGAGATCTTATTTTTTTATTTTTGAATGTGTTTATTTGTAACAACAATCTAATGCCATAATAACATGTATAATGGAAAGAAATGATAGAGTATTACAACATACAATTGATAGTAACCCAAACTTGCCTTTTTATTTGAATTGTCCAATGAAATTACAATGTTTTCAAGGTTGTAACAGTACTCAAAAATACTCAGAAATTTATATCAGCAACATATAATTCCTTACATACCAAAATACATGTCATACACCTTCATATAGGACTTCCATCATAGGCAGCTATCTCCAAGAGCTTTAATGGTCATCCAAATTGATGTAATGAATGTTGGATTGTTGTAATGAATGTCTGATACAAATGGTAAACTGCTGCAATTAATTTATGATATAAAAGTGATTGTTGTAGCATTGATTTCTTCACCAAAGACTCCTCCAAATAGGTAGCGATCACTACAACAAATCCTTGTGATTAGCTCCCTTTTTTGCTCTATTTTTTGATTCCACCCAAATGTTTTAATTATTTTTCTCCATTTTTTTTGAAAAAGTCTACTATTTATTAGGATGGTGTTGTTTTTGGCATTTTTTGCGCCGACCAGAACAAGTCGATGCTAAATTAGGTGCAAATTAGCACCTCAATTAGTGCCTAATTTAGCACCTACTTTAGCGCCTACTTTAGCTCCTAATGTAGCACCTAATTTAGCACCACATTTAATGCCTAGTTTAGTGCCTATTTTAGCGCCTGTTGTAGCGCCCACGTTAACGCCTTATTTAGTGCCTTATGTAGCACCTAAATTTAGTGCCTAATGTAGCGCCTGTTTTAGCGCCTAATTGAGCACCTAATTTATGGTTACTTGGATTTAGGAGTATTATTTAGGGTTTAGGGTTTATGGTTTTGGGATTAGGGGTTAAGGTTTAGAGGTTTAGGGTTTAGGGTTTATAGAGAGCTAGAGGACCAATAGGGAGATATAGAGGAGACCGAGGGGAGAGATAGGGAGATAGAGAGTGAGGGACATGGCCAAAGACATAGGGAGAGATATTGAGAGGTAGAGGGACAAAGGCGATAGGGAGAGAGGGGAGAGATAGGGAGATATAGGTTTAGGATTTAGGTGTTTAGGGTTTCTGATCAGGTTTAGGGGTTAGGGGTTAGGGTTTAGGGGCATTATTTAGGGTTTAGGGTTTAATGTTTAGGGGTTAGGAGTTCAGGTTTAGAGGTTTAGGGTTTATAGTTTAGGGTTTATAGAGAGAGAGGAATGATAGGGAGATATAGAGGAGACTGTGGAGAGAGATAGGGAGTTAGAGAGTGAGGCACATGCACATGGCTAGGGACATAGGGAGAGAGATTGAAAGGTAGAGGGATGATAGAGATAGGGAGATAGGGGATATATCATAGGGAGATAGAGGTTTAGAGTTTCTTGGATTTAGGGTTTAGGGGTTTGGGGTTTAGGGTTGCTCAGGTTTAGAGATAGCTAGAGAGAGAGAGATTATAGGCTGAGACATAGGGGAGAGATAGGGAGATAGACTACTACTGTGAGAGAGATATATATCTTGCAAAGAGATAGGGAGAAGGATTGAGAGCCAGTAGAGGGACAATATTAGAGATAGGGAGATATATAGGGGTTTAGGCTTTCTCAGGTTTAGGGTTTAGGGGTTAAGGTTTAGGAGCTTTATTTACAGCTTATGGTTTAGGGTTTAGTTTTTAGAGAGAGGACCAATAGCTGGGAGATATAGAGAGTGAGGTACATGGCCAGAGATATAGCTAGAAGAGATTATAGGGATATATATGGAGAGTGAGGGACATGGCCAGAGAAACAGGGAGATTGAGAGGTAGAGGAACGATAGAGATAGAGAGATAACTAGGGAGATAGAGGTTTAGGGTTGCTTGGGTTTAGGGTTTAGGGTTTAAGGGTTTGGGGTTTAGGATTAATTAGGGGTTTAGGGTTTCTTAGTTTAGGGTTTATGGGTTAGGGGTTAGGGGCATTATTTAGGGTTTATATATGTTTTAAGGGTTAGGGGTTAGGGGCATTATTTAAGGTTTAGAGATTTAGGGTTGCTCAGATTTAGGGGCATTATTCAGGGTTTACGGTTGCATGTCAAAAAAAGTCTCTCTCTCTCTCTCTCTCTCTAAATCCCTCAACCCTAAATAATGCCCCTAATCCCTAACCCCTAAACCCTAAACCTAACCAACCCTAAACCTCTATCTCCCTATAATCTCTCCCTTATCTCCCTCTCGCTAGCTATCATCCCTCTACCTCTAAATCTCTCTCCCTATCTCTCTAGACATCTAACTCACTCTCTATCTCCCTATCTCTCACTCGACTATGATCTCCTCTATCTCTCCCAATCTATCTCCTCTCTCTCGACTCTACGTACCTACCTATCTCTCCCTATCTCTTGCCTTTCTCTCTATGTCCCTATCTCTCCCTATGATCTGTCTCCTCTCTATCTGTCTCTACCTATCTATCTCTCCCTATCTCTCTATCTCTTGCCTCTCTCAGCCCCCTATCATTCCTATATATATCATTAATGAACAAGCATGGAAAACTTATAGGACTCTCTCTCTCTCTCTCTCTATCTCTCTCTATCTCTCGCTTCATCTTTGTCTCTATTTGTCTTCCTTATCAACAAAGCAAATGGAAACAAGAAAACTAGGACATGAAAAGAGGGACGAGGATATAAATTGGCAGCTAAATGAAATGGAACAAGCTAATAAAACTAAAGTTCATTAGATGGGAAGATCAAATGATGAGAGAAGAGGTGGAAAATAGTAAAATAGGGAAAAATTGGTGCAGGGATCTAAAGGGAAATTGGAAAGGAAAAGGAAAACTAGAAAAGCTAGGAAAAGGATTTAACTAGCTAGGAGTTGGTAGATAATATATAGGTCAGAGACAGAGAGAGAGAGAGATAGAGATAGAGAGTTTCTTGGAGTTAGCGGTCAGGGTTTAGGGGCATTATTTAGCATTTATGAGTCTAGCATTGCTCAAGTTTAGGGTTTAGAGTTTACTAGGGTTTAGGGTTTATGGTTTAGGGGCATTATTTAGGGTACTTTAGGGTTTATGGTTCAGGGGTTAAGGTTTAGAGGTTTAGGGTTTAGTTTTTAGAAAGAGAGGACCAATAGGGAGATATAGAGAGTGAGGGACATGGCCAAAGACATAGGGAGAGATATTGAGAGGTAGAGGAATGATAGAGATAGAGCTAGATAGGGAGATAGGGAGATAGAGGTTTAGGGTTGCTTGGGTTTAGTACTATTTGGGGTTTAGGGGTTTGCGGTTTAGGATTTAGGGGTTTAGGGTTTATGAAGGGTCAGGGCCAAGTTAGGGCTTATAAGGGGATTTAGGGTTTATGGTTTATGGTTTAAGGGTTAGGGTTTAGGGTTATTAGGGGCATTATTCAGGGTTTACAGATCTTCAAGGATCTAGATAGTGTGGCTATACACATTGCTACACATGTTAGTGGCTAGTTAGACACATGGAACATCAACAACCACATGTTATGCTTCCATACACATGTGCTACCTAATGACATTTGTACTACAAAACATGATCATATAATTGGCACTGTATGCATCTGACACATGATCATGATGTCCATGTGTTGGAACTAGAATTTTCATAAAAGTTCTTAGTGTTTTACTAGTGTATCCATGACTCCCAGTCTTTTTTTCCATAATAAATCATGTTATTACCATTCATAAAGTCATCTTTACCTTTTACTGCAATACCGCTATCACAGTGGCTAGCCTTCATAATACCCATATCATACCTCCTTACCATAGAACATTCTCAAACAGCCCACGGTATGATGGTAAGAAGAGTTAATTTACTATACACCACGCACTATACCGCTATACCTTGGGGGGCCAAAACCTAACCTGTGGTAGTGCGGTAATCAAGTCGTTGGGTTATTTAAAGCATACCAATCACATCAACATCAAAATATGAAGATTTAATCTCAACGCAAAGATTTGAATCGTGCAAATTTATGAGCTAGAAGTAAATGCGTCATGGTCTTGAAAATACATGAAACAAATTAAGATTTCTCACTCATAGTAGCAAAAGACAAATTACATAGGAGCTCAAACCGCGGGAGTAAAGAGAATTGTTCAAGGCAATTTTTCTAGGTAAGCTCTGCTCATCATTTCTTGTGAATTTCATAAAATGGTACCTGTAGGAACTAAGAAGCATGAAGCCAAAACTAGTAAGTCTTTATTGCAATCCCCTCTGATTTCATTGTTGCCTGGCTCAATTGACAAAGGTTCTAAAAATGTTTTTAGAGACTTAGCTCAAGGTTGTAGAGACCCCTATGTACCTCTGTCAGGATGGAACCTCTATTGGTACTTTTATCTAAAAAGGAATGACCCGAAACTAGCATCAAACCCTTGGGCTCTAGATTTGGCTAAATTAATTGTTCCCAACATTTTCATTGATGTTGAGCTGATTAAAGCCCTTGCCCACAGTTACCATGCCCCAACCAAAATTGTGAGGCTTCCAAATGGTGAGTGCTTAGTGGATATCAATAGAGATGCCATTATCAAATGTTTCAACCTTAATAAACAAGTTGTAACAGAGGTGAACTTAGTGAAACTTGAGAAAGATTATAAGAGGTTGAGGAGAACATATCCAAGTGATGAGTTCCCCTTACACATGAAGAGGGGTGATGATAACAGAAGGCTCTTTATTCCTTCTTCCAAAATGGAACCTTTCCAAGTTTCTAAATTCCAAGTTTATTTCAAGAATACCTATTATGCGTTGTGTCAAGTTTTGGGGATAGATGCAGAGGAGCAAATGCAAATAGGGTTAATGAGAATGGCTATGATAATTCAACATTCTAAGTCAAATGTAGAATTTGATTTTGCATCTGTGATTGAAGAACAAATACATGAAGGTTTGCTACAAGTTAGGGAAGCCAAGGCCCCTATTACTTTCAAAAAATATTCTTTATTGTGTCACTTAATTATGTATCAGAATGAAATGAAGTGGGCTACAAGGATGCAATTGTGTACATGAGAAAGAGGAGTTAGACTCCCTGTACAAAACTGGTGCTACATTTGGGATAATAGGTGTACAAAAAGTGATTTTGTAGTGTTTCGAGATGAATTTGCTGTCAGATTGATTGCTGCTCTTAGTTACCCAACACCAGGAATGCAGGAGTCATTGATGAAGGTAATGAGGCCTATGCAGTATGGGCCAGACCAAGGCTATACTCGTAATTATGTTGATTAGTTCCTTATGCCACAACACACTATTATCAGAGTATATGGGTGCAACCAAGCACCATATGTTTTACTTAAGTTTGTACCTGCAAGAGTGTGTTTCCTGGAGTTTATGTGGCAAATGCTCTGGATGGAACATGACATGATTAAAAATTAGAGGAAAGGTACATTTTTGCCTAACTTGACTATGTTTGAAGAGCTGGCCATTGGGTCAGGTATGCTTGAAGAAGTGCAGAGGTTTATAAGGGTCAATTACTCCCTCAAACCTAGAACAGAAAGACTATGTGACCCAAAGGGTCACATCAATATGATCAGAAGAACCCTATTGATGAAGAAGGCTATTTCACATGAATTTAATTCTGGAGAGGATGTTATAAGGAATTTGGTGTTTTTTGCTGATGTAACGCATGCCATAAAAAGGTGGAATGCAATGATGAGGTGGGAAAATCAGAAGAAGGAAAAAGATAGAAGTTCAAAGGCTTTTTTGCAGATGAACCCAACCTTCTAAAAAGAATGCAAATGATTTTGAGTAAATTTGATGAATTATGCAAAATGGCCCAAGATAAGGGGCTCATTCCATTGCCCACACCCCACCAACCACCACATGAAACATCCACATCTCAAATATCACCCCCATCACCTACACATCCATCCCCTCCATCTCCCACTCATGAGCCATAGGCCAAAAAATAGAAGATGGAGCCATTAGTGGAATATGATTCAAGTGATAATGAAGAACAAGAAGTAGTCTTGGCCTTGACTAAACTAAAGGAGGCAGCAGAACAACAAAAAAGTCAAAAGCCTCATGATCCAAAGGTCAGGCTGTTAGAGGACGGAACTGATGAGATTCAAGAGGATGAGAGCATAGTGGCCTCTCTGAGATTCATAGAGGATGATAATTTTATACACAACAATGAGTTCAGAGATTTCTGGATCAAAATGAAAATGAAACAATTTGATGAAAAGTTGATTAATCTTATATGAGCTAATGAGTCAAAACAGGCTAAAATCTAGGCTTGGACATTTGCATAATTGAATATTGATAATAATAGTGTCACTCCCCAGGAGCCAAGAGAAATGGTGTTGAAAAGTGATATGTTGATTATACCAGGGATGGCGTTGTCCAAATGTTTCTTTTAGATCAGATCAGAGCACAAGATGACCCAATGTTAGTTGCAAAATTTAATTCAGAGGAAGGTGTCTTAGGAGTAGGGTATAACCCTACTACCCAAACACTTTTCCTATGGACAAAGTAGAAGAACACAAGGAAGCCTCGACTCCTTTATGTAGTACAAGAAATGAGGGGGGTCATCCATGATTAGAACTATGAGAGACACAACTCCTACTGAAGCTACCACCTTAACCATGCATTCTGTAACGTTCACCAGAGATGTGATAGAAAACATGGAAAAGAAAATTAATGAATATGAGAAAAGGTTAAAGCTAGCTAATGATGAGGTGAACAAATTGTTCATTGAGAATAAAAAGTTGAAACAATAGTTGCAACAAGCCACCACAGTAAGGGGAGATGAATTAATTGCCTATCACCCACCAGTCCATACAGAGGATTCCCAGATCCAACAAATGAAAGAGGAAATTGATAAGATGAAAAAGCATAATGAGGAAGATGTCAAAAATCACATCATAGAGATCTTGAGCAGGATAGTAAAGCACAGAGTTGATATATTGAAAGACAAAATAAATGGGGTACATGAACAATTCAACAATCTAATCAAAGCTCTGGAACAGATAAACACTAATTCTTCCATTCTTGAAAAGATTCAAAAGAGATGGCAACCTACCTTCCACATACTGACTACTTTATGCAAAGCCACACATAGAGATCTAGATGCCCCCATCAAGGCTCAAGCCTACACGAGGAATGGTGAAAAGCATAATTGAGGAGTATCAGTATATGGTAGATACAAAAAGGAAAGTGAAGGTAAGAGGAGTACATTTGACTCCATCAAATTCTGTTTCAACCCATCAATCCTCAAAGATGATAACCAATTGAAGCGTGTAGATGAATGGAGAGAAGAGTTTGATCAAATGATTCCTAAATGTTTGGCACATGTATAGAATGATGGGGAAATTAAACTCACTGAGTTCCATACTATGCTCGATGGAATTATCATGTTGGACAATGGATACACAAAGTTTGTGGTGGACATCAGGGACCTCTTGGACAACAGAGGGAAAAGCCATCTTGTAAGCTTTGCAACCGCATAGGAATTTAAGTGGCCTAGTGATCTGAAAATAAGTGAATGGAAGGAAACATATTTGGGTTCTAAAGAAGATTGAATGTGAAGAGGAGATACCACATCAGAAAATAGAATGCCTTACTCAGGCCTTGATTGGTCATGGGTTTCTATTCAATGAATAACGGATTGGTCTTTCTAATTAAAAATATTTTCTTAAAACTTGTTAGTTTAAAAGTGTTTTCTTAATAGTTATGAATAGTTATGTCTTTTCTGTTGTAACGGGTCTGAAGCTTGTTTGCATCTCCTATAAAAAGAGAGACCAAGACCTGATAAAAAAAGGGGGAGAAGGGAATAGTGGTAGATAGTATAAAAGTTCCATAATATTTACAAAATCAAAGACCATATTGCAAGCATAATTTTGAAGAAGTTAATGGAAAATCTCTTATTCTGTGGTGCCATATTGGTATCAATTGTTTGTTGAAGTTACTCAATTATTTGGTTGTCTCCATTTTAGTGCTTCCTTATTATTAAAATTGATATATCAAATATATACTTAGTTTATCAATGCACATTTGTTGTATTTGTGTGATATGATTAATTGGTTTCCTCAAAGGAATTAAATCCTTCTAGTCAATCATAGTAATCTGGGGGTATTAATTGGATCAGTAAGAAGAACCACTTAATTAAGGTTCACATTTTGTCTCCAAGTTGATATCATCTACTGTTCTTGTTTGATTTATTCAATAGTTCCTTTAAGTAGGGATTAAAAATCCTTTTGATAAATTACAAGTAACCTGGTTGTGTCAATTGGATTATTAAGAAGAGTTTGTCAATTATTTCCTTGCACATTTATACAAGTTATTAACCAATATTAGTGTGCCAAACAGTTAGAATTACTACTAAGTATAAGCCACTCATCTCATATTTTTATTTGACTCCATTTACCCAACAAGGCACTGATCTCACCCATTTCATTTTACTTAAAACTTTCTATCAATTAAACATAGTATTTACCTTGATATTGCTTATACAATTTATACCAAATTAGAACTATATCTTTCCATTTCCAATTTCCATTATGGATAGATTGCTAGATTAGGAAACACACTATTTAAGTCTGCCTCATTTACATAGGTATACCCACCTAGGTCTGGCAGAGCCAAAAGAGAAGGAGGTCCTATCACACAAACCCTATCTTGTTGACCAAAAACATATCAAGAGATTGGCAACCTCTTGTGGCCTGAAGCCTGTGTTTTTGAGAACCAACACCACATACACCACAATATGCCACAATAATCTTCTAGTTGGCATGACCATACAACCTTGAGTACATTTGTTCTCATCCCATCCATATAAGAAATGCACCATACAATATGTTGGATATTTATCAACATCTACATGTAGAATAATTGATGGTATTCTTGAACAAATACCTACTTTGTACATTTTGTAGAGTAAAAGCGAGGTATATATAACAAATTTTCATCTTACCTCTGTGTATATTTCCTTTGCTCATTTTGAATAGAAGTGACATATATGTTAGAACCCTTCTATATTTGAATGTGTTTTGGTTTACATATCTATTTTCCTTTATGTATTCTATGATCTTATTAATTACATTAATAGATAATATAGGATTGTCCCTTACTAGTTCACCTTGGGAATTCGATGAAATAACATCTGAAGTTGACTGTAAATTAACATGGTGAGCAGTTTGTTGATTTTCTTGCTTATTTTCACCCTTTTGAAAACTAAATTTTCCTATTGAAAATTTGAAGGATGAGATCGATATTTAAGTGCATTAGACTTAAGAATTTGATAGTGTATCAAAATCATCATTAGGAATTTGATAGTGTATCTTTGTTGACAAAGTTTGAAATCCAATAACATAATCATGATTGCACTCATTAATTTGATCCTTGTTTGATGCTCTCCTATTCCTAATTCAATCTATCTTAATAGTGAAGGAAAATAAATACATGGGCAACCCATAGAGAAATTTGTCATCAGTTTTGTTCCTCAAAATTGTCTCATGATATGGTGAAGAAAAAAATTACCAAAGATAAATTGTGATCATTATTCATCGACCCAAAAACTAATGCACTATTAAAGAAATCTAGACACCTAAATCTTACCATGGCCTAACATCACACCAGATCTATCCCACATCTCCTCTTACAATGTTAATTAAATAAATCATATTTATTTAATTAACCACTTTGATCATTCCTCCTAATATCAGTTTAATAAGTCACACTATTTAATTAATAAATCTAACTGTTCTTCTGACATTAATTAAATATTAACCCTTCCTTTAAAGTCGCATCCTTAATTAAATAAATCCACATTTATTTAATTAAATCAATCACCCCCAACATTTCCCACAACTAAATAAATACATATATATCATGGGCATTGTGAAACAATCTTGACTATTTTTGACTATATGAGTTATTTTGTTTATTACCGTTGTCTCGCAAGTTAATTGATTATCTTTTGTGATTATGTGGGAACACGAGGAATGAAATATGGCACATACCACATTCTCCCAGACCATAAAAGAATAGTTTGCGTCTTGGTGGTAGGAAGCGGTTGATATGAAGAAGCTACCACTACCCCGTGGACGGTTCATCTAACGCTTATGGCTTGGCGGTGTTCATCTCACGCTTGGTGATGTTAGTCTCTTCCCACAGTGCTGCGGTAGTTTGAAAAGTAACCGACGACATTGTAGTAATAACACTTACTGCGTCCCCGCAAGGGTTTCAATCGAGGCCCATGGTAGAGTGGCAAGAGGAGAGTGTAATTGGTTTTCACCCCTGGCATCCTGCAACGGTCATTCATAACATTTGCAATTGGGTGGTAAACATAAGGACATTTGGCTGAAAATGAAAATGAAAGAATATAATGAAAAAGTTGCAATAGATAAAATGGGTGTTGATGAAACACAACATGATCAAATCATTACACAACTTTCAAAGAATTTAAAGTAGATGAAATTGATGTGAGTCTAGAGGAGGCAAGACAAATGGTGTTGAAAAGTAATATGCTCTTCATCCCTAGCCTTGAATTGAAAAAGGTATTTTTGCTTGACCAAGTTAGAAGTTAGGATGATCCACAACTTGTTTCAGAATTTGATTATGAAGATGGCATAAGTGGATGTGGTTTTAATCCAAAGATAGAGACCCTTGCAATCTGGACTACTCAGAAGAATACAAGCAAACCAAGATTTATTGATATTGTTCAAGAAATGAGGGGTACAGTTGTGGTAAAGACTTTACAAGATACATCAACAATAGAAGTAGCTGCTCTCAATGGTCATACTACTATGTTTACTCATGTTGTTGTGAAGAGGTTAGAACAACAGCTAACAAATTATGAGCAAACTCAGAAAGTAATGAATGATGAATTAAACAAATTGTATTCTGAAAATGTAAAATTAAAGAAACAATTGCAAGCTGTGAATTCTTCTCAAGTTTAAGACATTGTACCCTATCAGCCCCCTGTACCTACAACTTTGAAGCCCACTGAGAAAATAGTCAAAATGATCAGTGATGAATACCAGTATGTGAATGGTGAAAGCCAAAAGATGCAAGCAAAGGTTGAATCTTTTACTACGTTCAAGCATAAATTTATTCCTTTCATACTGACAGAAGAAGAAAAAATCAAAAGTCTTGACACATGGAAGATGGAATTCGGCCAAACAGTATTCCAAGTTATGGATTTTTTTAAGAAGGATGGAGATGTCAGTATTCTCAGTTTCAACATGATATTAGACCAAGTAATTGCGTTGGATGCTGGGTATGCAAAATTTGTGATGGATGTCAGAGCTTTGCTTGATAAAAGATGGAAAGATCACTAGGAGAACTTGCTTTAGAATCAAGCTTACCAATGGCCTGGTGATTTTACAATATATAAATAGGAGGAGAAATATCTTAGAGATGAATCATCAGCAGCACAGGTTGAGGTGCAGAAGAGCAATGAGCCATATGATGATGTTAAATAGCACCACCACATCCTGAACACTCTCTTTTTGTCTCTTTATGTTTTCTTCATGTTTTCAAAATGTATTCAAATATATTTGAAAATCTAAATTAGTCTTATAAAAGACAAATATTGTAATATCAAGGGTTAGGAATACAAAGAGCCATTTTGAATGTGAAATGTTTGAAGTTTGTTGCTTCCTTTATAAAAGAAATCCAAGACCTTATGGATCAGAATCTATCTAGGATTTTGATTTTTTGAAAGAGACATTGCACTACCTGTACTTTGAAGAAAATCAATATAAAAGCTGCTATTCTCTGGTGGTCAACTTTTGGTTATCATTTGTTTGTTGAACTGGATTGATAATAATTTATCTAGTTGTCTCCAATTTACTTTTTGTTTGTTATTCAAATCAAAAGAGACCCCTGCATTCACATTACAAAAGAGGATAGGTGATATTTATCAAACTAAAATTATAAAGTAATAAGTTATATCTCAAAATATGTTTATATTATTTAAAAATGAAGGAAGGATATTCTACTGTAGAACATTTTGACACCTTTAATATGATTTTGGGTCAAATAGGTTCAATAAATGTTAAACTTGATGAGGAAGAGAAATGTATTTTCTCACTTTTTTCTTTACCCAAAAATTAGGAGAACATAATGCTTGTTATAAATGGTAATGTTGCAAAGGTGACTATGGAATCCTTTATTGTTACAATGCTCAATGGAGATATGAGGAGAAAGTTCAATGATGAAGGTTCTAAGGATGCCTTGCATGTTCCGCAAAGGCCCAAGGACAAAAGTGGATCTAAAGGGGAATGGTATAAATATCAATCCAAGTCAAGAGGAAAATCTAGAATCCCTAGGAAGATAAGAGTAAAGTTTTGGAAATATGGAAAAAGAGTACAAGTGAAGAAGGAATGCAAAAAATTAGTTAATCATTGCCACAATCTCATGATCCTTATTCTAGTAGAAAATCCTAGTTTTCATTCTTTTTCATAGTGCATTGGTTAATCACACACTTCACGTTTGACATCATGCTAAAAAGATCAACTAAGTTTCATATCTCTTCTCAACTATTTCATTTCTATGTCTTAATTACTTAATATCTCAATATTTTATTCTACTCTCAACTCCTTGTACTTTAAAGTTTAATTAAATCTAGGATTGGACTTAAATCTTCTATTATAGGGTATGGTTTATTTCCCTACATTTTTTTGAACTTGCAATTTCCATGCCTATGTTTAGGATAAAAAAAGATTGATTTTTTATTTTGAGATTTTTGTGGTTTGCATTTGTTGGAAACAACCCAATTCCTTTAATTTTGTATTCCTACGAAACATCTATGATCCTAATGTCCCCTTTAACAAAGTACTAGGTCAAACCCTCACCTTGCAACCATGACTACCTCTTTCTCCTACTTCCTATGATGATCACATGTTGCATTCTAATGATGAAGAAGAATATTATGATCATGATGTATTTATTAAAAGTGTTGAAAATGAATAGAAACATGAGATCATTGATAAATTGAAATATTTGTGCAATCAATTAGCTAATATAGATGATAATATGTCCACTTCATATTTCAATGATGGTCTTACTCAAGTACTTATCACAAGATAACATGGTATAGATACAATTAAGGATATATATGAAAAATAATTAAAGATAAACAAATTCCTCATGTGGCAGGCACCAGTCTTTCTCTTTTGAAAATCATTCCCTTGTATATTTCTCAAAATCCAAATTTGTTTTTCTATTTTAGGAGTAGGGTTTAAAGATTTATAGAAAACATTAATCCAAATCATATGCCAGATTGGGTTAAGTGAAGTGGATGATTTAATTGACAAAATTACATAAACTCCTTAATCTATTTTGAAGTCACCAGCAAACTTGGAAGTAAATTATCATTGGTGAAACAAGATAATGCCCACTATTTAAGGAACTTGATGAGCTTATCCTTTGACCTATATCATTTAATACTTCCATCACATAAGGATTATCCATTAATAAGTTATGAAGAACATCAATCAATCCATTTAATTAACATTATTGCCAACAATTCATACCAAAGATTGAAAAATTTAAGGATATTGCAAGAGGTAATTTGTCAACAATTGAACAATCCATTTAATTAACATTATTGCCAACAATTTAATCATCCTTTTTTAAACATGGATTACAAATAATTTTGAAAATTTAGAAGTCTTGGTCATTAACTTTATTGTCTGCTACAATGTCATCCAGTGTATCATTGCCAATGTTCATATGTTCTTTCAAGTATTTAATATTATCAACATCCTCATCTTGACCTCCATCATCTTCATCATCATTGAAATCTGACTATAGACCATCTATATTGTTACTAGATGTATTTGGATCACCATTTTGTATACCATCCATATTGTTGTCTTCCATAACATCATCCAACTCTGGATTGTTGTCTTCCTATTCTTGAACATAACCATCTTCAAGATCATCATGGATGTCAATTTCTTCAATGTTCTCTAATCCCTCTCTCTCATTTTGTTGGCCATCATTATTTTTCTCAGTATCCACTAATGCATCATCAAATACATGCCTTAATCTAGGATCATAATGTATAACAAATATCCATTTCAAGTCCAAAATATCTTCATAGAAAAATACCTGCACATGAACGACATACATATATTAGACGTATGGTATAACAATTTTATTGATTAATAAACACTTGTATATATTCACAATAAACTATGAATTAATAGATTAATGATCACTACGGCTTCTTGTTTAAGTTAAAGAAATACGTACTCACAATGAATTGGTAGAACATAAGGCTCCTTATCCTCTGGTAGGAAACATGAGGAATCTATAGAAAACAATCCACTATGGGTATCATGTCTTTGTGTCCTCTCAAATGCTTCATACCATCTACACTTAAAACTACAACATTTAAAAGAGCGGTAATCCAACTCAATAATTTCTTGTATTTTTCCAAAATATTGTAGATTCCCTTGAATTATATTCTTATCTTTTGAGCTTGATTGACTCGATTGCTTGAAGTCAACCATGATGCCACAATCGAAGGCTATTCTCTTTACATCTACACTTTCTACACGATAATGTCAACCATATGCCAACATTACTGGATATTTCCTCACCTATGAAAGACCATTTATTTCAGTGAAAACAAATATAATGATGAATATTAAAATAGTTAATAGTGTCAAAGCTGTAAGGAAACAACATTTTGTAAAATTCCAACTGTACGTTTCTTTCACATCCTCTAGACATGTTGATTTCATCTTTTATTATGTTTGAATCTATACTTGCATCTTCTATTTGATTTTTAATTTGTTCAATAACCCATTCTAGTGTGCAATCTCTGCCCCATTCCCTAAGCAGATCAGTAGGAAGTGGAGTATTCCTTGGGTTTGATCTCTTAAATTGTCTCCTTGCTTCTAACACTTCTCTCTTTTTATCATACAAATCAATCCATTTGTTCATAAAGTCCATTTGGTACAGAATGAACTTGTCAAGTATAGCACTTTCATCTACACCAATTACATGTCAACATGTTTATTTCAAACTCCAAATGTCATTCTATTAATTTGACAAATAAATTACAGAGTAAATTAATGATTGCAAGAAAAAAACCACACTAATCATGAATTTACTTACTAATTTCTACTTGAACACCATTAGATTGTGGTTTTTCTCCATCAATAATATCTGATGCTCGTTCTTCATCCCAGAAGTGTGGCCCATATTCAAAATCCATACCAAGGAATTCACACAGGAAGAAAAATGCTTCATTCAATACATACCCTTCATCCATGCAACCCTCTGGATGTGCCTTTTGTCAGACATATCTTTTTAGAGTTTTTATATACCTCTCAAAGAAAAACATCCACCTCGTTGATACGACACCCACCAATTCAATGTCATCGACTAGGTGTATAAGTAAATGGACTTGTAGGTCCATGAAACTTTTAGGGAGCTCCTTCTCAAATACACATACAATTTCTACAATTTCCTTCTTCCATTTTGGCACTTCACATTCGTGGATCTCCTTGGAGGTCACCCACCTAATATAAGAATAGTAAATTAGTATGAACCTTTAGTCAAAAATTAAAATGCAATATAATATATCTATGTCTCTCACACATTAACCACATACCTTGTAAATGCTAACAATCGACTTATGGCATTCCTTAAGTCAACTATAAGACAGGAATCCCCCCTAATTGCCAATGGCATGATATGCTATGAAACACATTTATGAAAAGGTCATTAGTAATTTTTTCTCACACAACATAATGATATCAAAATATATTTAGTACTTAATCAATTTTACCAGTAAATGTTAAATGATGATATATAATACCTTCATTAAATTATGAAAATCGTGTGTTTTGAATCCTGTGATAGGTCCATCAACTATAAAAGCTTTAGCCAATGATGACCCATAGCCAGTAGGTGTCCTTATTGAACAGATGACATTTTTTAGTTGGTCTAGCTCTTTTTTTTTCAAAATCCATGGAGCTTCTGCATATGTTTCATTTTCCCTATTTGGCCACAAATGTTTTCTATCAATTTTGGTATGTGAAAGAGCAATATCTCTCCTCGAAGACAATGTGTCCTTCTCTTTGCCTGATATATGTCAAAATATAGAATCTGGGAAATTTTTTAAGACGTGCATATGATCTAGGTGAGATATTAATAGATCCTTCCAGTAAGGGAGCTCATAAAATATGGATTTCTTTTTCATTCCTTCTAGCATATTAACTACAACTTGTTTTGGTTCTTCAATTGAATCATCCCAATCAAAAAAATCCTCCCAACTTTTCAATTCAGCATCTTCATACTTCTTAAGCCAATCACCTGGACCCATAATCATGGGAGGGCCTCTATTTTCAACTTTTCCATCAAAATGATTCTTCAGGCGATTTCTAAACTTATGATCTAGTGGTAGAAAAACCCTGTTGTTTGAGTAAATAAATTTATGTAGATCTTTAGAATACCGCCCTTGAAACTGTTCTACACATCTTGGACATGCAAATATCCCCTTTGTTTGATTCAATAAGTAATGTTAATAACATCAAACAAATAGTATAAAACTAAGTATGAAAGTTGGGATGAAAATAAATTATGAGTGTAAATACGTAAATATTTTATCTTACCAGAACAAACACCAAGTCCTGGGAAATCATGAATAGTCCAACATAGCACAGTGTACAACATGAAGGACCTATTTGATGGGGGACGTGATATGTCATACATTCTTATGCCTTTCCATAGCAGTTGCATCTCATCAATAAAAGGCGCAAGATAAACATCCATGTTTTTAACTTGATGTTTTCCTGGAATAATGAGAGTCAGCATAAGGTGCTCCTTTCTAACACTCATCCATGGGGGAATAATGTATACTATCAATCTGACTGGCCAAACACTATAATTTGAGCTCAGGAAAGAGAATGGGCACACTCCATCAATTGCAAGACCAAACCTGATACTACGGGGTTCATCTTTGAATTTTCTTGGCCATTTTTCCTCTGTGTTTCATTGCTTTAGAGTTGGCCGAAATTCACATGAATCCATCTTTACTCATGTTCTTTGCATGCCAGTCCATCAATTGTGCAGGTGACTTGCAACAAAACATTCGTTGAAGTCTAGGTATAATTGGCATGTGATGTAAAACCTTCTTTGGAACTATAGGACCTTGTACATTTGTATGATATCTCTTCTCTTTGCATACATGGAATTCTACCTTGTTTTGATATTCATCTTTGTATAAAACGCAATCATTTTTACATGAATGAATTTGATTATATTCAATCCCCAACTCAACCAACAACAGACGTGCCTCTCTACAAGTTGATGGCAACACATTATCTTCAGGGAATATTTTAGCTTTTAGTGCCCTATAGGATTGCCAGAGATTAAATCAATTGAATGTTTGACTTATGATGAACATGTTTGATATGTCAATCTATACTAGGACTATTTATATACAATATATGGTTTTAAAATCCCCTTAAAGAAATATAAATGAAGTTGATGAATGTTTACGAATTATGTACACCAATTGACAATTTCAAAGTAAGAAATAGATTTCAACTCACTTCAGCAGGGTAGTGAATCCTTTGTCTGACCAACCAAATAGTGACTTGATTTCTAATAATATTAATGTGCATGGCTATTTTGAGGTTCTACTTGCACCAGTTTTGAACATGGGTGTCTTCGCTGCTTGCTTGATGGAGTCTTTCAAGTTGTTATCATCAACATTACGTTGGTGGTAATTACCCATGCTATCATCGTTACTGTCAACTATATGATCATTATTGTCATCATTGTTTTCATCCCCAAAGAAATCTGTAAGCATTTCATTCAATCCTTCTTCATACACTGCATTTTCACTATCATGATCATCGTCATTAAGGCTAGGTGGCATGTCATCAATGTATGTGGATCTCATCAGCTCTTCAAATTTCTTAGTTGATAGTATTCTCTTCAATAGTGCTCTTTTCACCATGGTATTGTTTAAAGGATGGTTTGGATCATCCCGTCCAAATCTTAATAACCTAGTTGGATCTTGGGTATTAGTATGTGTTTCATCAACATCTTCTACCTATCAACAAACACAAGCATTATTTAATGTTTGGCAACAATTGGATAAATCATAAATGTATGAATTTCAAAAAAATATAATCAAATATGGCTTAAAAAATAAAAATATTGGTTGTATGAACATATATACAGAACATCCACAAACAATAATTTTCTCAAAGTATTCATCCCATGTACTATAGTCCTGACCAACCTCTTGTTCAGTGCAATCATTTGTTGTGTTTGCAAGATCCATTGTCATATCCTCTTCCACCCACTGTGCTCTACATGATTTAACAATTTTAGGTCCACGTCCACATACATATATTTTTTGTTTTCTAGTTGAATGCTCAGGCTCTGTATTTGCTCCAATCTCCATCTAAAATAATCAACATGCATTAATTTATGTCAAGATTGGATAATACATTATAAATTTCAATAATACTGTGAAAAAAGATGGACATATCACAAAATGCCATCAGATCATTTTTTCCTAAGGAAATTAGATTTGAGTACCTGATTTCCCACTTCATCCGTTGTGTCCTCATTTGATATGACATGATTTGTTGCCATGGCCTCATCTGGCCCCTATAATACACAACATAGTAAATATTTTTTAGTACACCAATTATATCATTTCAACGAATATGCTATTCAACACAAAACCTGACTTTAGTCATATATTTGACATATTGATATCATGTTTTGGCCATCCTAATTTTCAAACTTTTCCCTCAATTATATAATCACATTTAATCACCATTCCTGTGCATTTTCAACCAATAAGTTTGACCTCAGAGGCCTCGTGGACAAAAAAATGACTTTATCTCCTCTATGTTGTAGCATTTGTGAATTCATAAACACCTTCCTCATTTGGTTGAGGTTGCTTTCTCTTCTTACCTCTATGTATCTGCAGATTCCATTGTCATATCTATTTCCATCCACTTTCCTCTCTGCGATTTAGTAGTTCTACGCCGTCCACGTCCTCTCTCCATGGCCTCCTCTGGATCCTCCAATACACAACAATGACAATAGTCACATAACAACTATGCATCAACAGAATATTCTTGAATTTATCTTGTTAATACACTTGCTTTTCATTAAGACACACTATGAAAAACAAAATAGGACATTGCAACATTTTGCTTTTCAGAAAAAGTTTACATACGGAATCTTGACAACTAGAGCTCAAATCTTATGATTACAAGATGACTACAAATTCGCATCAAAAAGACATTTATTTCATATTTGACTCTCCTTTTTCTTTTATGGGTCATTTTAAGGCAATCTATATCTCTCCAAGTGGCCATAAAACCCTCAAAACTATCATAGAACCCTCAAAACAGTCTCAAAGAGTCTTTGGAACCAAAATTTTAAATTATTGATGGAGGGAAGGATAATTTGGATGTTAATTTTGAAATCACATCATTAGATCTTTGTTAGGTTAATCCTAGCCATTGGATATTCTTTAATTATAGGGACATTATGTTATATTTCACCATTACCTTTCACTCCAAAATTAATGGTTTCCTTTGAAAAAAAAAGCCTCCATTAACTATCATAACCCCAAATATCTATTGAAGTGAACTTAAACATTATATGCAATTGTCATTGTTCATATTAAGCACCTACCTCCCTTCTTAGTGGTCTGACATGTGTGATGTATGCGAATGAGTCATATGGTACCTGTGCTACATGTTTAAAGTTTGAATTTTGCTCAAATTGTTGGAAAAAGGCCCAAAAAGACCTTTGATTTTGAGTTTTATACTCTATAGCATGCATCTCCTTGACATTTTCATCTAATCTATGACATGTTGTCTTTGCATTTCAATGAGATCAATTCTTGAAAAATGACAACCCAAGGGTTAAAGAGACAAGTTGACACCTTACCAAGTTATCATGCTCTAGAAACATTGTCATTATAAAGAGGAGATATATAGAGAGTAATGTCACAAGGACATAACCAAGGCATGCACTATCATGAGACATAGGGACAACCTACTACACCATCCAAAACTCCATTTGAACTAGCTACTATCAATAATTCGCATTATTGGGGACTGTCATGAAGAAAACACCATGCATAGGACTGTCATAGTCAAAATGAAGAGGATTGTCTACTCATTGTATGACTGTCATAATAGCTAGTGGGTTAGTTACCATGCTTCAACCTAAAATAGGTTAATTAGAACATAGAAATGAAAAATCACAATACTATAAGCACACTCCATAAGCTACCAATATAGTCCCAATATCATGTCATTATGATATTAAGAGAAGAGTTGTTTGGTTTTTCCAAAGCCATATCACTTGCATAATGATTGTCACCAACCATCTGTGTAAGGTCGTGAAAGAGTGAGTCATTATTGAGCTAATCATAAGAGAAGCATGAAGTCAAAATGCTATCATGGAAACAAGATATAGTTACTTATTATAAGGACAATCCAAATTTGATGAGATTACATTTTTATCAAATTCCAAGAAAAATACTTGCACTGATTGGTGCTAAATTAGGTGCACTTTACACTACCTTTGGCACTCCAAAGAGATTACATTTTTGGCCTAAAAGTTGGTGCTAAAGTCGATGTTAACTGCTCCAACTATAGCACCGACTATTGGATCAAATTTTTTTTAGAAAATTCCCACCTGCACATACTCCAAAACAAAAACAAAAAAAAACAAAACAAAACTTTATTGATTTTTGGTGTTCATTTTTTGTTTGGAGATTGAGTGTTTGGGTTGGAGTCCTGCCTGAATTAATATATGAGAAATTTGATAATTACAGGAGAAAAATGTCGTGCAAAGAGAGGAGAAAAATGCTGCGTGAAGAGATGAGAAATTCGATTTACTTTTCGACACCATAGGTAAGGTTACAATTACAATAAAAAATTTTCATTCCCAAATATATTTTTGTTTCAATTAAATGGAGAGGATTGTGAAGAAAGGGTTGTAAATATTGTTTTGTTTACAGGCGAATCGTTCAAGTCTCATGTGATTGCAAAGGAGGAGGGTAAAATTATAGACATTGCATTATTTCCTCTACATCCGAGAGTAGTGAACACATTTTTCAAACCCCAATGCCTAGGTTCACTTATCATTACCATCAATACCTTTCTCTAAACACAACTTTCTCGCTTCCTTCCTAAAAAAGTAGTCAAGTGCTTTAAGACAAGTCGATTGTGAGCAAACTAAAATTAGGGCTTTTGAGACAAGGGTGAGCAAACCAAAACAGAGGTTGGTTGAGACAATACGAGGAGATAGGGCTTTTGAGACAAGGGTGAGAAAACTAAAGTTAGGCTGGGACCTATAGATTCCCTCTGAAGGCACCAATTGATTCATAGGAAAACAGGTTCATGATTTTCTCTACAAAGTAAAGGTCAAAAACCTTGAGGAATATAGAAAAACTGGATGAAAACTTTCATACCTGGCAGTGTATACTTCATTTGTGTCCACATAATGAATGAAAATAATTTGCCCTAGGTCACCTCAAAATGTCAAGCAATAGAGGGAAGAGAGTAAAGGGAGCAGACTCTGGCCACAATGAGGTAATTCATTGTCAATTTATAGATTTGTAAATGTTTCCATTGTTTCTTTGATTTTTAGTTTTTAGTTTTTTATTTGTAAATTTAAAAGAAGAAATTTATTTTATAGGAACATGATACTGACAAAGATAAAGAGGTATTGGCTTCCATATTGGGGGTAGAGGCAGTGAACAAATTAGATGGTGTGGACTTGACAATGCTTGCCAGATACATAGAAAAATGATTTGGTAAAGCCCCTGAAACATTACAATCAAATTAACAGTGTCAAAGGGAATCAATTGATTCCCCAACCAGTCATGGATCGAGCAAAAGATCTAGGAGGAAATCAATAACAATAACCTCTAAGAATGTGGAACAGGGAACAAAGGCTTCCAATGTCCCACCCACTCCTGGGACATAGACTTCTTCGACCACCATGCCATGTTTTGCATATTGCATTGGTACCTACGATACCAAGATAGAATACAATATGGTTTCAAGGAACGTCCAAATGACGGATGCTAGAAAAACATTTGTGAATAGGTTGAAGGAATCATGCCTTCAATGGCTCAAAGACCATCTACATTTGCCATTCTCAAAGATACTCATGCACCTGCAAAAAGTAGTTATCTAAGACATGGAGACTAAATTTGGCATAGGTTGGTCTGTAAAGAAGATAAAGCTATGAATGTCTCAAAACGACAAGAGATTTCGGTGCAACCAAACAAAGAAGATAAAAAACTCGCCCCCAAGAAAAGGCTCAAAAAAAGGCCAATTGATGTAAGTTTGAAAGTATGGAAAGAGCTTGTAAAAGCATATGAGAAATCTAATGCATGGAGGAAGTCCGCTGAGGAGAATACACAAGTATTTGAATGTACTCATAAGATTATATCAAATTTATTAAATGATTTTTAAATTTTATTTGTATATAGTTAAATTGAATTAGTATATGTTTCAGGACAAGGCCTCCAAGGCTAGGCTTGACAAACTTCATGCCACGCATCACAGTGGCCAGAAAGGTTTACAGGCCTTGATCTGTACATTTGTAAGTATATTTAATAAGTTAAATGATTATTTTTTTTAATTTCCTAGGAAAAAGTAAATGATTGCATATCAATTAGTTTAACTAGTCCATGTGCTATGTTTTGACAGGAGGAGAAATATGGCCGACATCCAAGCCAATTTAAAAAGAAAATGTTACAAAGCAAAAATTGGACTGATTTTGTAATCTGGATTGAGAACGAGGTATTAATAGTTGACTTTCAATAACTTAGTTAGATATTGTTGTGTTAATATGTCAATTTGAATTTCTTATGTTGAGTTGTTTATTGATGCGTAGGATGAGTTCTAAAGTGCTTCTCTATTGGCCCTAGCACCCTTAAATGTAAGATTTCTCTTAGATGACAAATGATTAGTCTTATATCTTTGGGGACCCTTCTTGGTTCCATTAGGATCATAATGAGTATACTAGTCTTATGCTAGCTTACAAAAAGTGGTCACAATTAACCTAATCTTATGGTCATTATCCATAACATTTTGTGTGTGCCATGCTATCTCATATGCTTAAGTTTAACAGGCTAATAATGAATAGAAAACCCTTGTTTGCCTACCTCCAACAAAAATTTCCTATCATTTTTTGCAAAAAATTTAGGTTCCCATGATGAAAAATCTGACTGGAGCACTCAGAAATGCACCTGTACAATATACTTCAGTGGCCTACTTTGAAGGGTTATAATTTGAAGCCTATTCATTTTTATGTCAAACCACTTCGTAGGCATACTTATCTATCATATGTGAGTGTACATGCTTGATTTCAGCTTCCCACGATCAGATTGGACAAGGTTTTGTAGTGCCAAATTAAAGGGTTCTGGTGGTACCCACCTAGGGTTAGGTTTTAAGTCGAGTCTGCAAGCCTATATTTTTAGTCCTTTAAACCCCTTAAGACCTTAAGTTTTCTTGTCCTTTGGCCTCTTGCACTTTATATTTTAAAACTATATTGACTTCCTATATTAAAGGGCAATTGTCTTGAGGTCTTCTTAGAGGGGTGATATGTGACTAGGGTATGAAGACTAGGACTTTGTATGTAATCTTAAGCCCTCCTTTCTGATTTGTTGGAAGCCTTCTTCACTAATACATAATGGTGCAGAGGCACCTACCTAACAGCTGGCCTCCATGAGGCAGTTAGTAGTTATAGGTCCGCATGATGACATACATGATCAGGATATAGGTCCGCATGATGACATACATGATCAGGATATAGGATAATTATCAGCATGATGACAGGATAGTCTATTTTTAGTATGTTTGACTTTATCATGTAATAAGGTCCATTGGACTGATGCTATGTATTAGATCAGCATAGGAGTATGTGTAGGCAGTTAGAGATCGGGATAAGGTTATCTGAGCTGTCTTCTCTCCCAGCCGCTTGGAAGCTCCCAGCCGCTGGGAAGTGAGTTGGTAGTACTCGAAGGATTTGTTATATATACCTTCGATCTGTTAGGGTTTAGATATAGTTCATATTGAGTTTGATAGATGTTATGTTCAGGAGAGTAGTACTGGTGATATGCTGTACTGGTGATCAGTCCAGATATTGTGAAGCAGAATTGTAAAAGCAGGACATTTGAATCTCAATTGAATAAGATCTCATCTTTTGCAGTATTTGAGTTGATCAGTTGTATCTGTGTTGATTTCCTTTCTGTTTGTAAGTTGATGGGTACTTTCAACCCTTCCACCGGTTGATCCTGCAAATCGGTGGAATGGTCCTGTATCATAGCTTAGGTTGCATTTGTGTTTTCGGTTTATGCATTGCATTGTTCAGGAGATCAGTTAGGAGCATGCTGTGAATCAGCCTAGCATCCTCATGTGCTAGGTCTAGAAGATAAGCTGTTAGACTTTGGTTTGAAGGTGATCCGGCCCGGTCGTCACATTGTCTTTGTGAAATTATGCGGTTCTGAGTGTTTACATGCAGTGGACGGATACACAGGAGTCTGCATGTGCGTTTCCAGCCGGAACAAGCTGCATCGCCATCTGCGAATGCATCGCCATCAAGATCGGGTCGTGAAGCTGTTGAAGTTTGCAAGTCGCAAGTGCATCAGGATGTTTTGAGTTGGATATATACTCAGTGTATATATCGCAGTCAGGATCATCTCTCGGAGGTGCTCATCATCCGCATATCGCTAACAGATGCGGGAGTGAAAGTTCATTTTTCGGCTAAGTGTTGAAGAGGTCATCAGGATATTGTGTGACGTCATCGTCATCCGCATATGACGTCATCGTCATCAGGATATTGAGATATCCCCCTATGCATATTGATCCTGTCGTCGCTAAGGGTTTAGGCATCGGCGAAGGCTCTCGGCAGAAAGTTGTGAAACATCATCAGGAGGTGTATCGGCGTAGGCAGAAAGTTGTTAAGCATCATCAGGAGGTTCCAAGACAACCGGATAAATTAGATCATGATGCTGTTGCTTGTATCGTCGGGTAGCGGGGCATCGAAGGGAAGGTGTTAAGTCATCGTCATCAGGATATTTGGAGCAACCGGATATTTGGATATCCTGCTGACGAAGGTGGTGTCGAATATCATGATGATGCCGCTTGTATTTGGCGCCCGATGAATAGTGCAACCGGAGGATGTTCGCGCCCGTTGATTATCATGATGATGATGATAGGCGACAGGCGGAGGAGGTGAACAGTAGTCGGCAGGAGGATAATTGTGCCCGACCGAAATATGATGATGCTGTTGTTGTTTTAGGAAATATGATGATGATGCTGAGCCGATAGACATTTTTATCATGCTGTTTGTGTTGTTGGCTCTTCCTTCCTGTTAGTTAGCCTCCGTTGCGTTTCACTCTGCATCACATAAGGACTGTCAAGACTCCTATGATAGTACATTAGAGAGGCATTAAAATCACAAAGGAGATAAATGTTATTAGGCCATCACCCAATGGAGAAGGGATTGTCATAAAGAGCAGGACAATGTTACCTTGTCATAGTCACAAAGGGGATAGTCTTTGTGGTGGTAATTAAAGTCACTAAGTTTACATCCACCTTCCTAGGGTCTGCAGAAATGCCTGAAGTTGAATATGCCTATTTTAAAGATCTTGCCATGAGTATTTTCCATGTTTTTACAAATGGAGACCTCCCCAATCCTCATCTCAAGTTTCAAATGCACAATGAAATGATGGAGGACAATCATAACTGTCATAATAGTACATTAGCATTTTTTGTCTCAAGATGGCCCTTGAGACTGCCAAGGGGATGGATATAGAGTTCGGATTATGGTTTTTGTTTAAAAGCCTTGTGTCATTGACCTAATATTTATTTGTGGCAAGTATCCCAATAGTCTAAAGATTACAAATTGTTGTCAAGAAAGGACTATCATAGTTAAGTGTGGTACAATGATTCAATTTTATCTTGGTTGAGTATTGTATAAATCTCAAGCTATTTAGAATGCATGGGGTATTAGGGTGTGGTATCACTATATAGGTAACCATCAAGTGATTTCTTCGACCCAATCTTGGCCTATATAGTACCCAGTGTGAAGAGCAAGATAGTGTTGTCCAAGAACCTTGTTGCGGTCACAAATGAGGGCAGTCTTAGCTATTGTAACCATAGTTGGAATCCCTTGTTGTTACCATAACATACATGATCTAAAACCATGACTCTACGAGTATGAGTTGTTTAAAAGCCAAATTCCATAACCTTTGTCACCATCCTCCCTACCTGTGTCAACATGGGAGTTTTGGAATAGGGTATGGACATCCATCAATACATAAAGTATAGAGGAATTTTGTTAGATGTTGTAGTTGCAACTGCTCTATTAGACATGTATGCAAAATGTGGAAGCATTGACAAGGCACATGAACTGTTTGAAATAATGCCTCAAAGAAATGTTGTCTCATGGACTGCAATGACTGCAGGATATGCACAAAATGGATTTGTTGAAAAGGCTTCAGAAATTTTAAAGCAAATGTACTTGGCTGGTGTAAATCCAAATTCCACAAGCTTTGCCAACATCCTCCCTGCCTATGTCAAAATGGGAGCTTTGGAATAGGGTATGGACATCCATCAATACATAAAGGATAGAGGAATTTTGTCAGATGTTGTAGTTGCAACTACCCTATTAGACATGTATACAAAATGTGGAAGCATAGACAAGGCACGTGAATTGTTTAACATAATGCCTCAAAGAAATGTGGTCTCATGGACTACAATGACTACAAGATATGCACAAAATGGATTTGTTAAAAAGGCTTCAGAAATTTTAAAGAAAATGCAATTGGCTGATGTAAAGCCAAATTCAACAACCTTTGCCACCATCCTCCCTGCCTATGTCAAAATGGGAGCTTTGGAATAGGGTATGTACATCCATCAATACATAAAGGATAGAGGAATTTTGTCAGATGTTGTAGTTGCAACTGCCTTGTTAGACATGTATGCAAAATGTGGAAGCATAGACAAGGCACATGAACTGTTTAACAAAATGCCTCAAAGAAATGTGGTCTCATGGACTGCAATGACTGTAGGATACGCACAAAATGGATTTGTTGAAAAGGATTCAGAAATTTTAAAGCAAATGGAATTAGCTGGTGTAAAGCCAAATTCCACAACATTTGCCAACATCCTCCCTACCTGTGTCAAAATGAGAGCTTTGGAATAGGGTATGGACATCCATCAATACATAAAGGATAGAGGAATTTTATCAGATGTTGTAGTTGTAACTACCCTGTTAGACATGTATACAAAATGTGGAAACATAGACAAGGCACGTGAACTGTTTGACATAATGCCTCAAAGAAATGTGGTCTCATGGACTGCAATGACTATAGGATATGCACAAAATAGATTTGTTGAAAAGGCTTCAAAATTTTTAAAGCAAATGCAATTGGCTAGTGTAAAGCCAAATTCCATAACCTTTGCCAGCATCCTCCCTGCTTGTGTCAAAATGGGAGCTTTGGAATAGGGTATGGACATCCATCTATACATAAGGGATAGAGGAATTTTGTCAGATGTTGTAGTTACAACTGCCCTATTAGACATGTATACAAAATGTGGAAGCATAGACAAGGGATGAGAACTATTTGACAGAATGCCTCAAAGAAATGTGGTCTCATGGACTGCAGGATATACACAAAATGGATTTGTTGAAAAGGCTTCAAAAATTTTAAAGCAAATGCAATTAGCTGGTGTAAAGCCAAATTCCACAACCTTTGCCACCATCCTCCCTGCCTATGTCAAAATGGGAGCTTTCAACCAAGCAATTTGTAGCACTTAAGGTTATGTAATAGAATTTATATTTGATAGTTAAATTTATAACTAAATTTTTTATGATCTTTACTAATGTTTATTAGAATTGTTGCATGTTTTACATCATTGGAATGACATATTAACTGTAACTTTTTTGAAATTTTATTATGGTATGTGCACTTTGATATGAAGTAAAATGATTATGGTTTCATTTCATATGTTGTAATATTAGATATATAACATAAAAATAAATTATTGCATGAAATAAATAATAACTTTTCATTTTAAATATTTTTTTTCAGAACACGGGTCTTCCAGAAGATCAAGATGATCCTCATGATAGAGATCTAGATTATGTTGGTTCTGGTATAGATCACATCGTAGAGGATGATGATGACATAGATATAGAAGACACTAAGGTTGATGACGATGATGATGACGACGATGATGGTGATGATGATGATGATCATGATGGTGATGATGATGATGATGATGAGGTAGTTTCTCGTAGTAGCCAGTGACATTCATGATCATATAGACTATATTATGGATCATTGTTGATATATCATTATGATGCCTCTTTTCATAGTCACTAGCTATCATATGTATCATATTCATGGTCTGCAGTGCCATATTAATGAGTTGTATCATAAATTTATGTATCATTTTGACTTATATTATTTGGACATGTATCATCTTGACTTGTATCAATTTGAGTTATGTAATTTATCATTTTTACTTATATCATTTGTACATGTATCATTTAGATATGTTATTGATCTACTAACATATTTGACTTTCACTTGTTTTAGTTATATATGATGATGATCTTATCTGTATTGACTTGTCAATTTATATATATTGAAAGTGGTCGATGATTTTTGGATGGATATTTATTACGTATGATGATTTTAATTTACTGCTTAGGATGGATGTTGTCAAATTCAATTAAATTATAGATATTTGACTCACTTGTTTTAATTATAGATGATGATCATGTTATAATAATTATCTTGTTATTTAATCATATGAGTTAAATAATTAAATTACTTACTTTATAATCATATGAGTTATTTAAGAGGCATAATATATTTAACTAATTAAATTGAAATAAAACATATTAAATTAATAAATGTAAGCAAAACAATAAACATTTTTAGAAGCAACAAAAGACACAAAAATGGAAGCAAAATTGGAAGCAACAAGCGATGTTATATCAAAAGCAAAATTGGAAGCAAAATTGGAAGCAACAGTGGAAGCAAAACTGGAAGCAAAATTGGAAGCAAAATTGGATGCAAAATTGGAAGCCAAACTGGAAGCAAAACCAAAAGCAAAATTGGAAGCAAAACTGGAAGCAAAATTTGAAGAAAAATTGGAAGCAAAATTGGAAGCAAAAGTGGAAGCAAAACTAGAAGCAAAAGTGGAAGCAAACCTAGAAGCAAAATTAGAAGCAAAACTAGAACCAAAACTGGAAGCAAAACCAGAAGCAAAACTGGAAGCAAAATTTGAAGCAAAATTGGAAGCAAACCTGGAAGCAAAACTGGAAGAAAAACCAAAAGCAAAATTGGAAGTAAAACTAGAAGCAAAACTGGAAACAAAACCATAAGCAAAATTGGAAGGAAAATTGGAAGCAAAACCAAAAGTAAAACTAGAAGCAAAAGCAGAAGCCAACCTGGAAGCAAAACTGAAAGCAACAATGGAAGCAAAACCAAAAGCAAAATTGGAAGCAAAACCAGAAACAAACTTGGAAGCAACACAAGAAGCAAAACCAGAAGCAAAATCTAAAGCCAAACTAGAAGCAACAAAATTCAACACTAAATCCATCATTAATCCTAGCAGTAAAATCTAGTGCTAAACCCGGCACAAAACCCGATGTTATAATTGGTGCTAAACCTAGCGCAATAGTGAGATGCTATTGGGCGCCGAGTTTTGCACTGGCAGAAGTGTCCAATTCATGGACTCAAATGCACTAAATTCCAGCGCTATTTTAGGCACTAATTGCCTCTTCTATTGTTGTGGATAGGTTTCTAGGGTAGCAATTAGACATGGGATGGAGTGATCAAACCCTAGATGTGAGGTGATGATGAAAATGTCACCAAAAACCCTAATCTGCCAAGTATGAAATACCAATCTGATATGACTGTAGAGATCTTATATGAAATTTTGTATGCAAAATATTGTTAAACAATCCCTCCAAAGGTTGCACCAACTCCACCAAACAAGCTCAAACCCTAAGTGATAAGGAAAGATAGATTTTCTACCTCACAAACACCACTATCTACCATTACAAGTGCTAGATCTACAATTTATCTTCTTGAATGTCCCATGCTCTTCAAACCCTAGTGGCCAACAATGATGTAATTCAGATCTTCAAATCCTAGCAGATGTAAACCTACAAATATCTTTCTCTTTGATGCTCCAAATCAATGCTCAAACCTACAAATAAGTGCAATATTGAACCCTGGGTGGATTCGGCTCTCAAAGTGAGTTGGGTTTTCATCCAAACCACTTGTTTCTAAGGGTTTTCATCCTTAGAAAGTTGTTGAACCAAGTTACAATAGAGAAAGGAAATCTCCCAAATGTCAAATAAACTCAATATGATGCCTTCAAAATCAAATGACCTCATAAAGAGATTGAGAGAAGTTTCTCGATCATTTGTCACTTTTCTAATTTTTATTGAATTTACAAGTCCACCTCCATAATAAAATAATATTTTATTTTTCCTTCCTCAACTTATTATTAAAATATTATTTTATTTGTCATGTTATTTTATTTTTCCTTTTGCCTTTAAAGTGAATCTCTCTTTTCTAAGCTTTAAGTTGTTTGCCAACTTTTCATTCTCCAAGCTTTAAGTTGTTTTTACCAACTTTCCATTCACCAAGCCACTTTATAAAGTACTCAACTTAACTTCATTTTAGCTTAGGTGAAGTCGACTTTCCTTTCTCCAAGCTTGAAGTCACTTAGCTCAAAAAAGGGACATTACAAGTCCTCCCACCCTAAGATTGCTTACCCTCAAGCAATCACATGTGAATGGCTAATTACTTTCACAAGATACCAAGATCTCATATATTTCTTGTATCACCATACATACTCAACATGAAATGAGGAACATCTCTCATCATAACATCCATAATACTCATACATACTTCCTCAAAGTTATTGGTGTAAAAGATGACAACAATGTTAAAACTAAAAATCTGATGTAAACTCATCCTGGGATAGCTTCCACTATCATAAATTGATGCAAACTCATCATTACTCAACCTCCAAGTGCTGTAGTGATAATCCCATGCACACAAATACATGCAATCATCTGCACTCATCAATGTAAATTCTGATCCATAAAGTGTAGAACCAACATGAGTCTCCCAATAAAAATTACATGGCTCAAGGATGATCCTCTTGGTTGTCATGTCATGAAAATGTGAAGATAAGTGACTCTTGTTACATATCAGAAAATTAGTCCTTACGTCATCCCCTTGGGTGATGTCTTCATAGATCTTAGCCTCCTCTTCTTCCATGAGTGGATGATGATCAACTAGTGCAAGTCCAAAGGATGTCTCTAATGGAAAATCAAGTGTATCATGTGTCAAAATTGTTCTCCTATGGCTGCAAACTATGTCTTCATGTGTACTATCAAATTCTTCATCCTTGTGTCCAAACTTCATATTGACTTGTTGTTCCTTGGGTGTGGCTACCAAAGAAGACTGAATTTCTTCATGTAGTTGATCCAACATGGCTAGTTTACAAAACTCCATGACAGCTTCTCTTTCAATCTTGTTGTCATTTTGAAGTAAGACATTTTTTCCCCTTTTTTCATGCTCCTCATCAAGTGTTGATCCAATAGATGTTGATTTCTTCAATCCCATGTACTCCTTACTTGTGGATGCATGAAGTGAATCTTCTTTGCCCAACTGATTTTTGCTCTTCTTTTCTTCTTCATATTGTGCAAGTAATTTTGGGATATGATGTTGTACACCATTGCATAATTTGATTTATTTTATAATGTTGTAATTAAAAAATTATTTAGGTGTGATGCACCTAGGTGGTGTGGTTAATCACACTATGTAATTATTTGGGTCCACTATATGTTGTATTGTAACATTGGGATATATTATTTGTATTATTTGATTAATTGGGAAACTTAGTACCAATAGTCAAATGTGGGGTCAAGTGGTTTTTTGTAACCCATGGTTTTCTCAATGTAATGAGTGAGCTTATATTATAAAAGCAAGCACAATGTTATTATTTGAGGTTGGCTAGATTATTCATTGTAGGTGAATAGAGGTTTTGTGAGAGGTTGTCATTGTATTGAGCTCTCTCTTAGAAGTGCAGATTGTGAAGCATGGTAGGTGATGTGTGGATTCATGCTTGTACACATGGACATTGCATTGGAGGTGCTTGATGGTTCAAAGGTATTCATGGAGGCTCAGATATTGTATTATAATGTTTCATTGTTGAATAATACATGTGAGCATGGATGCTTTTGGAGGTTGGGTTTTCCTAGGGTATATCTTGTGTTTTCTTGTTGCTTGTTCATTGATCTTTTGTATTATGGTTGTTTCTACATCATGTTTCTCCTATTGGGTTATGTGGAATTGGTTTAATTAGACCTACAAATTTCTAACAGTTGTTATCAGAGCCATGCTTATGGTTGAGGGAGGTGTGAGCTCCTTAGTTTGTTGATAACCCTTGTTTGTGTAGATCAGGTGCAAAATGGAAGCCATGGAAATGCATGGAAGGATTGTAGGTATTACAAGGTTTTGTATAGGTTTTATTGTAGATTGGGGGTTCTAGGTATTGGAGATTTGTTGTGCATGTTGCCCATCTGATGATTGAAAAATCATGGCTGAAGACGGTTTCTATGGTTTGGCTTCATGAGGGTTTTGAGGAGGAAATTTCATAGATGACCTCCTAGGACAAAATGGACCTCGCTATTGAGTCTAGGAGGCCCGAGAGATGAATATTCATATAAAATTTTCCATGGTTTGGTTACTGGACAAAAATGCAAAAAAAATTAGCCTCCCTTAGTTTGGCGGTACGGCTGTATGACTGTCACAGTCGAAGGTATGCACAGAAAAAAAAAATCCTACACAATGTCAAATTTTTTTGTTTCTATAGTTTGGAATATTAAAAAAAAAATTCAAACTATAGTGCATTGAAAAAATTTGATGCAAAGCATCTAGGACAGCAGAAGCATGGCTTTCACAACTTCAATGGAAGGTCTCTCAAGATTACTGTTTTCTTTTGACAGAGATCAAACTAGACATAAGGTAGGGTTTTAACTCAACACCATACATGTTCATGACATAAAAGGGAGTAGACTTCAAGACACTTATCTTAGGATGCCTAACTCCAATCAAGACTCCATCTAACCCACTATGCAAGGTCTACAGGACAGCAGTCACAACTATGTTTTCTAAAGACAGTCATAACATTACTTGACAGTCACAATATCCTTCATATGGTGGTCTCTATCAAGACACTCTCAACCTCATACAACATACCAAATCTATAACTTGTCACACATATCTACTGCCTTCCTTGACAAATCAACAACCCAAACTAATACCTACTTTGCTAGTGACTGTTTCCAATGAGGACTGACAAAGTCTAATGTAGGTAGAAAGAATAGGTTTCAAGGAAGACTTGTCTTACCTTATCTCACAAGATCTTGGCTAGATCCAAATCATCTTGCACCTTTTGACAATGACTTCATTTCACAAAATCTCCATCCCCACAGTCGATGGCCTTCATCTAGTTGCTGCTGTCCTTCATGAACTTCTAACACATGGTTCTGCAAAGTCATTAACATGACAAATTCACTCTACACCATTCTCCTGCCTCCACAATCCTCACAAGACCTTGCCCTAACTATTATACACTCCATTCCATTGATCACAAATAGAAAAGATCAATGGAATGAAGGAAAATCCATCGAACTACTCAGAAGAAGCCCTAAGCTAGGTTTTCAAACCCACTTGCAGAGAAAGGAGAAATATAGAGTTATACAAGAATGTCAAGAGTCCAAACCACTTGTAAAGGATAGGTAACACTCCACACTAACCAACCATCATAGGCACCAACCACTACTCAGCCGTACAAGTATGGATTAATGTAGAAAACAATGAATTTCTTGACTGTAACAGCAGGGTTAAGATAGTCTAAAGTAAAACAGTGATTTTCTCCCACCTAGATCATTGTCAAGACTCCAAAGAAGATTCAAAGCCAAGCTACTTCAATCCTCTAACATTCCATTGGGCTCATGTGCTATGACAAATCCGTACAGGCGTGGGTATGACAGGAAACAGTGAGGAAAAACATAGAAATGCAGGAAAAATAGTTATTTATTTCTTCTCATTCCACTTCCACCAAAAATATGATCACATTGAATCCTCTTTGGCTTCAAATAAGCCTCATACAATGCATGGAGTGGTTGGGGTCGAAGAAAACAGGCGCGGGTATGACAGGAAATAGTGAGGAAAAACACAGAAATGTAGGAAAAATAGTTATTTCTTTCTTCTCATTCCACTTCCACCAAAAATATGATCACAATGAATCCTCTTTGGCTTTGAATAAGCCTCCTACAATGCATGGAGTGGTTGGGGTTGAAGAAAACTGCCTCAACCATCGAGCTTTTTCTTGATTTTTAACTGCAGCAACAATTTCTGTTTTGTAACTGTCCTCTTTAGGACTGCACCGACCATTTTATGTTTAGAAGATAATTTCTAACCTTTTGTTAACCTTGGACAAGGTTCTAACATACTTCCAAACCCCTGACATGCCTTTAAAGTCTTACAAACATGAAAAATTAAATGACTGTCCTATATACCTCAACAAAAGCTTACATAAATGACTATTGCAAACTACCTATTACAACAAGACTGTCCTCCCTAGGACTCACAACAAGAGAATAGATTCTTTTAGACATTTGGACATAGTCCCTTACAGGCATGGATTTCAAGCCTCATTACAACATTTAATGGTCTCAAAGACCTTATTAGACCAAACAAAACTACTTGAAAATCTAACCAAATCCTAGATGTCTTGGTGCTCCTGCACCATACTCCCTGACATAATGAAAACTCTTGTCCCAAGAGTTATGGGATCTGCTCCATCCATTCTTCAATCTTGTTGGGATGTTCCTCTGACTAGAAAACATGAACTCTCCAAGAGTTATCTTCTTCACCTCCAACCTGCATGGCTCCTGTAAACAGGGTTAGTACCATAAAACTTGTTTTGGTGTCCTTGTCTAGGACCTTGCTGCTGCAATGCTTCTGTTCTTCCCAACTTGAGACTCTGATTGATTCCTCCTTGTACTATCTACTGTTTACCTTCCTTCTTCTACCTCTTTATAGGGCAATCAATGTCCCAAATCTGGATATAACTCAAGTCCCAAACCTGCTGCTCGTTAGGACTATCATCCACCTTCTTTTGCGGAAACGGTTGCTGCTATTTGCAATCATCCTTAACCTACACATTCAACTGTAATTTCTCTCCAAAATAGATAGTAACATGTTCCTTCGTGTCTTTACAAGGTAAAGGCATTAGTTTGAACTTCTTACCATCTTTGTGCACCAAATAGTTATTAGTATAACCATCATGAATTGTCCTTCTCAAATGCTGCCATGGTCTACCCAAGATTATATGCCCACATGTCATTGGAATGACATCACACAAAACATAATCCTGATATGGACCAATTGTAACATCAACATATGCCTTCTTAGTAACCCTTACTTGCTGCTCTTGACTCACCCAAGTGACATTGTAAGGACTAGGATGATCAAATGTTTTCAATCCCAACTTATGCACCATTTCCCAAGAAACTAGATTATCATGAGAACCTGAATCTATAATCAACTTGCATATCTTTTCATGGCTTAAACAATTAGTTTTAAAAATAGACACCTGTGGTGGTTGCTGCATTTTACCTTTTCCACCATGAGCATTTCTCCAACCATTACTAGAGAGGCTGACAACATGTCTAGTTCTTCTTGCTTCTCCTCCTCTTGTGCCAAGTGAACTCTTCTATCCTTGCTCTTATCAATATCATCCTTCTTAGGACATTTGAAAGATGTGTGTCCCACTTCATTGCAATGATAACATCTATCTGTGAATACTCCTCTACCTGATCCAAATCTACCTCCACCTCTCTGATCTACAGAAAACTCCTTACCTTTCTCATTGTTGTTCTGTACTTCATTAGTAGGTATGCCCCTACCTCTATATCCTCTACCACTACCTCCTTGCCTTTCTTGCTTCCTCTTCACCCTCTCTTCAGCCCTAATGGCCAACTAAAAACATTCTCCAAGTGTTTTTGGTACTGTCAAACCAATCTCATCCTGCAAGTTATACCTAAGCCCATTAAGGTACCTTACCACTTTCTCTTCTTCATCTTCCAATCCTCCTCTAATACTAAGCTTATGAAATTGATTAGTATAGGACATAACATCCATGTCCTTCTGCTTCAAGTTCTACCTCATCCTCTTTGTCTGAATGGAGTAATCAGATGGAAGGAATTAATCTTTCATCATATCCTTCATCCTACCCCAAGAAGTGATTCTTGCTGCACCTCTAGCCACTCTTTCTGTTTGCACACTACTCCACCATGTAAGTGCTGTACCTCTTAGTTTTGTCTTTGCAAATTTGATCTTCTTCTCATCACTCATCTCCTCATACTCAAAAAACATTTCAAGGGCATCTATCCATCCTAATAGCTCTTCACTATCCATCTTCCCTTGATAGGTAGGTAACTCTATGTTTGCCTTTGTTCCACTTCCTTGGTTCAGCAATCTCACAAATTTCTTCTCTTCAGCATCCAACTCATCCTCAAGAGGATTCTCATCTACCTCCTCATCTATTTCTTGATCATCTTGCTCATCCCTTCTAGGATTCTTCTCCAATGCTTCCAATCTAGCCAAGATTGATGCATTCTCTCTTCTTACTTGCCTTAACTCTCTTTCCCTTGCAGCATCCTGCTCTCTTCTGTCCCTCAACTCTTTTTCTCTAGCCTCTAAGGCTTCTCTCAACTCATTGTTCTCCCTAGCCATCTAATTCTTAGGTGGCATCCTTACAACTCTCACAAACCCTTATTGTTTCACACGATCTACTACTTCCTCAAAGACCTACTAGTGGCTCTGATACCAATATGATGCAGAGCATCTAGGACAACAGAAGCATGGCTTTCACAACTTCAATGGAAGGTCTCTCAAGATTACTGTTTTCTTCTGACAGAGATCAAACTAGACATAAGGCAGGGTTTTAACTCAACACCATACATGTTCATGACATAAAAGGGAGTAACTTCAAGACACTTATCTCAGGATGCCTAACTCCAATCAAGACTCCATCTAACCCACTATGTAGGGTCTGTAGGACAATAGTCACAACTATGTTTTCTAAAGATAGTCATAACATTACTTGACAGTCACAATATCCTTCATATGGTGGTCTCTATCAAGACACTCTCAACCTCATACAACATACCAAATCTATAACTTGTCACACATATCTACTGCCCTCCTTCACAAATCAACAATCCAAACTAATACCTTCTTTGCTAGTGACTATTTCCAATGAGGACTGACAGAGTCTAATGTAGGCAGAAAGAATAGGTTTCAAGGAAGACTTGTCTTACCTTCTCTCATAGGATCTTGGCTAGATCCAAATCATCTTGCACCTTTTGACAATGACCGCAATTCACAAAATCTCCATCCCCACAATCGGTGGCCTTCATCTAGTTGCTGTTGTCCTTCATAAACTTCTAACACATGGTTCTATAGAGTTGTTAACATGACAAATTCACTCTACACCATTCTCCTGCCTCCACAATCCTCACAAGACCTTGCCTAACTATTATACACTCGATTCCACTGATCACAAATAGAAAAGATCAGTGGAATGAAGGAAAATCCATCGAACTAATCAGAAGAAGCCCTAAGCTAGGTTTTCAAACCCACTTGCAGAGGAAGGAGAAATACAAAGTTATACAAGAATGTCAAGAGTCTAAACCACTTGCAAAGGATAGGTAACAGTCCACACTAACTAACCATCATAGGCACCAACCACTACTCAGCCGTACAAGTATGGATTAATGCAGAAAACAACGAATTTCTTGACTGTAACAGCAAGGTTAAGATAGTCTAAAGTAAAACAGTGATTTTATCCCACCTAGATCATTGTCAAGACTCCAAAGAAGATTCAAAGCCAAGCTACTTCAATCCTCTAACATTCCATTGGGCTCATGTGCTATGACAAATCCGTACAGGCGTGGGTACGACAGGAAAAATAGTTATTTCTTTCTTCTCATTCCACTTCCACCAAAAATCTGATCACAATGAATCCTCTTTGGCTTCAAATAAGCCTCCTACAATGCATGGAGTGGTTGGGGTCGAAGAAAACTACCCCAAACATTGAGCTTTTTCTTGATTTTTAACTACAGCAACAATTTATGTTTTGTAACTATCCTCTTTAGGACTACACTGACCATTTTATGTTTAGAAGATACTTTCTAACCTTTTGTTAACCTTGGACAAGGTTCTAACATACTTCCAAACCCTTGACATGCCTTTAAAGGCTTACAAACATGAAAAATTAAATGACTATCCTATATGCCTCAACAAAGGCTTACATAAATGACTATTGCAAACTACCTATTACAACAAGACTGTCCTCCCTAGGACTCACAACAAGAGAATAGATTCTTTTAGACATTTGGACATAGTCCCTTACAAGCATGGATTTCAAGCCTCATTACAACATTTAATGGTCTCAAGGACCTTATTAAACCAAACAAAACTACTTGAAAATCTAACCAAATCCTAGATGTCTTGGTGCTCCTGCACCAAAATTCAAGATAGAAAAAATAAAATAAAAATTTAAAGGGGGGGACGAGGGTCCGCAGACCCCCGTACCATGCCCCTATGCAGAGGAGTGCCGGTAAGTACGTCGGCATATGCCAGTTGGCCCCGCTGGTCCCCTCCCTTTACCCTCCCCGTTGGCCTTTGGGAGCGCCCAAGGGCAGCCCTTTAAGGGCTTTATAAACTCAAAAATATTTATTAAACCTTGTTTTAAGGATCAGCAATGGAGTTTTTTAATGACATCAGTATAAAATATTTAAATTTGAACCTATTAAAAATTAAAACCCCTTTGGTAATGCATCTTGGGTTCGTGGGGATTAAAACAAAATGAAAAACTTATTCAAATCTGCCCGTCAAAGACTCAATGATGCCAGCTTAACATACACAATCAGCACCTCATGCCTAGTCAGATTGCATAGTCAGCTTCTTGTGTCAGCGATGATGTCAGTAGGGTACCAGGGCCCACCAGGGGTCCACTTTTAGCCCTTGGAGTGCCTTTTCTTTCAAGAGGCATAACTTTCACATACAATATCAATTTTTTGACTTTTTATAGGCATTGGAAAGTTCTCTCCTAGCACTACACAATGATATAGGTTTCATGAACAGATTGTTCTATTTGTGTTAGAATTCTGGTATGGATTTATGCTCATAACTTTTGCATACGGAGTCAGATTTTTGATTTTGAATAGGCGTTGGAGAGCTCTTGCAGTCTACTACAATTTGGATCATGTAGTTTTTTAGTTTGTTGAGTAGAGAGATTTTGGTACTTGTTTGATCACTTGTAGGAGCCTGAGATTTAGAGTCCATTTATGAGTGCATTCAAATAGATTTTTTGGCATAGACTTGTGAGAGTGCATGTTGTTATGAGACCATTAGCGTGGTATAACAGGTTTTCAAATTTGTTGCTTCCTGATACAAGTTTACAGGTGTTTTTTAGAGTTTAGACTTTGATGGAGACAAGTATAGGTTGTCTTCTAGTTTGAGGACATGGTTGATACTCGTGTGAGACTTGGAGTCTTGTTTCAGTGGGAGTTGAGTACAAGTACATCGATGACGATGATTATGGTGTCATGGATATGCAAGCACACTTTTACATTGGCATGACCTGATCATGTATGTGATTGACAGGTATGGGCTATGATGTTTGATTCATGATTACAAGTGGTGTTGTGGTGTTGTTTTAGGGGATTGCTCTTATCTCCTAGATTCTTGATTAGTTCCTTGACTATGGGACTCATTTGTGGACTTGTTGGAAATTCAAATCTAGAGTTGATTTGGTGTTTGAGTCTTGGAGTCTACAGGTTGTCTTCTTTGATATCTCAGTTTGCAATTTACTAGTGTGATGATGAGTTTGCATGGTACATTTGTTTGGATCTATGAGTTATGTATTTCTATAGGATGATCACCTATTTAGCTACAGTGGGATGACTAAGGTGTGGACTATCGATATCCACTAGATTGATTCGGTGTTTATGCAGACTTTGTCAGTTGGCCTTGTCTATGGTCATTTGTACATTGGTATGATTGCTTTGGGATAAGAGGATGGATGATTAGAGTGCTTGGATAGTCAGTTGATGGGACTTGTAGCATGTTTATCATGATGTCATGGAGAGCTTGGATACATGGTTCTATGTTAGCTTTTGACAGTGATGGTTTTATCTTCTTGATGGAGATTTTGGTTCACTAGACCTTTTGGGAGCTAAAGATGTTACAGTGGGATTCCTTGATTGGTTGGGATCCATGGATAATCTTCATTTAGGAGATGGTTACTTTGTTGTCATGGATATCTCAGTATCACAGTTTTAGTAGGAGCTTTGGTAGCATGTTGAATTCGTCATACGTGATGGATGATCTTTTGCAGTGGGTGTTGGTGTCATGGAGGAGCTCTTGGTTTTGAGAGTTCTTTGACATTTTCAATTTAGTTGTTAGGAGATGATTATCTTCATATGATGGGAGATGTTGACATCTTGGTTTACCATGGAGGACTTATTTGATTCTTTGGTTGAGGTGTCGATTTATGATTTGTCAGTATGACATGTTTATCCTTGATTTTGAGATGTTGATATTGTGTCTTGATTCTTGATACTGGTTTAGAGTTTTGACATGATACAGGTTCTCTTGAGATACGATGTATGCATCATTGTACACTTTGTTGCATGTGATTTTCTTATGAGGAGATGGTTAGATCATGATGTCATGATGAACTTCTTGATTATGTAGATGTGTAGTAGGAGCATTGATAGTGGTCTTGTTTGTTCTCTTGGTATTGAGTACTTTGATCATTTTCTTTACAGCTTCATGATAGTGCATTGTTGCATTTGGAGTTTCAGCATGGATTGATGATGGAGGTACTCTTGGATACTTAGAGACTTAGGTGAGGCTAGAGTTCTCTTGTGATTAGAGGCACTTGTTGAGACAATTACTCTTTGGAGGTTTCAGCAAATAGGCCGAAGAGCCTTGCACCTAGATATGGACATGAGTTCATTACGGACCTAGAGAAGATTGTTCTTGGAGAGATTCATTGTGGCTTGGTGTATCCTAGAGGAGCATTCTCATTCCCCACTCTTGGTCTACTTGGTGGTTTATCATCTATGAGGTATTGCCCATCCTTTTAGATGCATTTTTATTTATGTTTCATCTTCTCATAGATATGGATCTTGAGCTACAATTATTAGTTCTAGAGGGTTCATTTGAGGGATGTTAGCATGGTCATCTCCTTGTTCATATGGTTTGATTTATCATGTTCATTATGAGAAGTTTAGGAGATGTGATTGGGCTTATTCCTGGTTATGGAATGGTTATGAGTTTGATCTACCTTGATTAGAGAGGCTTACATCCATGTTGGTTACATGTTATATATGTTCATTTGATCTTATGAGATTGAATGATTGGGTGTTATTGAGGTTTTTCATTTGGGGTTGTAGAGGAGATCATACTTGACACAACTTAGCACTTTGAGGTGTTTATAGAAGGACAATATGATTTACAGGTTTTCTCACTTTGTCTTATGACTACTTCCTAGAGGATCATGTTGATATGGTTGGACTTGGGATAGTTATGGTGACATGTTATGAGAGATTATGCAACGATTTATCATGCATGTGTGGATCATTGTGATTGTTCTTGATACTACATTGGCTTGTTGATTAGCCACACCTTGGTTTGAGTGATTGATTGATAGACTTGGTGTGCCGTGAATCTATTTTTAGATTTGACATTACCCATGCAGTGGGAGTTCCTGGATGTATGTGTTCTTCATTGACAGGTTTTATACATGGAGTTTGTGATTGTAGTATATGGGTTGGATATGTTATTGGCATGAGTTTATTGATGTTGTTGATACATATGAGGTATGGATGGTTGGATGTATTAGCATATGATGTGGATGCTATTTCTAGTCATGTGGTTTTCTTACCTTTGACAATAGCTTGGAGCCTTATGTTATCACTTGGATTTGATGCTTGTGTTGTTTGGATTGGTACATCTTCACCTTGGCATGTTCTTTTTCTTCCATAGGTGGCATGTTGGAGGATGAGAGGAGTTCTTGCTTGAGATGGTGGTCACTTTAATTTTATTCTAGGTATCTTGATGGAGCATGAGAGAATTCTAGAGATTCATGTGATTTTATGTTTGCCTATGATGATGCATTTCATTGATTGACCCTTATGCAATGTATACAGAATGTGGGAGAATGTTGGGATATGGTGTTGTACACCATTACATAATTTAATTTATTTTATAATGTTGTAATTAAAGATTTATTTAGTTGTGATGCACCTAGGTGGTGTGGTTAATCACACTATGTAATTATTTGGGTCCACTATATGTTGTATTGTAACATTGCGATATATTATTTGTATTATTTGATTAATTGGGAAACTTAGTACCAATAGTCAAATGTGGGGTCAAGTGGTTTTGTGTAACCCATGGTTTTTGGGCACATAGTTTTCTCAATGTAATGTGTGAGCTTATATTATAAAAAGCAAGCACAATGTTATTATTTGAGGTTGGATAGATTATTCATTGTAGGTGAATGGAGGTATTGTGAGAGGCTGTCATTGTATTGAGCTCTCTCCTATAAGTGCAGATTGTGAAGCATGGCAGGTGATGTGTGGATTCATGCTTGTACACTTGGAGGTTGCATTGGAGGTGCTTGATGGTTCAGAGGTATGCATAGAGGCTCAGATATTGTATTGTAATGTTTCATTACTAAATAATACATGTGAGCATGGATGCTTTTGGAGGCTGGGGTTTTCCCTACAAAGGGTTTTCCTAGGGTATATCTTGTGTTTCCTCATTTCTTTTTCATTGATCTTTATGGTTGTTTCTGCATCTTGTTTCTCCTATTGGGTTATGTGGAATTGGTTTAATTAGACTTGCAAATTCCTAACAAGTAACTCAATGGCTGTCATGAAGTTTTGATGGTATTACATATAGATGTCCATCATTTGTGTTTGACACTTTACAAAATTATTCATACCATTCATAAACTCTTTCCTTTGTCGATCATTTCTTTGTGGGCTCATACTATTCCTTCTATCACCTATTGTGACAACTATTGCAAACTTGTTTTCCTTACATATGAACACTCTTGTTATGTCATAAAATGTCCCCCTAGGACTTTTACCTCTTAAGTTTAGCTCTCGGGTCCTTTATATTTAATCATGCATCTTAGAAATGAATCCCAGAGCAAAATCCCCTAAAACCCATGTCAAATGAGACTAATGGGACCCTCTTGAGCTTAATCTTTCCCTAAAATAGGTGCTTGGACAAGGGTGCCCATGCCCTTGTCCTACCCTATTTTGTTGGAGCCCAAATCTTAAGTGTCGGCAAAGTGACCGATTAGGAATTTGAATTAGGAATTTTTAGTAGGAATGCATATATAAGCATGTTTAGGACTTCATTTTACAACTAGATGGATAATCCGAACTTGTGATCTTGTGTTAAGGATATTCGAGGCTTTCATTAGGTTGCAAAGTAGTATTGTGTTGTGTTTGTTCATGTTTGTTATAGATGTTGGGAATTAAGGTGTCTCAACCTTGGTAATTCCTTGCATTATTTATGTTTGTATTTATTAATTCATTGCCTATGTTGTAAATAAATTGTAAATTCCATATTATCATATTGTGGGATGTGGCACAGTGATGTCTCATCCTACATGGAAGATGACAACTTGTAATTTTGTCCTCACATGAGGAGATAGGCATCCCACTTTGTGGTAGGAGTATTTTAACATGTGTCAGCATCTTTCATGTTGTGTAAGGGAATATTGACCAAAATAGTTATGACGGATTCCTATGACAGAATCTATGACATGTAAGAGTTAGAAAAAGAAGCTTGTAAGATAGGTGAAGACACGTGTCATGAAGCATCTTTGAAAAAGGCATATTTAGGCACCCCAAGGTGGACTATGACATGTTGTAAGAAAATATGTTATTTATAGCCTATGTAGGATAGATTCTCTTACAACTATAATTTGTAACCGCTATGACAAATTATATGATGGTCGTAAGTGTCCTAAGAGCATTTGTCATAGCCCATTTTGGAAATAGGTGACCTCTTTGGGATGGGAGTTGTGGACAAGTGTCAGGCACATTCTACAATGTTGACTAAGTGTCCTTAGGCATGGGTTTTGGGCCATGAGGCCAAGTTGGACGCCCATTCCAAGATAGGACCAATATTGCCTTGTATATTCTATATAAATAGGTACTTGGAGGAGAAGAGGTATTACAGGATTGATAGGTAATATTATGCTACCAGATTACTCCAGATACGAGTGTCAAAGACCATTGAAGCTTGCATTGCAAGTGTATTGTAAACAACTTTCTATTTTGATAATACATTGTGTAGGTTTCTGAGTGTGTAGTTTTTCACCCAATAAGGGTTTTCCCCACATTATATCTGTCTCTCTTCTTCTATCTTCTTTCTGGTTCATGTGTATTGCTGCAATATCTCTATTAGATGTTCTATGTTGCTGTACTTGTAAGGATTAATTTGAATTTTCATAGCTCTCTCCTCATTAGATTAGTGTAGGAAGCATTTTCCGCACACCTAGCTTCCTTTTAGTTGGTATCAGAGCCTGGCCAATTTTGGTCTTAGCTGTTGGGTAGGAGTTTTTTGAGTTGATCTCAAGTTGAGAAGGAGTCTGTCCAGAGTATTCTAAATTCTATTGCAACAAGGAGATGGCAAGCACATCTGGAAGGATTGAAGTGGAGAAATTCAATGGCACTAATTTCAAGCTATGGAAGCTCAAGATGGAAGACATGCTTGTTGATCGAGACCTTTGGGAAATTGTTAATGGAACTAAACCAGCTGCAATGCAACAAGTTGATTAGGATCTCAAGGATCGGAAGGCTAAGGGTCTCATAAGACTTAGTCTTGTTGATTATGTCTTGTTAAATGTCCATGAGGAGAAAACTATAAACTTTCTTTGGAAGAAGTTGGGAGATGTGTATCAATCCAATTCCCTAGTTAACAAATTTTTTCTGAGAGAGAAGCTGTATTCCCTTTGAATGGAGGATGGAGGATCCATTGCTGAACATATGAATGCTTTTAACATGCTGGTTGTACAATTGACATCTATTGGTGTGAAGATGGAGGAGGAGGATCGGTGTATGACCTTGCTTTGTTCTTTTTCAGACTCGTTGGATCACCTTGTCATGGCTATTGGAAGCACCACATCCACATTCAAAATGGATGAAGAGGTTTTTTCATTGTTATCTAAAGAGATGCAGAGAAAGTCTTCTGATGCAACTAAAGAGGCTCTTGCAGTTCATGGAAGAACCAAGGAGAAAGGGAAAAATAAGGACAAGAAAGCTAAGAAGGGTAGATCCAAATCCTGTGGGAGATCCAAATCTCCTAGAAAGTCCAAGGCTATTTGTTGGAACTATGGTAAATCTGGACATTTCTGAAAGGAATGCAAAGAAGAAAAGAAAAAGAAGAAGAATACCCCAGATTCAGATTCTGACAAATCACAAGATGATGGTGATGCTTTCATCACAGCCCTGGAAACCCATGCATCTAATGATGTGTGGATGATTGACTTTGGTGTATCATTCCACTTGACCTCACATTGAGAATGGTTTAATAAGTATGAGCAATTCGATGGTGGAAAGGTGTACTTGGGTGATGAGTCTCATCTAAAGATTGTTGGTTGTGGAAGAGTCTCTATCCGATTCCCTAATGGACAGGTTAAGGGGATCTCTTGGGTTATGCATATCCCAGGCTTAGCATGGAACCTACTTTCTATAAGTATGTTGAATGATGCAGGTGTGCAGGTTGTCTTTTTGAAAGAAGGATGCAAGATGACTAGAGGAGCTATGGTGCTTACTAAGGGTACTAGGAGAGGTACTATGTTTCAGCTGGAGGCATGCATTTCACAATGCAATAGTTCTTCTGATTCATGGAAGAGGGCAGTAGTCACTTCATCCCCACCATCTGAATGAGTAGGTAAAAAATCTGTTGTTTCTAGTTCTGATGTTTGTAATCATGCTTTGGAAGTTAAGCTTCCTGTTGAAAAGATAATGTTATGGCATAAGAGATTTGGCCACATTGGTGAGAAGGGTCTGCATACCCTAAAAAATAAAAACCTCATTGAGGGGTTAGATGATTGTAATCTTGAGTTTGACTTTTACGAACATTGCATAAGTGGTAAACAAAACCATGTTCAGTTTTATTCGAGTTCCCATAAGTCTTCTGGTGTGTTGGACCTTGTTCATTCTAATGTATTTGGTCCTGTTAATGTTCCTTCATTATCAAAATCTGTATATTTTGTATCTTTCATAGATGACTACAGTAGAAGGACATGGGTTTATTTTCTCAAAAGCAAATTTGAAGTCTATAGTAAGTTTAAGAAGTTTAAGGCCTTTGCTGAAAATCAAACTGGTAAAAAGATTAAGTGTTTGAGAATTGACAATGGTGGTGACTTCTGTTCAACAAAATTTGACAAATATTGCAAGGAATTTGGGATTTAAAGACATAAGACAACTCCATACACCTTGCAGCAAAATGGAGTTGTAGAAAGGATGAACAAGACACTGATGGAGAAGGCTAGGAATATGCTTAGTGGAGCTGGCCTAGAACAAAAGTTTTGGACTGAACCTATTACCACTACTTTCTATCTTGTAAATAGATCTCCTACATCAACTCTCATTGGAAAGACACCCATGTAGGTGTAGTTTGGTAGAAAGTCTTCAATAAGGCATCTTCTTATTTTTGGTTGTGAGGTATATGCACATGTGCCTAGGGAGAAGCAGTCAAAACTAGAGAACAAGGTTGTTAATTGTAGCTTCATTAGCTATGGTGTCGGTGTGAAAGGATACAAGCTTTGGGACCCTGTGGCTGAAAAAGTGTTGTTTAGCATAAGTGTCATCTTTAGAGAGCTTACACCTTCTTCCACTATTTTACAGCTAGAAGAAAAAGAAAAGAAAGAGGATGTTGTTCAGTTTCCTGCTACCCTTGACAAGACTGAAAAGAAAGACAATGTTGAACCTAATGATGAGGAGAGCTCTTGCAGCTCTGAAATCTTAGATGAAGAAGTTGAACCTCAACCTCAACTCTTGAGGAGGTCTACATGGATAAGAAAGCAACCTGAAAGGTTTGGTTTTACATTGCTTGATTCTAGTTGTGCTTTTGCTTTGCTTACTAATAGTGATGAACCTAGAACTGTATTAGAGGCTATGGACATGAAAGATGCAAGTTCCTGGAAGGAGGCCATGGAGGATGAGATGGCTTCTTTGGAAAAGAATCAAACTTGGGACATGGTGCCTTTGCCTTCTGGATGGAAACCCATTGGATGCAAATGGGTGTTCAAGAATAAATTTGGTATAGATGGCAGTGTTGAGAAGTATAAGGATAGATTGGTTTCGAAGGGGTATTCACAAGTGGAGGGTTAGATTATGGTGAGATCTTCTCTCCTGTTGTAAATATGACATCCATTTGATTCCTGTTGTCTCTTGTAGAAGCTTATGACTTAGAGGTAGAATAGATGGATGTGAAGACAACTTTCCTTCATGGTGACATGGAGGAAGAAATCTACATGTCACAGCTAGAGCATTACATGGTGAAAGTAAAGAAAATTTGGTTTGCAAGCTTAAGAAGTCTTTGTATGGTTTGAAGCAATCCCCTAGGAGATGGTACTTGAAGTTTGATGCCTTTGTTTTGTCAATTAGATTTGTGAGATCAAAAGTGGATCACTGTGTGTATTATAAGATTGATGGCGATTGTATTCTCATTGTTGCACTGTATGTTGATGATATGTTGCTCATTGGGAAGGGTAAGAATATGATTTCTGATTTTACATCTCAATTGTCAGCATAGTTTGAAATGAGATTTAGGGGTAGCTAGCTACATTCTAGGAATGGAAATTAGAAGAGACAGAGTAAGTATGTGAAGACCATGTTGGACAAGTTCAGCATGGCAGATTGTAGACCATTGTGTGTTCCTGTTTCTTTGGGGACAAAGTTGTCTATTGAGGATTGTCCAAAATCTCCTAGTGAGGTGGAGGACATGAGCAGAGTACCTTATGCTAGTGTTGTTGGTAGTTTGATGTATGCTATGGTTTGCATAAGACCAGACATTGCCCAAGCAGTGGGAGTCCTTAGTTGATTTATGGCTAATCCTAGACGAGTTCATTGGGATGCAGTTAAGCGAGTGTTTAGATATTTGAGGGGTACTTCCAAGTATTCCATATGATTTCATGGTAATGCTATAGGACCTCCACATTCTATTGATATTCATGGATTTGAAGATTCAGATTGGGTTGGTGACATTGACAGTAGGAGATCCACCAGTGCTTATGTGTTTACACTGTTTGGTGGTGCTATTAGTTGGATGAGTAAGTGACAACCTGTGGTTGCTTTGTCCATAATAGAAGCTAAGTATATGGTAGTAACTCATGCTTGTAAGGAAACCATTTGGCTTAAGAGATTGTGTTCAGATATTGGTGTTGATGCAGGTTAGATCACGATCAGTTGTGATAGTCACAGTGCAATTTGCCTTGCAAAGAATCCAACTTTCCATGCTAGAACAAAGCACATTGATGTTTAGTTTGACTTCGTGTGAGACATGGTTGATAATGGAAAGGTAAATTTGGAGAAGGTAGATACTTTGAAGAATGTTGCAGATGCATTGACAAAAATAGTGGGCACAGAGAAGTTTAGATGGCATTCAGAGTCTATGGGCCTCTTGGCCTATAGCAGTTAAATCATGTTATTCTATTGGCTCTTACAAGGTGTTCGACAAGTGGGAGAAAGTTGGGAATTAAGATGTCTCAACCTTGGTAATTCCTTGCATTATTTATGTTTGTATTTATTAATTCATTGCCTATGTCGTAAATAAATTGTAAATTCCATATTGTCATATTGTGGGATGTGGCATGGTGATGTGTCATCCTACATGGAAGATGACAACATGTAATTTTGTCCTCACATGAGGAGATAGGCATCCCACTTTGTGGTAGGAGAATTTTTCCATGTGTCGGTATCTTTCATGTTGTGTAAGGGAATATTGACTGAAACGTTTATGACAGATTCTTATGACAAAATCTATGACATGTAAGAGTCAGAAATAGAAGCTTGTAAGATAGGTGAAGACATGTGTCATGAAGCATCTTTGAAAAAGACATATTTGGGAGTTCCAAGGTGGACTATGACATGTAAGAAAATATGCTATTTATATCCTATGTATGATAGATTCTCTTGCAGCTCTAAGTTGTAACCGCTATGACAGATTCTGTGATGGTCCTAAGTGTCGTAAGAGCATCTGTCATAGCCTATTTTAGAAATAGGTGACCTCTTTGGGATGGGAGCTGTGGATAAGTGTCAGGCACATTCTACAATGTTGACCAAGTGTCCTTAGGTGTGGGTTTTGGGCCATGAGGCCAAGTTGGATGCCCATTCTAAGATAGGACCAATATTGCCTTGTATATTCTATATAAACAGGTGCTTGGAGGAGAAGAGGTTTTACAAGATTGATAGGTACTATTATGCTACTGGATTGAATCCAGATATGAATTTTGAAGACCATTGAGGCTTGCATTACAAGTGTATTGTAAACAACTTTTTGTTTTGATAATACATTGTGTAGGTTTCTGAGTGTGGGTTTTTTCACCCGATAAGGGTTTTCCCCATGTTATATCTTTGTCTCTCTTCATCTGTCTTCTTTCTGGTTCATGTGTATTACTGCAATATCTCTATTAGATGTTCTATGTTGCTATATTTCTAAGGATTAGTTTGAATTTGCATAGCCCTCTCCTCATTAGATTAGTGTAGGAAGCATTTTCCGCACACCTAGCTTCCTTTCAGTTAGTATCAGAGCCTAGCCAATTTTGGTCTTAGCTGTTGGGTAGGGATTTTTGATCTGATCTTAAGTTGAGTGGGAGTCTGTGTAGAGTATTTTGAATTCTATTGCAGCAAGGAGATGGCAAGCATATCCGGAAGGATTGAAGTGGATAAATTCAATGGCACTAATTTCGAGCTATGGAAGCTCAAGATGGAAGACATGCTTGTTGATCGAGACTTTTGGGAAACTATTAATGGAACTAAACTAGCTGCAATGTAACAAGATGATTCGGATCTCAAGGATCAGAAGGCTAAGGGTCTCATAAGACTTAGTCTTGCTGATTCTATCCTGTTAAATGTCCATGAGGAGAAAATTGTAAAATTGATTTGGAAGAAGTTGGGAGATGTGTGTCAAGCCAAATCCCTGGTTAACAAACTTTTTCTGAGAAAGAAGTTGTATTCCCTTCGAATGGAGGATGGAGGATCCATTGCTGAACATATGAATGCTTTTAACATGCTGGTTGCACAATTGACATCTATTGGTGTGAAGATGGAGGAGGAGGATCAGTGTATGACCTTGCTTTGTTCTTTGCTGGACTCGTGGGATCACCTTGTCATGGCTATTGGAAGAACCACATCCACATTCAAAATGGATGAAGTGGTTTCTTCATTGTTATCTAAAGAGATGCAAAGAAAGTCTTCTGATGCAACCAAAGAGGCTCTTGTAGTTCATGGAAGACCTAAGGAGAAAGGGAAAAAGAAGGACAAGAAAGCTGAGAAGGGTAGATCCAAATCCCGTGGGAGCTCCAAATCTCTTAGAAAGTGTAAGGCTATCTATTGGAACCGTGGTAAATTTGGGCATTTCCAAAAAGAATGCAAAGAAGGAAAGAAAAAGAAGAAGAAGACCCTAGATTCAGATTCTGACAAATCACAAGATGATGGTGATGCTTTCATCGCAGCCCTGGCAACCCATGTATCTAATGATGTGTGGCAGATTGACATTGGTGCATCATTCCACATGACCTCACATCAAGACTAGCTCACTAAGTATGACGAGTTCAATGGTGGAAAGGTGTACTTGGGTGACAACTCTCATCTGAAGATTGTTGGTCATGGAAGAGTCTCAATCCCATTCCCTGATGGACGAGTGAAGGAGATCTCTGGGGTTATGCATATCCCAGGCTTAGCACAGAACCTACTTTCTGTAAGTATGTTGAATGATGTAGGTGTGCAGGTTGTCTTTTCGAAAGAAGGATGCAAGATGACTAAAGGAGCTATCGTGCTTGCTAAGGGTACTAGGAGAGGTACTATGTTTTAGCTGGAGGCATGCATTTCACAATGCAATAGTTCTTCTAATTCCAGGAAGAGGGCAATAATCACTTCATCCCCACCATCTAAACAAGCAGTTAAGAAATTTGTTGTTTCTAGTTCTGATGTTTGTAATCATGCTTTGTAAGTTAAGCTTCTTGCTGAAAAGACAATGTTATGGCATAAGAGATTTGGCCACATTGGTGAGAAGGGTTTGCATACCCTGAAAAATAAAAACCTCATTGAGGGCTTAGATTATTGTAATCTTGAGTTTGACTTTTTTGAATATTGCATAAATGGTAAACAAAACCATGTTTAGTTTTATTCGAGTTCTCATAAGTCTTCTGGTGTGTTGGACCTTGTTCATTCTGATGTATTTGTTCCTGTTAATGTTCCTTCATTATCAAAATTTGTATATTTTGTATCTTTCATAGATGTCTATAGTAGAAAGAAATGGATTTATTTTCTAAGAAGTGAATCTGAAGTCTATAGTAAGTTTAAGGAGTTTAAGGCCTTTGCTGAAAATTAGACTGGTAAAAAGATAAAGTGTTTGAGAACTGACAACGGTGGTGAGTTCTATTCTATATAATTCAACAAATATTGCAAAGAACTGGGGATTGAAAGATATAAGACAACTCCATACACCCCATAGCAAAATGGAGTTACAGAAAGGATGAACAGGACACTAATGGAGAAGGCTAGGAGTATGCTTAGTGGAGCTAGCCTACAACAAAAGTTTTGGGGTGGAGCTATTGCCACTACTTGCTATCTTGTAAATAGATCTCCTACATCAGCTCTTGTTGGAAAGACACCCATGGAGGTGAGGTCTGGTAGAAACCCTTCAATAAGGCATCTTCATGTTTTTGGTTGTGAGGTATATGCACATGTGCCTAGGGTGAAGCAGTCAAAACTAGAGAACAAGGATATTAAGTGTATCTTCATTGGCTATGGTGTCAGTGTGAAAGGATACAAGCTTTGGGACCCTATGGCTGAAAAAGTGTTGTTTAGTAGATGTGTCATCTTCAGAGAGCTTACACCTTCTTCCATTGTTTTACAGCTAGAAGAAAAAGAAAAGAAAGAGGATGTTGTTCAGTTTCCTGTTACCCCTGAGAAGACTGAAATGAAAGACAATGTTGGACTTGATGATGTGGAGATCTCTTGCAACTTTGAAAGCTCAGATGAAGAAGTTAAACCTAAACCTCAGCTCTTGAGTAGGTCTACATGGATAAGAAAGCAACCTGAAAGGTTTGGTTTTACATTGCTTGATTCTTTTCTTTGCTTACTAATAGTGATGAACCTAGAACTATATCAGAGGCTATGGACATGAAAGATGCAGGTTCCTGGAAGGAGGCCATGGATGATGAGATGGCTTCTTTGGAAAAGAATCAAACTTGGGACTTGGTGCCTTTGCCTCCTGGACGGAAACCCGTTGAATGCAAATAGGTGTTCAAGAAGAAATTTGGTGTAGATGGTAGTGCTGAGAAGTATAAGTCCAGATTGGTTATGAAGGGGTATTCACAAGTAGAGGGTATAGATTATGGTGAGATCTTCTCTCCCATTACAAAGCTAACATCCATTCAATTCATGTTGTCTCTTGTAGGAGCTTATGACTTAGAGGTAGAACAGATGGATGTGAAGACAACTTTCCTTCATGGTGACTTGGAGGAAGAAATCTACATGTCATAGCCAGAGCATTACATGGTGAAAGGTAAAGATAATTTGGTTTGCAAGCTTAAGAAGTCTTTGTATGGTTTGAAGCAATCCCCTAGGAGATAGTACTTGAAGTTTGATGCCTTTGCGTTGTCAATTGGATTTGTGAGATCAAAATCAGATCACTGTGTGTATTATAACTTTGATGGTGATCGTATTCTCATTGTTGCACTATATGTTGATGATATGTTTCTCATTGGGAAGGGTAAGAATATGATTTCTAATTTTAAATCTCAGTTGTCAGCACAGTTTGAAATGAAAGATTTAGGGATAGTCAGGTACATTCTAGGAATGGAAATCAAAAGAGACAATACTGACAAAAAACTTTGGTTAAGCCAGAGTAACTATGTGAAGACCATGTTGGACAAGTTCAACATGAAAGATTGTAGACCATTGTGTGTTCTTGTTTCTTTGGGGACAAAGTTGTCTGTTGAGGATTGCCCAAAATCTCCTAGTGAGGTGGAGGACATGAGCATAGTATCTTATGCTAGTGTTGTTGGTAGTTTGATGTATGTTATGGTTTGCACAAGACCAGACATTGCCCAAGCAATGGGAGTCCTTATTCAATTTATGGCTAATTTTGGACAAGTTCACTGGGATGCAGTTAAGCGAGTGTTCAGATATTTGAGGGGTACTTCTAAGTATTCTATATGCTATCATGATAATGCTACAAGACCTCCGTATTCTGTTAATATTCATGGATTTGTGGATTTAGATTGGGCAGGTGACATTGACATCAGGAGATCCACCAGTGCTTATGTGTTTACACCATTTGGTGGTGCTATTAGTTGGATGAGTAAGAGACAACCTATGGTTTCTTTGTCCACAACAGAAGCTGAGTATATGGTAGCAACTCATGCTTGTAAGGAATCCATTTGGCTTAAGAGATTGTGTTCAGATATTGGTGTTGATGTAGGTTAGATCACGATCAATTGTGACAGTCAGAGTGCAATTTTCCTTGCGAAGAATCCAATTTTCCATGCTAGAACAAAGCACATTGATATTCAGTTTCACTTCGTGTGAGACATGGTTGAGGATGGAAAGGTAAATTTGGAGAAGGTAGATACTTTAAAGAATGTTGTAGATGCATTGACGAAACCAGTGGGCATAGAGAAGTTCAGATGGTGTTCAAAGTCTATGGGCCTCTCAGCCTATAGCAGTTAAATCATGTTATTCTATTGGCTCTTACAAGGTGTTCTACAAGTGGGAGAATGTTGGGAATTAAGGTGTCTCAACCTTAGTAAATCCTTGCATTATTTATGTTTGTATTTATTAATTCATTGCCTATGTTGTAAATAAATTGTAAATTCCATATTGTCATATTGTGGGATGTGGCACGGTGATGTGTCGTCCTACATGGAAGATGAGAACTTGTAATTTTGTCCTCACATGAGGAGATAGGCATCCCACTTTGTGGTAGGAAAATTTTTCCATGTGTCAGCATCTTTCATGTTGTGTAAGGGAATATTGACCAAAACGATTATGACAGATTCCTATGACAGAATCTATGACATGTAAGAGTCAGAAGTAGAAGCTTGTAAGACAGGTGAAGACATGTGTCATGAAGCATCTTTGAAAAAGGCATATTTGGGTGCCCCAAGGTGGACTATGACATTTAAGAGAATGTGTTATTAATAGCCTTTGTATGAAAGATTCTCTTATAGCTGTAAGTTGTAACTGCTATGACAGATTCTAGGATGGTCGTAATTGTTGTAAGAGAATCTGTCATAGCCCATTTTGGAAATAGGTGACCTCTTTGGGATGGGAGTTGTAGACAAGTGTCGGGCACATTCTTCAATGTTGACCAAGTGTCCTTAGGCATGGGTTTTGGGCCATGATGCCAAGTTGGATACCCATTCCAAGATAGGACCAATATTGCCTTGTATATTCTATATAAACAGGTGCTTCGAGGAGAAGTGGTATTACAGGATTGACAATTACTGTTATCCTACTAGATTGACTCCAGGTACGTGTCAAAAACCATTGAAGCTTGCATTGCAAGTGTATTGTAAACAACTTTCTATTTTGATAATACATTGTGTAGGTTTTTGAGTGTGGGGTTTTTCACCTAATAAGGGTTTTCCCCACATTATATCTTTGTCTCTCTTCTTCTGTCTTCTTTTTGGTTCATGTGTATTGCTGCAATATCTCTGTTAGATGTTCTATATTGCTGTAGTTGTAAGGATTAATTTGAATTTGCATACTCCTCTCCTCATTATATTAGTGTAGGAAGCATTTTCCACACACCTAGCTTCCTTTTCAGCAGATTTGTCTTCATCAATCCATCTCCTCATGGCGTGAAATATCTTCATCTCCCCATGAGAGCTTCACCTCTGAGTTGACATTTAATTTACATTTCAATCATTTATCATATCATTTCTTTTGCCTCTGTCCTACTAGGAAACACACTCTCTATCTAACAATGGTGCTGGAATGCTTGAATGCCATTTTGGGGCTTGACCGAGGCAAATTCCTAAATACCACAACCCCCAACCCCTCTCTTATGATTGCAGGTGACAGGTGTTAGATTCTATAGAAAGGAGTTGCAGGAGATTAGAACAGAGCAGGAAAAATCTATATCTAAAGAAAATGACATAAAATATACCTAAAAGGATAAAGACACCTTCTCTTTTGTCCCTCAATTTAGTACTATCAAGAATCTCTAAAGTGGTTGCAGTCTGTAGTAGAAAACATCTCGAAGCCCTCATAAAAAGCACTGCATTGGACAAGGATACCCACTCTTTTGTCCTCAAATTTTTTCTCTTCTGAAATCCAAAATTTGGTATGTAGCTAGTTTGTATTTAGTGTCTTCCTGTGCGAGCATTTGTTAGGTTTCGTTCATTTGTTTACAATTTTGCATAATTAGGGTTTTAAGCTTAATCAGACTAAGGTTTAACAAATTAATCAACAAATTCCAAATTTCCTTATCATTCCAAGTGATATCAAACCTATAGCAGAGTTCTCTTGAAAAAGTTGTGATTCAACTCAGTTTAATGTCCTTGAATGTTTGTAGTGAAAGGAGGATCTAATTAAACTATAAACCTAATCAACAAACCCCCTCTTTTTCTACATAACATTTTGATGAACCCATGTTTTTATTGAATTTTGCACCTTGCTAAGTGTTGTACGTTAGATTTGCATTCATACATATCATTTTCATCTTCATACATGAAAATCTTGCATAAAAATTAAAAAATTAAAAAAATAGGCATTTTTGGCTTGCATTTAGACATAATTTGCACTATTTTTCCCTTGCATATTGTTGAAAACATTTAATTCTTTGATTTTTACATCAGATCTAAGACAAATTGCAGCATTTCATATTTTCATGATCACTTACCCTGCATTTGCATCTCTCATTTGCTAGGGTTTTGCTTGAAATTTTGCATTTTTCATATAACCTAGTAATTTCAAAAGCTAGGGTTTGTAATTAAAATATTGTTTCAGATTTTATTACTCTTTTTTACACTCATTCAAATTTGATTTTGAAATGTAGTGTTTCATCATAGTGCATTTTTTCATCTACATTTCAAATTTTGCATTTACACATTGTGTATTTCAACAAAAAATGCATATTCATTCATATTTCCTTAAAATTTGACTTGCATTGAACATCATAGGATTTTTTGCATCATTTTCAAATCTGATCTAAGTTATTTCACATATTAAATCTGATTAGTTTCCATTCATTCATCATTTTGCATACTTTCATGCCTTAATTTCACTATTAGGGTTTCAAATATCCTTGCATTTTTACTACATTTTGGTTAATCTTTCATCGAGAATTGCAAGATTGGTGTGTTGTGGCAAATGTTCTGCATTATTGGATGGATTAAAAGGTTTAAATTTTCTGCCCCTTATCTTTCTCATAATTTCATCACATATTTTGTACATTTGCAATGAAAAAAAAAAGTTAAAAAAATCAAACATTTTAGAAGCATAAGTAAGCATAGATTGGTGTTGTGTCATTGTATTCATCCTAGATATCTTGCATTTTAGACCTTGCATTCATCTCCAACCATATGTATATTCATTGGTCATTTGAAAATTTTGCATCAATTCATAGCATGTTGAGGAAATTGGCATATTTTTAAATACACATTGTGTATTTCAACGCTAGCCATTTATACACTTTGTTTACACTTTCTTGATCAAGACCTTTAAAACCATCAATTGGGCCTTTTTGTGTTGTACTCTTTCCTCCTATCCATTTTTTCCTTTTGTGGATTTTGTGTGTATTCTTACTCATTTCCCTCAAACAAGTGTTTTAGGTGTGAAATAGTCCCACATCTATGGCTTTTCATCATAAAAATAATGCTATGATCCCTCCTCATCCTGAAAGGAAAAGGAGGATCCCTAAACCTAATATTACATTCACACCACATGATAGAACCATAGGGAATGTTGTAGGTCTCCTTTACATTGAAGTAAGCATAATGGGCACTTCTGTAAAAGAAGCTGACAGGTTGTCGTGAGGTCCTAACACTTTAGTTGAAAAATATTAGTTTATCGACTGGGGTAGTGTCCAAGGCTTTATACAATAGGGAGTATCGTTTGGATATCTCATCTAGAAACAATTTTCTAAATCTTTAAAAAAAGGGCTTAAACAACATATCAAACCAGAAAGCATTTGAACTCTATACTAGAAAACATTTGAACTCTTTAATCTAAAAAAACATATAAACTTTATACTAGAAATTCATACATGCAATTTTTACTATGAACTCAAATAGTGGCTAATCCTATAACTGCACACACATTCCAATTTTTAACTAACAATTAACAATAATTTGAAACTAAAGCAAATGCTCCAGAAATATTAAACAATAAACATCACAACCTGTAGGTACACACCATAAAACTAAACATAAAATAACACTATCTTAAACAAAACATTGACAAAAACATAAATACTTATCTACTCTACAATCCCGTGAGTGGCCAGCTCTTGGGAGAAATTTGTCTTTTAACTCAGATCACATTTAATTATTTCCACAGCAACATAGTAACTCCACTCATATCTTCATAACTCAAAGGGAAATACTCAGAATAATACTATTTGTATTCATGAAAATATTGCAAAACATAACTCTTTCATTATTTGCCAAAAAGAGATTGATATTCATTCTTTCCACAGTATGATATATATCCATGTTTTGAGCAACTAACTAAAATTTAACTATTACAAACTCCTATATTCCAGATGGCAGTAAAATGCCATTTGAAAAAGTCTTATAACAGAAAAACAAAATTTCAACTATTGATATCTTTATGGTATAAAACATATAAAAGGCTCTAAGTGGAGCCATAATGTCTTAGATAACCAACAGAAATAAACAAAATTAAAAGAGTCTCCAATCAATGCACGCCTAAAATTTTTGGCACCCTCAACTTCCAACACACTTGACCTCAGCTTCTTGAACTCCACTCCTCTCGTAGGCCATGCATTAATCTTGCACAATTACTCAACTCTACATACCATTATATCAACATTTAATAGCTAATTTCAATCAATTTAGGAAATAAAGATTTGTACAACATTTAATTAAAAATGGATAAATATTACTTCTAAAAAAAAATTGGCCGAGCTAGGGTGATTGGGCAATGCAAAAAGGTTTATTTGTTTTATCAAAGGAATGAGGTTGTTTATACCTCATTAGGAGCCCTTGTTGATCCAAATTGCATAACCAACATCACTATGGAGGAGTTCCTCTATTAAAACAATTTGATGCAAGAAACTTATGAACATACTGACATGATGATGAAAACACATAATGGAGCTCTTATCCCATCTTTAGGGAAGATTTCCTTAGTGGTCCGAGTGTTTGACAAAGCCTTGGAAAAATCATTTGGCATTATCTTGATATATGATCTCTTCCGTGTGAAACTAGGCTATCCATGGCTCAAGGATATGAACACTATTCCTTCAACAATACATAAATGCTTAAAATTCAATCACCATGGGAGTACACATACCATTCACCATGGTCGATGGCAACCTATGGTTACTTAAAAGAATGTCATCCTTGATTAATTTTGGCCGAAACCTACTAAAGAACCTGAACCTGTAAGCATAAAAATCACGCACAGCCTCCACAAGGATCCCTATGATGATATATGATCCTTGTCATGTACATGTAAGTGTGAAATAATGTCCTCTAATAAGAAAACCTCTTGGTGACATGTCATTTCTTTCGTCTTGTGTTGTTTCTTCTTTTTTGTTTTCCCTCTCTCTTTGTCGTCGATGCTTTTCGACACGTTTGCGACACTTGTTGATTTTCATTTTCTAAGCTTTTAACCCTATTCCTAAGCCGTGTATGCATCTCGTAGGTGAATTTTCACCTTTCCCCTATGTTTTTCATCTTCTCCACCCCCTAGAAGCCTTTTAGAGGTCCCTCGGATCCATCTCCCATTTTCAGTTTTCAGTTTCACTCAACCAATCCAAATCTCCCCCTATTATTTTCAGATCTCCTGCTGGGAGATCCTACTTCACAAGTGAAGATTTGGATTCTTGCACATGATTGTCCTGTTTCTAGAGGCAGATCCCCTCCTTTTCATCTCCTCTACCATCGCCCATCATGCATTTCCTCCCAAACCCCTTTCTTTCTAGATCTCCCACAGGGCGACCCTCAAAATGCAGGATCTCCCCCCGGGCGACCCAGGGTCGCCCACCAAGTGACCCATGGGTGACCCTACTGGTGAAAAGGATGACCCATGGATGACCTTTTTGCATTCCTAGCCATGGAAAAACTCAAGTTTCTAACTCAAAATAGTTCTGTTTTTTCTCATTTTTCTTCCAATTCACATGATTTTTAATGCCTAATTTGGAGTTAACTATTTCATGCACCCACACATGCATAATTAACTTCATTTGATCTAAATTTAACAACTCATTCTCTTCCATGCACTCTTCTAACTCCATTTCTTCTCTAGTGATAAGCTATTATTGAATTATCACTCCCAAATTAAATGAGTTCATTGGGTAATCAGTCTAATTCACTCCCTAATCAATCATTGTTAACAATTCAATCAATTGAGTTAACATCTCAATCAATTCCATTCTTCCAACCTATAAATACCCCCTCCCTCAAGCATAAAGGGAGGCAAATTCATTGTGCACACAACTCTTGCTAAGTTTTTTCTCTCTAATTAGCATTCTCATGCTCACATAGGACGAAGGTACATTTTATTTGTTCATTGTTCATCAAGATTTCACATAAATCTCTTCAAGCATTGCTACGCTACTTCAATCAAGCCATTGTGCTCATCAACAACTCACATTGAGCTCATTTCGTAAAGCTTCCAAATCTTATTTTGCTTCTTTGTGTTGTCTTGTCACCAAGAGGTCTTCCCACTGCATCAAGAAGATACGAGGTTGCCATCAAGGATCTCTGAGGGTAGTGGGGGCTCACAAGTCTTCTTTAATTTTAGGTTCCTCTATGCTTTTGTCAATTAGTAGTAATTAGAAAATTGAAATTGCTCTTGGGATTGGTAATTTATTACTTTTTCCTTGATAGAATAGTCAGATCTAGTATCTTAGAAGTAATTTGCATTCATAGTTTAATTCAATTACTTGCAATTTCCTTTTCTAGATTAAATCATTTCAAAACATTCAAGAACCCCAAAAACATAGAATAATTGCATTAGGTAAAATTCATTCTAAATTGCATTCATATTTCCTTTCCTAGATTAAAAAGCATCTTTATTTCCAAAAATACCAAAAAAAGTACAAAAACAAGTTTTGCATGTCATATAGTTTCATTCATAAAAATATTGAAAAGAACAAAAACATTAGAAATTTCGATACATTGCAAACCCTTGATACCATCACAAGGTCAACCACAATCAACTATTTGGTCAAACCCTTGATATCATCACAAGGTCAACAAAAGTCAATGCACAACTAAACCTTAGGTCAACTCAAAACCCTAAGTCAAAACCCTATGTCTCACCTCCTCTTGACTGGCTACTTCCATGAGAGCGAGAGTTACATGGCAGTTTGACCTATGGAAAGGAGGGAAGGGTCCATGTGCGTGCCAAAATCTGACTCAACAACCCCAGGCAACCAAAGTCTTGATTTTAAGCATACATATTTTGGTGAACCTGATGTGAATTACATAATCTTTTGGTTTTGTACTTTGTGTTCCCATTACATCACAATTTAAACATTCAATGCTTGAAAATAAAAATCATCGAAACATTTTCACTTTAATCTTCATAGCTACTTCTGCTACTTCAACTTTTGTTACCTTTGCCGTCATCTATTCCATTTATTCTGTGGTATCTATGGCACCACTGAATATGATAGAACCTAACTTAAACCAAGGGAATATTCCCTCAAGAGAACTAGAAACTCCTTCTTTCGATAGGTATGTGCTGCCACATCCAGATGCACTAATCACCAACTGCTATGTAATATCCCATGCCAAACAGTTTTTAAAGATTTAATATATAAAGGCCGACTTCATACAAAACTAGGTTGACTTCATTATGGATGACCTCTGTGAACAATGTCTATGGAAACAATCATGATTTAAATATATAAGGCCGATCAAGATAAGAGCACTCATACGATAATCTCTACTTTTGGCATACCTTCCTCAAGATAGAGAGATAATCTATTTAAAAAGGTAGAAATATATAAATCTTAACTACATACGTTAAAGTGCTAAAAAGACAATGATTGGGAATGGATCAAAGAGATTAATAATGTATAAAGATGCAATAAATGTGTGCAGCAAATTAGTTTGAAGAAATTTAGATTAAGGGCAGCGATCAAGGTAAACAAAGGGTCATGCCATTCCAAAGGATGCCTCTCTTCATGGAGGCAAAAGGGTATAAGAGGAAAATTAATTATGATCAAGGGAGCATGGGGATGAAACTCTACAATATAAATGTGGAGGAATAAGGAGGATCTGATAAAATATATGTATATATCTGAATCAAGCAGAAAGCATCATAATTACTGGAGCATTCGACTCATAAATAAAAGCTATTGTGATATTTATATAATACAGTTCAGATCTATAGGTTAGACATGTATTCAAGTCACCATGCTTATTGTGCAATCAAATAAATATTGTGAATATGTCAGCTTTGAATATATATAAGTAATTTATTGTTATTTATAATAATCCTCCATCATAGGAGTGAAGGACATATAGACTGAGGCTACGCAGCCCTTCCATACCCCCTAAGGCCAGTTTAGAGGCAATCTAATCTATACCCCTACCATACCCCTCGTAAGGGCTGGTATGGAGCAGCTGAACATGAGAATTGCCATGTCCCCCCGTAAGGGCCTATATGGAGTCATCGTGTACCAAGGAATGTCATGTCTTCACCACTATGATGGAGTGGAATTCATGAATGCAACTTCATCACAATAAGTAATAAATAAATCTATGTGATTATTGTTTATACACAAGGTGATATTATCTAACCCTTGTATTCCAAGAGTTATATATATATATGTTTCCTATGTTATGATTGTAGATTTAGGGCACAAGAATGATGCAAATTGAAAGTAATTTAAATGGTAACTCTGAAACCCTAACCCTAACTTGGGGTATTTGAATTTATTGAGGTAAAATTAGTATTGATCTAATAGGGGACATTACAAATGGTATCAGAGCATGTTCCTGCTAGCCTGTGGGACATACCTATTGTAACCACCATTCAATTAGAATTAACTATTCAAAGTAGGCCAATATTGCATTTCTATAGGAGTGTGCTTCTATGTGTATGCTTTTTAACATATGTTCATGTGAATACTTTGTGTATTACATGAATTTGCGTGTATGCTTCATACTCATATGTATACTCGGTGACCTTGGGATGGTGGACGGGTCCATGGTGTAGCATGGGATGCACTGAATCCCTTTCCCAAGTGTTCGGTGGTATACTTACATGTATTAATTCAACTTACGGGTATCCATTCCTTATGAATTATGTGTATTCGAGTGTATACTCTATGATTTTGTAATTGTACTCGAGTGTATACTCTATGACCTGTAATTGTATTCGAGTGTATACTCTATGACTTTGTATTTGTATTTGAGTGTATACTCTATGACTTTGTAATTGTATTTGAGTGTATACTCTATGACTTGTACTTGTATTTGAGTGTATACTCTGTGACTTGTATTAGTATTTGAGTGTATACTCTACGACATGTATTTGTATTCGAGTGTATACTCTATGACTTGTAATTGTATTCAAGTGTGTACTCTATGACTTGTATTTGTGTTCGAGTGTATACTCTATGACTTTGTATTTGTATTTGAGTGTATACTCTATGACTTTGTATTTGTATTAAGAGTGTATATTCCATGACTATGTACTTCATGACTATGTATTCGAGTGTTTACTCTATGATTTTGTATTCAAGTGCATACTTCATTTGAGTGTATACTCTATGACATTGTATTCAAATGTATGCTTCATGACTATGAATTCAAGTGTATACTCTATGACTTGTGTACTCTATAATTTTGTATTCAAGTGCATATTTCATTTGAGTGTATACTTCATGACCTTGTATGTTCAAGTGTATACTACATGACTTATGTGTGCTCAAATGCATACTCCATGATCAAGTGCACACTTCATACTTCATATTTTGTATTACATGCGTATCCTTTGTATGCTTCATGCTTTGTGTATTCAAGTGTATACCTTGTGATTTATGTATTCAAGTGCATTCAAATATATACCTTACGAATTATGTGTACTCAAGTATATACTTTTGTGTGTATTCAAGGGTATACTTTGTGACTTATATATTCAAGTGTATTCTTTACAACATACATTCATGTGCATACCTTGTGACTTGTAGTCATACCTTGCGAATTATGTGTATTTATGTGAACACTTTATGACTCGTGTGTGCACTTGGTGACTTTGTGTATTCATACTTTGTGGCTTACATGTATTACACTTTTTTTAACTCTGTGTACTTACAAGTGTACTTCATGACTTATGCATGCTTCATGTATTACGTGCATTCACATATATGGTTCATGCTTCTTGTGTGTACTTTCTATAGTGAATACTTGGTGACTTATGTGTATTCATACTTGTGACTTACGTGTATTCATTATAACTTGTGTTCATGTGTATACTTTGTGACTTGTGTGCATGTGAACACTTTGCAACTTATGTAGGTATACTTTGTGACCGGCATATACTTCATGATTTATGTATATTCAAGTGTATACTCTGTGACTCATGTGTATGACTTATATGCTCAGTGGCTTACTTGTATTCAAGTGTATACTTTGTGACTTGCATGTATGCTCCATGACTTATGTATTTTCATGCATGTATGCTTTGCGACTTATGTGACTCATGTACATACTTCATGTATTTACGTGTGTGTTTCACATTTCATATCTTATGTATATGCATATGAATACTTCATATACTTCATGCTTCATGTACTATATGTATTCATGCGTATACTTTGTACTTCATGCTTTGCATCCTACATGAATCATGCTTAATGTGTTACATGCGTATGCTTCATGTTGGTGTATTACATGCATATATTTTTACTTTGTGTATCAAGCGTATGCTATATGTTTCAAGTATTACATGCGGATACTTGTGTATTATACACTATGTTCATGCTTCATGCTTTGTATACTTTTGTGTATTATGTGTACGTTCCATATTCCATAATATTTGTGTATGCTTCATGCATTACACTTGGTGTTCTACATGTATACTTCATATATCACATGTATGATTTATGTTTCACATATAATTATGTATTCCATGTATCTATGTATATGCTTCATACATGTATACCTCGTGTATCACATACACTTCATATAAATTACGTATATTTATCTATATGCTTCACACTTTGTGTAACACGTATGCTTCATGTATTACGTGTGCTTCATGTCTGGAGTTTATTCGACAAATTTACTCCATGTGTGTTTAAGATTACTTTATGTTTAATGGAAATGCCAAACCTATCAAAACTTTATTGTCAAACACTTCTTGAATTGATAAATCCCCAAATGGGGGTACAAGGATAAATTAATTCATTGGCATCATCACTCACCTATCCTTCAAGAAATCAAATAATCAAAATATCTAAAAATATTTCCAAGGAGGGAACAATCATAACAACTCAATATAGTTAATGATAGAATCTAACGATCTAACTTAACCATAGAAACTCACATTGCTATCAAGAAAACTTAGGCATATATAAAGATACAAAGATGAATTAAGATTATCTTTCAAGCCTCAAGATAAGCATATTGAGATATCATCTTGGCCTAGGATCATCAATCTCTTAAAAACCAACAATTCAATCCTTTAGAAACCTACAATTTGAACTCTTAAGAGATATTACGAGAAATATTGGAAATCTATCATAAGATATATTCATCAAGCCTCTGGAAGGATGAACATAATTAAGAATAGACTATTCTATTTCCTTCGGAACAAGATCAAATATATAATCAAATGATCTATCTGACACTCATTACAACCAGGTCCATAACACATATGGTCAATCTTGAAAATTGACTTAATGAACTTTGTAGATCATTTCATCCAAGGGCTTAAGTCCCCTTTCTTGATTAGAGTAATGTAGAGTTACAACAAAGTTGCTAATAAGCATATACAAAGTTACAAATTCCCAGATCAGAAATGAAAGAAAGGATTATGAGGACATACCATGATACTCCATGAGAGGGTCATCAAGACTACTCTAGAATATACAAATTAGTAAGACCGAAAAGATATATTAGAAAAGAACATTGCATTTGAGGTCATAGATGTGTCTCATGCTAATATAGGAGAAATTCTTGGACTCAAAGATATCCATGTGCAACAATTGGGCCAAATTAGTTTCCTCTCCCTAAGATGAGAGAAACTTGTCTTAAGTTAGGGACCTTGCCAGTTACCAACTCTTGGTTTTGTTGTTGAGAGATATTGGGATTCTAGTAACTCCAAGAGCATCCTAGTGTGTAATTAGTTTAGGACAAGCAATCCTAGGTAGGGTGGACTGTAATATCCCCTACCAAATAGTTTTTAAAGATTTAATTTATAAAGGCCAACTTCATACAAAAGTAGGTTGACTTCATTATGGTCAACCTCTATGAACAATGTCTATGGCAATAATCATGATTTAAATATTTAAGGCCAATCAAGATAAGAGCACTCATATGATAATCTCTACTTTTGGCATACCTTCCTCAAGATAGAGAGATAATCTATTTAAAAAGGTAGAAATATATAAATCTTAACTACATACGTCAAAGTGCTAAAAAGACAATGATTGGGAATGGATTAAAGAGATTAATAATGTATAAAGATGCAGTAAATGTGTGCAGCAAATTAGTTTGAAGAAAATATGATTAAAGACAGAGATCAAGGTAAACAAAGGGTCATGCCATTCCAAAGGATGCCTCTCTTCATGGAGGCATAAGGGTATAAGAGGAAAATGAATTATGATCAAGGGAGCATGGGGATAGAACTTTACAATATAAATGTGGAGGAATAAAGAGGATCTGAGAAAATATATGTATATATCTGAATTAAGAAGAAAGCATCATAATTACTAGAGCATTCGACTAAGAAATAAAAGCCATTGTGATATTTATATAATACAGTTCAGATCTACAGGTTAGACATGTATTCAAGTCACCATGCTTATTGTACAATCAAAGAAATATTGTGAATATGTCAGCTTTGAATCTATATAAGTAATTTATTGTTATTTATAATAATCCTCCATCATAGGAGTGAAGGATAGATAGACCGAGTCTATGCAGCCTTTCCATACCCCCCTAAGGCCAGTTTGGAGGCAATCTGATCTGTACCCCTGCCATACCCCCTGTAGGGGCTAGTATGGAGTCCATGTATGACAACTTGAACCTGCCAAGCCCCCTTAGGGCTAGTATGGAGGAGCTGAACATGAGAACTGCCATGTCCCCCATAAGGGCCTGCATGGAGTTATCATGTACCAGGGAATGTCATGTCTTCACCACTATGATGGAGTAGAATTCATGAATGTAACTTCATCACATTAAGTAGTAAATAAATCTATGTGATTATTATTTATACGCAGGGTGAATTATCTAACCCTTGTATTCCAAGAGTTATGTTTGTATATATATATATGGATATATACATATATATATATATAATTTAGGGTAAAATTTAGATTTGTTCAGTTTAGTGTTCAAATCCTCCTTTCACCTAATACATTCAAGGACCTTCGGATCGAGTGGCTGAGCACTAACAGGTCTTTGGTCACTTACAAATGTAGGGAAGCTTGGATTAGGATGTTTGATTGTTAATTTTCCTTCTCTTATGCTCAATTACACATCAAAACCCTAATTATGCAAATACGACAATAAACAAATGAATTACGGGAAATGCCTCTACATAAAACTATAAAATTACAAATGACTATGTACCTATTTTTGGGGTTCCAAGGTGGAAAAGTCAGGGACAAAAGAGCGAGCGCCCAAGTCTAGTGCCCTACTTTTTTTCAGAATCTGTGGACAAGATTTGCAACCTATTCCTACTGCACCAAAGGTTTTTCCATCACAAAACTTTGAGGACTAATGAGTGGGTGCCTGAGTCCAAGCGGTTGTTTCTTTCACTGATCTACAATTATAACACTCCAATATGCCCTCTTGCAACTTTACTTTGTTTGCATCATCAACCTGTAACCTGCAATCATAAAAACTTTAGGAGGGGGTTGTGGTGTTTATGAGCTTGCCTCAGTCAAGCCCTGGAAGGACACTTAAGTCTTCCAAACACCATTGTTAGATAAAGAGTGCATGCCTAGGGAGGTAGAGGCAAAAACTAAATGAACAATGATCACAAACACAATATAATGTCACCTTATAGTGAAGATCTCATGGGAGGAAGATTCTCTTCATTCCATGATGAAATGGATGCTCAAATCTACAAACAAAAACACATAGACGACACAAATCTGCTCTTGCAACACAATCAAAGCCTTGAATCACCTTAAGAATGCATAAAGATCACAATTGCCCTCTAGTTTACAAATGAATGTCTAAACATGCTTTTATATGCAACTACAAATACTCTCACCAAGATTTTCATAATTCAAACTTACCGTGTCGGCATAGGACCCAAAAATTGGGATTGCCCCACAATAGGGCAGGACTACGGCGCAGGTGCCAAAGTCCTTCCCCCCTATTTTGGGCAAGGTTAAGCACAAGGGGTCCTCCTAGGTCCCATTTGTCATGTTACCTAGGGCTCATTCCATCGGGATGCCAAATTATGATGCAAGATGTCCTAAATGCACACTACAGACCTGGGGGCTAAACCTTATGAGGGAAAAGCCCCCAAGGGGACATTTTTCGATGTTACATTTAGCCCCCACTTTAATGTATGTATAAACATGAGGCCAACACATGCATTAAAGTATGGTCACAAACATAGCAAACATGCCAAGCACGAAGAAGACACACCAATCACATAGAAGACAATAACAGGCATGCAAAACACGGAGAAGATAGTTACAGTCATGCAGAACATGGAGAATATAGTAAATGCATAGAAGACACATTAATTCATGGAAGAAATGCATGATTTCTTTTCTTTTCTTTTTCTCATATATATGAAATGTAGATGCAAGTACTGGAAAGTAAACAAACCTCCCATAATATAGGATGCACTCATCACGCAGGTCTTTATACTATATATATGAGGCAACAGATACACCAAACAAAGCAAACATGCCAACACACACACTTTGAAGACACAGAGAAAACACGACAGACAAGCGATGGTGTGTTCCCTATTTATAGGCTCATCACCATCTTAGGCACATTATAGGTACACACTGACGATTGGGCTTCGCCACAACAATTGCCAAAGACATGCTTAAGGGTTGAGTTAGTCACAGAACTGCTCCCCACCTCTGTAGAGGACTTTCGAAAATGACAGGATGATGTAATCTGCTCTGAGAAATACACCATCCCCACCTCCACATAGGGCTTAAGAAAAAGGATATAGGTGATATCCCACATCCGCAGAGGGCTTATATGATTGATTGATTGATTGCAAACAAACTCAGGATATAGGAGGCACTCATCGGGCAGGTCTTTAAACTGCACCTGAGGACAAACACATTGCTAACATCTGTAATATATAGCTTACCTTATATTCCCCCACCTTAAGGTGGTTGATATCATGCATCGATATCAAGCACGTTAAGGTAGGAAGAAAACACACAATGGAACACAGACTCTTGCAAAGCCCATGCCCCCCAGAGGTGACATGTACTTTACGATCACCAAATGTTCCCACAAACACATCCCTACAAGAAACATGTTAGTGTCTACAACATCATGATGAACAACAACATCAATGCATATGATTAACCACACAAAGAGACAAGGTTATACTACAAATTTCAGAATTTGAGGATAACCGTGGGGCTATATCATGAATCTCTTCGAATCGAGTACCACCAAGGCTAGATTCAAAGACAAACAAAGGTGCATAGAGCAGAAGTCTTGTTAAGGTTTGTAAATGAGATAAAATATCATCAAATTCACTACGTGGAAAGCACGAGTGCTTCCACTAGCCAAGCGTCAGATAAGATATACAACCTGATCATCATATTAGGAACTAAGTCCATTTTTTGATTGCTCTTGAAAGGGACACTAGGTTTGCATCAGTATAAATGTTTGTCATCATCCACCCGCTAGATAGAAACACTAGAGGAAGGGAAACAATAAATAAGAGAGCAGAAACAAGTGGCTTAGGGATAGTCACATAGGAGGCTACCCCTAGTCACCAACCGCAATGCTATGTCCGTAAGACACAACACACAATAATAAAATTAGAGAGAGAGGCAATATAGAAGAATGATGATACAAATAGAAGAAGGTCACAATAGAGGTGGTCTCTTGGTATCCCAGACCTTACAAGAGAATCAAGGGTCATCCCAGAAGGTCTAAACAACATATAACATATCACAGGGGAAGCACATCATGAGAGAGATAAAGGGTTAGAGATACTTACCTGTAGCACCATCATTAAGAACATATATGTCTAGGATATCTCTCATGTTGTTTTGATATTGTATTAAGTTTAGGATGACAAGAGGCTTTCTTTTCTTTAAAAGGATTATATCCAATACTGCGTGAGTAATGTGTTGAAGTAGATTCTATAGGTACTCTAATTCCTTATTGGTTTACACCACATCCCTTACCTACATAGTCATTATGTTTGTACAAAATTTGAAATCCATGACCATATAGAGAGTCCAGTTCCTTAGAAGAAGGTGAGGCCTCATAGGTATCATAATTTGTAGTATAAGTGAGAGTATTGTCTTTATTTTCAACCAAGGAGACATTATTTTTCTTAGGTGTTTCAAAAGATTTCTTAGATGAGATCGATGCTACTTTTGATGTATTGAGGTTATTAAGTTTACATTCTCCTACATCGCAAGGATTAAAATCTAATGAACCCCAATCGTCACCAACAAGTGCATTCGATGGTTGAGAGTCTTGCACAACATTAGTCATTGATGGATCACCTTGCATATTGTTTAATCTCATATGGTTGTAAACTAGTTTTTGCTTTTCAATATGTAAACAGTTATCTGGTTCATGATCATTATGAATAGTATGAAATTTACCTTTGAATATAAATTTGATTGAATGATGCAGGGTGGAAGGGACTGCCCCCAATGCATGAATCCAAGGTCTACCAAGAATCATGTTGTAAGATAAAGAACAAGGCATGACATGAATCAAGGTAGGCATAATCACAGGTCCCACTTGTATAGGTAAAGTTATAGAGCTGACAGAATGTCGTCCAATATTGTCAAAACCATGGATACTTAACGATTTTGGCTTGATGGCAGATATATCAACTTTAATCTTATGTAATAAGTCAATGCCACAAACATTAAGAGCTGATCCATTATCAATCATAACTCTCTTAAGAAATGTTTTGTTTATTGTGACAAAGATTACAAGAGGATCATATTAGTTTTGAACTTCAATTGATGGTAATTTCTGTGGTTGAAAGAGAATATATATTTTTTTCATATGCATACTATCCAATATGGCTGCTACATCATTAGGCTTAGCAGTAGGTGGGACAATCACCTTTTACAAAGCTTCTTGGAGCATTCCATGGTATGTAGGCGATGTTTGTATTAAATCCCAGAAAGAGATCTTAGCCAAAGTAGCGCAGAGCTATTCGACAAGATCATACTCTTAACAACTTTTATGAGTAAGACGAGGTGGTGGAGAGAGCATAGGTTGAGAACATGGAAGAGAGACAGGCACATGCGGTGCTTGCTTACTCTGCTTGTTATTATGGGTGTTGTATGTGTGAGCAATCACATTGTGGTGCAGTTGTTGTAACACATTTTGAATTCCTTGACTTGGTTGAGCAATTTGTTGTGCATATTTATAAATGTAATCGAGAAGTCTAGGTGGTTGTTGAGCACCTTGGACAATAATCACCAGTTTTAAGCAAGAGGGTGCACTAAGTGCCCCTCGAACAATCATTTTAGGAATATTGCTATGAAGTCTGTTAACGATTATTGAATTAACATTGTTTACCTCTTGATTACACCCGATATCTATCCCCAAAGGATTTAATGTGAGAGACCTTTTATCATCCACTAATGCTACATCTTGGCCAGGGAGAGCAATGGGATGAGAGAAAGGTACATCAACATCATACTCTGTGGTAAAAAAGGGCTTTTCACTCTCATCTTTCACATGAGTATTCCTAGAGATGAATTTGGTTAAATCTTCTAATATCAAAGGATATGCTCCTATGAGTAAAGTGAATCTACTAAAATCATGTGTATAACAAAGTAATTGCAACTCATATGTAGAACAAATAGAAGCGTCAATACCACTAATATAAGCTATGTGTTCTAGAATATGAGCATTCTCATTAGTGAAATTAGAGAAATTTTCAAAATCTAGGATATACTCATGCAAAGATTTCAGAGATGAATAACATGAAGATTCCATAATGAAATTCAAAATCATATTTTAACAATTTTCCAAAAGTATGCAAAAGACTAGTGCAAACTATATGCAAAAATGATCTTAAAATGCTTGATTTTTTTATACTTTTCAATGCAAATATATGAAAGAAAAGGTATTGTAAGGAAATTGATCAGGGGTAGGAAATAATATGTCTGATATCAGTCAAATACAGAAATAAGATCCTTTACAACACACTTTTGATGTAAATCTAAGATGACGACAAGTGAAAATATAGTGAAAATCTGCTAAAATATGCGATTTTTTCACCAAATCTCAATGCGAAAGAGCATGACAAAGGGTGTTGTGAGGAAAATGATGATGGAAATAAAATTATATCATTAATAACAGCCACTTGGTGCCAAAATATATGTCACAACACACTTTTAGAGCCACTCAAGGTCAAACCCTAGTGAAAATGTAGCTAAAATAGGTAATTTTTCACAGTTTTTCACTTCCAAGACCTAGCCAAATGGGTTTTGTAATGAATTTTAGGTGGTGTATAAAATAATAACAATTATATCAGTTACCTCAATCCATAAAATTTGTCACAACACACTTGGAGTGCAAACTAGGCCAAACCCTAGCGCAAAAATAGCAAAAATATGTAGTTTTTCACCAAATTTTCAATACAAGAAGCCAATAAAAAGGTGTTGTGAAGATTTTTAGGAGGGGAAGAAAATAATTACCCTGATAACAGTGAATTAGTGAAAAAATACCCTTCACAACATGCCTATGGTGCAAATTTAGAGAGTTGATAAGGCCAAATCTAGTGAAAATTAATGTTTTTCAAGCCCTAGGTTTGAGATCTTGACACAAAATGCTATATGAGTGTTTTGAAGTGTGATTTATAATGAAAATTAAGTGTACTTAAATCTGAAAATGAATTCCAAGGTATAATATGCAAAATGCAAGTGCAAATTTAATGAGAATGCATGAAAATTGCTAGTTTTTTGTTGAAATTTTCTATGCAAAAATGTAAACATTTGAAATCTAAATGCAAATTTACACTAAGATGAAAGAATAAAGTAAAATGAAAGTTTGAATGAGTCTCTAAAATTAGTAGAAAAATCTGAAAGAAGATTTTTCCTACTAACCCTAGATTTTGGAATTACTAGGTTATATGAAAATTGTCAAAATTTATACAAAACCCTAGCAATTATATGATGAAAATGCAAAGCAAATTATTGAATTTTTATAATTTTCTGTAGTTTATATCAGATATGATTAAAAAAAATAATGAATTAGGAAAAATTAGAATGAATTGATGCAAATTAGTAACCTATATGAAAAATGCAAGTTAGGGTTACCAAATTTTTCCAAATTTTGCAAATTTTTCAATTTTTTTTGTGATTTTCTCAATGCAATAAGATGAATGTCTATATGAATGAATGGAAAAAATCCAAATGTGAAGACAAACACTCAGTAAGTTGATATTAAGTCCAAAAACATGGGTTCACCAAAATGTTTAGGATAAAATTTAGATTTGTTTAGTTTAGTGTTCAAATCCTCCTTTCACCTAATACATTCAAGGACCTTGAGATCAAGTGGAAGAGAACTAATAGGTCCTTGGTCACTTACAAATGTAGGGAATCTTGGATTAGGATGTTTGATTGTTAATTTTCCTTCTCTTATGCTCAATTACACATCAAAACCCTAATTATGCAAATACGGAAACAAATAGATGAATTACAGGAAATGCCTCTACAAGAAACTGTAAAATTACAAATGAATGTGTACTTGTTTTTGAGGTTCCAAGGTGAAAAAGTTAGGGACAAAAGAGCGGGCACCCAAGTCTAGTGCCCTGCATTTTGTCAGGATCCGCGGACAAGATCTGCAACCTGTTCCTACTGCACCGAAGGTTTTTCCATCATGAAACTTTGAGGACTAATGAGAGGGAACCTAAGTCCAAGTGGCTATTTCTTTCACTGATCTACAATTCTAACACTCTAATATGCCCTCCTACAACTTTACTTTGTCTACATCATCAAGCTGTAACCTACAATCATAAAAACTTTGGGATGGGGTTGTGGTGTTTAGGAGCTTGCCTCAGTCAAGCCCCAAAAGGACACTTAAGTCTTCCAAACACCTTTGTTAGATAAAGAGTGCATGCCTAGGGAGGTAGAGGCAAAAACCAAATGAACAATGATCACAAACACAATATAATATCACCTTGTAGTGAAGATCTCATGGGAGGAAGATTCTCTTCATTCCATGATGAAATGGATGCTCAAATTTGCAAACACAAACACATAGACCACACAAATCTGCTCTTGCAACACAATGAAAGCCTTGAATCACCTTGAGAATGCATAAAGATCATAATTTCCCTCTAGTTTACAAATGAATGTCTAAACATGCTTTTATCTGCAACTACAAACACTCCCACCAAGATTTTCATAATTCAAACTTACTGTGTTGGCATAGGACCCAAATAACGGTCACAAGCTGACACCAAAAAAATGGGACTGTCCCAAAATATGGTAGGACTAGGGCACAGGTGCCCAAGTCCTTCCCCTCTATTTTGGGTAGGGTTAAGCACAAGGGGTCCTCCTAGGTCCCATTTGTCATGTTACCTAGGGCTCATTCCGTTGAGATGCCAAATTATGATGCAAGATGTCCTAAATGCACACTAAAGACCTGGGAGCTAAACCTTATGAGGGAAAATCCCCCAAGGGGACATTTTCCAATGTTACATATATATGTTTCCTATGTTATGATTACAGATTTAGGGCACAAGAATGATGCAAATTAAAAGTAATTTAAATGGTAACTCTAAAACCCTAACCCTAACTTGGGGTATTTGAATTTATTGAGGTAAAATTAGTATTGTTCTAATAGGGGACATTACATTCTATGACTATGAAGATTCAAATTATGAACAAGATCAAAGAGAATCTAGGTGTTCTCTATCTTTCAACAACCCTAATTGGGAAAACAATTTGGTCATACCAAATGCGCCACATAAAGATAGGAAGGTAAGGTCAGAAATACATCAATCTGATCAACCTTCCACAAGCACATCAAGTACTCATCTTGATGAGGAAGTCAAATGACTAGAAAGACACTTGGAAGCAGTAAAAGATGCTCAAGAGGCATTAAGGGTTGTCTTACGAGAAGAACAAAGAGAAAATGTTGCACGAGAAGAAGTATACCACCATGACCATACTTAGAGAGAAAATCTTAGAAACAAGGAAACACCTAGAGTTGCCACTCCTACAGACTTAATCATGACTCTAGTGCAAAGGATTAGAATCTTGGAAGCAAAACAAGTTGCTCCTGAAAGAAGACAAAAGTCCCATGATGACATTGGAATTGAACAAAAGTAGGGGGCATCTCAAAATCCCCCTATCTCAACTGCTATTCGTGAAATGCCAATAACGACACATGTCTGAATGGGAACCCTCTTGTTCAAAACAACCTAGTAGTGTTGGTAAATCCAACAAATCAAACAATGGGTTATCAAAACACACCAATAGGGTTAGTGCTATCAATCCCTCAATCTCAAAGCACCTTTCTCAGAACATATCTTGAGTATTTGAAAGAACCTCTTGATCAAAACATAAAGAACATGTAATTACCTCAACCATTGCCTAATCTCCCAAAATTCAAAGGAGAAGGAGATCCAAACTCTCATATTAAGGCTTACACCCTTGCGATAAGAGAACTCCTCTCTTGGGATGGGGTTGTTGTCAAAATCTTTGCAAAAACTCTCAAAGGAATAGCTCTGGATTGGTACTATCATTTGCCAGAAGCTTCAATTCATTCGTTTAGACAACTAATCAGAGAGTTTGTCATGGTATTTGACATGAAAAAACTCATCAAAATAGGGATCAGATAATTCCTCACCATGAAGCAAGAACCAAATGAATCCATAGCCCATTTTGTGACTAGATGGAGGCAAGTATTCTATTCCTCAATTAGTGCCCCGAATATGGACCATCATGAACTATGCAATCTTTTCTTACACATCTTGAACAAGGATATGAGAGAAGACATTCAAAAATTACCATACAGATCCTATGAAGAAGCATTGGAAAGTGCTTTGAGGATAGATCCAACAGCCATTGACAATGGTAGAAAAGTTTATGGGTTAAACAAAAAGTTAAAAAAAGAAGAGATAGGGAACAACACTCCTATCATCAAAATTCTTAAGAACAACAGAAATGTAACCATAGACGGGGTAACAGATCAACCCCCAATCAAGAAGGTAAGAGATGATTACAATGGGAGAGACTACTATCCTCCTAATATCAATGTGATTGACTGACCTAGAAACAATGGATACTATCCTAGGGACAATTACCAAAGTTGGAACCGCAATGGACATGGAAATGATGGAAGATATGAGAGGCCCCCATATGAGTACAACCAATTTTGTTCTTTTCATAGAACAAGGGGGCATATCACAAAATCCTATAGAGAATATAACTGATTTATAGTGAGGTTGCCATAAGACCAATAGCGGTTATTCATAGAAATGTTCTTGAACCTACAGGAAGTCACACTAGATAACAAGGGCACAAGACAAACTCAAGCCCCAATAGCCCCGCAAAATGCCAACATAAGAATCTATCAAGACCCATTTCCCACGCATAAGGATACAAAGACATCGAACCAAAATGAAGTAGACCAAGGTAGCAACACTGGCATCCCACCACAACTAGAATAGAAAGGTGAAGCTAGGATTATGGGATTAGTCAAGATTCTACACAATGAAGAAGAGGAAGATCACAAGAAGGAAAAATGAACAAATTGAAGTATATGAGAGTGTCGTTTCGATAGTGGAACCAATACCAACTCTAATTGAACCTTATGAACTTATCAAGGATCTAAAGAAGATATATGCTCACATTTCATTTATTAACCTACTCAGAAACTCCCCTTCACATCACTCAGCATTACTAAAAGCCATAAGGTTAAAATACCTTGACCAAATTACACCACCACCTAGTGAGCAGATCAATCATGTGGACTATGGCATAAGCCCACCAAACTCGAAACTCAAGGATCTAGGGTTCTTCTTTGACTTAAATCAAATGCCTTTTGAGGTTGAGTTAACCAAGAAAGGAGACCTTGCGTTATACTTACAAGTTTGGATCTATGATACTTGCATTAAATGAACTTTAATTGATGATAGAGTTGTAGTGAACATAGTTTCATTCTCCCTTTTAGAGAGAATGGGTTATGGGCACATGAATATCACCACTTCATGGGACACCCTGAGTGGGTACAATAACCTAAAGGCTACTATGATATGGAAGATCATGCTCCGTGTGACTCTAGGGCCTAAGACTATCCCAACAACATTTTACATCATCGACAAGGACATGAGATACAATTTACTCCTTGGCAGGTCTTGGATCCATAGGATGAAAGCCATACCATCAACATTATTTCAAGAAGCTCAATTCTTACACTTAGAGAAGGTATACATTGTAAAAGGGGATCCAAAACCTTTCAGGATGTTGAATTTCAAACACATCAAACAAGCGTATAGGCATCCCCATAGATTATGAACTTCCTACTGACAAATTGACTGTCCCTAGTCCTACACGGTAGTCAATATGTATCAAGAGAATAGAAACTCCAGAGAAGACCATAAACACCACAGAGATGAAAACTTTAGAAGATGACATACCATCAAAACCAAAGGAAATTGTTCCCAACGAAAAGATAATTAAGATCATGGAATGGATAGAGCAGGACAAACCTCTCCAATTCCCTCTAGAAGTGCTCATGATCAATTTTCAGCCTGCCTACAATCTCTTCCCTTGCATAATGGAGAAACCTCATAGAATTGAAGGTCCAATGTTCAAAAACACTATGTTAGATTTGAGAAATCTAGATCTGCATGCTTTCACAGATCCTGAGGAAGACATAACAGAAAGTTACACTACTTTGTCACCTTTAAGTGAATCGCGTGTCCTAAACACACCAGAAGAGACAAAATCTTATGAGCCTCTCACACCAGTAGAAGATTCATATCAACCATTGACACCCATGGAGGAGGTGCATTCTATTGACAATGAATCAACTAATACAATAGGAATGTTACCTTGGATGTTCATTGTGTCTCAACCACAAGAAAAGACAAATCACTTTTGCCTCAGTTCAATCAAACAAGCTTGGCAAGTGGGAAGCACCTTTAGTTCAAATTGATATGGTTGAAAGATTCCTTGATGAAAATGAAGAAAGTGAGGGAACATTTCACAAGGAGTGGAAAATGAGAGTGTCAATTAGCACTGATGATCCTATCATCTTTGAGTTACCAGGAAGTTACATCGGGTATTCCATGGATTTAAGACTAGAACCAAATGGGAGGACCAGTATAAGCTTTGTCCCTTCTAATGAGCAAAGGGAGCCACAAACTCCCCTCAAATTGTTTCAATTCTTACAAAGTATCCAAGATAGACAAGATGTGAAAATTTACATGCAAGAATAGTTCAACCTATTAGCAGAGTTATTGAGATGCGATGGAGTCCTATATTGGACCCCTTCCCATCAATAAGCCTTTTGTGACTTACTTCGTCTCACACTGTCAAGGGAAACCACTGATTTAGAAACAATAGAATCAAATGATAAACCCTATAGAATAGGAGAACTTGTCCTAAGAAGAGGTAGCATGAAAAATAAGAAAAAGAGATAGAAAAGAAAATTCACAGAGCACTGGAAAGCTCCTTACATGGTTAAAGCAGATGTCAAAAATGGTTCCTATCTCTTGTGCACAATAGATAGAGAGGAATTTGGCAAAATAGTCAATTCTTTTCACCTTAAGAAATACTATGTCTAAAAACCAAAAAAATCATAAAACATAAAAATACAAAAAAAATATAAAAAATCAAAAATGTCAAAAGCAATTTGTTTCTTACATTTTAGTATCATTCTAATCATCTTGAATTATAGTCAATGAATTTATCTTATATCAGTTTCATTTCAGTAAGGAGTCTAAGGTTGCCTAGATATACGTCATCCTTTCAGGACCTAGAGATTCCCTATTTCCATAGTCACCATATCCCCCTTCATTCCCAGTGATTCTAATCAAAGCCTAGCTCTTAGATTTACACTGATCCTAGTCTTAGTGAGCCAAGATGTTAGGTCTAAACAAAGTTAGTATTCAAACCTACAATGTTCAAAGGAAGCTTACAAGTAGACCTTCCCACTTCTTCCCTAATAGAAGAGAAGTCCGACCAAATTACAAAACTTTAGTTGGCGCTCAACCCCTATCTTTCTTGGCCAAAAATGTCAAGAGGATCAAAAATCTAAAGGAAGCAATCTAAAATCTGAGTGAATAAAACAATGAGTGATCAAAATAAGAGTGTTGAGAAAAGTGAGAATTGAGAGATCAAGCTTGTATATCAAAAGTTCCAAAAGCATTCATTTCCATAAAAAGGTCAAAATCCAAAAAATGAGAAAATCAAGTGAGAAAATAAAAAAAAGTGAACAAGAAAAAAAAGAAAAGAGAGATACAAAAAAAGAGTGAAAGAGAGAACATTATTGAATGTTCATACTCTTGGGTGGAGATCAATCTAGCTCGAAGCCTCAAGGGTGACATTCTAACAGAGAAAGAAAGGTACAAAGCACACACATGCACTAGCTAATCAAAGCCAAGTGTCTAGTAATCTCTAGGATCATCTTCTATCTAGGGACCCTAGATCTTTCCTATTTATCCTTTACCCCAGGTCTATCTTGCTTTCCATCTATGATCTAAGTCTAGAAAACATCAACAAAATTTGTTACTTGTCTAAGTTGAAAGCTTGTCAAATTGTCTTATCTAGATAAGGATTAGTGTTTAGCCTTTAGCAAAGCCCAAATTTAGAAGAACTCCATTTCATCCATGCTCCCCACTTGAGTTTTAAAATCCTATCTCATAGCGTTGAATAGGCCTCTTATATCAGGACAACTTGCAATCCCTTGGATGGAAAATCATATTAAAGAGTAGTCATATTGTTTGTTCCACATTGCATTATACCAAAATTAGAAAAAGAGTCTCAAAGTAATAAAGTCAATGTCATAACTTGTGAAATTCAGTAGAAGTAAATGTTTCATTTTAGTATTTCTTGTGTTCTTGCATCTGCATATCGTAAACTGCATCTCATATATATATATCACAAAAATTACAGAAACATGTCATCATTATCATTTTGCATGGTTAGATTTGAAGGTCAAAAACATAATAAAAAAGTTCTAAAACTTCCATAAATGCACAAGAGATGAGTACACATTCAATAGACAAAACCATAAAAGGATAAATTTTCATTGATATATCTAAAGTTTACATATACGAGAGTACCAAAGAGCTAAAGACAAAATTCTCTCAAGGGAAGTAAAGGCTCCCCATGCAAGGGGTCATGATTTCAAAAAGGAAAGAAAATTAAAATCAAGGACGATTCCCTCAAACAGAACCCTCAGGACTTTTGCTCCTCTGCCTATATGTACCACTAGTCGCTCCATGAGATCTATGGGAGCAAGGCATCCTACTATGAACATCTAATTGTGAAGGCCTTGCTGCACTAGCATCTTGCCATCCAAATCCAAGGTGAGCCATCTCATGAAGCACCTAATTCTCACCCTTAAGGATGAGATTCTTAGTCTTCAAATATGCACTCACCTGACATCTGTGATAGGAAGGAGCAAAAAATGTCAGTGTGTCACCCAGCAGTAGGGGGCACACTAGGATCAACCAAGAGACTCTCTTGAGTCATCCTAGTGAAGGGAGCAACTAAGATAACATTGACCTCATGAACAAAAGCCCTCCACTCTTTGATATTACCTACAAACCAAACCAAAAAGTCAAAAGTATGTTAGTTCCTCACTAAAAGAAAGGAAAGAGAAAGGAAAAAAGTCTGAAAACAAGTAAAATAAAATGTAAGACTCACGTGGGTCACTAGGCTGCTAGTCAGAGTCAAGCTACTGCATCACCTCATCAGAATGAGGAGGTCTAGGAACCACAGATGGACCCCCTGGAACTTCATGAGCATCATCTGCATCATTATCATCATCAGAATCATTGTCCTGTGCATCCTCTGGTGGGACCTCATCTGTCGAATCATCCCCATCAGGAATATAGTCTTCATTACTAGAATGTAAGTCCTCAACCACAATGAGTGCTTGGGAAGGAGTCCCTCTCCCTCCCCTCTATCCTCCTCTCAAAGATTTAGGACCTCAGGTAATGAAGACTCCAGGAGTCAAAGGAGTCTAAGTAACTTTCCTCTGACTAACCTCACCCATCTCCCAGACAGATCTGTAGTAGGTAGGCACTAGGGGCAAGTCCTTAGGAAAATCCTCACCAAAATGTTGCAAGACATGCTCAACATGATGAGCCTTGACTAGACCATTATGGTCTAAAAGCTCTATCACCCCACAATAGCACTCTCTAATTTCACCATCACGTGACCATGATCCCTCCAAATCCACAGAAGGATAAAAACTCACATCCTCATCTATGAGAGTAGCTACAACCTGTAGAGAAGCATCAAAATGACCCACTTGAACCCATCTAGCTACTCCCAGAAGTTATGTATCAGGGATTAGAACTAGCTTCTGATAAGGCCTGATGTGATCAAAGATCCAAGTCATAACCAAAGAAGAGTGGCTAAAAGTTAGAGCCCCTCATCGTGCAATGCGGTAAAAAATCTTGGTATACCATGGCCAAAATGTCTGGCCCCCAAGCGTAGACTCTTCCCTGCTCAAGACCCTATATAATTGGTGTCCAAAACCATCTCAAGCAAGCTGAGGCCTTGTCTACAAATAGCCTTGATGCAATCAAACCAATCAGGAACTTCCTCAAGCGAGGAATACGAAGTTGCGGCACAGAAGTAAGATGAACCCTTGTTTGATCCTCGGGATGACTAACCCCCATAAACTGTGCCAAGATGTCTTGTCCTCAAAGGACTCACTAGTAGGTAGGACGAGAGGATGTCCTCTCACAAGAACTCCAAGTATGTGATCGACATCAAACAGAGTGATAGTCCACTCTCCTGAAACTTGTGGGAACCTGAAGGTGTTCCTATCTGCATCCCAGTATGTCAAGATGTCACAACAAATGCATGTCACAAGATGAATAATTGACACATCCAGTAGACTCTAGCTAAGCCTACTCTCCTTAGAATAGTATGATCATCATCACTCAGAGAAGAAAACATATATGATAGCCACAACTTCTCTTTACAAGCATTCCATCAAATGTACATTCCTGCAAATTGGAAAAGAACTTTAGATTAGATCTCGTCAACTGGCAAAAATCGTAAAACTTGAAGAAAATCTCACAAAAAAGCATATAAACCATCAAAATTGCAATAAAAAGGTAGATACAATAGTCAAATTAGATCAAAATAGAGTGAAATGAACATCATAAAACATCAAATTTCAAGCAAAATTTACCCAACAGGGTCGCCCCTTGGGCGACCCAAATGTCAATAGGATCTCCCCCCAGGCAACCCTGTTGTCTATAGGATCTCCCCCCAGGTGACCCTGTTGTTAGACAAATCTCCCCTTAGGTGACCTACCTAAGAAAAGGGCTGACCCTATGTGGAGATCCCTCGAACTAAAAATGCTCTAAAAACCTTATTTTTCAACTAATTTTAGTAAACAAAAAACCATACCTACTCTAAATGACAAAACAAAGACAATGCAACAAGAAGAATCACCAAAAATAGACAATTTCAAGAGATTTTTCATAAAATTCAACCTAAGGTTTAGAGAAGAGTTTTTCACTATTTGTATACTTGATTCTCAATAGCTAAAGAAGAGGCGACCATCTTTGTGATCTCCTCCACGATATCTACCCAACGACTGTTCACATGATTGATTTTGTCACCGATTCACTCTAATCTCACTAATGTTTTTGCTTTGCTTGCCCTTAGCTTAGTTTCTTTTATGCATTCTTAGAGTAGTTTTTTGCTTTTATGCATCTTTTGTGCATTGTTTTGCATGCATGCATTCCTCCAGGTCTCACCGACAAAGGCAAACAACTAGTCAAACTCTCACGATTTATGGTAAGTTCATCATTTCATTTTTCATTATTCATTTTGATATATTTAAATGATGGGATAACACTAATTATTACAGGTACAATTGTGGGAAAATCAACAATAGGTAAGGTCTAGTTCGCGAACAATACCTACCTTTCATGTAAACTACCATCCCCGAGGGGGCAAATATGTAAGCACAAAAATCACGTATAGCCTCCACGAGGACCCCTATGATGATATATAATCCTTGTCATGTACATGTAAGCATAAAATAATGTCCTCTAAGCATAAAACCTCTTGGTGATGTGTCATTTCTTTTGTCTTGTGTTCTTTCTTCTTTGTCATTTTCCCTCTCTTTGTCATTGATGCTTTTCGACACATTTGTGACACTTGTCGATTTGTATTTTCTAAGTTTTTGACCCTATTCCTAAGCCTTGTATGCATCTTGTAGGTGAGTTTTCACCTTTCCCCTATGTTTTCATCATCTCCACCCCCTAGAAGCCTTCTAGAGGTTCCCTAAACCCATCTCCCATTTTCAGTTTTTAGTTTCACTCAACCAATCCAAATCTCCCCCTATTATTTCTAGATCTCCCATCGGGAGATCCTACTTAGCAAACTATGGAGATTTGGATTCTTGCACATGATTGACCTATTTATGGAGGCAAATCCCCTCCTTTTCATCTCCTCTACCATCTCCCATCATGCATTTCCTCCCAGACCCCTTTCTTTCTGGATCTCCCGCCGGGCGACCCTCAAAATGTAGGATCGCCCCCCAGGCGACCCAGGATCACCCCCCCGGGTGACCCTATTGGTGAAATGGGCTACCCATGGGTGACCCTGTCATGTTCCCATCCATGGAAAAATTGAACTTTCTAACTTGAAATAGCTCTGTTTTTGGCTATTTTTCTTCTAGTTTGCATGATTTTTGATGCCTAATTTGGAGTTGACTATTTCATACACCCACACATGCATAATTAACTCCATTTGATCTAAATTTAACAACTCATTCTCTTCCATGCATTCTTCTAACTCCATTTCTTCTCTAGTGATAAGTTATTATTGCATTATCACTCCCAAACTAACTGAGTTCACTGGGTGATCAATCTAGTTCACTCCCTAATCATTCCTTGTTAACTCATCAATCAATTGAGTTAACTTCTCAATCAATTCCATTCTTCCAACCTATAAATAGCTCCCTCCCTCAAGCATAAAGGGACACAAATTCATTGTGAACACAACTCTTGCAAATTTTGTGCTCTCCAATTAGCATTCTCATGCTCACACAGGATGAAGGTGCCTTTTATTTGTTCATTGCTCATCAAGATTTCACACAAATCTTTTCAAGCATCACTACGTTGCTTCAATCAAGCCATTGTACTCATCAAAAACTCACATTGAGCTCATTTTGTAAAGCTTCCAAAGCTTCTTTTACTTCTTTGTGTTGTCTTGTCACCAAGAGGTCTTCCCGCTACTTCAAGAGGCTACGAGGTTGCCATCAAGGATCTTTGAGGATAGTGGAGGCTCACAAGTCTTCTTTAATTTAGGTTCCTCTATGTTTATGTCAATTAGTAGTAATTAGAAAATTGAAATTGCTCTTGGGATTGGTAATTTATTCCTTTTTCCTTGATAGAATAGTCAGATCTGTTAGATTCCCCAAAATTATCTGTAGGAAAACTTCTACAAGAGAGAGCTGCAAGAAAATATTGCAAAAGCCAAATGCATGATTTTAATTATGTGCTACACATTCTCTTTGCATTATTCAGAAATAAATACAATGGATATACACAACCACTGTCCAAAAATAGATAAAGTGGGGAAAGAAAGCATAAAGAAAGCATGTGACCCATGTTACAATGCTCTCAAGAGAAAAGAAAGCCTATGACACATGTCATGAGGTTCAAATAGAAAAAGAATCTCCCTAATTAACTAATGTCAAAGTGAAAATATGATTTTTCACCAACACCCCCCATAAGTGCAACTTAGGGAGATTACACAAGCTAAAAAGAAAGAAAGAAAGATGGGTCCTAGAAACAAAGGCCATGTTAGGTATCCATGAACAACAAGGATCTCTCATAAGGTGGAGAAAAGGAGAAAAATCCAGTGGGAGAAAACTCCTCTCCAAAAGAGAGAAAAAACAAGTATATGAACATGTGATGGAAAAAGCACTAACACTAAGACCCCCCAAGAATTGAATCCATCACAAAAGTACATCCATGAATGCCCCCCATAAGAGAGGAAAAAGAGAGAAGGTTTGATGGCCCCCCAGAAGTGAGAAGAATAAAACACCATGTGAGGAAATGCTCCCTCCCAAAATAGAGATGAGAAGAGAGCCCATGCAACCACTCCTCAAGATGACTCTTGCAGTGCTGGAAGATGCTGGACATAGAATAAAGGTGAAGACCCGTGAATGTCCAACATTCCTCCCCTTAGGAAGAAATAGAACTACAGATGTGTGCATAATGTCTTTCCATTCTGAATAGGAATATACAGGAAGAAACATAAATGTCTCTGGACTCTACAGATGATCCAAATACAACAATGATGCTCCTGAAAATTGCTCAAACGTCTCCAATCCACTACAAAATTTTGACTGAATAGGAGGATGAAGAACAATCTTTGAAGCAGATGATGGTGATGCAACTCCAATGAAGCTACATCAAAGAGAAGACAGATGTCCTCAATGTGGTCCTCCAAATCTACAAGGTGGGACTCTATAAACAACAATGATATATCTGGTAGATATGTGTCCCAATGAACTATCTCTGGAGGACTGATAATGTCCTGCTGCAAAGAATATGATGTAGAAATAGGTAATATAGATGTGATCTCGACAAGAGGAGAAGGAGAAGCAAGTGAGGTCTCTATGTCATATGAACTAGCAAGACCTATTAAATATGCAATCTCCTAAACTATATCATCATCAAGAGGTATGCAATATGCATCATCAAGGGGTATGTGGCAATCCATAGTAAGATCATCTGGGAATGGAGAGATACATGGATCTCTATAGATCTCTCAAATGCTAGTCCAAAGAGCATGTGGGCACTCAATATGTGAGATAGAATACATAATGTCATAATCAACACTAGAACCAATAAATGCTACAATATGATCAACATAATTAGCCCATGCAGATTTGCTCCCAGGTGTATCTGGTTTAGGTATGAATCCATAAAGATAAGGTAAAACATTAAGCCAACTGAGATGTGTCAAGATGCCCTTTTGCCAAGACTCATAATTATCCTTAAATAAATCAGATCATAGATCAATAATCTGAATGTGTATTAATGTTGTTAAATGAAGCCCAACAAAACAAATAGAACTTCTCCAGGTGCCAAAATGTCCAGAATATCAAACAGAAGCCATAAAATTAACAAACTGAATAAAGAATACTTGGGGCTAAATCTAGAAAAATAACATAGATGGTTGTGTAGTGCTCCTCAATATCTTTCCAATGCCACAAGAATCACAAAAATTGGAGATCGTGGCAAAAAGATATGAGCTCAGAGACCAAAAATGGTATCTAGAATTCAAACAGAAATAAATTGTACCAATCAGAAAAATCTAGAAAAAAAACTTACACCACTAGATTGTGCTCGGAACCATCTTTCCAACACCTATTTATTTGTGAAAATCTGAGTCTGTTTGCCCAAGTTATAGCCAATTTACCAAAACTGCTCATTTAGGGCAAAGAGGCAAGAAAACACTACTAAAGCTCCTGGGCGCCCATGTGACTAGGGGCTGAGTCTCTGGGGGCTGACGTCTAGGACATTGGTCACTCTTATGAGCAGGAGTTGAGTCTCTAGGGGATGGCACCTAGAAGCTAAGGGTTGGTCCCCCATGCGACCAGGGTTAAACCCTAGGGGCTAGCACTCAAAAATAAAAAATTCCTTTTTATTAAGAAATTAATAAAAAAACTTAGCTATACCTGTGCACATAAATTGAGATGGCATGGAAATCAAGCCTGCACAAAAATCAAGATGGCACATAAATCGAGACAGCTCTGAAATCAAAATTAGCTCATATGAGAATGACATGAAAATTGAGGTGGCACAAAAATTAAGGCGCCATACGGCCGTATGGATTCTATACAGGTCATATGGATTTCACATAACCAAATTTTTTGAAACCCTAAAAAAACACCTAGAAATTTTTTTTCAGCAAAATATAGAGTGCCTTATATGAAAATAGGGGTTTTTAGGCCTTCTGTGGTGAGGTCCGTTTTGCTCAAAAATGCATCCTGCAAAAGCTCTTGCTCAAAATTTTCCTAGATCTAAGAAGGGGCTTGCAGATCTATAGCTTTGATACCATGTTAGATTCCCCAAAATCATCTGTAGGAAAACTTCTACAAGAGAGAGCTGCAAGAAAATATTGTAAAAGCCAAATGCATGATTTTAATTATGTGCTACACATTCCCCTTGCATTATTCAGAAATAAATACAATGGATATACACAACCATTGTCCAAGAATAGAAAAAGTGGGAAAGAAAGCATAAAGAAAGCATGTGACACATGTCACAATGCTCTCAAGAGAAAAGAAAGCCTATGACACATGTCATGAAGCTCAAAATAGAAAATGAATCTCCCTAATTAATTTATGTAAAATTGAAAAAAATAATTTTTCACTAACAAGATCTAGTATCTTAGAAGTAATTTGCATTCATAGTTTAATTCAATTACTTGCAATTTCCTTTTCTAGATTAAATCATTTCAAAACATTTAAAAACCCCAAAAACATAGATTAATTACATTAGGTAAAATTCATTCTAAATTGCATTCATATTTCCTTTCCTAGATTAAATAACATCTTTACTTCCAAAAATACCAAAAAAACACAAAAATAGGTTTTGCATGTCATATAGTTACATCCATAAAAATATAGAAAAGAACAAAACATTAGTCATTTAGATACATTGTAAACCCTTGATACCATCACAAGGTCAACCATAGTCAACTATTTGGTCAAACCCTTGATATCATCACAAGGTCAACAAAAGTCAACGCATAACTAAACCTTAGGTCAACTCAAAACCCTAATTCAAAACCCTAACTCTAGGCAAGGTTGGTCCACATATACCTATCCCTTGTCTTGGCTCACGAATGTGCCTAAGATTAAGAGGTGAGTGGGTGAGGTAGTCCTTGGCGAGATTGAGGAAATTCATTCGAGATCTCAACAAGATCTGCTCATCTTACAATAGATATCTAAGCAGTTAGACAACTTCAAATACAACATGCAATCATCCAACAAATTGATAGATAAGAAGCCATAAAAAAAAGTAGCAGCTTACCCACATAGAGGTGGAACAGTAGAAACCCCAAGAGACAAAGAGTAACTAGTGACCCTTCAAGTCATAGGGTTATCTCTACAAAAATAACCATCGAATGAAACATCTACATTAGTACACAACAACAAAGGCCCCAGGATGTGCCGACCCCTCTCCGCGAAGTCCAGCTCTCCAATGAGCTAGACCAGCCCCATGTCTCACCTCCTCTCGACTGGCTACTTCCATGAGAGTGAGAGTGATGTGATGGTTCACCCCGTGGCAAGGAGGGAAGGATCCGTGTGCATGTCAAAATCTGACTTGACAGCCTCAGGCAACCAAAGTCACAATTTTGAGCATACAGAACCATGAACAGATCAACTCTTCTTGGAATATCGGCATTAAAAAAACAATTACTATCTAGATTGGTTGGCCCTCCTATTCACCAAGCAATACCTAAAGAACAACCTATATTACAAGAACCCCCTAGAACAAAAGGAAAAGGTATATATACTAAGATTCCTCCTTCGCCATCCCTACAAGGATCAAGAGAAAACCATAGAAAATAATACCATGCATCACCATGAGCTAATCACACATCTACTTCTTCCTCTAAGATACAAAAAACCTATGGAAAACTATGAGATTCCTTTTGGAGATATAAGCAATAAAACAAGAAGAAATAGATAAGCAAGAGAAAGAAGGAAGAGAAGACAAGCCTTAGCTTGAAACAATGCATCACCTCAACAAGAAAACATTGAACCACCTAATAATGAAACAAACAAAGAAGAGCCTAAGGTTGATAAGGTAAAGGATAAGGAATCTAAATGGGCACTTGTCCCCTATGTACCTCTCTCCTTCGACATTCAGGATTAGGAGGAGGATGATTTTCTCAACGACAACCACTAGTTCGGTTGTATCAATAGGTAAGTATTTCTAACCCTGTTGGTCACTTTTGTCATAGCATATCTATGCTCACTTATGTGACCTTCTCTTATGTGTTGTGTTCCCTCGTGATGTGTTATGTGTTGTTTAGGCCTCCTTGGATGACACTTGATACTCTTTTAAGGTCAAGGATACTAGGAAACCACCTCTGTTGTGACCATTCTTCTATTTGTATCATCATTCTTCTATCATTGCCTCTCCTCTATTTTGTTATTGTGTCATGCCTTAGGGGCATAGCATTGCAGTTGATGACCTAGGGGCATCCTCCTACATAGTGTTCCTAAGGCACTTGTTCTCCTCTCTCATTTTATTTCTTACCTTCTTTTAGTGATTCTACCTAGTCAGTGAATGACAAAAACAAACAAATACTGATATGAACCATGTGTCCCTTCAGCAAGCAAAGTAAAATTGGACCTAGTCCATACATGATGATGGGGTTGATTTACATATATCTAATGCTTGACTAGTAGAATCACTCTGTGTGATGCATCGTCTTATGACATTTCTTGTGACTAACATTTTACAATCCACTCAATCTACTCTTGTACACTTTGATTGGTATCTCACCTTGTTGCTACACTTAGTTCTGAGGTATTTGCAGTATAGCCCAATGGCTATACTCGGTTCCAAATCCACAGTATAGCCTTGGTGCTTGATCTGACCTTCTTCATGCATAGCTTTAATTAATTTCTTTGGTTATTATCTTAGAGTAAGATTTTTAACCTCTCTTGTTATCTTATCTTAGTATATCTTATCAATGTGTTTGTGGGAACATTCGACGATCATAAGCACATGCCTCCTTAGGGGCATGGGCTTCACAAAAGCTCTTGTTCCCTTGTGTGTTTCTCTCTACCTTAACTTGCTTGATATTGATACATGCGACATCAACCACCTTAAGGTGGGGGCATATATAATGATATTTGTCTGATGATTTTGGTACTAATGAAGTGTGTTTGTAAGCCCTCTTCGTGAGGTGGGATGATGGATTTCTAATGTGAGTACACATCTTTATTTATATTGCAATCAAAAAGCCCTCTCCATGAGGCAGGATAGCATATCCTTTTTATCAAAGAATCTCTTTGCGGAGGCGGGATAACATATCTCTTGAGCTAGTGCATACCCTTTTATTCAAAATCCCTTATGCGGAAGGCGAGATGGTGTATCTCTCAAGCTAGTGCACATCCTTTTATTTCAAAAGTCCTTCACGGAGGTAGGGTTGGATCTTGAGACTATCCTCCCTTAAGCATGTTTTTGGCAGTTGTTATGGGATAAGCCCAATTGACAGGTGTGTCTAAAATGTGTTTGAGATGGTGGGACTTAGAAATAAGCTCCTTCCATCATCTTGTTTGTTATGTTTAAGACATATAGTATGTCTATGGCATGCTATATGACACTCATGTTTTTTGTGTGTCATCCATGCATTTTCCCCCATGTGTGGTTTCAAGGGTGTAGTGATGAGCTCTTCCCACACTTGGGCATTGTTTGGCATGTTTTCTCCTGTGTGTGGTTTCAAGGGTGTAGTGATGAGCTCCTCCCACACTCAAGTTTTGTATGGCATGTTCCAACCCGTGTGTGGTTTCAAGGGTGTAGCAATGAGCTCCTCTCACACTTGGGTTTTGTATGGTGTGTTTTCCCCTAGTGTAGTTTCAAGGGTGTAGCGATAAGTTCCTCCTACATTTTGGGGTTTGGTGTTGCAATTTTTATTTCCATGCATATATATATATATATGAAAATGAAAATGTTATATCAGTGTATTCATCATGTTTTGTGTGACTTCTCTCATGTCTTCAATACTGTCTAATCCATATCTTGCATGTATACGATATGTTTTCTAGTGCTTACCTAAGACTGGGGGCTAGAAATAGTTCCTCAATCTTGGTGTATGCCTTGGCTTCAAGTGCCTAGCATGTTTGATGTGTTTTCAACCGTACTTTAATGCATGCATGGGTTGTAAGATCATACATACATAAAAGTGGGGCCTAAATGTTATGTCACAAAATGTCCCCCTATGACTGTTACCTCTTAAGTTTAGCTCCCAGGTCCTTTAGATTTAATCATGCATCTTAGAAATGAATCTTGGAGAAAAATTCCCCAAAACCCATGTCAAATGGGACTAAGGGGACCCTCTTGAGCTTAATCTAACCCTAAAATAGGTCCTTGGACAAGGGCACCCATGCCCTTATCCTTCCCTATTTTGTCAAGGCCCAAATCTTAAGTGTTGACAAAGTGACTGTTAAAAGGTTTCCCTTTGTCGGCATATTCAATTTGAATTATAAATGTTTGGTGGGAATGCATATATAAGCATATTTAGGACTTTATTTTACAACTAGATGGATAATGTGAACTTGTGGTTTTGTGCTAAGGATATTCAAGGCTTTCATTGGGTTGCAGAGTAGTATTGTGTTGTGCTTGTTCAAGTTTGTTGCAGATTTGTCTTCATCAATCCATCTCCTCATGGCGTGAAAGATCTTCATCTCCCCATGAGAGCTTCACCTCCGAGGTGACATTTACTTTATGTTTCAATCATTTATCATATCATTGTTCTTGCCTCTCTCCTACAAGGACACACACTCTCTATCTAACAACAGTGTTGGAAGGCTTGAATGCCATTCTAGGGCTTGACCAAGGCAAGCTCCTAAACACCACAACCCCCAGCCCCTCTCTTGTGATTATAGGTGATAGGTGTCAGATTCTATGGAGAGGAGTTGCAGGAGATCAGAGCAGAGCAAGAAGAATCCAAATCTGAAGAAAATGACAAAAAAATATCCCTAAAAGGACAAGGGTGTCCGCTCTTTTGTCCCTCAATTTAGCACTGTGGAGAATCTCTAAAGTGGTTGCAGTCCATAGTAGAAAATATCCCAAAGCCCTTAGAAAAAACACTACACTAGACAAGGGTGCCCACTCTTTTTTCCCTGAAGTTTCTACCTTATGAAATCAGAAATCTAGTATGTATCTAATTTGCATTTAGTGTCTTCTTGTGTGAGCATTTGTCGTGTTTCGTCCATTTGTTTACAATTTTGCATAATTAGGGTTTTAAGCTTAATCGAACTAAGGTTTAACAAATTAATCAATAAATTCCAAATTTCCTTATCAGTTCAAGTGACACCAAACCTATAGTTGAGTACTCTTGAAAAAATTGTGATTTTAACCCAGTTTAATGTCCTTGAATGTATGTAGTGAAAGGAGGATCTAATTAAACTATCAACCTAATCAACAAACCCCATATTTTTCTACATAACAACTCTAAACCCATTAGGCTGGCAAGATCCAAGCTCTGATACCACTGTAAGATCCCCTACCAAATCTGCCCTAAAATGTTTGATTTTATTGGTTTGACATTTTGTCAAACACTTGACAAGAGATCTTATTTTTTTAATTTCTGAATGTGTTTATTTGGAACAACAATCTAATGCCATAATAACATGTATAATGGAAAGAAATGATAGAGTATTACAATGTACAATTGATAGTAACCCAAACCTACCTTTCTATTTGAATTGTCCAATGAAATTACAATGTTTTCAAGGCTGTAATAGTACTCAAAAATTTATATTAGCAACATATAATTCCTTACATACCAAATTACATGTCATACACCTTCATATATCACTTCTAGCATAGGCAGCTTGTTGCAAGTATGTGCCTAATCGGTGTTGTCATTGATGTCAAAATATCTGTGTTATCATTGGTGTCAACTGTATCCTTATATTTTGATTGATTAGAAGCCTTATATGTTGAGGACATTGAGAAAATTAGCCCCTCCAAAAGAATCAGAAAGGAAATAGTAAATCATAGTGAAGACATTGAGTTACATACTGAAGAACAATCTAGAAGATTGCTCCGCAATTCTTGTAGATTGAAGATCTTGGTCTATGGATTGGAAGTTATTTAGAGGCATGTCTAAAGATGCTAAATCTTGAGTTTGTGCCTCTGGTATGAAGAATTGAGTGAGTTACATTCACCAGAGTAAAACCTACTTTTTCTGATTATTCACTGGTGACAGGGAGAAAGTATTTTGCTTTGCATTCCTTTGCATTGAAGTATTTTGCTCTACAGTTCTAAAGGGAAGTCTAGGATGATGATAAGTGCCTACAATGACAATGGTTCATGATTTGGTGGTCCACAAGCTATCTTTCTTTTATGACAGTTGAAGGCAGTGAAGTTCATGTGCTCCAGTGTGAAGAATCTCATGGATAAAGTGGTTAGTGTTTTTGCAGTTGCTCATGGTGATTACAACGTGCTTGTGGATACCTCTTGATTGTGTTCCTATAGTTACATTGGTCCACATTAAGGAATTGCAATCGTGTTTGAATAATATTCCCAAATAACGTAGCGTGTAACTAGTCTTAGCCGACTTGGTTAATTCTAGTGATTGCGGAGATATATTGAAGATTGTAGAAGCATTTCGTGGTATGGAAGATCGTGTTTGAGTTCCAGCTAAGGTGTGGAGTGATCCGCATACATCTTTACTACATTTCCTTAGCATAATTTTGTATTAGGTCAAGACCTATTTTGTAAATGTTTGTAATGCCGACCTTGTAGATTGTTCCAATGGTTGATGAATGTAATGCTGACCTTGATGTACATTCCAAGGTTGATGAATGATATATATACTTGTAATTTGGTCATGGAAAATATGTCCTTGTGTGAAAATGTGAAGTTAAGTGAAGAAATGTAGAAGGCAGAGTAGAGCAGAGGAATAGTATTGCACTTTAATGGAACTGAATTTAGGCATGGAGTAGATGCTAACATCTCAGTTCAAAACCCTTGGTAGTGAGCCTTTTTGTGGGCAGCGAGCCCTATTAGCAGTGAGCCTCTAATTTTTGCTATTGTTATAACTTATATATCTTGTGGACTAACATCCACCATGGTTTTTCCCTTAACAGGGTTTTCCACGTAAAAATCTGGTGTCACTTGTGTATGACTTGCAATTGTTTTTATGTTTCTGAGTTTATGCTTTCATGATTTAATCATAACAAAAAGTGGACAAGTGTTTAATACTTTAAGGTACAAAATTAATTAAAGATTTGAGACAACTGATTCACCCCCCCTCTCAGTTGTCTAGTTCATTTCAACAATTGGTATTAGAGCCAAGTTCCTTAGAAGAAAGCTTGACCACTTGAGGCTGATCCAGGCTTTCATATAAGAAGGAAAGTCTGTGGTTCGATGGAACAAACTACTCCATTTAGAAGATCCACATGAAAACCCATCTCCTCTGCTTAGGTTATAGTGTTTGGAAGATAACCGAAAATAAGTATGAAATACCGAAGAATGGTCTACAAATTGAAGATGAGATCAAACAATTTGAGTTGAACATAAAAGCCAAAGATGCCTTGGTAAGCGCCTTATCTGACACCGAAGTAACAAAGATCATGGATCTGGAAACTACTTATGAAATCTGGGAAAAGCTAAAGAATCTATATGAAGGAGATGAATCTGTGATGAGCACCAAGTTGCAAAGTTTGAAGGAAAAATATGAATGTTTAAAGATGAGCAAAGATGACAACATATCATCCTTCATGCAAAAGGTCAATAAACTTGTGAGTAGCATTAGAAGTGTGGGAGCAAAAATTGAGGATATTGAAGTTGTGAACAAAATTCTTAGATCACTACCTAAATCATATAGTCATACAGTGGCCGCAATTGAAGAAGTAATGATAGTGACAAAGATTACAAAAGATCAGTTGCTCGGAATGCTAACAACCTTTGAAATGAGAAAACTTAGTGATTCAATTCCAAAGACAGAGACTGCTTTCAAGGCCAGCACTTCAGAAAGAACCCCTAGATCTGACAAGTACAAGGTGGAACTAGATTATGAGCTTAAAGAACTTGAAGCCAACTTTGTTAACAATCTGCCCAGAGGTACTAGCAAGTTCAAAGGAAAATTACCTTTCAAATGTTTCAGTTATGGTAAAGTTGGTCATTATACTTCTAGGTGCCCCACAAGAGTTCCTAAGCCAAGACCTGATAGACCTAGGATTCCAAAGAAATGTTATTGTGTTGAAGATCTTGATGATGATGGAGTTTCAGATGGTGAACCAGATAATGCTAGTACTTCTAGAAGTGAATGCTTGTTTATTACTATTAAAGAAGAACCTGTGACTACTAATCCTACTAGCTGTGTGAAGGAAGAAACACTAGTGGAAGACAAAGATGAATGGGTTATTGATAGTGGATGCTCTCATCACATGACCGGTGACAAAAGTAAGTTCATTGTTGTGTTTATTTCTCAGGTTGTTGAGACAAAGATGAATGGGTTATTGATAATGGATGCTCTCATCACATGACCGGTGACAAAAGTAAGTTCATAAATTTGGAAAGATATGATGGGGGACTGGTTAGGTTTGGTGATGATATAGCTGGTAAGATTTGTGGAAAAGAATCCATTTCTTTTGATGGAAATCATAACACCGATGATGTCTTATATGTGAAGGGATTAAAGCATAATCTCTTGAGTGTTGGTCAGATGTGTGGCAAAGGTTATGATCTCATATTCAAGGACAATGGATGCAAGATCTTGGAAAGCTCTGGAACAGTGATTGCAACTAGTAAGAAGACAAGAGGTAACATTTATCATTTGAAAGGGACTAATGAATATTGTTGTTGGCTCAGAATGATGAAAGTTGGTTATGGTATAGAAGGTTGTGTCATGTCAATTTTGACAACATTGTGAAGATAAGTTCCACTTAGGCTATAAGAGATTTACCCAAGCTTGTGAAGCCTGCTGATACTTTGTGCAAGGAGTGCCAATTTGGAAAACAGACAAGAACAAGTTTCAAGAGCAAGGACCAATCTATTGATGGACTACTAAAATTAGTGCATATAGATCTATGTGGACCTACCAGAGTAAGAAGTCTACAAGGAGATAGGTATTTCATGTTGTTGATTGATGATTATTCTAGAATGACTTAGGTTACCTTCTTAAAAGAAAAAGTAGAAGCCCAAGAAAAGTTCAAAGCATTCAAGGCAATAGTTGAGAATGAGCTAGATTTGAAGATAAAGTGCTTGAGGTCTGATAGAGGTGGAGAGTTTACATCAAATGAGTTTAACTTCTTATGTGAGGAATAAGGGATAAAGAGACAATTATCTGCACCTAAGACTCCACAACAAAATGGAGTAGTTGAAAGGAAAAATAGGACAATTCAAGAGGCTACTAGAACAATGATGAAGGATGCTGACCTACCAGAAGTATATTGGAGAGAGGTAATTCACACTACTATATACATCCTAAATAGAGTCCAAATCAAAGGTAAGAGGTATAAGACTCCTTATGAATTGTGGCATGGTAAAGTTCCTACTATGAAATATTTCAAATTTTTTGGTAGTAAGTGTTATATCAGAAGAGATGAATATCTAGGTAGGTTTGATGCAAGATGTGATGAAGGTATCTTCCTTGGATACTCTACCAAGAACAAGGCCTACCAGTGTTACAATAACAGGTTGAAGAAGATCATTGAGAGTGCAAATGTCAAAGTTGATGAAAGCAAGGAAAATGTATCAAGTGGATATGAATCTGATGAACTGGATGTCCTTGCAAGCAAAGTAGTAGTGCAACAAGAAGAAAACTCAGAGGAAGAAGAATAACAAGCTCCAAAAATCATTACTAAGACACCTAGGTATGTGAAGTTAAATCAATCTGAAGATCAAATCATAGGAGATAAGAGTAAAGGAGTTCAGACCAGAAGAAGAGTTGCTGATGAATAGGTTAATTATTATTTGATTTCTCAAGTGGAACCTAAATTTGTAAATGAAGCATGTAGTAATGAAAACTAGGTAAATGCTATGAAAGAAGAATTGATGCAGATAGAAAAGAATCAGACTTGTGATCTAGTCCCTAGACCGGAAGATAATTTACACCTGTGGAAAGGATTGAAGCAATTAGAATGTTCTTAGCATTTGCATCCTACAAGGATTTCAAGGTATATCAGATGGATGTCAAGTTAGTATTCTTGAATGGAGAATTGAATGAAGAGGTTTACATTGAACAACCAGAAGGATTTCAATCACCAAATCAAGGTGAAATGATGTGTAGATTGAGGAAAGCATTGTATGGATTGAAACAAGCTCCGAGAACCTGTTATGCAAGGTTAGATAAGCATTTGTTAAAATTGGGGTTCAATAAAGGTACTGCGGATAGCAATCTCTATTTCAAAATCAATAACGAACAAATCTTAATTGTTGTAGTCTTTGTTGATGACATTATCTTTGGAGGAAATGAAGGTATGTGCATGAAGTTTGTTGGTGATATGTAAAGTGAATTTGAAATGTCTATGTTTGGTGAGATGAATTTATTTTTAGGTCTACAAATTAATTAATCAGATAAAGGTATCTTCAATTCTCAATATAAGTATGTGAAAGAGTTGTTAAAAAAGTTTGGGACGAAAGACTCTAAACTGGTAAGCACTACCATGATAACTGGTTGTAAGTTGAGCAAAAATGATGACTCACCTATGGCAGATCAGAAAAGGTATAGATCCATGATTGGAGGATTACTTTATCTAACTCAAACCAGACCTAACATAATGCATGTAGTTTGTCTTGTGGCAAGATTTCAAGTAGAACCTAAAGAGTCACATGTGATGGCAGTCAAGAGAATATTGAGATATTTGAAAGGCACAATGGATTATGGCTTGTGGTATCTAAAAGACAATGATTTCACTCTCAGTGCATACATTGATGCAGATTGGGTTGGAGATGTGGATGATAGGAAATGTACAAGTGAAGGTGCATTCTTCTTAGGAAAAAGGTTGGTATCCTAGTTAAGCAAGAAACAATACTCAATATCTCTATCTACTACAGAAGTAGAATACATTGTAGTAGAATGTAGTTGCACTTAAGTGTTATGGATGAAGTAGACATTGAAGGACATCAGAGTTGTGTATGAAGATCCAATTACAATCTTTTGTGACAATAGAAGTGTCATAAACATATCAAAGAATCCATTAATTCATTCAAGGACAAAGCATATATCCATAAGATATCACTTTCTGAGAGAAAAGGTGATAGAGAATGAAGTCAAGTTTGAGTATGTATCTACAAAAGATCAGATTGTAGACATTTTCACCAAGCCTCTACCTAAAGATACTTTTGATTATCTTAGGGGTTATCACCCCTCCTACTCTAAACTAATATGCATAAGAGTGCATCAGTCTGGTGGTGCTTAGAGTCCCACCTCTAGATCTGGATTGATGCTTTAAGGGCTACTTCTCATGGGGAGTAGTCAAAGAGTTCTTAGGAAAGTTGGATCAGAGCAACAGAGTGCAAGTATGTGCCCTTTACCATTGATGTCAAAGGGGGAGAGAAATCATGTGAAAAACTCATAGAGAAAGAGTATAGATGTGTAAAGAGAAAGGGGGAGAATCTTGTCATGATGGTTGTTGTGGTTTTTCACATCATATGTTGCCATCAATGACAAAGGGGGAGATTGTTGCAAGTATGTGCTTAATCGGTGTTGTCATTGATGTCAACATATCTGTCATTGGTGTCAACTATATCCTTATCTTTTGATTGATTGGAAGCCTTATATGTTGAGGACATTGAGAAAATTAGCCCCTCTAGAAGAATCAGAAAGGAAACAGTAAATCCTAGTGAAGACAATGAGTTGCATACTAAAGAACAGTCTAGAAGATTGCTTTGCATTTCTTGTAGATTGAAGATATTGGTCTGTGGATTGGAAGTTATTTAGAGGCATGTATGAAGATGATAAATCCTGAGTTTGTGCCTTCGGTATGAAGAATTGAGTGAATTACATTCACCAGAGTAAAACCTACTTTTTCTAATATTCACTGGTGACAAGGAGAAAGTATTTTGCTCTGTGGTTCTAAAGTGAAGTCTGGGATGATGATAAGTGCCTACAATGACAATGGTTCATGATTTGGTGGTCTACAAGCTATCTTTCATTTATGATAGTTGAAGACAGTGAAGTTCATGTTCTCCGGTGTGAATAATCTCATGGATAAATTGGTTAGAGTTTGTGTGGTTGCTCTTGGTGATTACAACATGCTTGTGGATGAGTCTTGATCATGTTCCTGCATTTACATTGGTCCACATTAAGGAATTGAGATCATGTTTGAAGTTTATTCCCAAATAATGTAGCGTGTAACCAATCTTAGCTAACTTGGCTAATTCCAGTGATTGTGGAGATATATTGAAGATTGTAGAAGCACGTCATGGCGTGGAAGATTATGTTTGAGTCCCAGCTAAGGCATGGAGTGATCCACATACATCTTTACTACATTTCCTTAGCATAATTTTGTATTAGGTCAAGACCTATTTTGTAAATGTTTGTAATTCCAACCTTAGAGATTGTTCCAATGGTTGATTAATGTAATGTCGACCTTGATGTACATTCCAAGGTTGATGAATGATATATATATACTTGTAATTTGGTCATGGAAAATATGTCCTTGTGTGAAAATGTGAAGTTAAGTGAAGAAGTATAGAAGGCAAAGAAGAGTAGAGGAAGAGTATTGCACTTCAATGGAACTGAATTCAAGCATGGAGTAGATACTAACATCTCAGTTCAAAACCTTTGGCAATGAGCCTTTTTCTGGGAAGTGAGCCCTATTAGCAATGAGCCTCTGATTTTTAGTATTGTTATAACTTATATATCTTGTGGACTAACATCCACCATGGTTTTTCCCTTAACACCTGGTTTTCCATGTAAAAATTAGGTATCACTTGTGTATGATCTTGCAATTGTGTTTATGTTTCTGATTTTATTCTTTCATGATTTAATCATAACAAACAGTGGACAAGTGTTTAATGTTTTAAGATGAAGAATTAATTAAATATTTGAGACAACTGATTCACCCACCTCTTAGTTGTCTAGTTCATTTCAACACGGCTATCTCCAAGAGATTTAATGGTCACCCAAATTGATGTAGATTGTTGGACTATTCTAATAAATGTCTGATACAAATGATAAACTACTACAATTAAGTTTTGATATAAAAGTGACTATTGTAGCACTGATTTCTTCACCAAAGACTCCTCCAAATAGGTAGCAATAGGTTTCTAGGGCAGCAATTAGTCTTGGGATGGAGTGCTGAAACACTAGATGTGAGAAGATGATGAAAATGTCACCAAAATCCCTAATCTGCCAAGTCAGAATACCAATTTGATATTACTGTAGAGGTATGATATGAAATTCTATATGTAAAATGTTGTTAAACAATCCCTCCAAAGATGGCACCAACTCCACTAAACAAGATCAAACCCTAAGTGAGGAGAAAAGATAGCATTTCTACCTCATAAATACCACGATCTACCATTACAAGTGCCTAGATTTGCAATTTATCTTTTTGAATGTCCCAATCTCTTTAAACCCTAGTGGCCAACAATGATTTAATTTAGATTGTCAAACCCTAGCAATTGTAAACCTACAAATATCTGTCTCTTTGATGCTCCATATCAATGCTCAAACCTGCAAATAAGTGCAATAGTGAACCTAGGTGGATTCACCTATCAAAGTGAGTTGGGTCTTCATCCAAACCACTTGTTTCTAAGGGTTTTCTTCCTTAGAAAGTTGTTGAACTAAGTTACAATAGAAAAAGGAAATTTCCCAAATGTCAAATAAACTCAATATGATGCCTTCACAATGAAATGACCTCCTTATAAAGAGATTGAGAGAAGTTTCTAGGTCATTTGTCACTTTTCTATTTTTTATTTAATTTGCAATTCCACCTCCATAATAAATTAATATTTTATTTTTCCTTCCTCAACTTGTTAATAAAATATTACTTTATTTGTCATGTTATTTTATTTTTCCTTTTGCCTTTCTCTTTTCCAAGCTTTAAGTTATTTGGCAACTTTTTATTCTCCAAGCTTTAAGTCATTTTTACCAACTTTCCATTGTCCAAGCTGCTTTATAAAGTACTCAACTTAACTTCAATTTGGCTTAGTTGAAGTCGACTTTCCTTTCTCCAAGCTTGAAGTCACTTAGCTCAAAAAGGGGACATTACAAGGTTCCACCATGATTTAGTATTGTAAATTTAGTCATATCTTTTACAATTTTGAAATTGAACATCATTAGAGATTCATGTTAGTGTGTTTCTCCCTCTTAGAAGTGCATATGAAATAATAAGTGGATTCATCTGCTAGGGAAAATATAGTGTAGCTATCATTCTTTGGTGTAGGGTAAGAGTGGATTGTCATCTATTAATTGGAGGTCTTATAGGTTTGTATGTAAGTTGATGTTGATATGAACTTAGTGACAAATCTTAGGGTTCATAGAATATTGGGTATGGCTACTTAAGGGCCTAGAGTTTATATTATTTATTTATCTTTAATTGTCATGTTATTGAGACCTCAGGGAATGCCCCCTTGGCCTTGCAAATCCTAAAGAAAAAGGTGAGTTTATCCACTCACAATAATTTGTCCATTGTTGCCTCATCTTGATCATAAGTTGGAAGTCATTGTCTTAAGTTTTACACCCTTGGCACTCAAGAGCTACTTGGTTTAGGGATTTGAGGAGCCTCAACTTTGAGCACCAACAAACCCAAAAGAATAGCATACCTTTTTTTATTTTAAATTTAGGTTGTGCAGTGAAGTCACTTAACAAGCCCCCTCAACTAATATTTAAGTACATAATATGTATACCTATTATTTCTTGCAATAATGTATGCCTTGTTCATTTCCCCATTTCAAATGTTCTACTTGTATCCCATCTATATCTTGTGCTTTCCCTCTTGCAAGTATTTTTATGCCCTAATTGATATCTTTAGTGGTGAATAGTTTAGTGGTTGCATTGATTACCAGGCTATTGTGTTTATCTTGGTCATGCTCATATAAAAACTTTACATATTCAAGTCATTGGGAATTTGTGATATTGTTTACTATTTGTTTTCTCTTTTGTTGTAGTCCCTTCCAAAATATTTTGGGGTTATGTTTTCTAAGAGAAATTATTTCCTCTCTTCTTGTGTTCACATACCTTTCTTTTTTAGACCATAACAAATTTTCATACTCCTTATTTTATTTTTCCATCCTTCATTGTCTTAGATTTCTCTTTGTCATCTTGCACTCTTCATCAAACTAAGGATTTGTCAGAAAAGTATTTTTTTGTTCCTCTTTTAGGTCTATCCCTTCTAAAACCATTTAAAGCCTTGTGTATTAAGGTAATCAACATATTTTTTTTATTATAGGATGGCCCTCCATACAAGCTATATTGCTCTCAAATTCTTGAAAAAATTGTTCGATGGTAGTTTTGAAGAATTTATAATTTTCCTAAGTCATGAGGATTTTACCCTACAGATATGTCTTATTTTAAATGAAGTGGGTTTGTTCACCTTGTTGTTTGTTTATGTGGATGTCAAGCTTTACATATATTGGATTATGATTTGATTTCATTTCTATGGGACAATCACCAACCACTAATTCCATCAGCCTCAAGATATAATTATGTGAGCAAATAACATAGTCCACAACACTTTGACTATTGTAAGTTTTACAAGTGATGTTGCCTGATTTTGGCAATGCTCTCATACCATTTCATATGAACATGTTGTATAGAATACATAGCCCCAATAATTCTTCCCCATAGTGTGTAACATTTCCCTTATTGTCCTATGAAATCATTTTTCAAGGTTGATCACTCTCTTCCTCCAACCGTAATGGATTATTTTTCTCTTTGTACTCACTTTTCAAATTGAGGGCTTGAATGTTTGTTTTCCTTGCATTAAATTATCCTATTATTAATCAAAACCCCATGGTACTAAAAATAAAATGTCCTTTTTAAGAGATGTACATAAGGGTCTTCTCAATCTAGGATCCTTTTCTTGTATGACTTTGAACCTTTTGGTGCAAAGTAGTAGGCAAACAACCTTATTGTTACTTGATTTTTTGTTATTTTCATCCATATGTATTACTTTTTTGGATCTTCTTTCTCCACGTTTATAATTTTGCACCATGATTCTTTGATTAGAACTATTACCCCTCCATGTCCTTTTCCGTTGTTGGTCCTTTCATTCCACACCAAAGCTTTTTTATAGCCCTCAAATTATAGGACTTTGCAGCCATCATTCTCATGTATTTCTATAAGAATGATAATGTCTTTTCATTTTCTATGGGCCCCAACCCAAGTCCTCTTCTCCATGGATAAGCTATACAATTCCAACTTACCATTGTCAAATATTCCTATGGGGGGTGAATTCCTTTTTCTTGTGTACCATTTTGTCAGTAACTTGGGCCTTTCTATTCTATAACCAAGCCCATTTTCCTGCATCTTTTGTTGCCTTAACTTTTTCCCATTCTTTCCTTCTCTCTTCTTTTTTTACTATGTTTAAGTCTTCATCAAGGTATATTTTTATACCTCTAAGGAAACTTTTGTTCCTTAGTCATCTTATATGCTTCTCATAGTAACTCTTATGTACCTACCCCTTCCACCTCCTACCCATTTTCCAATCTTGTTTTCTTGGTGGATGTATCCTATCCATTGTAGTTGGTCTTTAGGAAAATCTCTTGTCTTAACTCTTTTGTGATTTCCTTCTTTCCATATTATTTTAACCCTTAATAATTATATCAAGACCCTATTGCTTTTGTCCTTTTCTTCCCTTATTTTAATTTTGAACTATTTTTCTATGAGCTCCCTTTGTGTGTCTAATGACCCCTTCAATACTTGAGCCCAAGATTTGGCCTCCTCTATTTGGTCTCTTAATTGGTTTTCTATTATCTCCATGGTTTCCATTACTAGTTGGATCTCTTCTATCTTTGAACCACAGCTTCCTTCTGGTACTTTTGACTTATTTTCTTCTACTATTTTCAATTGGTCTAGAACTTGTTTTTATCAAAATCAGTTCTTGCTCACCTTTTTCCATGGTGTTTTGTAGGTTTTTTACCTGCTCTTTGAGAAATTTGTTCTCTCTTAATAATTTTCATGGGGTATATAGGTCCTTGCAACTCTAATCAAATGCATCTTCAATAATGTTATTCAAGAGGGATTCTCGAAGGATTGGACTACTAGTGAGGTTATCTCTCTATAAAAGTGGTGATATCAATAATCCATCAAATTACTACACTATTATGGTTAAACCTCTTCTTGGAAAACTTTTTGGGAGCATGGTTGAGCTCATAATTAGTATTTGGGTATAAAAGGAGGGGAAAATGGATAAGGGGTAGGCAGGCTTTAGACCAAAACACTCCACTATTGATCATGTGTCACCTTTAGGTAGTTGATTGAAGAAATATGGGACATATAGGGTGACAAGACTTTTTTCTTCTTTGTGGACTTTAAAATGTCATTGGACATGGTACCTAATGAAAAACATTGGAATTTAGGATGGGGGAAGTCAAAGTTCTAGATGATTTTAGAGTGATAATTCATAGGCTTTATGAACATGTCAAAGCTAAAATTAGAACAAGTGATGGAATGTTTGAGTGCTTTGGTATTGATATTGGCATCAAACAAGGTTGCCCACTTTCCCCAACTTTTTTCAGGCTATACATTGATGTTAGAAGAGTAGATAAACAAAGCTAGTGGGGAGAGAGTTTAGCTTGCTAAGTATGCAATAAAGTTACTCTTTTATGTCGATGACCTCATCTTAATTGTAAAAATAGCTCATAGTCTGAGAGAGCACTTGAGGGCTCTTGAACTCTTTTGTTAGGAGGTTGTAATGTAAGTGAAAACTAGCAAAACCAAATTCATGATCTTTTCATTATGGATAAAAAAGAAACAAATTAACTTTCTTTTTGAAGGTAGCCCATTGGGAATAGTGGAAGAATATAAGTATCTCAAGCTCAATTTTCACAACAAGCTCAATTTAAGAAACATGTAAAGAAAAAATAATTCAAGGAAGATGAAAAGATTTATACTCACTACAAAAAACATGTAGGAGTGTGGAATTATGGGATTAGAAAACTAAGATAACCCTAGATTTGGTTTGCTTGTCACTCTAGTGGTGTGAAATTTGGGGCAGTAGCATGTCAGATCAAAGATGTAGGTAGATGGAAAGAATCTAGAAACATTTAATCATAAGCAATCTCAAAACTAAGACTTTAGTTACATATGATTTTTTTATTAGTTAAAATAGGTACTTCCACTTTCGAAGTGCTATCAATGATGGTCTAGTTATTAAGCTACCTAAAAAAAGATCAAAATATTGAGAACCATTGCTAGCCTAGGCTAGTTATTGAGGAAGAGCTAACTAGAACAAATAACAAATGGATGAAATAGAATGACAAGTGGATAAGTAAATAGGACATTAATATGCAAGAATGTTCAAATACTACTAAAGAAATAAAAAAGTTTCTAAAAGAAAAATTTAGGACTACCATGTGGACAAAGCAAATTGGTTGGAAGAAAGCTTACTATATCAAAGAATTTAACCCCACATGGGATTGTCAGGAAAATCTTACATATTATCTCATATTAAGTGGAAAGAAAAATGTTGATAGCCTAATTAAGGACTAGCCCACATCATCTTAGTTGTGAAACCAATGAATCGTCAATATCTAAGGAGGAATGGGAAATGAGAACATGCCTATTTTGCAACAAGGGTGTGGTGGATACAAAATGACACTACATCATGGAGTGCTCAACCTATAGTTGCATCTATATCAATTATGAAGACACCTCAAGAGTAGAAAATCTAAACACATTATTTGAGGATGAAAGGTCAAGCAAAATTGCCAACTTTTTGATCAAGATCCACTGTAGAAGATCTAACATCAAGATGAGTTCACAAACTTTATAAGTCATTGGTTCCCATATCCCTCAGGGAGTTTCTTGTGTGCTACTCGTTTGTTCTACTCTTACTATCATAGGTTTCTTTGGCCTCATGGACATCGTTAAAATCATTCATTCATTCATTCATGTCGAAGGGGCATAACACATGACTTCATGTCACAAAATGAAGACCAAGAAACAAAGAATCAAGGTCTTGGTCTAATGATGGAAACATGTGACTTAATGTCTAAATTATTTATATAACTATGACAACCGTTTATATGGAAGAATAATTTCATAAGATTAGATCTTTAATTGATTAATTATAAAGGTTTATTCAAGAAACGATGAAATAACCAATTTTCTTATATAATAATGCAAAGACTTCTATTACATTTATTCCAAGTTTATAGGATTTTCTTAATCATAGTGTACTTGTGGAAAGATAGTTTTTCCTTGTATATTTTTTTGATAAGCACTCTAACCTTTGTCTCACATGTAGATCATTATAGATATGAAGGATTTGGATTTTAGACCAGATGAAGGTACACTAAAAAAGGTTGCATATGCTTTTTTCAAGGATGGTTTGAAGATAATTAAAATAAGGTTCTCATGAAGTATAGACCAAAATGGAAGTACCTTCATTTTAATGGTGAACAAGTTAAATTACACATAGAAGACTTAGAAAACATGCAAAAACTCTAAACTAATATTATCCTATCCTAGTTGAGAAATCTTGTAAAGTTGAATTGTCATTTTATTTATAATAATTTATATAATAGAATCTTTTGTTTACTTGTTGATATCTTTACTAAATATATACTGTTTATGATGCAAAGACTTAACTTGTTGATAATTAGCTTAGTAATTTTTAAAACATTGATAAGTCCTTTTAAAGATATTTAACTGCATCTAAGGAGTGTAATGAGACCTCTATTTTGAACCAAGTTTTTTTAATTGCACATGTCATCGTGTGTCAACTTCCATACCACAACCTAGCAAATTAGTTTCATAATTTCATTGATTGTGTTCTTTATTTTAATTTTTACTAAATAAAATATCAATCTTATGAGAATTATGAATATGATGTGATAAAATCTCATAATCTAAACTAAAATATTTTTTGATACTTACAATTTACCATGATCAATACAATCCACTTAGGTTATCCTTATTGTCATGTTTACATCTCATTTGATGCATTACATTGCATAACACAATACAACTTTGGATTCAACTAATTATTATTTTTATTTCATTTACAAGCATCATCATAGTTCTTCATTTCTTCTATATCCACAATTCCATGGAGCAATTCTTGAGAGAGGTAAGTGTGTAAAGTGAATCTAACCATAGATGAAATCCCTCTCTACCCCAACTATTATTAGAGCTTAAGTTTGTCAAGGAACTAAACCAAATAAAATGGATTGGAAGTAATCAAGTTAGCTCAAGACACAACAATAGTTTAGATCCCTTATTCCTTGAGATTCATTTTATCTAGTGCTTAAGGTATCAAGTTTATGAGGTTCATTAGGTTCTTAGATACCCCTAGCTCATTTTAAGGCTCAAACAATTAGCCTCTTAACCCAAAGGATATAGAGTTGTTACAATTTGGCTACAACTTTTCCAAAATCCTAAGATTACATAGCTAGACTTGACATTGCATTATACCAAAAGATAACATAGAGCATAAAGCACTCCTTCCTATAGCTCCAATTTTCATTGGAAGGATCTTGATATGCATATTTTTTTAGTTGAATCATATGTTAGAAATGAAGGCAACCACTACATATAGAAATCTGAGTTTAACTTGCAAATCTAAAACAATAACTATAGAATATCAATGGAGATGTTACCTAACAACAAATAAAATAACACAACTCAAAAACCCATCACACAACACATAGATTTACGTGGAAAAAACCCTTTCGGGTAAAAAACTCCACTACGAAAGAGACAAATTTTGTATTCACTGCAAAAATAATACAACACATAAATTTCCTTCACTCATGCATCCAAATTAGCTGCACCTATGATCCTGCAAACAAACCAACTCCATACACAATGAACTCTCAAGCTTCTATTAAATAGACAAGCTTCATGTCATTGGAAATGAAAATGCATATCTAGACAAAATGATATGCACCACTCTTATTGGCTATAAATTCCAACAAATTAATGCATATGACATCTTTCATAACCACTCCTAGAATGGTCAGTCCAATAATAGCCCAAAATCCACGCCCCACCTGGAGATTTCCACTTATAAGTTCAAAATAGGTCTCTTAATGCCTTTTATAGGTTGTCATAAGATGTGAGTCTAATATTAGCATATTCTCTTACAACTTGTAAGTCACTAACAACAATAGATACTCTTATAGCTATCTTATACTAATTATAGATTTAGGCACCCCATATTTACCTATGGTCAATCCTGTGGTAAATGTCACTAAATATTATCGATCAACGTAAAATATAATTATTGCAGTTAGTGGATCTTCATCCCTTATGTTTGAATTTTACAATTACAATATTAGGAGTAATTAATTAATAGGATTTACAAGGTTGATGACACCTTAATCCCAACATTCTCCTACTTGATATCATACATTGTAAATACAAGCATAGGAAACATAAAACAACTAAGTACAAGAAACAAGGACCATAGCCTTCTTTCACCAAGTAAATTTTTTTTGTGCTCACAGGTTTGGTAAGATAATTTGCAACATTCTCCTAAGTGTCAACCTTCTTCAACTCAATTTGTCCATTTACAACCATTTCTTGAACAAAGTGATACTGAACATTAACATGCTTATTCCAAGCATGATACATAGGATTCTTGGCCAAACAAATTGTAGTCTGTCTATCACAACCAATCTAAATAGTCCTGCAATCAAAACCAATACTTGCACAAACCTTTGTAACCATATTGCCTCCTTAGAGACATGTGTAGTAAATATTTGCTCTAGTTTTGTGGTAGATAAAGAAACTGTGGGCTACCTTTTACTCATGCAACTCACAACTCCTCCAAACAAAGTAAACACATAGCCACTAGTGGACCTTCGACTATCCAAGTCACCTACCCAATGTGCATCAACAAGAACATGTATTTCTAATGTCTTATCTACATTGTTAGTACCAGAATAAACCAAACAATAATCAAAAGTACCACACAAATATCTTAACACCCTATTTGCGTAATTATAATGCTATTTACTAGGGTTAGACATAAACCTACTCAAAACTCCCACTACTTGGGCAATAACTGGCCTAGTACAAAACATTGCATACATCAAACTTCCTAAAACACTAGCATATGGCACACTAGAGTTTAGACATATCCTCTAAATTATCCTTAGATTCAGGACACATATCTAAAGTAAGCTTAGTGCTAACTGGTAAAGGAATTCTAACTAGTTTATAATCTTGCATACTAAATCTATGAAAAATAGTATTCACATACTTACTTTGTGATAGCCAAATCTTTTTCTTACCTCAATCTCTTCTGATTTCCATTCCCAATATGTACCTTTTTGCCCCCAGATCCTTCATCTTAGATGCACTTGAAAGTTGATCTTTCAGCTCACTAATCCTACCTTTTGTTTTACTGAAAAACATCTCATTCACATACAAGGCAACAATTAGTAATTGATCATCAATACATCTAATGTAAGCACAATGATCTTCTTCACCTCTCATAAAGCCCAAATTCAACACAAAAGAGTTAAATTTTTGATACCACATCCGGGGTGATTTTTTTCAAACCATAAAGAGACCATTTCAATTTGCAAACTAAGCGTTCTTTTCCTTTTACCTCAAAACATTTTGGGTGTTGCATATAAATTTCTTCTTCCAGATCTCCATGCAAAAATGCAGTCTTAACATCCATTTTCTAAATTTCAAAATCATAACTAGCAGCTATGGATAAAATAAATCTAATAGAAGATAATTTAGCAATAGGAGAGAAAATTTTACTAGAATTAGTTACTCCCTCTCTCTGCGAGTAGCCCTTAACATAGACCAATCTAGCCTTGTACTTCTCCAATGAACTATTTTCTCCAAACTTATTTTTGTAGACCCACTTACAACCAATGGCCTTCCTTCCTTTGGGATAATGAAAAAGATCCCAAGTATCACAAGAGTCTAAAGCCATCATCTCCTCCTACATGGCTAGTTTCCAAGACTCATTATCATCTACAAGAATAGAATCCTTGTAGGATCTAGGCTCATCATCAATACTCAATAAAGAAAATACATAATAGAAATCTGGTGGGCTATACCTATCAACTAGGTTCTATTGTCTTGTGGATCTTCTCAAGGATGGAGTAAGAGATTCTTCCTCGTGTTCTTCTGCATGCTCAAATTTTTCTATAATCACAGTCTTCCTCACTAGAACATTCACTTGAATCTTCTTCTTCTTCTTCTCCATCCTCAAATCCAACATTCTATTCTTCTTGATGTGCATATTCTTGCTATAAATTAAAAATGCACTATCTTTTCCCTTTATTTCTATTCTAGATGTATAGGATTAGAAATAGCTCCAAGTTCCCTAAAAATCACATCTCTAGAATGGACAATTTTCTTGGTTAGAGGATTCCAAAGCTTATAACTTTTAACATTCTCACCATATCCAATCAAGATGCATTTTTGTGCTTTTGGATCCAACTTAGAATGCTTTTCTTTAGGCACATGAACAAAATCCTCACAACCAAAAAACCTTAAATGTGTGTCACGTCTCAATCTTTTGGATTGCATTTATTTACATTTAATTGATCAAAAACTATTGAATTCTCCTTAATGTTTGATTCTAGATAATACATGTGCATAATTTAGTAAGAATGATGATGCATTATTAAGTTCTATGATTTGATTATCTTATATCCACTTTGGCTATGATTTAATGGAACTAACCTATTGACTGTGGAAGTGAGTGGAACTAACCTATTAGCTATGAGAACATGTTTTAGGTAGAGGGGACCTAACCATTTGTCAATATTTGGTTGGATTTAATCAAGTGTCCTATCACACACTCATGTAGAAATCATATTGCATGACTATTTTGCATTGTTTAACTATCTTCTTAACATTCTTGATGGAATAATAATTGAATGTGACTGTTGTCTATCATTGCAAGTGATTTATATGTATGATTTGTTTAAACATTTGAATATGATTGATTATATGAGTACTTGATTTTAAATTCAATGGTATTTAATTTACGTATACCTTGTATTTCATGTGATCTTGATTTCACTGTGAATGGTCTCTATCCTTTTTGTATGAATATAATGGTTAGTTGGAATTGTTTATGCTTATAGTTATATATATAGATACATTTATATATACAAATATACGTATATGTGAAATATAAATGGTGAGTTCATAATTGATAAATACAATTTATTTGTGACTATCTATATATAATAGATAGATGGACATGCATTGGATGTTAATTTTTTATGCTTAAATTAAAATAAGTTTGCAAGAGAAATAGATGCGACCCATGGAAGAGAAGGGAGTAAACTAAAGTTAAAACAAATTTTAAAACTTGCATGAAATCTATGCCCTAATTAGGGAGGTAAAAATAGAACATGAGGGAGATAAAAACAAGCAAGGCACAAGGAAAAAGACACGCACAATGAGAGGCAGTGATTGGCAGATTTTTGGCAGAAGCTACAGAGCATTAGAGGGATTTTTGGCAAGCTACAAGTTTTGCAAGAGGTATCAAAGGAACACTCATATTTTTCTTCCATTTGTATTACTCTTGTAGCATAAATTTAGGTATTGTATAAAAGAGGTGTTTGATTTATGTTTTTTTTGAGCTTGTAAAACAAAATAAAAACAAGAAAAACATCTCTATTCTACCACCATGGGCACTTTTTGCTTTTAAAAATAGAATGGCATCACAAATAGACTTTGGCACTTCCTTTTATGGTAGGCCATAGCCCTTGCTAAGGCCATGGGAAGCCATAAAAGCCTTCCCACACCTGTCATAGTTGATGGGGGCTGCATCCCATGCTTCCTAACCTTTAAACTTCAAATTTTCTTTAAAATTTAAAAGGTTGTCAACCTGTCTTGGAATGCCTACATAGGCACTGTAGAAACCTCTTCTATGAATCATTTTAGCATGATAAATTAGGTTGTTATCCCCTTAGTATATGCTGGTATGTATGCACATATATATATGTATGCATACATAAGCTAAAAACTCTGTATTCTCTTATAAAACCACTATTGTTACTTCTTTTTAGTAGAAATTACTACTGTATAAACTTCCTTGAGACTGATTTTAATGTTGTTAAATGATTCTTTTATGAACCCTCTGTTGTATGCTTTGTTGGCATTAAAATATTGTTGTTTAAACTTCCTTGAGACTAATTTCAATGTTGTTAAATGATTATTTTATGAACCCTCTATTGTATGGGCGTTTGAGGACTTCTATGTGTCTGAAATCTTGTTAAAATGATAGAAAATAGTAATTTAATATCTTGAAACTGATAAGGAACAATGAACTATTAACTTCTCTTATAAAGTGGAATGCTATTGTTATGAATATGTGTATTATTATATACATATACATATACATACATACATACATACATACATACATACATACATACATACATACATATATACATACATACATACATACATACATACATACATACACACACACACACACCACTCAAGAGCATTCATGTTGAAAGTATCCATTTTACTATATGACTGAAAATTCTGTATTTTACCTTGTAGAACAGTGAAGAAACAAATCAAAATCATGAACTGAAATAATTATACTTGTATGAACTATACTATGTAACATTCTAAGAAAAATGAGTACATGTGGAACTAAATAGTTGCTGAATTCATAATAGAAACAAATTATTTATTCCTGTATTATTGCATAAAAGAAATGAGTTATTATTTTACCATGAAATGTGTTTTGGAAAGAGAATGGTTATTTTTGTTTCTCTATGCTTTTGTACTTTTTGGAAAGTTACCTTTTGGGACGGGTGCTGAATATGGGTGAACAAAGAAGTAGGTCTTCTTTTTCAGGATCTACACATAGTTATAATGGTTTTATACTTTGGCCAAAGTTAAATTGTGACATTGAAATAGACGAATGGACCATTGCAATAGATGGATTTTTATTCCTAGTTTGATGTTTATTTTCTGCCATATCCTGTTAATGTGATTCTGCATTCAAGTTAGGGATGTATGTAGGTTAATAGGCACACACCAGATTCCATCCTACTATCTATTTACAGGTTTCTAGGCTCTTTGTGTAGGGTTGGGTATTCTTCAAGTATGAAGAATTTTGGGGAAGTGTAAGCTTTGTGGTTGGGTGGAAAAGTGTTTGAACCATGTTCTCGTCCCTTGGCTTGTGGATGACAATGTAGGGCACTGATAGCTAGAGACTTTGGATTGATCTTTGGATCATACTTGTATATATGATCACTTTATTGATGTGATGGTGACTTGATAGGCTTGTAGCCGAAGATGTATATTTTGTATCATTTATAAGTACTTCTAAGTGGATTAGACAATTGTACTTGTGAAATTGAATTTATTAAAATTAATTATGATCTTCTTTGATTTACTTGTGAGATGTGGAATGGAGTTAATTATTTAAGTTAAAAGTTTTGTACTTTGTATTCTTGTACTTTACAATATGAAACAAAAGGTACTCACAGCCTTACAAGGAGATCTATTTATCAAGTAATAAGTGGTACTCACAGCTTTTGCCCAAAAAAATTTGTCCAACTATGCATCACTCAGCATACTTATGACTCTTTCCATAAGTGTTCAATTCATCCTTTCTACAATACCATTCTATTGTGGTGTATATGGAGTTATCTTTTATCTAATGATATATGCATGCTTACAAAAAAATATATCATGACTTTCCAATTGAATCATTATCCACAAGACCAAGCACATTCGTATGAAAATTTTCTAATTTATCTTTTTCCTTATTACTCCCTAAAGGAAATGATGCTCTATTTTGTTTACCAAACACACAATGCTCAAACAAATCAAAGTTCTCATCAAAATAGGAGAAAAAATCCAACAACTTTTTATTGATAATAGTTTTTAAAACATTCTTACTAACATGGCCCAATCTATGATGCTATAACATACATGTATTTTTAGATTTTTATGTCACATAGGTGGATGTACAAATAGTAGTGACATCAAACCTAAATAGAGTTCGCATACTTGTTCCCCTTGCTACCACCAAGCATCCTCTCACCAATCTAAAACCATGCTTATTAAATGTTACATGCATTCCCAAATCATTCAACTTTTAAATAGAAATAAGATTTCTAGCTAATCCAGGAATATGTAAAACACCAAGAGGGTTTTAATCCTCCCATCATTGAAACATAACAATACAGTTTTCCCTATCCAACTAATAGATATGTAGTGTTGTCCCAAGGTATACATTACCTCCATCATATTTCTCATATATAGAGAACCAACCCTCATGAGGAGTCATATGATACAAGAATCCTAAGTCAATCAACCACTGTTTGTGAGAAATAACATTACATGTAGAAAGTAGAACTTCATCACCTACATCCAAGGACCTTTTGGTAGAGGAATCCCATTGTTTCTTCTTATTTCTACATTCTTTTTTCACATGTACCCTCTTACTATAGTTCCAACATTTAACTTTGTTCTTCTTCCCAAGAGTTTTAGACTATCTTTTTTATTACTTAGACCCCTTCTGATCTCATTTAGATCCTCTTTCCTTGGACCTTCACCTGAAATTAAGAGCATCCACTAAGATATCCATAGCCTTCTTCCTCATTTCCTATGCCAACAGAGTTGCAACAAGGGCATCCATCTTTGGATCTTCAAGGTTAGTAGTGATAGCAAGAATGAAATTCTCCAAAGACTTAAGTGAAGAACAAAGAAGCATAATAAACTTATCTTCCTCTTCTATCTTAACATCCATAGAATCTAATCCATTCAAAATCAAATTAAAACTATTCAAATGTTCAACTACCAAATCACCCTCCTTCATTTAAGAGAAAATAACTTTATTTTAAGATACATTTTATTTACCAGACTCTTAGATTGATAGATTTCACCCAACCACTTCCATAATTTATATGTAGTCTTTTCTGTTGTGACATTCAATAGGAAAAAATATGCAAGGCACAATCAAATCGTTCCTCTTACCTTTTTTTCCATCTTGTCCCACTCATCTTGACTGACATTGTTGGGTTTCTTTTTTTGATGTGGATAACCATTGTTCCCTCTCTTCAAGTAGATCCTCCATTTTTAGCTTCCACAAATCATAGTTTGTTCCATTGAACTTCTCAATGTCTATCTAATATGTAGATGCAACCATGACATCCACTCACACAAATCTACAAAACAAAACTTCCACTATAGCACAGAAAACCTTCACACTTCCACACAATAGACAAAGTTGGCTAGGATCTAATACCAAATGTTAGAAATGAAGGGAACTGATGCAGAGGCATCCACACTAAAACCTTGACATACAGCATGTATGTCCGCAACCCTTCATCATCATCATCATATTTCCCTTAACACTGTCAGCATCATCATATTTTCTCTGCCGACTGATATCCTCCTGCAGACAAACCTTCAACCTTTCGCCTGTCAGCAGCATCATCATATTCGGCTATCGGCAGCATCATCATATTCGGCAAGCGCAAACATCCTCCTGATGTTCACTGTTCATCTTACCGCCAACCTCTTTCTTCATCATCATGATGTTCAACATCATGTTCATCAGCAGGATATAGAACATCCAGTTCCTCCCATATATCCTGATGACGACAACCTCATGCACCCTTCCTTCGATGCTTACGTCACCCCGATATCCTGATGACGATTATCTTGATGACGATGACGTCACATACAGCTCCTTCAATATCCTGCTACCCCGATATCCTGATGACGATTATCCTGATGACGATGATGTCACATGTAGTTCCTTCAATATCCTGCTGTCGGCCAAACTTAACATTATCAGCCCGCGATGGTTTTATCAACCCGATCTTCTACCTTATGCTGATACGCTCCTTCTCGGCAACACCTGATGATGATCACCCCAATGCACATTCACCTTATGCAAACGATTGCATCATGCTCACCTCCATCTACTCGGATGACGCCTGAAGTAACTGCAGGATATACACAGAAATATCCTGATGATGCCGTTGTGATGAATTTCCAACCTTAGCGAATTTTGATCCGCTGAACCTCCTGAGGTGACCCGATCCGCTTCCTGGACAACTTTCCAGACTCTAACAACCAGCACGACCTAGCACATACCCATGCTAGGGTCCTCAACACCTTTCAATGACGATCCTGTACACCTGCATGCAAACGAACACAAAATGCAGACTAAACCCTAAACTACTGTACATAGCCATTCCATCGATTCGACGAATCAACCGGTGGAATGGATCAGCGAATCCATGAAACCACCAAAACAGCAAATTGATCACACAATGGAATCCAAAACAGAGAATTGACAAAACAGGATCTCTTTATTGATTTCAAAAGATGCAAATACAATACTCAGTATTTCCCTCTACCTCACTCTCTCCAACCTAGCTTCTCAACATCTATGTCTAAAACCAACTGATCCTCATGCATAAATAGGATCTCTTGCGAGTACTACTGACTCGACTCCAAGCGGCTGGGAAACCTCTCCAGGCGGCTGGGAGATCCAACCGGACCTACAGCATAACAGCTGTCTGAACAACCTAGCTAAAAATAGTAAAGTATGGTCAACATGACCTTATTACATGCATTGGTCTTATTAGACCTTCTTGGAAACATTAACCAGACCTAAAACAAACTAACTGCCTCATGGAGGCTAGCTGTCAGGTAGGTGCTCCTGCACCATACTCCCCAACAGAAAAGAACTCATGTCCCATGAGTTAGGTTGTGGATGTCCTCCACCTTTACACTTTGTCATGTCAGTGTTCTGACCTGTTCCAGCTTTGTCCTCTGCTGGCTCTTGGTTGCTCCAAGACTTCTGAACTGTAACTTGCCTTCTTGCAAGTAAATCCTCATGCCTGTCAATGTAGGCCCTTCTCTCACATACCTTGTGTTTGTCAGGTTGTCTGACCAGAACCTCTGTCTGAACTGCCTCTTGAACTTCTGTAATGTTCAACTCTGTCTTTCTGTCAACCTTTATAGGACAAACAATAGTCCCAACTATGACAACATCCTTGTCATTCCTCTCAACTGGTTGCTGTTTGCAAACCTGTTGCTGAACCTGCTGCTGACCTTTGTCAGTCACAACTGAAACTTTCTTCAACCTGTTGTCCTTAACAACTCCTTTCCCTGCAGTGTCCTCAACTGCCTTTATGCCTACTCCTATAGGCTTCTGCACAAATTCCTTCTTTCCCACTAAAATGATTTTGGTTGCCCCCTGTGCTGCAGCATCTTCCTGCAATGGCATCAACCTAATAGTCTTCCCATCTTTCTTGATGGTGTAGGTATTAGCATACCCATCATACAGTACCCTCCTATCAAATTGCCATGGTCTACCCAACAGTAGGTGACAACATTCCATGGGCAAAATGTCACACAAAACTCTATCCTGATATGCTCCAATCTGAAAATCCACATATGCCTGTTCATAGACAAAAAGTGATTGACTATCACTCACCCAAGATGCCTTGTAAGGGTGATGGTGTGGAATCCTTTCCAAATGCAGTTTATCCACCATTTCCTGAGATACCATGTTGTCTGTTGAACCAGTATCAATGACAACCTTACATACTTTACCTTTGCTCTTGCATGTGGTTTTGAAAAGAGCTCTTCTTTGCATCATATCCTTTGATGTCTGCAAACTATTTCTCCTAAGCATCAATGCTTCTCCCTCCTCAGGATATCCATAACCGTCAAGAACTCTATCTCCTTGATAAGTGTTTGAACTCTACACACTTTGCTCTACTTTCTCTTCTTGCACAAGTTGTACTCTCTTGTCATTCATTCTATCATTTCTGGATGATGAACCTTTGCTTTCTGGACATTTGAAAAATGGATGACCAAACTCACCACAGGTGTAACACTTGCCTGAAAATGTAGTAGAACCTCTACCACTTCCAAATCTTCCTCTATTACCTTTCCATCCACCTCTGAAATCAGACTGTCCCTGTCCTTTACCAGTGTCTTCTTGACCCTCATTGGTTTGCCTTGTTGTAGGGGCTAATCCTCTTCCCCTCATATTGCTGCCTCTTCCTCTCATGGACTTATCTTGTGTCCTATTCATCTTTTCTTCAATCTTGATTGCCATTTGGTAACAATCCTCCACACTCTTAGGGTTAGCTAAAACTAACTCATCCTGTATGTTCAATCTCAAACCAGCCAAGTACCTAGCCACCTTTTCTACCTCATTCTCATGATGACCAGATCTCATACTCAACTTATAAAACTCTTCAGTATATGCCTTCACATCCATTTCCTTCTGCCTTAGAAATTGCAACTTCTTAAACATCTGAATTTCATAATCCTTAGGCAAGAATTTACCTTTGATCCTTGCTACCATTTTATCCCATGAAGTGATCTTTGACTTCCCTTGTTTCCTTCTCTCGGATTGTACATAATCCCACCATACCAAAGCATGACCTCCTAACTTGGTCTTTGCAATCTTTACCTTCTGATCCTCAGCAACATCTTCACATTCAAAGTGATTATCAAGTGCAGCAATCCAATCCAGTAACTCATCTTCATTCAAACTTCCATTATACTTGGAAACATCAACCTTCACCTTAGGTTTATCACTCTGCACTGCCTTTAACAATTTTGCAAATCTCTGGTCTTCAGCATCTAGATCTTCAGCTACCTCTTCATACTCTTCAATAGCATCTTCATCTTCTTCTGACTCACTGTCTTCCACTTCCCTCTTTTTGTTCTTTTCTAGGGCTACAAGCCTGGCTTGAAGTGCTTCAGCAAGCTCCTTCATCTTCCTCATCTCTCTGGCATGTTTTTCCTTCATCTCCTATAATTCCCTTGTAGTACCAGTACCTTTCGGAGGCATTTTGTCAACCTCTCACTCCTCTACCTCTGTCCTTTCGGTGACAGAATCAACTCTACCTCTGCCCTTTCGGTGACAGAATCAACACACAACAGCCCAGACCTTTTGCTGAGCTCTGATACCACTATGATGCAGAGGCATCCACACTAAAACCTTGACATACAGCATGTATGTCCGCAACCCTTCATCATCATCATCATATTTCCCTTAACACTATCAGCATCATCATATTTTCTCTGCCGACCGATATCCTCCTGCAGACAAACCTTCGACCTTTCACCTGTCAGCAGCATCATCATATTCGGCTATCGGCAGCATCATCATATTCGGCAAGCACAAACATCCCCCTGATGTTCACTGTTCATCTTACCGCCAACCTCTTTCTTCATCATCATGATGTTCAACATCATGTTCATCAGCAGGATATAGAACATCCGGTTCCTCCCATATATCCTGATGACGACAACCTCATGCACCCTTCCTTCGATGCTTACGTCACCCCGATATCCTGATGACGATTATCCTGATGACGATGACGTCACATGCAGCTCCTTCAATATCCTGCTGCCCCGATATCCTGATGACGATGACGTCACATGCAGTTCCTTCAATATCCTGCTGTCGGCCAAACTTAACATTATCGGCCCGCGATGGTTTTATCAACCCGATCTTCTACCTTATGTCGATACGCTCCTCCATGGCAACACCTGATGATGATCACCCCAATGCACATTCACCTTATGCAAATGATTGCATCATGCTCACCTCCATCTACTCGGATGACGCCCGAAGTAACTGCAGGATATACATAGAAATATCCTTATGATGCCGTTGTGACGAATTTCCAACCTTAGCGAATTTCGATCCACCGAACCTCCTAAGGTGACCCGATCCGCTTCCTGGACAACTTTCCAGACTCTAACAACCAGCATGACCTAGCACATACCCATGCTAGGGTCCTCAACACCTTTCGACGATGATCCTGCACACCTGCATGCAAACGAACACAAAATGCAGACTAAACCCTAAACTACTGGACATAGCCATTCCATCGATTCGACGAATCAACCGGTGGAATGGATCAGCGAATCCATGAAACCACCAAAACAGCAAATCGATCACACAATGGAATCCAAAACAGAGAATTGACAAAACAGGATCTCTTTATTGATTTCAAAAGATGCAAATACAATACTCAGTCTTTCCCTCTGCCTCACTCTCTCCAACCTAGCTTCTCAACATCTATGTCTAAAACCAACCGATCCTCATGCATAAATAGGATCTCTTGCGAGTACTACTGACCCGACTCCAAGCGGCTAGGAAACCTCTCCAGGTGGCTGGGAGATCCAACCGGACCTACAGCATAACAGCTGTCCTAACAACCTAGCTAAAAATAGTAAAGTATGGTCAACATGACCTTATTACATGCATTGGTCTTATCAGACCTTCTTGGAAACATTAACCAGACCTAAAACAAACTAACTGCCTCATGGAGGCCAGCTGTCAGGTAGGTGCTCCTGCACCAGGAACCAATACATATAGAAATATGAAATTAACTTGTAAACATGAAATAATAACTATACAATATCAATGGAGATGTTATCTAACAACAAAGAAAATAACACAACTTAAAATCCCATCACATAACACAGAGATTTACATGGGGAAAACCATTTCAGGTTAAAAATTCCACTAGGAAAGAGGTGCAATTTTTTATTCACTGTAAAAAGGTTATAACACATTAATTTCCTTCACTCTTGCATCCAAATCAACTGCACCTATGATCTTGTAAACAAACTAACTCCATACACAATGAACTCCTGAGCTTCTATTAAATAGACAAGCTTCTTGCCATTGAAAATGAAAATGTATATATGGACAAAATGGTACGCCCCACTCTTAGTGGTTGTAAATTATAGAAAATTAATGCATATGACATCTATCATAACCACTCCCAGAATGGTCAGTCCAATAATAGCCCAAATATCCATGCTAGGCACCTATAGTTTCCCACTTATAGGTTCAAACTAGGCCTCTTAATGCCTCTTATAGGTTGTCATAAGATGCGAGTTTAATATTAGCATATTCTCCTAAAACTTGTAAGTTACTAACAATTGTAGATACTCTTATAGTTTTCATACAATAATAATAGATTTAGGCACCCCATATTTACCTGTGGTCAATCGCATGGTAAATGTCAATAAATATTATCGATCACTATAAAATATAATTACTACATCTAGTGGATCTTCATCCGTTATGTTTGTATTTCATAATTACAATATAAGGAGTAATTAAATAATAGGATTTAAAAGGTTGATGACACGTTAATCCCAACATCATAGGCCTTACAACTTTAGTGACATGTTGGAAGGAACAAGGAAGCACACATTGAGAACTAGTCCTAGCCAAGGCCCCCTCCCTTACTTGATGTCAAGTACTTTGGAACTACTCTTGGAATGTTAACTAGAAATATCTAGTTTCATAACAATTCCATCTTTCCAATATTATCCGAAGTGATATTTTTGATCCTTGTATAGGTTCTTCTTCCCTATTATGTGGGATGGTTGACTTACACATTGAAACCTTCAATTGAGTTTCGACAATCATTTTATCAACAACCTCATAATCATCTTGTTGATATTTTGACAATCTAGTACTTTTCAAGTAAAATCTTGACACCACATAGCCAATGCCTAAGCGTTAATTTAAGAATTAACTACAAGGTTAACTAAGTGATTTAGAATTATCTATTCTAGACCTTCTAATGATACAACTTTTAGGATTAAGGATTACCTATAAATTGACTACACTTCAAACCATGAAAGCATATTTTTTTATGAATTCGAGTTAAATTGTTTTATCACAACCTAATTTAGTTTAAAAATAGCTATCAAAATAGATATAAACAAAGAATTATACATTGTGTCATTGAAAAAATTTGAACATAGGGATAAAACTATACAAAATAGGAAAAAACTACCCATAGGGAACACAATTGTACTAGGTAGGATATGTTCACATCAAACTTGGTTATGGATGAGTTGGTATGATTTATTCCTCTTTGACTAGTCCATATAGCATTATTAGGTCCTTATAGTCCAAATTTCCTAGATTCATTTTGAATGGCATAAATAGTAAAAACATAAAATATGAACATAAAAATGAATACATTTTTTAAATTCCTTACAACATGTTATTCGTCTTATGAAACATAACCTTAGTTTTCCATAATCTTTAAGCATTCTTATGTTCATTTTCAATGATCTATAATTGTTTCTAGAATATATATTCATTCCCTTCCATTAGCATTTCTAGAATATATATTGATTTCCATAACCAATAAGCATTTAAAAAAACTATATTTATTTCCTTTATCTATGAGCTTTTCCATAAAACTATATTCAATCCTTAATCTATATACACTTTTCTAGAAAACTATAATCATTCCTTAATCTTTTAACTTTTTTGTAAAACTATATTCATTTTCTTAATCTATAATAAGTTTTAGAAAATATATTCATTTTCCTTAATCTATAAGTATTTCCATAAATCTATATTCATTTCTTAAATCTAATAAGCATTCCAAAAAACTATTTTCCTTTACCTAACCAATAAGCATTATTTGTTATATAAATAGATATGGTTTTCAAAAACTTACACATGGATCAACTCATTATAAAACCTAGAACTAATAACCTTAATATTTCCATCCATGGCTTATAACATAAAAATTAAATAAATAAATTACCTCATATAAAATCATCACACAAATTTCAAGGTGTATTTGAGAAACAATATAAAAATCCTCAACCTTAAGGAAAGTGCTAAAATTTGATACTACAACTATTTACTCCTTTCTCCTTTCTTTGATTCATCTGATCTTTTAATCCTTGTAAACCAAAAAAGTCACATTTCCTCTTTTCTCTATAGTACATATCTCCTCTCTACTCAAAATCTCCATTAATTCTCCTAGCCATTAGTTGTAAAACTTGCAAACTTCTATCAAGCCTATGTGTGCAAAATGTCCTCCTACAACTGTTCTGCTATAAATTTAATGTTGCTCGAAATAATCCTAAGTCTAGACATGCAATAGATTTTCATTAAGAATTCTTTCTTTTTTTCTTTTCTCAATCATCCAACCTTATAATTACATTTCCCCTCTTTTTCTTTTAATATCTTAAGGAAGCATTTAGATAGAACTCATGAATGAAGTGTAATAGCAAAAAGAGGGAAAGAAAGAATGGTATAGATATGATAGAACTTAGGACAAAAGGAACAATGTCATGGCATGATAATAGGTGTTGGGAATCCATCAAAACACAAAATAAATTGTGTAGTGCCTAAGATTTGCAAGTCCAACCTATAGCTTCTAGGAAAATAGTATGTATGATGTGATTTCTTGTATGGTCCCAAAACCCTAATATGAGACTCTAAGCATGTATTCCTTGATTAGATTATTGTTTCCAATAATGTGTTTTAGGAGTACAAAAATTCCTCTAGTCCTTTTCATAGTTGTAGTTATTTCTATAAATCTCTAATTCTTCAAGATTTGCCCAACTCTATCCCCATTCTAATTGAGCAAAGTTTGATTTCTTTACCTTCTACCTTTGAGTTGGTAAAGAAAGAGCTTGGGGAATCTTGGAACCTTGTGATGGTTGTAGATGATAAGGGGGAGACCTAGGATGAGGAAGCTTCCTTTTCCTTGGAGGATGTCCCTTTGAAATTGGTCAAAGAGGTGCCTGTTATGACTTTAGATGATGACAACATTTAAGGAATAGAAGTAGAGATTAGGTTTCTAATTCACAAGGGCCTAGAAAAGAGATTTCTTGATTTAGAAAATTGGATGAATGATGTCTAGAGAAACATTATAGCTCCCTCATTTTATTATTGGATAGAGGTTTCTTTTTGGTCTGTTTTCAATTAGAGGTGAATTGTGATTCTATGAGGAACAATGGGTCATGGTAATTTGGAAAGTGTAGTCTTTTCATGAAACCACATGCTCCTTACATTGATCCAACCACTCATTTAATTTCCAAAGTCCTTATATGGGTGAGACTTTACAATCTCCTTTTGGCTATGAGAAACCTAGGTCTAATTTGGTGTTGATGAATAAGGTTGGATATCTCATCAAATTTAAAAAAGCCTCAAATGATTTTTAGCATAAAATTGAGGGTTTGGATGATAGTAGACTTATCTAATATAATCATTCACTCCAACAAAATCATGTCCTCTCATGGAGCTTGGATACAATTCATAAATTTTAAAGGTTTACCTTTCCATCTCTTTCAATGCAATCAATTTGGGCATAAGATTGCATATTATTATTCCAAAAATCATTTGAATGCCAACACTGTTAGGTTGTAACAATGGGTCTAGAAAGTGGGTAGTCCAAATCATATATAAATTCTTCAAAATTTAAGCAGCAAGGATAGACTGGAGCTCATTCTATTATCTCAGTTAAAAATGCACAAATAAAGAGTCTTGAGGAGACTAAACTTCAGGCTTTAGTGGATCCATTGGAAGGACTGGATGAAGTAGTTAAAGAAAAAGAAATGGATTAGTTGGTTTCCATTAATATTTTAACTATTTCTCATACAAAATTCACCAAGCCTAAAGAAAATTGTGGCCCTCCTAAATGGTGTGGAAGAAAGAAGTTGAGTGCTTGTGCTTGGAAATTATTGACTGGTGATGGTTCACAATGGACCATGAAAGTCCATCTTTCCCATATAAAGTAGAAGACTTCTCTCAACTAAAGGATGATCATCTCTCATGAGGCTCTTAGAGGATTTTGTTTTGTCTCTATAGGTTTAAGCTCTATTGTTTTAGGTTATCTTCTCTTTTTCTAGTCTTCAATTTTCTTCAAACTTTTGTGTCCCTTTCTTTTTTTACTATATAATCTTGATATTTGTTCAAGGTCAAGGGCCATAATATATTCCCCCACTTTACCTAAAGAAAAAAAAAACTAAGGTAGGATTTAGTTAATTTATATTAGTTTTTAAAATTAATTTTTAATTAAATAAATGGTGGGCGGGGTGTGTTTGAGACTAGCACTAGAGGTTAGGCATATGCACACACATATAATAATGATTATAAATAATGCATAAATTTACATAAACAACACTTAGAATAATCAAGGAAGGAAGAATGTTGAAGTATTATATGGACTAGGGTTAGGTATTCATAACACTCACTTACTTTCAACCTTCCCTCTAGGTACCTAAAAAGCAACACAAAAGACAACTCATTAGAAGTACTTGTGTAATCTAGTCATTTGAACCATTTAATAATCATGCACTTGATCTAATGATCAAACTATTAAAGTATTTTTTATTTAGTGATCATAATACTAATAATCCCAATTGATTAGTCAATAACATTATAAACACATCAATCAGTTAATAAAATTATATACACAACAACTATCCATCAAATCCCACATCACAATTCCATTTGGACATGATTTGAATATTTTAAAGGTTTAGTTTAAAGTTTTTGGAATGTTGTATATGAATTAATTTTACAAATGATGAAATTTCATTTGACTTCTTATATCTAAAAAATGACCATGTTTCAACCAACCTTAGTAGATGTGTGAAATCTTATAAGAGCAAGAAGATAATTTAACAAATTATTATTTATCTAAATCTAACTAATACTTGTTGAGAATTAAGGTGTCTCAACCTTTGAAAATTCCTAGCATTTGTTATTTGATTATGTATTTATTTATTTTCCTATGTTGTATTTAATTTTGCGCACTCAGATTTGTCATTTAGTGTGAGGTGGCATGTTGAAATGTCATCCCACTTGGAAGATGACCTGGATGGACAAGTCAACACTAGAGAATGTAGGCATCCCATTTGAAGTGGCACAAATATGCCATGTGTTGGCATCTTGTGGCTTGTGTAAGAGGTTATGACATATGACAGAATCTATGACATGTAAGAGCTGAAAATAGCGATTTCTATGCAAGGTGAGATAAGTGTCATGAAGCATCTTTGCATGTGAGAAGGCCATCCTAGGCATCCAATTTTGACTATGAAAAGTTTTTATAGGAATATGCTTTTATTAGTCAATTATGGCAGATTCTCTTACAACTATAAGTGTTGTCATATATGACAAATTCTATGACAGTTGCATCTGTCATAGTCTATTCTTGGATGGAGCACCTCAACTTGGGAAAGTCAAACTTACAAGTTATGATGGATATAAGAGGATCAAGTGCATGTTGTACAAGTGTCCAACACATTGGGAAATGGGCCACGATGCCAAGTTGGACACCACCTCTAGAAGCGTGGAGTAGTGTATATGTGGTTCATTTATAGGTACTATCAAAATTTCTCCATAATTGACATTTGTGAACTCCTGAAAGAAATTGCATTGCAAGTGTTATGTTGTAAAATGTCCCCCTAGGACTTTTACCTCCTAAGTTTAGCTCCTAGGTCCCCTTAGATTAATCATGCATGCGTAAAGGGGCCTATCTCAATGCTTAATCAAGACCAAAAATAGACCTCTAGACTTGGGCACACGCACCCTAGTCTAGACCTATTTTGTTGGGACCCAAATTTTAAAGAGTTGGTTTATGACTGTTAAAAGGTTTCCCTTTGTTGGCCTTTTCAATTTGAACTACGAATGTTAACGAGAATGCATATATAAACATTTTCAGGACTTCATTTTGTAACATCAGAAAATGTCCCCTTGGGGGCTTTTCCCTCATAAGGTTTAGCTCCCAGGTCTTTAGAGTGCATTTAGGACATTTTAGTTCATATTTTGCCATCCCAATGGAATGAGACCTAAGTCCCATGGCAAATAGGACCTAGGTGGACCCCTTGAGCTGTACCCTACCTAAAATAGGGGGGAAGGACTTGGACACCCACACCCTAGTGCTGCCCTATTTTGGGGCAGCCCCAATTTCTGGGTGTCAGTTTATGACCGTTAGGAGGTTATTTTGCTGACACGGTAAAGTTTGATTTTGAATATCTTGGCAGGAATGTTTGTAGGTGCATATATAAGAAAGATTAGGCATTCATTTGTAAACTAGATTGTAATTAGATAGCAAGTGTGATGTTCAAGTGTTCTCAAGGTGATTCAAGGCTTCTATTGTGTTGTAAGAGTAGACTTATGTGTTTTGTGTGTTGATATTTGCAAATTTGAGCTTCAATCTCCTCATGGCATGAAGAGCATCTTTCTCCATGAGAGATTCACTACAAGGTAACTTATCATTGTGTTTTTATCATTGATTCCTTTGGTTTTGGCCTCTGCCTCACAAGGGCACACCCTCTTTATCTGACAACGGTGTTTGGAGACTTAAGTGTCCTCTAGGGTTTGACTGAGGCAAACCTATAACCACCACAACCCCCAAACCAAGTCTTGTGATTGCAGGTTATAGGCGTAGCATATGGAAGAAGTGGAGTTGCAGGAAGGAGTGGTAGACATCAAAGATTCAAGATCTAAAGAAAAGTCAAACAAAGGAGCACTTCCAGGACTAGGGTGCCCACAAAAGTGTCCTCCATAGATAGATCTTAGGAAATAGAAGTTACAGGCCTGCTCAGTGTCAGGATTCACTAAAAAAGTAGGTACCTTGGACTTGGGTGCCCGCACTAGTGTCCCCGACTATTGCGCCTTGGATCCCCAAAAATAGGTATTCTGTAATTTGTTATTTTACTCCTGTTTGTAAGATCATTTTCCATTATTCATCAATTTGTTGTTGTATTTGCGTAATTAGGGTTTTAATGGTTAATTGGACATAAGAGAAGGAAAAATTGATAACTAATTCTATAATCCAAGCTTCCCCTCATTTTCAAGTGACCTAGGGTATGATAGTACTCTCCACTCAACCCTAGATCCTTCAATGTTAGTGTGAAAGGAGGATTCAAACATCTAAGCAACAAAGATTAACAAAATCTAATTTTACCCTAAACATTTTGGTGAACCCGTGTCTTTGGACTTAAATTGAAAGTTTCTGAGTGTTTGTCTTCAGATTTGGATTGATTTCATTCATTCATTTGGTCATTTATTTTATTGCATTGAGAAAAATTCAGAAAAAATGAAAATTTGGAAAAATACAAAAAAATAAATTGCATTGTTTGGCTTACCAAATTGCATCAATTCTTCCTAAATTTTCCTAATTCATGATTTTTTCATCAGATCTGATATAAACTACAGAAAAATACAAAAAATTAGAAATTTACCCTGCATATTCATCATTTAATTGCTAGGGTTTTGTGGAAATTTTGACAATTTTATATAACCTAGTAATTCCAAAATCTAGGGTTTGTAGGAAAAATATTTTATCATATTTTTCTACTAATTTTAGAGGCTCATTCAAATTTTAATTTGGCTTTAGTCTTGTATTTTAGTGTGAATTTGCATTTAGATTTAAAATATTTACATTTTTACATAGAAAATTTCAACAAAAACTAGCAATTTTGGTGCATTTTCATTAAATTTGCAAGGGCATTTTGCATGTTAAGGCTTAAAAATAATTTTATGATATGAGATTAAGTCAATTTAATCATAAATCAAACTTTAAATCTTTTTCATAGTATTTTGTGTCAAGATTTCAAACCTAGGGCTTCAAAAACAACAATTTTCACTAAAATTGGCCTTATCAACTCTCTAAACTCGCATTATAGGTGTGTTGTGAAGGATATTTTTGCATTAATTTTCTTTTATCAGGGTAATAATTTGATTCCCCTCATAAAAAGTTTCACAACACCCTTTTAATGGGCTCTTGTAGTGAAAATTTGGCGAAAAACTACACATTTTGACCATTTTTGCCCTAGGGTTTGACCTAGTTTGCACTCCAAGCATGTTATGATCAATTTTGTAGATTGAGGTGACTGATATTATTTATATTCTTTCTTTTACCTCCTAAAATTCCTTACAACACCCCCTTTTCTAGGTCTTGGAGTTGAAAACCGTGAAAAATTGCATATTTTTCTATATTTTCACTAGGGTTTTACCTTAAGTGACACTACATTCGTGTTGTGTTGGGTATTTTTGCATCACGTGGCTGTTATTACTGATATTATTTTCTATCCATCATCATTTTCCTCACAAAACCCTTTGTTATTCTCTTTTGTATTGAATTTTGGTGAAAGAAGTGCTCATTTTGACATATTTTCACTATATTTTGACTTGGCATTATCTTGGACTTGCATCAAGAGTGTGTTGAGAGTGATTATATTTCTGTTTTGGACTGATATCAGACATATAACTTGCTTCCCTCGAACAAAATCCTTACAACATCCTTGTTTCATTCATTGGCATTGAAAAGTATCAAAAAATCAAGCATTTTACGCTATTTTTGCTCTTATCTTTTGCATACATTTGAGAACCTTTCAAAATCTGATTTTACATTCATTTGGAGACATATATCATGGCTACTTCTTTGGAAGAATTTTTTGTATACATCATATACATGGATCATTTCTCTAAATTCACTGATAAACATCTTGAAGTTCTAGAACAAATTGCATACATTCATGATGTTGATCTCTCTATGTGCTCCACATATAAAATACTTTATCATATAGGTGACTTTGATAGCTTCACAAATCTCATGGGAATATACCCTTCAATATTGGATGATCTCACTAAATTCTTGATCAACAATATATATACTAGTGATGATCTTAAAATGTTAGATGAAGCCTTGACGACTTTATGGGAAATTCTACTATGGTACCTATTGCTAAAACATGTGATGATAACTTTGGTTTATCTTATGATCCCTCTCCCAAAATTGTTCCTCCTCATGAAGATAATTTGATTCAAGAGGATGATTTTATTGATACATCTCTTACCATCATACCACCACCTTCCCATTCCATTGCTCTCCCTAGCCAAGATGAAGCATTGGTGAATGAGTAGTTTCCTTTAACAAAGAACATTCCTTGGGTCGACAATGAGCTTTGATCTAACAACAGTAAAAAATCTATTACAATGCATGAAACCTCTATGGATCATCCTACCAATCTTTCTCCTTTAGTGGATTGTTTATATACCTTGGATATCGCTAAGGAGGAGAAGACCTTTAATGTCCCTCCTTTGATTGAATATTCAAGTCATTTGGACATCACTAAGGATGTAGCACCAGTGGATGAAGAGAAGTCACTCACATTAAATCCCTCAAGGATGTATGTTGAGATCGTTCAAAATAATTTGCTTCTCCCACCACCTAATAGGATAGAAAATATGTGTACTAATGAACTTCAACAAGAAAACATTCCACCTAACATTGAGTCAAACCAAGAAGCATTTAAGAATGAACAAAAGAATAATTACAAAGACTTAGCAATAGTACCTTATGTTTGCAAATGGAAAGAAAATGAATTAATTGTTGATGACTTCTAGCACAAATATCCTACAGGTAAGTATCTCTAACCCTTTATCACTCTCATGATGTGCTTCCTGCGTGATGTGTTATGTGTTGTTTAGGCCTCCTGGGATGACCTTGGATTCTCCCATAAGGTTCAGGATACCAAGAGACCACCTCTATTGTGACCTTATTCTATTTGTATCATCATTCTTCTATATTGTCTCTCTCTCTCTCTGATTTTATTGTTATGTGTTATGTCTTACAGACATAGCATCGCGGTTGGTGACTTGGGGGCACCCTCCTATGTGACTGTCCCTAAGACACTTGTTTCTCCTCTCTTATTTATTATTTCCCTTCCTCTAGTGTTTCCACCTAGCGGGAGGATGACGACAAACATTTATACTGATGCGGACCTAGTGTCCCTTTCAAGAGCAATAAAAAAATGGACTTAGTTCCTAATATGACGATGGGGTTGTATATCTTATCCGACACTTGGCTAGTGGAAGCACTCATTCTTTCCGCGTAGTGAATTTCATGATGTTTCTATCGCATTTACAAACCTTAACAATACTGCTACTCCATGCACCTTTGTTTGCCTTTGAATTTAGCCTTGGTGGTACTCAATTTGGAGAGCTGCATGATATAGCCCTTGGTTATCCTCGAACTTTGAATTCATTGTATAACCTTGGCTTTTTATGTGGTTAATCATATGCATTAATGTTGTTTATTATGATATTGGAGACACTAACATGTTTCTTGCAGTGATGTGTTTGTGGAAACATTTGGAGTACATGTCACCTCCGAGAGGCATGGGCTTTGTGAAAGTCGGTGTTCTCTTGTGTGTTTTCTTCCTACCTTAACGTGCTTGATATCGATAATTGATATCAACCACCTTAAGGTGGGGGCATATAAGGTAAGTTGTCTGTTATAGATGTTAGCAATGTGTTTGACCTTAGATGCAAAGACTTGCACTCCAGAGTAGTGCATCGTGCATATTGAGTTTGTTTGTAATAAATCAATCAATCATGTAAGCCCTTTGCAGAGGCAAGATATCGAGCATATCTTTTTTCTTAATCCCTCTACGGAGGTGGGGATGGTGTATTTCTCAGAGTAGATTGCATCATTCTGTCATTTTCAAAAGTCCTCTATGGAGGTGGGGAGCGGTTCTATGACTAACACAACCCTTAAGCGTGTCTTCGGTGATTGTTGTGGCAAAGCCCAATCATTGGTGTGTGCCTGTAATGTGCCTGAGATGGTGTTGGACCTAGAAATAGGTACACTCCATCACTTGTCTGATATGTTTTCTCCATGTCTTCAAGTGTGTGTGTTTTGGCGTGCTTGTTTTGTTTGGCATGTTTGTTGCCCCATATGCAAATACTACCGCATTTGATTAGTGCTTCATGCATTTTGGGAGGTTTTACATGTATTGCATGTGTGTTGCCCCATATGCAGAGACCAGTGCCATCGAGTAGTGCTTCCTGCATTTATCAGAGGTTTGTTTACTTTCTAGTACTTGCATTTGCATTTCATATATATAAGAAAAAGAAAAAAAAAGAGATATCATTTATGTCTTTCATGTATTAATGTGTCTTCTATGCATTAATTGTCTACTATGTATTCTACGTGACTGTAAGTATCTTCTCCATGTTTTATGTGTCTGTTACTGACTTTTATGCGATTGGAGTGTCTTCTCCATGCTTGGTGTGTTTACTGTGTTTGTGACCTTACTTTAATGCATGTTTGGGCCTTGCATTCATACATACATTAAAGTGGGGGCTAAATTTAATGTTGGAAAATGTCCCCTTGGGGGCTTTTCCCTCATAAGGTTTAGCTATCAGTTTTTAGAGTGCATTTAGGACATTTTAGTTCATATTTTGTCATCCCGATGGAATGAGACCTAAGTCCCATGGCAAATAGGACCTAAGTGGACCCCTTGAGCTATACCCTGCCCAAAATAGGGGGGAAGACTTGGGTGCCCGCGCCCTAGTCCTGCCCTATTTTTGGGCAGCCCCAAATTTCAGGTGTTAGTTTATGACCGTTAGGAGGTTATTTTGCCGACACAGTAAATTTTAATTTTTGATATCTTGGTGGGAATGCTTGTAGGTGCATATATAAGAAAGCTTAGGAATTCATTTGTAAACTAGATTGCAATTAGATAGGAAGTGTGATGTTCAAGTGTTCTCAAGGTGATTCAAGCCTTCTATTGTGTTGCAAGAGCAGACTTGTGTGTTTTGTGTGTTGATATTTGCAGATTTGAGGTTTAATCTCCTCATGGCATGAAGAACATCTTCCTCCATGAGAGCTTCACTACAAGGTGACTTATCATTGTGTTTTTATCATTGATTCCTTTGGTTTTAGCCTCTGCCTCACAAGGGTACACCCTCTTTATCTGATAATGATGTTTGGAGACTTAAGTGTCCTTTGAGATTTGACTGAGGCAAACCTATAAATAGCACAACCCCCAAACCAAGTCTTGTGATTGCAGGTTATAGGTGTCGCATCTAGAAGAAATGGAGTTATAGGAAGGAGTGGCAGGCATCAAGGATTCAGGATCTAAAGAAAAGTTAGACAAAGGAGCACTTCTAGGACTAGGGTGCCCGCAAAAGTGTCCTTTGCAGACAAATCTTAGGAAACATAAGTTGCAGGGCTGATCAGTGTTGGAAGGAGGTCCAGATTCCCTGAAAAAGTAGGTACCTTAGACTTGGGTGCCCACACCAATGTCCCCGACTGTTCCACCTTGAATCCCCAAAAATAGGTATTCTGTAATTTGTTATTTTACTCCCATCTGTAAGAGCTTTTTTTGTTATTCATCAATTTGCTATCGTATTTGTGTAATTAGGGTTTTAACAGTTAATTAGACATAAGAGAAGGAAAATTTGATAATTAATTCCCTAATCTGAGCTTCCCCTCATTTGCAAGTGACCTAGCATATGATAGTGCTCACCACTCGACCCTAGATCCTTCAATGTTAGGGTGAAAGGATGATTCAAACATCTAAGCAACAAAGATTAACAAAATCTAGTTTTACTCTAAACACATTTTAAACTAGAGTTGATTAAGGCAAACTTATGATCATCAAACAAAGAGCATTCAAGGCATTGATTGTGTTGTAGTGTAGATTTGTGTTGTGTTTGTATGTGTTTGTTGCAGATTTGGCTCCATTAACTCATTTCCTCATTCTATCAAAATCACTCTTGAATCTATCACATTCATCTCCATCTATCATCATCTATCATCCTCATATCATTGTTATGCTATAGAAGTGAGAAATCAACATTCCAACCAATCAAGCATCAATCAAAGAGAACAAATCTGGTAAATTTGGGTGCATCTACCACGTTCTATCACATGTGGAGGAATTAATTTGAAGGTAAAGGTAATTGGGTTGTTTACATTATCTTTCATTATGCTTTGTACCAATTTTTCGTCTACACTAAGTTTTTATTGAACTTGCAGCTTGCTAAGTTTTGTAATCAATTTTGCATTCATCTATATCATATTCATCATCATACACTCAAAAATCTTGCATAAATTTGAAAATTTTGCATTTTTTCTTGCATTAAGGCATAGTTTGCACAATTTTCCTTGCATATCATTGAAAAATTTTAATTTTTTGATATTTACATCAGATATACAATAAATTACAACATTTCATCTTTTTATCATCATTTACCTTGCATTTGCATCTCATTTGCTAGGCTTTTGCTTGAAATTTTACATTTTTCATATAACCTAGTAATTTCAAAAGCTTAGATTTCATTACTCATTTTAGCACTCTTTCAAATCTGATTTTTGACTGTAGTGTGGCTACATTGTGAATCTTTGCATTTACATTTGCATTATTAGCATATTTACATTGAAAAAAGTAGAAAAATTGAGCATTTTAGGTGCATAAGAGAGCATAGTTTTGCTTTGTTCCATTGCATTTGTCATAAACATATTTCATTTCAGATCTTGCATTCATCTTCAATAAAACATTCATTGGTCATTTGAAAATTTGATATCATTTAATGCTTTAGATTGAAAATTGGCATATTTTTAATTACACAGTGTGTACTTCAGCATTAAGTGTTTATACACCTTATTCACACTTCCTTGATCAAAACCTTAAAAACCACTTACTTTTCCTTGTTGTGTAGTACTTTTTCCTCTATCCACTTTGTTTTTTGTGGACCCTGTGTGTCTTTTAGTACCGTTTCCCTCAAACAAGTGCTTGGGTGTGAAATAGTCTCACATCTAGGGTGTACCAATTATCATAAAAAATTGCATGAGTTGTCTTACCTCTCATCCTAGTAAGAATATCCTTGTAAGGTGAAGTCTTAGATTAATGGGTTCTAGTGCTCAGGATAGTAATGGTGTACCAACATAAAAAAATCCATTTAACACTTACTTTACAAAAGGTGAAACACAAACTTTGCAATTTGTGTTTCACCTTTTGTAAAGTAAAGAATTAGCTAATTTTCAAGCATTTGTTGAAAAAGAAAGGATAGCAAAAGAAGCTGTGCATGTTGTTCATAATTTAAGAGAGTTGTTAAAAGAAGGAAAAGATGGTGTTGACATGCTCCGTGGCTTAGCACATATAGTGAATCATAATGTTATGCCTATGGAAAATTGTGGAGATGTCATTAATAATATTGTTGTGATGCTCACAACATGCCCCATTTTACTTCTTAGCAAAATGAGGACCCCTGCTATAGCTAGCTTTTGGTTGCTTCTGTGTGTGGGCTTGCTTGGTGGTAAAGGGAAAAGGTAATTGAAAGTACAAACCTAGGTAAAAATAATGAAAAAATAACATTAAGTGCCAGTGCATAGTACAGGTGAATTCGTTGTGAAAAATGCATAGGGGTTGCTTTTTGAACCATCTCAAAATTCCTTGTATTTTGCAAGTTATAGGGTTTTTGGTAAATGTACAATCAGAGGGTTTGTGTTTTTGTATATACCAAGTTTTTTGTATGTACAAGGTCATTTCATATACAAATGTGTTTGTATATCGGGTTGTTACCTTAGTCACAAAAGGGAAGTCATTGGGTTTAAAATGTATATTGTTATACTTGTGTACATATTGCTAATGCTTTATCCTAATGTACAAGTCGGACCCGAAAATGTCAAAGTTGAAGTGAATAAATGTTGAAATCCGGTATGTATATTTTGGTTTGTATATTTGGTAAATGACAGACATACAAAGAAAATATACAACGAATTATACACAGCGTGAAACTGAAAGGTTATTAAAATTGACATAACCATTGTATATTTTTGCACTTTGTATATGTATGTTTGGTCATATACATTGCGGTTATACACAAGGCGGAATCAAAATGGTAGTGAAATACGGAATAATGGTTGCATATTTTGGGTTTGTATGTAAGATGTCGTGAGAGATACATGGTGATAAATATAGCATGTAATCGAAAGTAAATTGAAATACAATATAAACGATGCATTCAGACTTAAAGTATATATGGCGATGCATTGATTTATATATCACAGAACCGAAGAATTATAAAAGATAGTAAAGTCTTTGTATATCACGCATTGTATATTCTTTATATACAATCTGATCTACATTGCACTTTATACATCACAGAATTAAAAGGGTTATCAAATGAAGTTAAACTGTTGCATATTTCTATGTTTGTATGTATGTTCTGAAATGCACATTGCTTTATACATACGAGCCAGAACTCAATAAGATTGAAATATGAAAAATCCAATGCATTACATATGAATCGAATATCAAGAGATACATTGGGATGTATACATCATGGATTTGAAGGTAAGTAGAATGCAGTCTATAAGAGGTTGAATTCTGAAAGAGATATGAAGGTATAGGCATCATGGAAATGCAAATTTGAAAGATAAGGTGGCCCCCACCAATTGTATATTAGTTTTTTATGATTATAATGTATGTCTAATATACAAGCTAATATACATAGTTCAGATGTAAAAAAGGATTAAATAACAAAAAAGCCTTTGTAGGTTTGGGCATTTGTATGTGTTGGCAAGAGACACTATATGGATTCATGATTGTTGTCATTGATGGCAAGAAAGTTCATCCCACACATCCGCAGGACATGGTGTGTCTCTACCGAAAGTCAGAATGAAGATTGTTGAGGTCCGGTAAACAAGAATAGAGCTTGTGGCAAGGTCCAATAGATAGGTCCGGATCTCTCAGAGGAAGTATCTTGGTGAAGTGCAGATTTGGGAAAGTCAAGAGGACTACCTTGAGTAATAGATTCCAAGGATTTAGCCTCCGGTGATGGACAAGGAAAAAGATATGAATAGTTGAGTACCAGATTCCTGAGTGACAGTGTGAACAGAGGAAGAACTGATTGATAGAACATCAGACTACTTTCTGGATGTGTTTCTGATGGTGGTAAAGGTTATGAAGACATGAATTATGTTTGGCCAACATGATTAATGATTTCTACAAGTATATGCTTGATCCGCATTACTTGATGTGCAAGGATTCAGCTGACAAAATAGAGTTTGTGAGAAGATTGACTGTTCTGGGTGCCGACAAGAAAGATAATGAAATCACTTGTGCGAATATATATATAGGATGGATTTATTTGTGAGAAGTGTTGTGGTGATATGTAATATGCGAATAAAAGCAGAGCAGAACATAAGCAGTAAAGAAGATCTGATATGTGAAAGGAAAGCAGCATAAGAGAAGAGGAAAGATGAAGTGCAGCAAATTAGTGTACTGAGCCTAATCGGAATTGAACTCCAGCATATGTGGATGCTTCCAATCAGTTCAAGTATTGTTTAACATTCTTTTGTAGACAGTGTGTCTCCTTGTAGGTAGTGTGCCTCCTTTGTGAGCAGTGTACTCAGGCAGTGAGCCCTAATTGGCAAGTGCCATTTTGTAATTCCTTATTCTTCTAATAGAGAATAATCTTTAGGTTAATCACCTCATGGTTTTCTCCCTTAACAGTGTTTCCACGTCAAAAATACTGTGTCATGTGTTTTTCCATTTCATGGTAATGTTTGCTTGTTTGAATTAATGTTGCATTGATTAATAAGAAAGTTCAGAAAGAAGAAATAATTAGGATAACTAATTCACCCCCCCTCTCAGTTATCAATAGTATGTTCGAAAGATACAATGAAAATATACAAAGGGAACATACAATGAAATGCATAAAAGGAGTAATGTATGCAAAATTTGACTAACGGTTAAAAAGTTCAAAAGGCATAAACACTGTAATGAAGGCTAAGAGGACATAATGCATTAATTGCTGCAATTAATATAGATTTAACACTCAAACAAAGGAAAATTTAACGAGGGTTAGAACCATTTCAATGTTATTTTGTTGTTAAATATACTGTTAAGACTGAAAATTATAGAAAAGAGCTATTGTAGTGAAAGAGTAGAATTTACCAGAGGAGAAGAAGGTTACAGTAGCTGGAAAAAGGTGAAAATGGTGAAGTAAGTCAATGGGTAAACAGTTGTGACAATCAAGTATTTATCCAAAATGTCGTTTAGTTTCAGTTGTTAAGATATACTGTTAATTTCAGTAATTTTGTTGCAAAAAAAATGTAAACATTGGTCAAATTACTGTTTTTTATTTTTAATTAGTTGAATAAAGCTTAACAAATTCAAAGAGGTTAAAACAGAAAAGACAAACAAGCTAGGGTAAATGGTAAAAGTAGGTATTCACAGTAAAAAAACCTAAACATGGAGTAAAATGAGAAGTTAAAAGATGTATGCTTCTACAGGATGGCCCCTAAACCGAACAAAAATATAAGGGAAGATATAAAAAAGGAAAGAAAACCATGGAAAGAGGTGGAGAAAGAGGAATTACCAATACATAGAGGGTTTCCAACCCTGATTAGTATGAATGGAGTGGGGACATATACTAACATAGGAAACTATGATGTAGAGGATGTGCTAGAAAAGATTACTGCTGCAGATGCCTCACCTGATATGAAATGCATTTGGGATAGCGGACTATACAGAGCTATAGGATTTCCTCTAGCAATGGAGGCTAGAGATTTATGTTTGGATTGTATAATTTTGTATGACCCTAATACAAGAAAGATAATGCTACATAGCAAATTAATTGTTCATCTGACTCCTGAGGGGATTGCAAGAACTTTTGGATTAGAAATCAAGGAGAGTAATATTGATATTGATCAGTATAATGAGAGTTTCTATACAAATGAAGGAGACTGTAAGGGTAAAATATTTCACAACTGGTACAGTCCAGAAAATAAACCAAAGGCAGTGGCCAGAATTCCTAAAAATCTGATGAGGATACATTTCAGGGAGGAGATCTTTTTTATGATCACTATGCTGAACAGATTAGCTGGATTGAGGGATGGTACCAAATGTGAACCCTGGATGTTCACTGTCATAGAATACCTAAGAATAGGGGAAAAGAAACAAGGACAAATTCACTGGGCCAAGGCCATTAGTACAACTATTTGGAGGTAGGCCATGCAGAGAGAACAAAAGGGCTTACCATTTTATTTATCCTCTTATGTGTTATATTCTTATGCTATAGAGATTAGGCCTTTTATTCATGGGATAGAGAGGATTGGTGTTTTAGAAAGTGGCCTTAATCAGAAGCTAGTGTATGAACATTACCTGTTCTAAATGCCTTAAAGAATTTTGATTTAGTGAATGATGTTTTTTATACCTACCTGGTAAGGATATTGAGGGAAGAACCTAATAAAAGATTGTCTAAGGATGCAGAAAATGCAATTGGATTGCATAATTCTTGGTTCATATAGTTTGAACACTTTACTTATATAAGAACTGAGGGTTTTGCAGGGAAACCATTCATGCTTCCCAAGTATCCTTCTGACAAGCTAATTGTGTTGGAGTTTTTGAGACAGAATTTGAATGTGTTTAAAATGTACAAAAGGAAATTCAATAACAGGGGAAATGTGAAATTGCCATGGGCAATTGGCAGATATTCTTGTTTTAGTGAAGAGGTGGCAAGTTATTCAGAGCAAGAATTAGGGTATTATGGCTTCAAAGAATTTGATTTAGCAAGAAGATATGACCCTTTCCATAGAATTCAGAATTTTGTAGATAAAAAGTATAAACAACAAGTACATATTGAAGATTTCTGGGCTGACTGCCAAAATGACAGGGAGGTGAGGAAAAGGGCTCACAAAAGATTGACTGTGGAGCAAATGAAATCTATTGGCAATATTTATGTTCCTCTAGAGGTTAGAGAGGAAGATCAATTATTACATCAAAGTTATGCAAAAGCAAGGATGGCTCCTATTACAGAGCCTGATTGGTCAAAGCCTTGGAATACATCATTGGATGTATTATCTAAGCTGGTAATATTGTTTTCAAAAAACATGGCTGAAAGACAGAGTTGAAGAGTTAAAAGCTGAAGGCAAATATGTCACATATCCCAAGAAGGGAAGGAAAAGAAAAGCAGAACCTAGTGAGGACTTACAGTGTTTTTATGAAAAGAAGAGAAAATTTGTTGAAGCTAAAATTGTAGAAAAAGACAAAAATGCCACATTAATGGATCCATATGCCTTAGGCATAACAATTGTAGTAGCATCTAAAAGTTTTGTTGATGCAAAGTCTATAAGCCATGAAATAAGTGCAGAGGAGACACAAACAGCTAAAGGAGTATTAGGACAACCAATTATGAGAGCAATACCAATAGGTTTGACTAAAGGAGAGACTTCTAAAGTAGCTGATATGATTGGAGCATAGGAAGTAGGAGAAAAGCTAAAAAATATAGCCAGTTTCTCCACCCCTTTAACACAAGGACAAGCATTCATTAAAGTAAAAATAGAATTGGCTGGAGAAAAGCTGCAAGAGGCAGAAAGCAAAAAAGCCAAACAATATGTGGAAATTGTACACATTGAAAGTAGTGATAGTGAAGAAGAAATAATGTATAAAGGAAAGGCAATTAACATAGAAGAGAACTCCAGTGATTTCCTGAGTGAAGAGGAAGGGACTAGCACTCATACTAAAATGGAGATTGGACATGGAATAGAACAAGAAAAAGAAAAAGTACAGGGAGAAGTAGAGTCAACAAATCCTTTTGGTACTTTGGTGCCACCAGAAATTATTAAAGATGTGTAGGAAGAAGAACATAAAATTGAAGAAACTGAAGGAGAAACAATAGAAGAGGAAACAAAACAAGAAACTTCAGGTATAGATGCCTTAAACATTCTAAACATGTATGGTGAGCCAGGGGAAGAAGAGAAAAGTACAGAAAACATGCAAGATCAAGAAGAAGTAAAAGAGGATGATGTAAAGGGTAGTTCACCAGTACATACAGAGCAACCACAGACAAAAAACATAGACAAATCAAAAGAAGAAATTAAAAGGCTTGAAGACAAAGAAGAAAAGGAAAAAATAGATGAGAATGAACCTGAAGAGCAGGCAGAAGATGACCAAAAAGAAGAATCATCAACAGAAAAATCTCCTAATGAAGAAGATCAAGAAGGGGGAGATACTGAGGTAGATGAGGAAGAAAATGAAGTTGAGTCAAAAGAACAAGAGCCTCCATTACAACAGGAACAAATTCCAGAAGAGGAACAACAAGATCAACAACAATAGCAAAATCCAGAATAGGTACCTGAGAAACAACAATAGTAGGAGCAGTAACAAAGAGAAGTAGAGATAGACAAACCTCATGGGGAGGTAATTGATGAAGAGAAAGCTGCAGAGGGCACAAAAGAGGTTCCTACATGGCTGGAAGGAGAAATAAGGAGGGAAAAGAAACAAATACAGTTAGCTCCAATTGATATTAAGAGCTTATTAGGAGAAAAGACAACTCCAAGGAAAGAGAAAAGAAAAGCTAGGACAATGTCAGCAATCCAGAGGGGTCCGGATGGATCAAGAACTCTAAACCTAGCTATACCACAAAAAGAAAAGGAAAAAGGTGAAATAGCCTTAGAAGAATATAAGATATTGAATATTGATCTTGGGCATTCAACAAGAGAACAACACCTCCATGAATGGGAGGATATGCACCAGGTAACAGCTGATATCCTAAGGAAGGATAAAGATAAATTGGAACATTTAAAAGGACACATTGTCTAGCTACAACAATTCATTAAGGGAATATTTGATCCCAATGCCACAATTCTTGATTTACCAACTAATCTAGCAGTAGTGTCCAAAGAAGAGATTAAAGATATGGAAAATAAAAGGTTTAAAGCTAAATTTTTTATGAGTGGTTTAATGATTTCATGCAAGAGGGAAAGCAAATAATAAAGCAAGCTGTGGAAAGCTGGAAGATATATTTAGAAGAGAAGAATAAATGTATGATATTCATACATAATTGCCAAGTTCATAAAGAAGAATGCCAGTCAGAGATTGGGCAATTGATAGAAATGGAAAAAAGAGCAGATGAATTGATTCATGATGGAGCACTTAGTGTTGCATTGATGAATAAATTGCCAGGAACAATAATGGAACTTCAATTTGAGGAAGATAATCTCAAAAGATGTACATCAATTATACAAGAGTTGGAAGAAAAAGCAGAAGACATGATAAAAATGCATAAAAGGATCATAGAAAGACTCCTACAACATGAATGGGTTGAGATGCAAGCATATGATGTAGAGAGGGCCTTAATAGAATTCAAGGCCATATTCACACCCTGTATAGAAAATCCTGATGCAATTCTCAGCAAGCAAATGATAGATACATTAATGGAAGAGTGGGTTAAAATGAACAAATACAAGAAGAAAAGAGAAGGCTCAGGAAATGAAGAGAAGAAGTTGAAAGAAAGGGTGGTGATGCAAGAGTATATTTTAGCAAAAAGTCTAGGAGCGGACCACACCTTTGTAGAAGGTGTAATTGATAATTTCAAAAAATATTTGAAAAAGTAAGAGGACAAACAAGTGTAAAGGTTTTTGAAAAAGATCAAGTAAAGATGCCTTAGTGGGAAAGAGTCAACAAAGAGAAAGGGAGAATCTTATTTTGTAAAGATTCCAATGGCATCCTTTGAGCGAGGAAAAAGATGCCAAATGGATATTTTGGGTAGACGGTTAAAAACAAGAATACACCATTGATCAGAAATGGAGGGATCTCAACCGTAGATTAAAGTAGTAGCCGTAGCCATTTGAAAGTTCAAATTCTATATAAGAGACATGGCTACTTGTATATTATTTACACAGGGATTTGTAGAAAATAGTATAGCAATTGTAATTCATTCCGAGTCTTTGAATAGAGGGAGTATTTTAGTATAGAGGAGGTTGCTTGTGTCTGCATTAAGGAACGTGTGGAAATGTCCAGCTTTCTTACCATAGCTGTAAAGCAATGTAAGTTTTTGTGAATTCGGTTCATAAAGGTAAGAGTCATACCTACATTGTAAACCATATATGGCTATGTGTTTTGAATATAAATGAATCTGGAGGTCTGCATCTATTTCTGAGTGTCTTCTAGATCTTCTTTATATTTGAAATAGTTTCTCTTAAAGATTGCAATCTTGGATGCTTGTTTTTGAAAATATTTAGAACATTTGCATTTAATGATTTGATCTACTTAGTTAATTGAATTTGCTATAATCTTTACCATGTGCATAACGGAGCATTAGATCCTGTAGCAAGTGATGTGGAATTTGAAGTTTCTCTGAAACTTTGAAATTATTAGCTGAAACACAGAAATCTAAAAGAGATTGTCTAACATTTGAATGAATTAAGAGCAATTGAGTTGATATTTGGCAATCTTTACACATATTGGAAAGGAAAAGCTTGTTTTAACATAGATCATTTAGAGCTTTGATATACAGTAACAGATTTGTGCAAAGGTATAGATAATTTGGTGTCATTTGTAACAATTTGCATAAATAGAGACCAATAAGTCAGTAATCACCTTAAATCACGTAAGGCCCCTTGCATATTACAAATTCATAGTAACCTACTAAACTATCTAATAGGTCATGACCTGACCGTACGGAAACTTGGGATTAAGTAATCTTAATTGATTTCTCTATATCTTTCAAGATAGTTAGGTTCATTTATGAATTTTAACTTTTGTTATGATTGTGTAAAAATAATCATCAACAGTTTTTCGCGCTAGAAGGAGGGCCTGTTTTTGAGTTAAGGTTGAAATTAAGTAAGCTGGCTCATAACAGCAGTAGAGTGACCAGGTCTAGATCCAATTCAGAGGATGTATTTGTGCAATTACCTGACAAGAGACAAAGTAAAAGTCCTTTAGTGTGGAATCCTAAAATATCACATACAGGAAGTTCATCTGGAATGCCTCCTGGGTCACCTTTTAACATCCAAAACATTGTAAGTCCTGACAGTTCTTCATACAAATTCTTAAATCTTGGTTCAGGTCCTCCCAGAGGTCCTAGTTCTCCTAGAGGTCCTATTCCTCCTAGAAATCCAAGTCCACCTATAAATCCAGGTATTCCTACAGGTCCAGGTCAAGCACAGGTACCTGCAATGGCTTATTTCAATGTCAACTCTCCCATACATTTTGTGGACTATCATGAGATGCCAAAGAACCTTGAGAAAATATGTCCTAAATATCTGTTACTTCAAGATCTAGAAGATCATATCAGGATATTTAAAGAGGCATGCTTTAGAGAGACTGGAACATGAGAATGTTGTGTGCAGATTATTTCCTTACACTTTCAATGAACAAACATCTAACTAGTATGTGAATCTACCTAATGGCTACGTTTCTTCCTAGACACTTATGGAAGAAACGTTTCTATCCAGATTTAGGGGACTAGTGGATCCTTCTATCCTGTATCATAAATTGGCCACAATCAAAAGAAGTGAAGGGGAATTAATTGATAACTTTAATGACAGGCTTCAAAAGGCATCTTCTAGGTTAGTAGCACCATACACAATGGTTCTAGATACATCATTGGCTATGTACTATGTTCCTTTAGATCCATTAACTACCATGTTTGTCAAGAGAAAGCCTAACATAGACATATTATCCAAAGCCTACAAAGAGGCAGCCTCTGTTAACCAGGAAATGAGGCAGACAACCTATAATCCATTCCTTAATGGAGGAAGTCCTGGAATACAAAATCAGGCACAACCTTGGAATGGAGTTCCTACATAGAACACTCCAATGCTAAATCTAGTTCCTACATACACACCTGTGTATAACCTTGCTCCAATTCAGGCTATAGTACCTTACACTGGTAATACTGCCAATCTTAATCAGAACAATGGCCAATCATTCTTCCAACCATTTCAAGATAAATTTATAGAAAAAGTACAAGAGGAAAGGGAAGATATCAAAGAAATCACTGCACATCTAAGAAGATTGACCACTGAGATGACACAGTTGAGAATTGAGAATTTCTATGGTAGAAATAACCAAGGGTATAACCAGAACTATAACCAAAGTCAAAACTAGCATTACAACCCCAACCATAACCAAAATCAAAATTAGGGTTATAATCAGGGGCAGAGTTCTAATCAAGGTCAAAATCATAGTCAACATTAGAGTCACAATCAAGGACAACAGATGCAAAATAGAGGACCACTTATAGATAATAGAGCCTGGAATAACAATAACAAAATCAGAATCAGCCTAAGCCACCTAAAACCTAAAACACAGGGCCTAATAATGGCACTTTAGCCTCTCCATTTGAGAATGTGGATAACCAGGATACCAAGCAAACAGCTAGGATTCAAATGGCCAATGTAGCACTAAAGAATTGGTGTAGGATCCATAATACTAGTGCCCATGCTGAATTAGACTGTCCTCAGTTTCATCTGGCAGCAAGTATTTTTAATTTGGATGTATAGGCTCCTACTTATGAGTTCTTAATTCCCAAAGGCAATGAAATAGTACCCTCAGGGTATGATACTGCTCTAGTCTTAGAAACTTTCACATTTAGAGAAGAGGAAGATGACTAATTGTTAGATGATGAACCATATTGTTGTGAAAATTTATATCCTGAGACAACCTTAATACTGAATGCTTTTAAGTTTCCATTTCAAACTGAAAATCAAGTGTCGTATGAGACAGAGGAGGTGCAAGCTTTCCAACAGTGAAGTAAGAATCATATTTACAACCTAAGAAATAACCCTAGGCCAGGAGGACCTTTCACCACTTCCACTCCTAACAATTTTAACACACCCCCAGACCAGAATGCTAGCAACAATCCTACTATATTGAAAGCCCATCATCAGACAGGAAATGGAATAGTTGCACAAAAGGTGCAAACAGATAAAACAGAGACTGTAGAAATGATGAGACTGATGAATTATCTATTAGAGGAAATAAAGAAAATTAAGGTCAGTATACCTTTGTGTGAATTGTTGAAAACTCCAGGGGTTAGAAATGATTTTATCAAATCCTTGGATGCATCTATGACAGGTGAGGTTTCTACTGAGGTAAATGTTCCTAACAGAGATACACAGTCCAAAGAAAAGAGTAAGAAGGTCGAGCAGCCATCCAACACCAATGTTGTAATGTATGTTGATAAAAGGGATGCTCCTCCTTTCTTGCTAACTGTTAGATTGTGTGGAAAAAACATACATAATTGTATGGTAGATTCAGGTGCCTTAGCCAATGTAATGCCATTAGGGATATGTAAAACTTTAGGGTTGACCCCTGCTAAATCTGCCAAAGTTGTTACACAGTTAGACAAAACTGAAGTTAATGTGATTGGAGAATTAATGTATATGCAGATGCAATTAGCTTCAGACCCTAGGGTAAGTCAGTTCATTGACATCCAAGTAGTTGATATACCTGTAAATTATGGGATGTTATTGAGTAGAGACTAGTCAAAGACTTTGAACGAATATATGGCCACCGATTTCTCACATATGTGGTTACTTTGGAGAGGTGTGCCAAATCAGATTAGAATAGAAGTTGAACCCAGGATGAAACATATGATCACAAAGTACAATAGGACTAACAAAATATTGTATGCTTCTGTTGAGCTTGGCGTTTATAGAGTTATTAACAAAGGGGTATAGATTGAGGAAATTTTAATGCTAAATTTTGGAGAAAAGTTTGTCAAGAAAGAAACAAAATTATTTATTGAGTCTGATGGAAACTCTTCTGATGAAGAAAATAATGCAATGAGTACTTTTATTCAGGTCATCAGACAAGAAATAGAAAAATGCATAGAACAAAATCTTCTAGTTCAATGCAAGTTATACAGAAATAAGTGTAGAGTTCACGATAAGTCACATTCTAAAGAAAATTGTGGCATGTGCAAAGACATTATTGAAGATCAGTATATAAAATGCACAAAAGGGGTGGAACCCCAAGAAGGAAAGGTTAATCACTCAGAGAGTTATTTTTAGAACAACATAAATGAATCAACTCCAAATTTTAGAGAAAAGTCAAAATGTAAAAGTGTCTGTCATTCTGATCCTCAAACTGAAAATATAATTGTACAAGCAGGCCAAAATGAATTACCTAGGAATAAGCAAGATAGCACTGCATAGGTGATAGAAAAGGCAAAACATGCTAAAGCAAAATGTCAAAAGAATAGGGATGGCATGTGGACATTAAAGTGTGATGGTTCCAAATCTAAACAAGGTGCAGGTGCTGGGGTAGAACTCATAGATCCTCATGGCAAATCATACTTAGCAGCATATAGGTTACAGTTTGCTTGTACTAACAATGTTGCAGAGTACGAAGCTCTAATCTATGGATTGGTCATGGCTATAAAGAAAAACATAAAAATGATCAAAGTGTTTTCAGATTCTGAGCTAGTAGTTAGACAGGTAAGGAAAGTATATGCTTGCAATTATAACATAATGGTTTGTTACAGGCATAGGGTATGGGATTTAATAGAATCATTTGATGCTTTCATTATAGAGCATATCCCTAGAGAACTAAACCATAGGCCAGATGCACTAACAGTTGTTGCTAGCACTTTAGAACCTTTAACACTATCTGGATTGAAAAGATTTGTTGTAGAATTAGTGAATGTGCCCAGTGTGCCTGATAATGTAACTCATTTTCAGGTATTTGAGGGGGATCAGCAAATTGTAGATTTTTTAACTTGCAATGAAGTATTTGAGGCCCAAATTATTGATGAACATGAGAGGCCTGATATGTCTTGGGATGAAGAAGACATAATCAACTTAAAGAGCAATTTCTCACCCAAAGGGGTGATTGAGTTGGAACAAATATTTGACTTTGATGGAGTAGTAAAGCAGAAGGATTTGCCTAAAACAGAGGGAGGTAAGTGTGATCCCTACAACTTAGGAACAGAGCAAAATCCCCAAAATGTACAAATTGGAAAAGCCTATTCTGAGAAGATTAGAAAAGAGGTTATTGATGTTCTGAAAGACTATAAACATGTTATAGCATGGACGTATGAAGATTTAAAGACCTATGACACGTCCATCATCACTCATGTAATACCTTTAAAGCTAGATATCAAACCATTTAGGCAAAAACAAAGGCCTATGAATGCAATCTTAGAACCTTTGATATTTGAGGAAGTGAAGAAACTGCTGTCTACTAGGATGATTTTCCCTATCAGACACTCAACCTGGGTAGCTAATTTAGTACCTGTTAGAAAGAAAAGTGGAGATATCAGGTTATGCATAGATTTTAGGAATTTAAACAAAGCATCTGAGAAAGATAATTATCCTCTACCTCCCATGGATGAAGTGCTACAAGCAGTGAATGGGGCCAAGATGATGTCTTTCTTGGATGGATTTTCAGGGTATAACCAGGTCCTGGTCGATAAATAAGATAGGTTGAAAACCACTTTCACATGTAAACGGGGTAATTATGCTTACAGAAGAATGTCGTTTGGACTAATCAATGTAGGTACCACTTTTTAGAGAGCCATGGATATTGCATTCCGTGGACTAACAGGTAGGTGCATTGTAATTTATATGGATGATCTACTCACGCTGAAGATCTGAGAAGAGTCCTCAAGAGATGCGAAAGGTATGGAATTTTTCTAAACCCTAAGAAATGTGTGTTTGGAGTAACAGAAGGAAAATTACTAGGACATGTAATTTCTGAGAATGGGATATCAATTGATCTTGATAGAATAGAAGGAATCAAGAAATTTCAATTACCATATACTAAAAAGGAATTAAAATCATTTTTTGTTAAAATTAACTTTGTCAGGAAGTTCATTACAGGGTTTGCAGAGATTGTGTGACCATTAAATGCCATGTTAAAGAAAGATGCAGATATAGAATGGACACCAGTAGCAAAATGATGCAGAGGTAGGAGGACCAAAACTATCCTCAATAACATTAAAAAATCAAAGAACTAATCCAATTGCTTTGGTCAGGTTCAAGAGAACATTAATACATATTTTTCCTCTAATTTTCATGAAGATCCAATGGTAGGGGAGAAGGTTATGATTTTTTTTTCCAAAACTGCAAATCCTAGGCAGCGTTCAGACCTGCCCTCACCAAAATTGCAATATCTCTCACAAAACTTAATGAAATTATACCAAACTAAAATAATTGTAAACTAGAAACACAAATATTTCCATCCATCTATTATATGCATCAATGTGAGGCTGTACCAGGCCATACCATGCATATTTTCAGACTGCATTTTCAGAAAATTAAACTCTGCAGACCTACCCTCAATAAAAATGCCATAATTTATTCAAATCTTAATGAACTTTGATGCAACAAAAAGAAATGGAAAGTAGACTTAATACTCTTTCTATCCATACCACATTCTAGTCATAAAAAATCCATGCAAATCTTTACCAATCTCTGAAACAATAGTTTAACATTTAGAAATGTAGAAACAAGGGTATCTTTTATTGATATCACATCAAAATGCAACAACCCACATTCTCCAACCTTCTCCCCTCTACCTTCACAAATGGATAAAAGGCCTTTTAAAGGCATTACATCATGACTCCTCACATTCCAACTAATTTCTAACTGCCTATCAACACCTAGAACCAAAATGACCTTTCATATTCCAAGTTTGCATCATTTGCAACTTTACAATTTTGCATCATTTACACAAATTTGAACTTAGACCTCTCTTAGTGACTTTAATAAAAGGCAAATGACTTAAATTATCTCATTACATTGTTAAATCATCAAATTTCAATCAAACTCCTATGGAAACATCAATTTATGAAGGTGCTCCTGCACCATACAACCAACCAACAAAGATTTCCAAGTCCCTTGGAAATGTATCTGCAAAACAAAACTATCTTTTCCTGCATCTCTATCTGTCTCTTCATCTACTTCAGCTTTAGTCTTCCAATCTTTAGACTAATAGGAATGGTGACCAACCAACCAACAAATCAAACTACCATCTTCTTAGAGCATCTTTAGGCTCCCTCTACTCCCATCAGTGGAGTACTCTTCAGGCTGCAACATCAAGTGCTTCTTCAGTCAGGTATCCATCTCTCTCACTGCTTCACAACACCAACTCACCAAACCATTCATCTCACCCAATAGTAGATTCTGGTGATGAACCTACCACTCTCTCCTCAGTGGTTTCTCTCTACACCCTTATCCAGCCTAATCTCCATTGGAGAATGGTCATGACAGACCTTCTCTTGTCTGCCCTCACACACAACCTCAGAAACTTCTTTCTCGTAGCTAGATGGACCAAGTACCTACATCCAAACAACTTAGCAAACAAAATAATGGTCACCAACACAATCTTTCCTTCAGTTCTTGACCTGCCTTCTCAGTGACAGGAACAAATACAACACCCAAATCTTTTTCCAGCTCTGATACCAATTTGATGCAGAGGTAGGAGGACCAAAACTATCCTCAATAACATTAAAAAATCAAAGAACTAATCCAATTTCTTTGGTCAGGTTGAAGAGAACATTAATACACATTTTTACTCTAATTTTCATGAAGATCCAATGGTAGGGGAGAAGGTTATGATTTTTTTTCTAAAACTGCAAACCCTAGGCAGCGTTCAGACCTGCCCTCACCAAAATTGTAATATCTCTCACAAAACTTAATGAAATTATACTAAACCAAAATAATTGTAAACTAGAAACACATATATTTCCATCCATCTATTATATGCATTAATGTGAGGTCGTACCAGGTCGTACCATACATATTTTCAGACTGCATTTTCAGAAAATTAAACTCTGCAGACCTACCCTCAATAAAAATGCCATAACTTATTCAAATCTTAATGAACTTTGATGCAAAAAAAAAAATGGAAAGTAGACTTAATACTTTTTCTATCCATACCACATTTTGGTCATATAAAATCTGTACAAATCTGTACCAATCTCTAAAACAACAGTTTAACATTCAGAAATGTAGAAACAAGGGTATCTTTTATTGATATCACATCAAAATGTAACAACCCACATTCTCCAACCTTCTCTCCTCTGCCTTCACAAATGGATAAAAGGCCTTTCAGAGGCATTACATCATGACTCCTCACATTCCAACTAATTTCTAACTGCCTATCAATGCTTAGAACCAAAATGACCTTTCATATTCCAAGTTTGCATCATTTGCAACTTTACAATTTTGCATCATTTACACAAATTTGAACTTAGACCTCTCTTAGTGACTTTAATAAAAGGAAAATGACTTAAATTATCTCATTACATTGTTAAATCATCAAATTTCAATAAAACTCCTATGGAAACATCAATTTGTGAAGGTGCTTCTGCACCACAAAAGCTGCGTTTGAAGATATCAAGGAGGCAATTTCTAAAGCTCCTGTATTGGCAAGTCCGGATTATGCAAAACCATTCTATATTTATTCGTTTGCATCCATACATTTTGTTACAGCTGCTTTGACACAGAAAGGAGCAAATGATGAAGAGAAGCCAATAGCATTTATGAGTGCACCTCTGAAAGATGCACAGTTGAAATACTTGGATACAGAAAGGAAAGCATTTGCACTGGTAAGAGCAGTAAAAAAGTTTAGACACTACATCTTATGCAGTTAGGTTAAGGCTATAGTACCTGATGCAGCAGTGAAGATGCCGTTGATGCAAAATGAACCTGGAAAGAAAAGAGCTAAGTGGATCACCACTTTACAAGAATTTGACATGGAAATCATTCCTATGAAGTTAGTCAGAGGACAAGCTCTAGTTCAAACCATAGCCAATATAGATCCAAATTTGGTAAAACAGTAGTATGTATTGAATAATAATGAGACATCAAGGTGGTATGATGATTTGAACACATTTCTGATATCTGGAAAATATCCAAACAAGATGAAATCTTCATAGGGAAGGGCTTTAAAGATCAAAGCACAAAAATACATGGTGCAAGGAGGTCTTCTATACAAGAAGAACCATGAAGGAATATATTTAAGATGTCTAAATAGAGATGAAGCTGATAAGGTGTTGCTTGATTTGCATGATAAGTATGGAACTGCTCATGGTTCCTATTTAGCCACAACACATAAAATACTAAGGGTAGGTTACTATTGGCCTACTATGTTTAAAGACATAGAGAATCACATCAGAAGTTGCCACATCTGTCAGACTACAGCAGATAAAGGGAGAAATCAAGCTAATCCATTACAACCAGTCATTGAATCTAGACCATTTGCACAGTGGGGCTTGGATTTCATTGGAGTCATTAATCCTCCATCATCTACAGGACACAAATTTATACTGACAGTGACTGATTACTGTACAAGGTGGACTGAAGCCACATGTTGCAAATTCTCCACTACTGAGGTAGTCATCAAATTCCTCAAAGAGAACATTATAACTAGGTTTGGGGCTCCTTATTCGCTGGTATGTGACAATGGCCCTGCATTTTCTTCTTTAAAGTTTTCTAAATGGGCATTTGAACATGGGATTGTTTTAAAGTTTTCTTCAAATTATTATCCTCAGGGTAATGGGTTAGCTAAGTCAACAAATAAGATTTTATTAGATATAATCAAGAAACTCATTGAAGAGAACCCCAGAGAATGGAACACATTACTGAAGTATACGCTGTGGGTAGATAGGACCAGAGTTAAATCATCTTTAGGCAATGAACCCTATCACTTAGTTTATGGGACTGATCCCATACTTCCAGTTAATTTAAGAATACTAGTTTGGAAATTTGCTAATGAATACTTAGGCTTTGATGATCACAAAGAAGCCAGAATAATCCAACTGTTGGAATTAGATGAAAAAAGAGATCAGGCCATCGAAAAGTTTGCTAAACATCAAGCAGTGGTGAAGAGATGGTTTGACAAAAGGGCAAGAGTCAAAACATTTAGAATTTCAAACTTAGTGCTATGCTGGGACAAAGCACATGAGAAAAAGGGAAATCATGGAAAATTTGACAAGTTATGGTTAGGTCCATTACAAGTGTCAGAAATAATTGGAGACAACACTTTCAGGCTTAAGACCTTGACTGGAAAAGATGTACCATTACCAGTTAATGGCCAACACTTGAAACACTACTTTCAGACTTGAGATGAGGGTGGTTGGTCTGTTGTATCATAATGTGAATAATGTATAGTTGTTTTGTTTTGTTTTTGTTTTGTTTGTTTTGTGTTGGTTTGTGTGTTGTGTCACTATAGCAGAGATGTTTGTTTTGTTTTAGAGTATACAGGAGCAGATTAACAATCATTGAAAACAATATAAAATTCAAAACATTCAAGTGAATTATTTGAAATTTGTGCATAATTTGTTGTGACTGTCATGAATGTAGAAAGTTAGTTAACTTGAGAAATTTTGTATTCAATAAGAATGGGTTGAGTATTCAAGGAAAGTTCTCACAATGACACACCTAAAATCCTTGGGTTTGTTGAACCTACCAGTGTAGATATTAGGTGAAAAATCAGAGGTCACCCTTGCTACCTTTACAATTCTTAGCTTAATTTTAGCAAGTGACTGTTCCTTGCATCATGAAGTTACAACTGAAACATCTTATGAAATAGTTGTCAAGTACAAAATATAAAATATAAATAAATAAATAAAATAGATTTTACTAAAATCCAGGTTAAGTCATCTAAGTAACTCTACCGGGGCTATAGACGCTTGCTAGCAGTGGGGCTCTACTTAGGAGAATTGTAATGATAACCTTGTCGGGGCTATGGATGCCTGCTGGCAGCAAGGCTCTATCCAGTCGGCTATGAGAGAATGACATCAACTAGGTAGTCTAATGTCAGTTACTGGTTTGTTCAACTAACTTTCAAGATGAGGCTTATTAATCACGTGCACCCACTTAAACTGAAAATAAAAATTCATGCACCTTATTGAATACATTAGGTCTCAAGTTGAATGATGATTTGCAGAAAAGATAGTTGGAAATTATGAATTTATTTCATTTTATTTTCTTTAATGGTTTTAATTTAATTGTTTTATTTTGGTTGCTAGTTGTTGTGATGCTCACAACACGCCCCATTTTACTTCTTACCAAAATGAGGACCCCTACTGTAGCTAGCTTTTGGTTGCTTCTGTGTGTGGGCTTGCTTGGTGGTAAAGGGAAAAGGCAATTGAAAGTACAAACTTGGGTAAAAATAATGAAAAAATAACATTAAGTCCAATGCATAGTATAGGTGAATTCATTGTGAAAAATGCATAGGGGTTGCTTTTTGAACCATCTCAAAATTCCTTGTATTTTGCAAGTTATAGGGTTTTTGGTAAATGTACAATCAGAGGGTTTGTGTTTTGTATATACCAAGTTCTTTGTATGTACAAGATCATTTCATATACAAATGCGTTTGTATATCGGGTTGTTACCTTAGTCGCAAAAGGGAGGTCATTGGGTTTAAAATGTATATTGTTATACTTGTGTACATATTGCTAATGCTTTATCCTAATGTACAAGTCGGACCCGAAAATGTCAAAGTTGAAGTGAATAAATGTTGAATTCTGGTATGTATATTTTGGTTTGTATATTTGGTAAACGGAAGACATACAAAGAAAATATACAACGAATTATCCATAGTGCAGAACTGAAAGGTTATTAAAATTGACATAATCGTTGTATATTTTTGCACTTTGTATATGTATGTTTGGTCATATACATTGCAGTTATATAAAAGGCGAAATCAAAATGGTAGTGAAATATGAAATAATGGTTGCATATTTTGAGTTTGTATGTAAGATGTTGGGAGAGATACATGGTGATATATACAGCATGGAATCGAAAGTAAATTGAAATACAATATAATCGATGCATTCAAACTTAAAGTATGTATGGCAATGCATTGATTTATATATCACGGAACCAAAGAATTATAAAAGACAGTAAATTCTTTGTATATCACGCATTGTATATTCTTTATATACAATCTGATGTACATTGCACTTTATACATCACAGAATTAAAAGGGTTATCAAATGAAGTTAAACTGTTGCATATTTTCGTGTTTGTATGTATGTTTCGAAATGTACATTGCTTTATACATACGAGCCGGAACTCAATAAGATTGAAATATGAAAAATCCAATGTATCACGCCCGATTCAAATATCAAGAGATACATTGGGATGTATACATTGTAGATTTGAAGGTAAGTATAATGCGGTCTATAAGAGGTTGAAGTCCGAAAGAGATACAAAGGTATAGGCTTTGTGGAAATGCAAATTTGAAAGATAAGGTGGCCCCCACCAGTTGTATATTAGTTTTGTATGATTATAATGTATGTTTAATATACAAGCTAATATACATAGTTTGGATGTCAAAAAGGATTAAATAACAGAAAAGCCTTTGTAGGTTTGGGTGTTTGTATGTTCGAAAGATACAATGAAAATATACAAAGGGAGCATACAATGAAATGCATAAAAGGAGTAATGTATGCAAAATTTGACTAACAGTTAAAAATTTCAAAAGGCATAAACACTGTAATGAAGGCCAAGAGGATGTAATGCATTAATTGTTGTAATTAATGCAGATTTAACACTCAAACAAAGGGAAATTTAACGAGGGTTAGAACAATTTCAATGTTATTTTGCTGTTAAATATACTGTTAAGACTGAAAATTGCAGAAAAGAGCTGTTGCAGTGAAAGAGCAGAATTTACCATAGGAGAAGAAGGTTATAGTACCTAGAAAAAGGTGAAAATGGTAAAGTAAGTCAACGGGTAAACGGTTGCGAAAAATAGGTATTTATCCAAAATGCCATTTAGTTTCAGTTGTTAAGATATACTGTTAATTTCAATAATTTCGTTGCAAAAAAAAATGTAAACATTGGTCAAATTACTGTTTTTTTTGTTAATTAGTTGAATAGAGCTTAACGAATTCAAAGAGGTTAAAACAGAAATGGCAAACAAGCTAGGATAAATGGTAAAAGTACGTATTCACAGTAAAAAAACCTAAACATGGAGTAAAATGAGAAGTTAAAAGATGTATTCTTCTATAGGATGGCCCCTAAACCGAAGAAAGATACAAGGGAAGATATAAAAAAGGAAAGAAAACCACAGAAAGAGGTGGAGAAAGAGGAATTACCATTGCATAGAGGATATCCAACCCTAATTAGTACGAATGGAGTGGGGACAGATACTAACATAGGAAACTATGATGAAAAGGATGTGCTAAAAAAGATTACTGTTGCAGATGCCTCATCTGATATGAAATGCATTTGGGATAGCAGACTATACAGAGCTGTAGGATTTCCTCTAGCAATGGAGGAAAGAGATTTATATTTGGATTGTATAATTCTGTATGACCCTAATACAAGAAAGATAATGCTACATGATAGATTAATTGCTGATCTGACTCCTGAGGGGATTACAAGAACTTTTGGATTAGAAATCAAGGAGAAGATGAGTGATATTGATATTGATCAGTATAATGAGAGTTTCTATACAAATGAAGGAGACTGTAAGGGTAAAATATTTCACAACTGGTACAGTCCAAAAAATAAACCGAAGGCAATGGCCAGAATTCCTAAAAATTTGATGAGGATACATTTCAGGGAGGAGATCTATTTGATGATCACTATGTTGATAAGATTACCTGGATTGAGGGATGGCACCAAATGTGAACCCTGGATGTTCACTGTCATAGAATACCTAAGAACAAGGGAAAAGAAACAAGGACAAATTCACTGGGCCAAGGCCATTAGTACAACTATTTGGATGTAGGCCATGCAGAGACAACAAAAGGGCTTGCCATTTTATTTATCCTCTTATGTGTTATATTCCTGTGCTGTAGAGAATAGGCCTTTTATTCATGGGATAGAGAGGATTGGTGTTTTAGGAAGTGGCCTTAATCAGAAGCTAGTGTATGAACATTACCTTGTTCTACATAAGGAGAATGCCTTAAAGAATTTTGCTTTAGTGAATCATGTTTTTTATACCTACCTGGTAAGGATATTGAGGGAAGAACCTGATAAAAGATTGTCTAAGGATGTAGAAAATGCAATTGGATTGCACAGTTCTTGGTTCATACAGTTTGAACACTTTACTTATATAAGAACTGAGGGTTTTGAAGGGAAACCATTCATGCTTCCCAGGTATCCTTCTGACAAGCTAATTGTTATGGAGTTTTCGTGACAAAATTTGAATGTGTTTAAAATGTACAAAAGGAAATTCAATAACAGGGGAAATGTGAAATTGCCATGGGCAATTGGTAGGTATTCTTGTTTTAGTGAAGAGGTGGAAAGTTATTCAGAGAAAGAATTAGGGTATTATGGCTTCAAAGAATTTGATTTAGCAAGAAGATTTGACCCTTTCCACATAATTCAAAATTTTGTAGATAAAAAGTATAAACAACAAGTACATATTGAAGATTTCTGGGCTGACTGCCAAAATGACAGGGAGGTGAGGAAAAGGGCTCACAAAAGATTGACTGTGGAGCAAATGAAATCTATTGGCAATATTTATGTTCCTCTAGAGGTTAGAGAGGATGATCAATTATTACATAAAAGTTCTGCAGAAGCAAGGATGGCTCCTATTACAGAGCCTGATTGGTCAAAGCCTTGGAATACATCATTGGATGTATTATCTAAGTAGGTAATATTGTTTTCAAAAACATGGCTGAAAGACAGAGTTGAAGAGTTAAAAGCTGAAGGCAAAGAGGTCACATATCCCAAGAAGGGAAGGAAAATAAAAGCAGAACCTAGTGAGGACTTACAGTGTTTTTATGAAAAGAAGAGAAAATTTGTTGAAGCTAAAATTGTAGAAAAAGACAAAAATGCCACATTAATGAATCCATATGCCTTAGGCATAACAATTGTAGTAGCATCTAAAACTTTTGTTGATGCAAAGTCTATAAGCTATGAAATAAGTGCAGAGGAGACACAAACAGCTAAAGGAGTAGCAGGACAACCAATTATGAGAGAAATACCAATAGGTTTGACTAAAGGAGAGACTTCTAAACCAACTGATATGATTGGAGCACAGGAAGTAGGGGAAAAGATGAAAATATAGCCAGTGCCTCCACCCCTTTAACACAAGGACAAGCATTCATTAAAGTAAAAACAGAATTGGCTGGAGAAAAGCTACAAGAGGCAGAAAGCAAAAAAGCCAAACAATATGTGGAAACTGTACACATTGAAAGCACTGATAGTGAAGAAGAAACAATGTATAAAGGAAAGACAATTGACATAGAAGAGGACTCCAATGATTTCCTGAATGAAGAGGAAGGGCCTAGCACTCATACTAAAATGGAGATTGGACATGGAACAGAACAAGAAAAAGAAAAATTACAGGGAGAACCAGAGTCAACAGATCCTTTTGGTACTTTGGTGCCACCAGAAATTATTAAAGATGTGTAGGAAGAAGCACATAAAATTGAAGAAACTGAAGGAGGAATAGTAGAAGAGGAAACAAAACAAGAAACTTCAAGTACAGATGCCTTAAACATGCTAAACATGTATGGTGAGCCACGGGAAGAAGAGAAAAGCACAGAAAACATGCAAGATCAAGAAGAAGAAGTAAAAGAGGATGATGTAAAGGCTAGTTCACCAGTACATACAAAGTAACCACAGACAGAAAACATAGACAAATTAGAAGAAGAAATTAAAAGGTCTAAAGACAAAGAAGCAAAGGAAAAAATAGATGAGAATGAACCTGAGGAGCAGGCAGAAGATGATCAAAAAGAAGAATCATTAGCAAAAAAAGATCCTAAAGAAGAAGATCAAGAAGGGGGAGACACTAAGATAGAGGAGGAAGAAAATGAAGTTGAGTCAAAAGAACAAGAGCCTCCATTATAGCAGGAACAAATTCTAGAAGAAGAACAACAAGATCAACAACAACAACAAAATCTAGAACAGGTACCTAAGCAACAACAACAACAAGAGCAGCAACAAAGAGAAGTAGAGACAGACAAACCTCATGAGGAGGTAATTGATGAAGAGAAAGCTGCAGAGGGCACAAAAGAGGTTCCTACATGGCTGGAAGGAGAAATAAGGAGGGAAAAGAAAGAAATACAGTTAGCTCCAATTAATATTAAGAGCTTATTAAGAGAAAAGACACCTCCAAGGAAAGAGAAAAGAAAAGCTAGGACAATGTCAGCAATCCAGAGAGGTCCAGATGGATCAAGAACTCTAAACCTAGCTATACCACATAAAGAAAAGGCAAAAGGTGAAATAGCCTTAGAAGAATATAAGATATTGAATATTGATCTTGGGCATTCAACAAGAGAACAACACCTCCATGAATGGGAGGATATGCACAAAGTAACAATTGATATCCTAAGGAAGGTTAAAGATAAATTGGAACATTTAAAAGGACACATTGTCCAGCTGTAGCAATTCATTAAGGGAATATTTGATCCCAATGCCACAGTTCCTGATTTACCAACGAATCTAGCAGTAGTGTCCAAAGAAGAGATAAAAGATATGGAAAATAAAAGGTTTAAAGCTAATATTTTTTATGAGTGGTTTAATGATTTCATGTAAGAGGGAAAGCAAATAATAAAGCAAGCTGTGGAAAGCTGGAAGATATGTTCAGAAGAGAAGAATAAATGTATGATATTCATACATAACTGCGAAGTTCGTAAAGAAGAATGCAGGTCAGAGATTGGACAGTTGATAGAAATGGAAAAAAGAGCAGATGAATTGATTCATGATGGAGCACTTAGTGTTGCATTGACGAATAAATTGCCAGGAACAATAATGGAACTTCAATTTGAGGAAGATAATCTCAAAAGATGTACATCAATTATACAGGAGTTGGAAGAAAAAGCAGAAGACATGATAAAAATACATAAAAGGATCATAGAAAGACTCCTACAACATGAATGTGTTGAGATGCCAGCATATGATGTAGAGAGGGCCTTGATAATATTCAAGGCCATATTCACACCCTGTATAGAAAATCCTGATGCAATTCTCAGCAAGCATATGATAGATACATTAATGGAAGAGCGGGCTAAAATGAACAAATACAAGAAGAAAAGAGAAGGCTCAGGAAATGAAGAGAAGAAGTTGAAAGAAGGGGTGGTGATGCAAGAGTATATTTTAGGAAAAAGCCTAGGAGTGGACTGTACCTTTGTAGAAGGTGTAATTGATAATTTCAAAAAATATTTGAAAAAGTAAGAGGACAAACAGGTGTAAAGGTTTTTGAAAAGGATCAAGTAAAGATGCTTTGGCGGGAAAGAGTCAACAAAGAGAAAGGGGGAATCTTATTTTGTAAAGATTCCAATGGCATCCTTTGAGCGAGGAAAAAGATGCCAAATAGATATTTAGGGCAAACGGTTAGAAACAAGAATACATCATTGATCAGAAATGGAGGGATCTCAACCGTAGATTAAAGTAGTAGGCCTAGCCATTTGAAAGTTCAAATTCTATATAAGAGACATGTCTGCTTGTATATTATTTACACAGGGATTTGTAGAAAATAGTATAGCAATTGTAATTCACCTGAGACTTTGAATAGAGGGAGTATTTTAGTATAGAGGAGGTTGCCTGTGTCTGTATTAAGGAACGCGTGGAAATGTCTAGCTTTCTTACTGTATCTGTAAAGCATTGTAAGTTTTTGTGAATTCGGTTGATAAAGCTGAGAGTCATACCTATATTGTAAACCATATATGGCTATGTGTTTTGAATATAAATGAATCTGGAGGTTTGCGTCTATTTCTGAGTGTCTTCTATCTCTTCTTTATATTTGAAACAATTTCTCTTAAAGCTTGCAATCTTGGATGCTTGTTTGTGAAAATATTCAGAACATTTGCATTTAATGATTTGATCTGCTAAGTTAATTGAATTTTCTATAATCTTTACCATGTGCATAATGGAGCATTAGATCCTGTAGCAAGTGATGTGGAATTTGAATTTTCTCTAACTTTTCCCAAACTTTGAAATAATTAGCTGAAACGCAGAAATCTAAAAGAGATTGTCTAACATTTGAATGAATTAAGAGCAACTGAGTTGATATTTGGCAATCTTTATACATATTGGAAAGGAAAAACTTGTTTTAAAATAGATCATTCAGAGCTTTGATATACAGTCATAGATTTGTGCAAAGGTATAGATAATTTGGTGTCATTTGTAACAATTTGCATAAATAGAGCCCAGTAAGTTAGTAATCACCTTAAATCACGTAAGGCCCCTTGTATATTACAGCTTCATAGTAACCTACTAAACTATCTAATAGGTCAAGACCTAACCGTACGAAAACTTGGTATTAAGTAATCTTAATTGATTTCTCCATATCTTTCAAGATAGTTAGGTTCATTTAAGAATTTTAACTTTTGTTATGACTGTGTAAAAACAATCATCAACAAATATGTCATCACTAAATTCTTCACAAGTATCAACAACTATACTAACTACCAGAATATCGACTTTCACATAATCAATTCTCACTACTAATGCACAAGCTTGTAGTAATGCTACCACTAGTATGGGAGTATCTAATGGCATCAATTCATAGAATTACAAGGCTGTTGGATTAAATTATCAAAATTTAGCACCTAGGGTGACTTCTTATATGAATAATCACTCTCAACCACCTCTCCATTCCATCTATTCTCAACCATCTTTCACTTACAATTGTTCTCAACCACCTTTCATTACCACTCGCAACCAATCACCTCAAAACTTCATGACCATAGACTCTAATTCTTCTCAACAACAAACCACATCTCCTAATGATGCCCTTTTACCTACTTTACCAACATATCATGCCCGTAGTCCTTTATCTTATGCAATCCTAAGAACTCCTATGCCTGAAAATTTTGAGACTCCTCGCCTTGAAAAATATGGTGGTAAAAGTGATCCTAATACTCATGTCGCATCATTCATGATGATGTGTAGTGATTTCATCTTTGAAGAGGATTTTCTAGCAAAACGCTTCCCGTGATCTCTCAAAGATACTACTTTGGAAAGGTTTTGCTCATCACCTCCAAATTCAATCAAATCTTTCTCCCAACTAGTTGATCAATTCTTACACCATTTCCAAGAAAACATTGGACATATCGTCTCTTTGATTGACTTGGTTCATTATAAAAAAAGTTCGAAAGAGAAGTTGATGGAATTCATCAGTCGATATCAAGGTCTCATCTCACAAATACAATATCAATTTAAAGATGAAGATCTTCAGAAGGTATTCATTACAAATTTATAACCTAACATCTGTGATAAAATCATCTTGATGAAGTATAGCTCTTTTCAACATTTATGCATAGCCCTTCGTGATTACCAGCTTTTGTTTAGTCATTATGACAATCAAAACTCATCGGCTCAAGTTGGTCAATCAATGACTGGACCTTCACAAAATAAATTTAAGAGGAATAACAAGAGTTTCATCAAGATCAATGGACAACATTCAAAGAATTTTCAATCACAAGTGTTTGCTATTAGTAATCCTAAACAGGAACCATTTTTTCTTGCATTAAGGCATAGTTTCCACAATTTTCCTTGCATATCATTGAAAAAATTTAATTTTATGATATTTACATTAGATATACAATAAATTACAACATTTCATCTTTTTATCATCATTTACCTTGCATTTGCATATCTCATTTGCTAGGGTTTTGCTTGAAATTTTGCATTTTTCATATAACCTAGTAATTTCAAAAGCTAGGGTTTGTAATTAAAATCTTGTTTCAGATTTCATTAATCATTTTAGCACTCTTTCAAATATGATTTTTGACTATAGTGTGGCTGCATTGTGAATCTTTGCATTTACATTTGCATTATTAGCACATTTACATTGAAAAAAGTAGAAAAATTGAGCATTTTAGGTGCATAAGAAAGCATAGTTTTGCTTTGTTCCATTGCATTTGTCATAAACATATTTCATTTCAGATCTTGCATTCATCTTAAAGAATACATTCATTGGTCATTTGAAAATTTGGCATCATTTAATGCTTTAGATTGAAAATTGGCATATTTTTAATTACACAGTGTGTATTTTAGCATTAAGTGTTTATACACCTTATTCACACTTCCTTGATCAAAACCTTAAAAACCGCTTACTTTTCCTTGTTGTGTAGTAATTTTTCCTCTACCCACTTTGTTTTTTGTGGATCCTGTGTGTCTTTTAGTACCGTTTCCCTCAAACAAGTGCTTGGGTGTGAAATAGTCTCACATCTAGGGTGTACCAATTATCATAAAAAATTGCATGAGTTGTCTTACTTCTCATCCTAGTAAGAATATCCTTGTAAGGTGAAGTCTTAGATTAATGGGTTCTAGTGCTCAGGATAGTAATGGTGTACCAACATCAAAAAATCTATTTAACACTTACTTTACAAAAGGTGAAACACAAAATTTGCAATTTGTGGAATCTTTGGAAGAACAAAGATTCCATGGCTTTGAAGATCCTATTGATGTAATAACACTTGTACCTGATGAGAAAATTCAACAACTTGATAAAGAATTAGCTAATTTTCAAGCATTTGTTGAAAAAGAAAGGATAGCAAAAGAATTTGTGCATGTTGTTCATAATTTAAGAGAGTTGTTAAAAGAAGGACAAGATGGTGTTAACATGCTCTGTGGCTTAGCACATATAGTGAATCATAATGTTATGCCTATGGAAAATTGTGCGGATGTCATTAATAATATATCATCACTAAATTCTTCACAAGTATCAACAACTATACTAATTACCAGAATATCCACTTTCACATAATCAATTCTCACTACTAATGCACAAGCTTGTAGTAATGCTACCACTAGTATGGGAGTATCTAATGGCATCAATTCATAGAATTACAAGGCTGTTGGATTAAATTATCAAAATTTAGCACCTAGGGTGACTTCTTATATGAATAATCACTCTCAACCACCTTTCACTTACAATTGTTCTCAACCACCTTTCATTACCACTCACAACCAATCACCTCAAAAATTCATGACCATAGATTCTAATTCTTCTCAACAACAAACCACATCTCCTAATGATGCCCTTTTAAATCAACTTTTGCAAAGCATGACTTCTTTACAACAAAAGGTGACAAACTTGACTAATTCTTCCCAACCTACTTTACCAACATATCATGCCCGTATTCCTTTATCTTATGCAATCCTAAGAACTCCTATGCCTGAATATTTTGAGACTCCTCGCTTTGAAAAATATGGTGGTAAAGGTGATCCTAATACTCATGTGGCATAATTCATGATGATGTGTAGTGATTTCTTCTTTGAAGAGGATTTGTTAGCAAAACACTTCCCGTGATCTCTCAAAGATACTACTTTGGAATGGTTTTGCTCATTACCTCCAAACTTAATAAAATCTTTCTCACAACTAGTTGATCAATTCTTACACCATTTCCAAGAAAACATTGGACATATTGTCTCTTTGATTGACTTGGTTCATTATAAAAAAGGTTCGAAAGAGAAGTTGATGGAATTCATCAGTCAATATCAAGGTCTCATCTCGCAAATACAATATCCAATTAAAGATGAAGATCTTCAGAAGGTATTCATTACAAATTTATAACCTAACATCCATGATAAAATCATCTTGATGAAGTATAGCTCTTTTCAACATTTATGCATAGCCCTTCAGGATTACCAGCTTTTGTTTAGTCATTATGAGAATCAAAACTCATCGGCTCAAGTTCGTCAATCAATGACTGGACCTTCACAAAAAAAGTTTAAGAGGAATAACAAGAGTTTCATCAAGATCAATGGACAACATTCAAAGAATTTTCAATCACAAGTGTCCTCTATTAGTAATCCTAAACAGGAACCATTTTGAAATTAAACAACAACAAAGATAGTTTACTCCATTAGCTAAATCTCTTCAATCAATTATGAATTAAGTAGTAAGAAACAACCTTTTGAAGATTCCTCTTGTGAAAACATTTGATAGTAACAAGATACAAGGACTAAATTTTGATGCTTATGCTTTTTGTCAGTATCACCGATCGTCAGGACATGACATAGAATGATGTATGCATCTGAAACATGAAATTCAATACCTCATCGATTCTAACATAATACAGGTAACTGGAGTGAATGGAAATGGAAATAAATCAGTTGCCCCTCTAAATCAAAATTTGCAAATATTTACAAATCCATTTCCTAAGCATAGTGACAACAATATGGTAGAACAAAATACAATAGAGCAAGAAGATGACTATTTGGATTATGATAAAATAATTGGCACAATAGAAGTGGATAAGGTGAAGATTGAAGACTCACCTCATCCATGATGAAAAGGTATCTATGCTAAGCTTCCTCCACCATTATTCATTCAATTAAGATACAAGAAAAGGTTGCCATGATGGAAAGTATTCCATTCTTCCATGAAAGGCTCATTCACCAAAATAAGAAAGAAAAGGATTGGAAAAGAACAATAAAGCTATCATCAATGGGAAATAACAATGATTCCCCTCCTAACAAGAAACAAAATATTTCAAATATATAGGGATTTGAGAAACAAGCACCGCATAACCGTCTTGGAAATAAGAATCAATCAGGTATGAACTACTCACAATTTTTACAAAACTTGATGAAGCAACTTTCTAAGATGCTCACATGTTTGAACTCCTCTTAGATTATGTGTGTGTGTGTGTGTGTCATGTTGTGTTCGCCCATGATGTGTCATGTGTTGTTTAGGTTTCCTTAGATGAGCCCTAATATGCTTGTAAGGTAAAGGATACTAGGAGACCACCTCTGTTGTGACCATTCTTCTATTTGTTTCATCATTCTTCTTGCCTCTCCTCTATTTTATTGTTGTGTGTCATTCCTTAGGGGTATAGCAATGTGGAGGGTGTTTTGGGGGCATCCTCCTACATGGTGTTCCTAAGGCACTTGTTCTCCTCTCTCATTTTTATTGTTTACCTTCTTCAATGATTCTACCTAGTTGGTAGATGACGAAAACAAACAAATACTGATACAAATTGTGTGTCCCTTTAGTGAGTATGCAAAAATGGACCTAGTCAATATATGAAGATGGGGTTGATCTATATATATATGATCCTTGACTACTAGAATCACTCCATGTGATGTATGATCTTATGGCATTTCTTGTGACTAACATTTTACAATCCACTCAATCTACTCTTGTACACTTTGATTGGTATTGCACCTTGTTGCTACACTTAGTTTTGAGGTACCTACAATATAGCCCAATGGTTATACTTAGCTCCGAACCCATGAGTATAGCCTTGGTCCTTGATGTGATTGTTTTCATGCATAGCTTTCATGATTTAATCTTGTTCATCTTAGCATATTATATCAATGTGCTTGTGGGAACATTCAGCAATTGTAAGCACATGTCACCTCAAGGGCATGGGCTTTATGAGAGCTCTTGTTCCCTTGCATGTTTTCTCTCTACCTTAATATGCTTGATATCAGTAAGTGAAATCAACCATCTTAAGGTGGGGGCATATATAATGGTATCTGGCTGATAATTCTGGAACTAACAAAGCATGTTTGTCTTGATAACTGAGAGGGGGGGTGAATCAGTTATCCTAATTATTTCTTCTTTCTGAATTTTCTTATTAATCAATGCAGCATTAAATCAAACAAAACATAACCATGAAAATAGAGATACACATGACACAATATTTTTGACGTGGAAACCCTGTTAAGGGAGAAAACTATGGGGTGATTAACCCAAAGATTATTCTCTGTTAGAAGAATAAGGAGATATAAAATGGCACTTGCCAATTAGGGCTCACTACCCAAGCACACTGCTCACAAGAGGCACACTGCCTACAAAAGACTCACTATCTACAAAAAGAATGTAATACAATACTTGAACTGATTGGAAGCATCTACAAATGCTGGAGTTCAGTTCTGGTTAAGCTCAATACACTGATTTGCTGCACTTCATCTTTCCTCTTTTCTTTTGCTATTTTCATTTTACATACTGGACCTCCTTTACTGCTTCTGCTATGCACTACTACTTTTATTCACACACAACAACACACAACAACAATCCTCACAACTAAATCCATCATGTATATATATCCGAACAAGTGATTTCATCACCTTTCAAGTCAGCACCCGGAATAGTCAATTCTTTTCACAAATTCTGATCTGTCAGCTGAATCCTTCCACACCAAGTAATGCGGATCAAGACTATGCTTGTATAAATCATTAATCATGTCAGCCAAACATGATTCATGCCTTCACAACCTTTACCACCATCAGTAACACATCCGGAAAATAGTCTGATGTTTTGTCAGTCAGTTCTTCCTTTGTTCACACTGTCACTCAGGAACCCAGTACTCAAGTATTCATATCTTTTACCTCATCTATCACTGGAGGCTACAACCTTGGAATCTATCACTCAAGGTAGTCCTCTTGACTTCCCCAAAACCACACTTTACCAAGATACTTCCTCTGAGAGATCTGGACCAGTCTGTTGGACCTTGCCACATGCTCTATTCTTGTTTACCGGACCACAATAATCTTCATTTTGACTTCCGGTAGAGACACACCATGTCCTGCAGATGTGTGGGATGACCTTGGTTGCCATCAATGACAACAAACATGAATCCATATAGTGTCTCTTGCCAACAATCTCCCCCTTTGGCATTGATGGCAACACTTAGTGAAAAATGACTAAGTGTTTACATTATGCTCCCCCTTGGCTGATGCTCTGTCTTTATATACATTTTTCGGAGCTCCCCCTTAGTTGGATTCTCCATTTTTCACTGTTCCTCACTCCTCCTTTGACATCAATGGCAAAGGGTAGGGTTCACATACCAAAAATTTCAAAATTTTAACTGTACTTAGCCACATAAGTATATATATGTGGAATACTTACATAAACTGTAGTATATCTACAAAAGTTGTTTTTAGTTGGATGAGTTTTGCAGCCCAACTTTTCTTCATTCTATCCAAAATTGAGATGTGACCACTCAACAAAAATGCAAAAGCTTTTGCCCTCTTAAGATCTGTCGGATCATTGGTCTGGGCGGTAGTCTGAGCATCACTTATGGCCTCATGCATGGCCTCTAACTTAGGGATAATAATCCTTCTAAGTTCTCCCATCTGGTTAATTATGTTCTTCCTTTCCTTCTCAAAATTCTTTATTGCATTTGTGATTGTAATAGTTTGACACTCTTGATTTACTATGGAGGAAGAGAGAGGATCAAAACTTTGAGACAAACTTAGTAGTTTATCCTCTTGCTCTTTTATCTTCTTCTCAATCTCTACAGTTGCTTTGGACCAGGAGATACAAAATTTGTAAATTTCACCGCCATCCTTAAGAGCATTTTCTAAGCTCTTTATTCCAATACTCATATTTCTCCTATCATTAGTGATTAATCCTTGTACCTCTGAGAATCTCTTAGCCAAAAACTCCTTCCGGACCTTTTCTTCAACTGATTTTTCTAGAGAATCAAAATGTGTATTAACACCGCTGACTAAGGTTTTGAGATTACCGGAAGAGGAGGCTGTGGGATCCTTCTGAAAAGATGGCATGATCTTTTGTAGCACTCCAAATGCAGCTTCTATCAACTCACAGTCTTCCATATGAGACTTTAGGAGTTTTTCATTTGCCTTAGCATTTACAAATGAAGCTATCTTCATTGTCTATACTGGAGAAAGAGAATCAAAATTGAATGGACCTTGTAGAAGCTCCGGTTCATCAATCTCTAATGTTTCTTTGCTTAGGAATTCTTGGACAGTTTGTGCAGTGTCTCTTGCCAAAGACAGATGTTTCTTCTCTTCTGCAGTCTTGGAGCTGTCCTTTGGAATTTTCTCTCCTACATTCCCACCACTAGCAGTTGTGGTTTTCTCTACTAAAGTCTTCTATCCTTCTGCAATCTTTGCACTGTCACCTTCTTTTTCCTTCACCTCTGCTTCTTTCTCCTGTAATTTCTCTTCTTCTTTGGATCTAGAGGCTATAGGGGAAACTGGAGGAGAAATGTTGGTCTATTCAGGGCCCACCTCTTCTATCACTTTCTCAGAAGTTTCTTCTGCAACACTTGTGGTTGAAGGATCAGTACCCAAGTCCTCTACAATAGGAAGATTAAATCTTTTGAAGGCCTTCTGGAGGATCTCTTTTGTATCCTTGGCCACCTTGTCGGTCTCACCAAGCATGAGCTGATTCATCCTTGTTTTGCTCCTGAACTCATCCTTGCAGTCTTTGAATATCATGTTCATTGTCTTGGGATCAATTGAAGGATATAGCTGAATAGCTATATGTTCTTGGATCTCAAGATCTTTAGCTTGGGCAGTGTTCTTTCTTGATTCTAGTTCCTTCTCCAAGCTTTTAGGGATCAGAGATATAATTTCGATAAATGCTTTGTTGTAAATATTTAGATACCTGACTGTGGCATCTTGCAATATCTTCTGATCTGCTTCACCATAATCATCATAAAATTCAACCATTGGCTGAAGATTTCTGTCACTGTGACAGATTTGATTATGTCATCAATGTTAAGAGTGGGTTTTTCAACATATTCCTCTGCCTTTTCTTCTTCCATCTATCCGGTAGAGGGTTGACTGGATGTTTTCTTCTTTTTCTTCATTTTCTTGACTTCTTCATCGGATTCAGTTTCCTCTTCATCTTTCTAACTTGTATAAGCCCTTGTGGCTTTTGTCTTGGACCTTTTCTCTCCTTTGCCAGACGCTTGGACTTCTGGTTTTGAGCTTTTAGTAGGGACAGGTGCTAGTCTCTTTGAAGATCTGGTCCGGGAGGAAGTTTCTACCGGAGCACTTTTCTTGCTTCCCTTTTCTGCCTCTTTCTTCTCTTCAGCAACTTTTTGTCTCTTTTCCCGGTTGGCATCAAGTGCCTCCTTTGAGATCCCAAGGCCTTGGGCAATATGTTCTACTTCTTTTCTCACCTTCCTTTTTATCTTTGGTTCTCTGAGTTCCACATGAATCTTTACACTCAGCTCCTCAAAGGTTCCAAACCTTTCTGCCTTTGGATCTTTAGGCTGAGTCAGCATGTGTTGAACGTGCAGTTCCACAATCTATTCATCAACCTCATACCCCATGGGCATGATCCAGACTGTCCTTGGTTCTACTGCCTCCATTAGGCACTAATCAGTATCTACCATAAAGCATACTAAATCTTTGTATTTTTCAACAAGAGACTAGGGAATTCTTTCTCTTGCTTGCATCATGCTCTGGAAGTTTTTGAAGTATCCCCATAGGGCTGAATTTCTTGCTTTAGCATCCCCAAGCCCACGCAAATAGTCTCTGATCTGAACTGCTACCGGTTTGTCATTCTCCCATACCCATCCACTTGATCTGGGCAACTCATTCATGAAGTAGAAAAACAAGCATAAAATTAATGCACCAAATTTGAAAGAGTTTTTCTTATCCTTTTTGATCTTTTGTATGTTTTCCATTAGTTGGCTCAAAAGAAGTTCACAGAGATCATATTCTGCATTTTTCCTCAGCATCTCATAGGCTGTATATATTACAGTTCTGGATACTAAATTTTCCCTACTAGAGTGATATATCTTGTAGCCTATTATCATAGATGCAAATTTGATGTCCGACTCAGTAATATCTTCTATAGTGATTGCCCTCTTATCAAACTTTGATCTGGTGGCCTTAGTTACAATGTTGTTTTTGATAGATTTGAGGACAGGTATCCCTTCAGAGGAGTATAAACCAGTTACTACCCTAATTGCCTCTTTTGTGATCTTGCAAGGTCTGTTCAGCCATAGGAAGTTGTCATGCATCCTACTCAACATGTACTAGACCCATTCATCTTCTTCAAAGTAGGGGAAATGAATGAATTGATCAAAATGTTTCTCTTGGATGCCCTTATATTCTAGTTTAAGCTCAAATGAATCATCTAGCAGTTATTTATGATAGATATCTCTCAGTTTGAATTCCCCAAATTCTTTAATACTCGCATGTATGTAAACCCTAATATCTTCAGTGTGCAACATGCCATGAGGAACACTAGAGAAGGCTCCTAGGGGATCTACCTCTAAGGATTTGTATGGATGTTTCTTGAATGTGGGGCGAGGTCTGTCAAAGATCTTAACTATATTCGAAGTAGCCATTTTTCAAAAGATTCATAGTGAGATATTGAAAACGAAGAATACCTTATGCACCTTTGGTTACACAGAGTTGGTTGGATTGATTTCTGGATGTAATGACTTCTGCAAGTGATCTTCGATGAACTTGATGAATTTTGTTGTAAAGCTCCACTTTTCATTTCTTCTTGAGTGCAGAATGAACAAGTGATTAATGAGAAAACCCTTATATTCCTCTGCAAACCCTACTATTAGATTGCAATAAATGCTCGACCTACATTATTCCGGTTGGCCTTATTTGGATGACTTGAAGAACCAGATCTATCTAGATCTATGAACATCATGCGAATCTTCTAAAACATGAACAAATCGAGATGACACATCACAAGGACATCCAAAACACTCTGTTCAATCTACAGAATAGGGCAATGCACTTCCGGATCTCACTGGACCTTTTTGTAACCCTCTGTTACTCCAAAGCATCTCCCGGAGCTGGTTCTACTTGATCGATCACAACTTCTTCACAACTTCATGTGGACCTCTAAAATCTTAACTGGATCATCTCAAGACTCATATCTACAAACCCTTTAATCCGCATCCTCTTCTTGTGCCAATTCTGGCACCACTTGACTGGCTAGGGGAACAAGGTTTTGTTTGTGTCTCCCCCTGAGCCAGAGCTCACTTTTTAATTTCTAGAAGGAATATTAGCACCAGAGTCTGGTGCGGATCCAACCTCTACATTTTTAGAACTTTTCTTCACCCAAATCTTTCTCATCTCACTTTTAACTTCATCCGCATTCATCTTTTGTTTACCCTTGTCTTGATTCTGATTATGATATACTAGACCTCTTTTGTCCTGATTCTTGCTTCTACAGACTTTTGCACTATGACTGGACCTATTGCAGATTTGGCAAACAACATTTCTTTGTATATTTGATTGATATCCACTTGATCTGCATTGATTAGCCATATGACCTATTCTATTGCATGTAAAGCATCTACCATTGAATGATTTGTTCATTTGCATATTTCTGCATTCATGAGACTTGTGCCCATACCTTTTGTAGTTAAAACATTGTCTGGAGTAGGATGAATTAGTCTGATTCACTCTCTTTCTGCACTGATTAGCTTTGTGACCAAAGTGATTGCAGCTGTGGCAGTATCCATTGAAGGATGGATATCTTTGAGCATTTGGCTGTCTTACCGGAGGTCTTCTAGGCCTATTCCTTGGATTTTTTGATTCAAAATTCTTCTGACCGGATCCAGAGCTTTCTCCTTTCTCATATCCCAAACCACACTTGTCATCTGCCCTCTTTTAACTTCCAAGAAGAACTTCAACTTGAGCAGAACTTATCTTGAATTTCTCTTTATATTCATTTGTTGTTTGAAGATCCCTTTTGAGAGAGACAATCTGATCCTCAAGTTTTTCTTCATTATCTTTAGCATTTTCAAGATCAGATTCAAGATGTCTGATAATTCTATCCATCTGGTGGCAATCTTCTGATTTCTCCTTGAGAGATTGTCTTAGATTGTCTTTAGTTTTTCTTTTCTCTTCAATCTCTTGGGTAAACTTTATAACTCTTGATTCCATTTCATGTCTTACCATAATGACTTCTTTTGATAACTTTTCACATAACTTAGTTTTCTCAGTCAGCTCTTCATTTGCATTACTTGCTTCATTTTGTTTTGCCAATTGCTGAAGCAGTTCCTTTGTCTTCTTCATAGAGAGACTTAATTTGTCTTTTAGTTCTCTCATGAAATCATCAGCCTGTTTAAGTCTTTCCTTTAATTCATTGACCTCAGAGTTTGACTGTTCAAGATCCTCAAGGGCAATCTTGAGTTGCTCTTTTAAACCATATGTATCCATTTTGATTCCCAGATCTTCCTCAAGCTGTTAGACTCTTGTTGGGAGGAACTTGGCTCTGATACCAATTGTTGATAACTGAGAAGGGGGGTGAATCAGTTATCCTAATTATTTCTTCTTTCTGAATTTTCTTATTAATCAATGCAACATTAAATCAAACTAAACATAACCATGAAAATAGAGATACACATGACACAATATTTTTGATGTGGAAACCCTGTTAAGGGAGAAAACCACGGGGTGATTAACCCAAAGATTATTCTCTGTTAGAAGAATAAGGAGATACAAAATGGCACTTGCCAATTAGGGCTCACTGCCCGAGCACACTGCTCACAAGAGGCACACTGCCTACAAAAGACTCACTATCTACAAAAAGAATGTAATACAATACTTGAACTGATTGGAAGCATCTACAAATGCTGGAGTTCAGTTCCGGTTAAGCTCAGTACACTGATCTGCTGCACTTCATCTTTCCTCTTTTCTTTTGTTGTTTTCCTTTTACATACCGGACCTTCTTTACTACTTCTGCTCTGTACTACTACTTTTATTCACACACAACAACAATCCTCACAACTAAATCCATCATGTATATATATCCGCACAAGTGATTTCATCACCTTTCAAGTCGACACCCAGAATAGTCAATTCTTTTCACAAACTCTGATCCGTCGGCTGAATCCTTCCACACCAAGTAATGCGGATCAAGACTATGCTTGTATAAATCATTAATCATGTTGGCCAAACATGATTCATGCCTTCACAACCTTTACCATCATCAGTAACACATCCGGAAAATAGTCTGATGTTCTGTCAGTCAGTTCTTCCTCTGTTCACACTGTCACTCAGGAACCCGGTATTCAAGTATTCATATCTTTTAACTCATCTATCACCAGAGGCTACAACCTTGGAATCTATCACTCAAGGTAGTCCTCTTGACTTCCCCAAAACTGCACTTTACCAAGATACTTCCTCTGAGAGATCCGGACCAGTCTGTCGGACCTTGCCACATACTTTGTTCTTGTTTACCGAACCATAATAATCTTCATTCTGACTTCCGGTAGAGACACACCATGTACTGCGGATGTGTGGGATGACCTTTGTTGCCATCAATGACAACAAACATGAATCCATATAGTGTCTCTTGCCAATAGTTTGTAAGCCCTCTCCATGAGGCGAGATGTTGTATCTCTTGAGCTAGTGCACATCCTTATCTAAATTACAATAAAAAAGCCCTCTCTGCAAGGTGGAATAATATATTTCTTGAGCTAGTGCATATCCTTTTATACAAAGCCTTTCTACAGAAGGCAGGATGGTGTATCTCTTGAGCTAGTGCACACCCTTTTATACAAAGTCTTCATTAGGAGGTGTTAGGGTTAGCCGACAGAAGATATCAATTAATGCAAATAAAGATTAAATAGAGGAATAGAAATACAAAAAAATAATAACATCGAGATAATTTCTAATGTGGTTCACCCAAACTCAGGCTACATCCACCAACAGAGAGTCTAATATTATTATCCAGTAAATCAAACCGATTACAACCAGCAATCCTTGCAACTCAATACAGCTGCAAAATGCTACAATACATCAACCAAAAACCCTAACCCTTAGCCACTTTTATCAAGCCTTATGTCGGTTACAAAAATAGGGCTTTTTATGTTGGCCAATAGAAAAAATAACTCTTGATGCCTTAATAAAATAATAAAAAATTGTTGGAGGTTTCGGGGGCACTGCCCCTCGACCCTGCCCTATATCGCGATAGGGACATTGGGGGTGCTGCCCCATGACCCCATCTTGGGGGTGCTTCCCCCAAACCCCTGCAAGGGGCACTGCCCCTTGACCCCGATAAGTAATTTGGGGGAAAACACGCCTTTAAAAGTGGGATAAATTTAACCTTCAAGTTTGATTAGGCTCCATATAACAACAGGAGGTGGGGTTGGATCTTGAGCTATGCTCCCTTAAGCGTGTCTTTGACAGTTGTTGTGGCATAAGCCCAAACGTCAGGTGTGTCTGCAGCATGTTTTAGATGGTGGGACATAATAATAAGCTCCTTCCATCACCCATTATTGCCATGTTTAAGACGTATAGTATGTCTATGACATGTTATACAGTGTTCATGTATTCCATGTGTCTTCTCTATGTGTCTTCCCCCATGTGTGGTATCAAGGGCATAGCGATGAGCTCCCCCCACACTTAGGCTTGTTTGGTGTGTCTTCCCTCATGTGTGGTATCAAGGGCGTAGCAATGAGCTCCCCCCACATTTTGGGTTTTGTATTGTGTGATTTTTATGGTTTCAAGGGTGTAACAATGAGCTCCCCCCACACCTTAGTTAGAATTTTATTTCATATATGAAAATGTTATATCAATGTATTCATCATGTTTTGCATGATTCCATTATCTTCTGTGTTTTGCTACCCCTTGACCCTGTTAAATAATTTGGGGGGAAACTGCACTGATAAAAGTGGGGTAAATTTAATCTCTGAATCTGATTAGGCTCCATATAACAACAATGTCCCACTTGGAGACTGATTAGACTCCACACCATATCATCTCCCACTTGGAGACTGATCATAACACTGCTAACCCTATAGCTCCCACTAGAAATAAGCACCTTGGACTCTGTTGTTCTGATTTTATTATTTTTTTAAGTCTTGAAGACTAACCGAAGCTAAACAGAAGCTCAACTTCTCCTTTGTTACTGCCTTTGTAAACATATCCATTGGATTTTCATCTGTTTTATCTTTTCTAGCTGTAACTGTCCATCATCTAACACCAATCGAATGAAGTGATATCTAAACTGTATGTGTTTGGTCTTTGAATGCAAGGCAGAATTCTTTGCAATATGTATGGCACTTTGGTTGTCTGTAAACAAATAAATTTTAGCTTGTTGTTTTCCCAACTCTTCCATGAAATATTGCAGCCATATCATCTCCTTGCTTGCCTCTATTGTAGCTACATACTCTACCTCCGTGGTGGATAAAGAAACCACCTTTTGCAACCATGAGATCCAACTCACTGCTATCCCACCTACAGCAAAGACATAACCTATAGTACTCTGCCTGGTATCAATATCCCCTGCCAAATCTGAGTCTACATAACCTTCTAAATCAGTATTAGAGCCTCCAAAACATAAGTGTTTATTAGATGTACCTCTCAAATATCTGAGAATTCATTTTATCGTATTCCAATGCTCCAATCTAGGATGACTCATATGCCTACTTATGACTCCTACAGAATGTGCAATATCTAGTCTTGTGCATACCATATCATACATTAAACTTCCTACAACTAAAGCATAAAGTACCTTGGACATTTTATCTTCCTCCTCTTATGTCTTTGGACACATCTCTTTAGTCAATTTTAAATGAATAGGCAAAGGTGTACTGACAGCTTTTGCATTCTCCATATGAAATCTCTGCAACACCTTTTCAACATAATCATCCTGAGATAGAGTCAATTTTCTGTTCTTCCTATCTCTACAAATTTTCATACCAAGGATTTGTTTTTCTGCCCCCAAATCCTTCATAGAAAATGATTATGCTAACTGGCGTTTTAACTCTCTTATGTGATCCATGTTAGACCCTGTTACAAGCATGTTATCAACATATAAACATAAAATAATGTAGTTGTCATTATCCAACCTCTTAAAATAAACACAATGGTCAAAATTACACTGGCTGTAGCCTTACTCAGCCATAAAACTATCAAATTTCAAATACCATTGCCAAGGTGCTTGTTTCAAGCCATATAAACTCTTCTTCAATCTGCACATCAGTTTCTCCTTACCTTTGACCTCAAATCCTTGTGGTTGTTCTATATAGATATCCTCCTCCAAATCACCATGGAGAAAGGCAATTTTCACATCTAGTTGTTCCAAATGCAAATCTTCAGCAACCACAATACTCAAAACAATATGAATAGAAGTCATCTTGACAACCAGAGAAAATTTCTCATCAAAATAAATACTTTTTTTCTATGCAAATCCTTTTACAGCTAACCTGGCTTTAAATCTTTTCTTACTTCCATCTTCCTCTTTTAATCGATAAACCCATTTGTTTGGTAAAGCCTTTTTACCTGCAGGTAACTTACATAATTCCCAAGTCTGATTTTTTAGCAAGGAGTCCATTTCTTCTTTTATTGCAAGCTTCCACTTAACCTTTGTATCCACCTGCATAGCTTCATTATACCCTTCCAATTCACCAGCATCTGTTAACAAAATAGAATACAAAGAGGGAGGAAACCTTTTAGGAGGTCTACTTAGCCTTGTTGACCATCTAACATTTATTAGAGTTTGTGGTATTTCTTGTTGCTGTTGTGGAGCATGAGGAACCATTGGAACATCACTATTTGGAGTATCATCTAGCACCACATAATCCTTTTCTTTCTTCTCATGTTGCTACAACTGATCTTTGTACAACACCTTCTCATTGAATACAACATCCCTGCTTCTCACAATTTTTAGATTTTCAACATCCAAAGCCTATAACCAAATTCATCAATGCCATATCTAATGAAGATACACTTTTTTGATTTTGCATCTAGCTTGGTTCTATTTTTAGAATCTACATGTGCAAATGCTTCACATCCGGAGGTTTTAAGAAAAGAATAACTCACCTTCTTACATGTCCATGCTTCCTCTAGAATACCACAGCCCAAAGGAACTGAAGGACCTCTATTAATTAAATATACAACAGTATTGACAGCCTTTGCCCACATGTTTAAAGGCAGCCCAACATGCAATCTCATGCTCCTTGTATGCTCCATTATTGTCCTATTCATGCGCTCATCCACTCCATTTTGTTGTGGAGTCCCTAGAACCATTTTATGCCTACGAATTCTATTAAAGGAACAATAATCCTCAAATTCTTTGCTACAATACTCACCACCATTATCAGATCTGAGACATTTTAACCTTTTACCCATCTCATTCTCAACCAAGCTTCTCCATTTCTTAAATGTTTGAAATACATCCGATTTTTGCCTAAGGAAATAAATCCAAACCTTCCTAGTTGCATCATCTATGAATGTAACATAATACTAAGAGCCATTGAGAGAAGATACCTGAGTCAGTCCCGATACATCTGTATGCACAAGCTCCAACTTTTCATCTTTCTTTTGCTTCCCATCCTTGAGAAAACTGACTCTCTTTTGTTTGCCATACACACAACTTTCACAGAAATCCATATTAATACATTTCATACCTGGTAAAACTTTCTTAGAATGAGGTACCTTCATACCTTTTTCACTCATATGCCCAAGTCAACTATGCCACAGTGTTGTCTCAGAACCTGCAACAACTGTTTTAGTCTCTTCCTGTGAACTTGCAGCAACTATTCCTGAATCTATTTTTTTCTCTCTATAATAGCTAAAGTAGAAGGAACAGTATGACTTGTACAAAGATATAAGGTGCCTACTTTCACACTTTTTTCTACTATTAAGGCACCTCTTGAAGCCTTCCAATTTTTATCAGCAAATGTAATAATGTAACCTTCATGAGCTAGTTGCCCTGCTGAAATTAAATTCCTACTCAACCTTGGAATGTGCCTTACCTCTTGTAGTAGCCAATGATTCCCATTCTGTAAATTAATCTTGATTCTTCCCTTTCCAACAATTTGATAGGGTTCGTTATCTCGCAAATAAACCAGCCCAAAATCCCCTTGGACATAATCAAGAAAATAACTTCTATGGGGCATAGCATGAAATGAGGCCCCTGAATCTAAAACCCATGAATCATCAACATTATCTAGGGAAAGAATCAAAGCATCATCTTTAGATTTATTACTTACCACATTTTCCTCCTTATTGCCTTCTTGTTTGTCTCCTTTATTCTTCTGAGACCAGCAATCTTTCTTCAGATGACCTAGTTTCCCACGGTACCAGCAATCCTTATGTCCTCTAGATTGGGATCTCTTGTCCTTTGATTTTCCTCATGACTTCCCATGACCTCCAGAACCTTTTCCTCTCTCTTTTGATCTGCCCCTATTTTTTGCATTCATAACACTACTTGATGTGGACCCTCTTGAGCTTTTCCATCGCATTTCCTCACTAAGGATAACACCAACAACATCATCAAATTTCAAAGTGTTTGAACTAGAGACAGAGTTACTTATAGTCATTACCAAGCTATTCCAGCTTTTTAGAAAAGAACATAATATCACAAGAGCCCTCCCTCTTCATCAAATTTTACTCTTATAGAAGTTAACTGACTGGTAATCATATTAAACTCATTTAAATGATCTGTCATAGATTCACCTTCAATAATTTTTAGATTAAACAAATGCTTCATGAGAAATACCTTATTTGAGGCTGAGGGTTTTTCATACAATTTAGCCAAAGGTTTCATCAGTTCACTTGTCATCACTTTTGTTATATTGAATGCCATAGATGGTGCTAGTCACAACCGAATGGTTCCCAGTGCCTTTCTATCCAGAAGATTCCAATCCTCATCAGTCATTGCTGCCGATTTCTTGGCTATTCCTTCCAATAGCCTCCATAAATCCTTTTGATAGAGATAATCCTCCATCTGCATCTTCCATAACTGATAGTTCTACCCATTGAATTTATCTACATTCAATTTACCCTCATCTGCCATTGCTCCCACTTAACTGTGAGACTCCCACTCACCCATGAGACCTTCTTGTAGATGATAATCGGACACAACGCGCTCTAATACCATTTGTTAGGGTTAGCCGATAGAAGATATCAATTAAATGCAAATAAAGATTAAATAGAAGAATGGAAATACATAGAAATAATAATAGTGAGAGACAAATTTTAACGTGGTTCACCCAAACTTAGGCTACATCCACCAACAGAGAGTCCAATATTATTATCCAGTAAATCAAACTGATTACAACTAGCAATCCTTGCAACTCAATACCACTGCAAAATGCTACAATACATCAACCGGAAACCCTAACCCTTAGCCGCTTTTATCAAGCCTTATGTTAGTTTAAAAAAATAGGGTTTTTTATGTCAGCCAATAGAAAAAATAACTCCTAATGCCTTGGACCCCACAAGGGGCACTGCCCCCAAATCCCCGCAAGGGGTGTTGCCCCTTGAACCCATTAAATAATTTGGGGGGAAACTGCGCCAATAAAAGTGGGGTAAATTTAACCCCTGAGTCTAATTAGGCTCCATATAACAACAAGAGGTGGGGTTAGATCTTGAGCTATGCTCCCTTAAGCGTGTCTTTGGTGATTGTTTTGGCATAAGCCCAATCGTCAGGTGTGTCTGCAACGTGTTTTAGATGGTGGGACTTAGCAATAAGCTCCTTCCATCACCTATTTTTTCCATGTTTAAGATGTATAGTATGTCTATGACATGCTATACAGTGCTCATGTATTCCATGTGTCTTCTCTATGTGTCTTCCCCATGCGTGGTATCAAGGGTGTAGTGATGAGCTCCCCCCACACTCAGGTTTGTTTGGCATGTCTTCCCTCATGTGTGGTATCAAGGGCGTAGCGATGAGTTCCCACCACACTCGGGTTTTATTTGGCATGTTTTCCCCCTGGTGTAGTATCAAGGGTGTAGTGATGAGCTCCCCCCACATTTTGGGTTTTGTATTGCATGTTTTTGCAGTTTCAAGGGTGTAGCAATGAGCTCCCCCTGCGCCTTAGTTAGAATTTTATTTCATATATGAAAATGTTATATTAATGTATTCATCATGTTTTGCATGCTTCTTACTGTCTTCATTGTGTCTTGTGTGTCTTTAATGTGTCTTCTAGTGCTTACCTAAGGCTGGGGCCTAAAAATAGTTCCTTAATCTTTGTGTATGCCTTAGCTTCATGTGCTTGGCGTGTTTGATGTGTTTTTTACCATACTTTAATGCATGTATAGGTCATAAGATCATACATACATTAACGTGGGGGTTAAATGTTATGTCATAAAATGTCTCCTAAGACTTTTACCTCCTAAGTTTAGCTCCTAGGTCCCCTTAGATTAATCATGCATGTATAAAATTTGTCCTAGAGAAAAATCCCCTAAAACCCATCACAAATAGGGCTTAGGGGCCTATATCAATGCTTAATCAAGACCAAAAATAGGCCTCTAGACTTGGACACCCATGCCCTAGTCTAGACCTATTTTGTCGGGACCCAAATTTTAAAGTGTTAGTTTATGACCATCAAAATGTTTCCCTTTGTCGACCTTTTCAATTTGAATTACGAATGTTAGTAGGAATGCATATATAAACATGCTTAGGACTTCATTTTAAACTAGAGTTGATTAAGGTGAACTTATGATCATCAATAAAAGAGAATTTGAGGCATTCATTGTGTTACAAAGTAGAATTGTGTTGTGTTTGTAAGTGTTTGTTGCAGATTTGGCTCCATCAACTCATTTCCTCATGATTTGAAGGCACTTCATCTCCATGAGGATTTTCAACTCCAAGGTGATATCTGTTTGTGTTTCAATTAATCTATCTTATTGTTTGATTTTTCCTCTATCAACCAAGGACACACACTCTATCTAACAATGGTGTTGGAAGGCTTGAATGCCATTTCTAGGACTTGACTAAGGCAAGCTCTGAAACACCTCAACCCCCAACCCCTCTCTTATGATTGTAGGTTATAGGTGCAGGAACTTGCAAAGAGGAGTTACAAGAGATCAGAGCAGAGGATAAAGATTTGGGATCTAAAACAAAGAGCAAAGAATATTCCTTTCTAGACTAGGGTGTCCAACCTTATGTCCTCTCAATTGTCATTACCAGAAATTCTGAAACAGGTTGTAGTCTTCATCATCTTACAGTTCCAAATCTTAGGAAAAAATGATCTATTAGGCTAGGGCACCCACCCCCTTGTCCTCGAAGTTTCTACTTTGTAGAATTTGAATTCTAGTATGTTTCTAATCTGTATTTAGTGCCTTCTTGTGTGATTACTTGTCATGTTTCATCCGTCTGTATATGATTTCATATAATTAGGGTTTAATGCATAATCAGATTAGGGTTTAGCAAATTTATCAATATATTCCAACTTTCTTTGTCATCTCAAAGTGACACCAAACTTGTAGTTGAGTCCTCTTGCAAGAGAAGTGACTTAACTCAGTTTATGTCCTTGAATGATTATATGTGAAAGGTGGGTTTGATTAAATCCATTTAAAACATTACTACCTCACTCATCATTCTCCCTTTTCATATATAACAGCAAGTGTGTTGTAATCATCCTTTGTATTTGATAATACATTGTGTAGGTTTTAGAGTGTGGGGTTTTTCACTCCAAAGGGTTTTCCACACATATATCTTGTGTTGTGAGCATTGTACTTGTTTTTGATGTAATGTTACCTTTCTTTTAATGTGCATCTCATAATCTGTAACTACAAAAAGATAAAAATTTGCATAACTTTTGTAATTAGATTAGTGTAGGAAGTTGTTTCTGCATACCTTGATTCTTTTCAATTGGTATCACAGCCTGATCATCTTTGGTTATAGTTGTTGGGTAGAGGGTTTTTTGAGTTGATCTTTATTTGAGAGGTAGCTCAAGTGCAGAGGATTTTGAAATCTTTGTTGTAGGAAAGAGATGGAGAGCACATCTGGGAGGTTTGAGAATGAGAAGTTGAATGTAGGCAACTTTGAGTTGTGGAAACTCAAGATGGAGGAATTATTTATGGATAGATATCAATGGATCATAGTTTTCAGAACCATGCCAAGGGCATGGAACAAGAAGATTGGGACTTGAGGGATCAGAAGGCCAAGGGTCTAATAAGACTCTATTTGGCCGATTTAATGCTCTTGAATATCCATGAAAAAAAAGAATGCAAAAGACCTTTGGAAGAAACTTGGAGATGTTAATCAAGCGAAATCCCTGGTGAACAAGTTATTCCTATGAAATAAATTATATTCTCTAAGGATGGAAGATGGAGGATCTGTCACTGATCACCTGAATACATTCAATATGCTTGTTGCCTAGTTGACCTCTGTTAGTGTGAAGATGGAGGAAGAGGATTGATGTATGACATTACTATGTTCCCTACTAGAATCATGAGACCACCTTGTTACATGGCTATTGGGAGTACCACTACCACCTTCAAGATGGATGAAGTGGTTGCATCATTGTTACCTGAAGAGATGTAGAGAAAATCTTCTGAGTCAGCTAAGGAGGCTCTTGTGGTTTGTGGTATATCTAAAGAGAAAGGAAAGAAAAAGGATAAGAAGAAGGAAGAAAAAGGAAGATCCAAATCTTGTGAGATCTAACTCTCCTAGAAAGTCCAAGGCTCTACATTGGAACTGTGGAAAACATGGTCATTTATGCAAAGAATGTAAAGAGGAAAAGAAGAAGAAAAAGAACTATGGTTCAGATTCTGACAAGTCCTCTCAGGATGAAGGAGAAGAGTTTTTCACTACCTTGGCAACTCATGCATCTAAGGATGTGTGTCTTATTGACTCTGGTGCATCTTTCCACATGACCTCGCATTAAGGTTGGTTCATTAAGTATGAAGAATATGATGGTGGAAAGGTATACTTAGGTGATGATTGTCACCTAAAGATTGTTGGCCATGGAAGAGTTTTGATTTGAATCCCTAATGGTCAAGTGAAGGGGATCAATGGTGTTCCTCATATCACTCATTTGACATGAAATCTATTGTCTGTAAGTAAATTGAATGATGTGGGTGTGCATGTTATTTTCTCAAATGGAGGATGCAAGATGACTAGAGGAGCTATGGTGCTAGATAAGGGTGTTTGGATTGGCACTCTATTTCAGCTTGATGCATGCATGGTTCATGTTGCAACTATGTGCTAACTAGTGTTGTCATTGATGTTAACATCTTTGTGATGTCATTAGTGTCAACTGTATCTTCTGATATTAATGTTTGTTAATTGATTGAAGAACATTGTCTAAGTATTTTGCTCCGCATTTTCTCTATATTGAAGACTAGAGTATGAGCTTTGGATATGATTTAGAGAAGTATTTGAAGATGCTAAATCCAAAATTTGATGGTCTGGATCACTGTGCAGAAAAAGTTATATTCACTAGTTTGAAGACTATGCTTGGCAATGTGTGCAAAGTGACAAGGAGAAAATGTTTTGCTCTGCATTTCTCCGCAAATTGGATTTTGACTTTGGGGTTCCTAAATTAAGCTTATAAGGTCCTTAGTTATCTTCATTTCAAAGCATTTGTCATTTGATGCTCTGAAAGGCAAGTTAGTGGCTAGCCGAGTTTGACAGTGTCTGATAAGTAGTATGTGATGTGTTCTCAAGTGATATTTGTTGTCTTCAAGTGAGATCTAGTGCGGTTGGATTTGTTAGCTCCTAAGTGATTCTATGTTGTTCATAGATGTCTCTAGAATGTTTTGAAGGCATGTGCTTGATCCACAAGCTACAATGAAGATCTTGCAAGCATGTTTCTAAGTGTTCTTGATATGTGCATAAGTTTTGGCCAACCTGGTTTGTCACACTTGTTGTAGAGGTGATTCGTGGATTGTGGAAGCATGTCCAAGAATGTAAGGATGTATTTGGGTCTGAACTAAGCCATGATGTGTTCATCTTGTTTGGTCTCAAAAATGCAGGTTGTTAACCCTAAGAGGTTGCCAAGCTCTCTTGATGCTTTTGGCTAATGACACGAGGCAAATATGGCTAAAACCTCCTTCACTTCAGGTTCTGCCAAACCTAGGTGGGTATACCGTGACTATTAATGCAGACTTATATGACCTATTGGAAAGAGACACTACTCTGGTATAGACTTGTATGTTGCGATTGATGGCAACAAGGCTCAGAGATCTCACTAGCATGATAGGAAGACATAACTCCGGAAGGTCTTATTGGAATTTAGATCCGGTTGGCAAAAATGACTAAGTATGGGCAAGGAATAGAGTAAGGGATAGAAAGTGGATTAGTGTGCTTCCATAGATGAAGACCTAGAAATGCATCTTAGGTACAATATTCATAATTGTTTAATGATGTTATATTCCAATGATCAAGTCCTGACTTCCTCCGGAAGTCACTTGGAAGAAATATCTAAGTCCAGATGAACAAAGGTACAATAGAGATAGTGAACAGGGCAAAACATAACAGTCTGCATTCCTCTGCAAGTGCATATTTTTTTCTACAGAATTGAAGACATGTCAAGAGATCAATAATGTTTGTTGAGTATGATTCATGAAGTCCCATTTGGTCCACAACATGAGTTATGATGTGACTGAGGAACCTATGATATATGTTATTAAGAAACAAGTTGCAGGCTGGTTGAATCCTTATGTGGAGAAGAAATATGAGTTCGATGATAAAGTTAAGTGGTTGTATGATTAGAACCAACAAATATGAAGACATGTGCAGGATAGTTTAGATCAGCATTGATGATTTAACACAAGAACAAGCCAAGAGGATATAACACTTGGTATACATGTTTCACAATTTGCTTGCCAACCTGATCATGAGAAAGATTTAGTTGCGGATATAAATAGAGGATGGATTTTGGTATTTGTATAAGAGTAGTGTGTGGTGTGATGTATATGAATGCCGATAGAATAGCTGAAGAAAATAAAGAGAGGTCTTGAGCATATGTAAGAGTAGAGCAGTGAAATAGGGGTAGACTAAAATGAAGAGTTATGAGTCAGTATTTATGAGCTTAATTGGAATTGTCATCATGCATATGTAGATGTAATCATAGCAGTTCATTCTTGGCAGTTAGCCACCCTTCTTCTTTCTTTCTTTTTCTAATTGGCAGTAAACCTTTTCTTGAGTAGTGAGCTCTGGGTAGTGAGTCCTAAGGCAGTGAGCCTTTTTGTATTTCGGTATTGTGCTATGATAATATATTGAGAGATGACACTCTCCATGGTTTTTCCCTCATTGGGTTTTCCATGCAAAAATCTCGGTGTTCATGTGTTATGTCTTTGTGGTTGTTCATTTGTTTAATCTGCTTTCACATAATTGAATTTGGTAAATGGATAATAGAACAAGTGTACAAATGGTTTTGTAGAACACTGATTCACCCCCCTCTCAGTGTTCATTTTATTCAACAATTGGTATCAGAGAAAGGTTCCTTGGAAGAAGCTTAACAGCTTGAGGAAGATCTGGGAAGGTGTTCTCATGGCAGAAAAAAGGTATCTCACTTATCCTGAAACAAGTCATTGTGGTAGCATTGTGATTGGTGATCATGTTTATGTCAACAATGAACAATTTGAAGCATCTCTAGACACTACAACCAAATAGGCAATTAGCACCTAAAATAGTGCCAAAATTTAGTGCATTTGAGTTCATGAATTAGACACTTTTGTTGGCACAAAACTTAGCACCAAACTACATTTTCTCTTTGGCGCCATTTTTTGCGCTAGATTTTGCATCAGAAAAGTAGCACAAGCAATAGCACCTGGAATAGCATTGGGAATAGCACTGAGAAGCATGACCAATTTAATGTCAAAAATAACGCCCAATTTGGCTTCTAGTTTTGCTTCCATGTCTGCTCCCATTTTTTCTTTTAGTTTTGCTCCTAGTTGTGCTTCCTATTTTGCTTTTCGTATGGTATCGAAAATAGCTTCTTTTTTGGCTTCCTAATTGATGCCAAGTTTTTCTTCCATTATGACATCCTTTGTTGCTTCCAGTTTTGCTTCTATTATGACGTCCTTTGTTGCTTCCAGTTTGGCTTTCGATTTTACTTCTAGTTTTGCTTCTTGTGTTGCTTCTAGGTTTGCTTCCAATTTTGCTTCCGGTTTTGATTCTAGGTTTGCTTCCGGTTTTGCTTCCAATTTTGCTTCCAATTTTGCTTCTAGATTTGCTTCCGATATAACGTCGCTTGTTGAATCTAGCTTTACTTCCATTTTTGTGTCTTTGTTCCAAAAAAGGTGAGTGGTCCAATCTTGCTTTCTAACCACCCCATCTTTCACCTTATAGCCTAGCTTAACCTGATACTCCCTAGTTTTTCCATGGTTTTTCCCTCATTGGGTTTTCCATGCAAAAATCTCGGTGTTCATGTGTTATGTCTTTGTGGTTGTTCATTTGTTTAATCTGCTTTCACATAATTGAATTTGGTAAATGGATAATAGAACAAGTGTACAAATGGTTTTGTAGAACACTGATTCACCCCCCTCTCAGTGTTCATTTTATTCAACAATTGGTATCAGAGAAAGGTTCCTTGGAAGAAGCTTAACAGCTTGAGGAAGATCTGGGAAGGTGTTCTCATGGCAGAAAAAAGGTATCTCACTTATCCTGAAACAAGTCATTGTGGTAGCATTGTGATTGGTGATCATGTTTATGTCAACAATGAACAATTTGAAGCATCTCTAGACACTACAACCAAATAGGCAATTAGCACCTAAAATAGTGCCAAAATTTAGTGCATTTGAGTTCATGAATTAGACACTTTTGTTGGCACAAAACTTAGCACCAAACTACATTTTCTCTTTGGCGCCATTTTTTGCGCTAGATTTTGCATCAGAAAAGTAGCACAAGCAATAGCACCTGGAATAGCATTGGGAATAGCACTGAGAAGCATGACCAATTTAATGTCAAAAATAACGCCCAATTTGGCTTCTAGTTTTGCTTCCATGTCTGCTCCCATTTTTTCTTTTAGTTTTGCTCCTAGTTGTGCTTCCTATTTTGCTTTTCGTATGGTATCGAAAATAGCTTCTTTTTTGGCTTCCTAATTGATGCCAAGTTTTTCTTCCATTATGACATCCTTTGTTGCTTCCAGTTTTGCTTCTATTATGACGTCCTTTGTTGCTTCCAGTTTGGCTTTCGATTTTACTTCTAGTTTTGCTTCTTGTGTTGCTTCTAGGTTTGCTTCCAATTTTGCTTCCGGTTTTGATTCTAGGTTTGCTTCCGGTTTTGCTTCCAATTTTGCTTCCAATTTTGCTTCTAGATTTGCTTCCGATATAACGTCGCTTGTTGAATCTAGCTTTACTTCCATTTTTGTGTCTTTGTTCCAAAAAAGGTGAGTGGTCCAATCTTGCTTTCTAACCACCCCATCTTTCACCTTATAGCCTAGCTTAACCTGATACTCCCTAGTTTTTGAGCTACTCCATCTTATTCTATCCTCTTTGCTAGACAAGCTCACAGACCTATTTGATAGAATACTCTCTAACTCACTAATCTGTGCTCCATCCACCTGAAGACCCCTAAAGCATTTGAAATATTTTATAGGATAACATTTATAAAGAATTTTTAGGGAAATGGACATCCATACAAATTAACAACATCATTATACTTATTAAATCTCCATCAAAATAAAATCTACAACAATATCTAGTATTTATAAAATAACAAGATAATTATTATAACATGATCATCATCTATAATTAAAACAACTGAGTCAAATATCTATAATTTAATAAAATTTGACAACATCCATCTAAAGCAGTAAATTAAAATCATCATACGTAATAAATATCCATCCAAAAATCATCGACCACTTTCAATATATATAAATTGATAAGTCAATACTGATAAGATCATCATCATATATAACTAAAACAAGTGAATGTCAAATATTCTAGTAGATCAATAACATGTCAAAATGATACGTGTCCAACAGTCGACATAAGTCAAAGTGATACATGTACAAATGATATAAGTAAAAATGATAAATTATGTAACTCAAAATGATGCAAGTCAAGATGATACATGTCCAAATGATATAAGTCAAAATGATACATGTCAAAATGATACAACTCAATAATATGGTACTGCAGGCCGTGAATATGATACATATGATAGTAACCATGAAAAGAGGCATCATAACGTTATATCAACAATGATCCATGATGTAGTCTATATGATCATGAATGTCACTAGCTACTACCAGCAACTGCCTTATCATCATCATCATCATCATTGGCCTTGATGTCTTCTATATGTACGTCATCATCATCCTCTGCCATGTGATCTATACCAGAACCAACATAGTCTGGATCTATATGATGAGGATCATCTTGATCTTTTGGAAGACCCGTGTTCTACAAAAAAAACATTTAAAATGAAAAGTTATTATTTATTTCATGTGCAATAATTTATTTTTTTGTTATATATCTAATATTGCAATGTATGAAATGCAACCATAATCATATTACATCATATCAAAGTGCACATACCATAATAAAATTTCAAAAAAGTTACAGCTAATATGTCATTCCAATGATGTAAAATATGCAACAATTCTAATAAACATTAGTAAAGATCATATAAAAATTTGTTATACAATTTAACTATCAACTATAAATTCTATTACATAACCTTAAGTGCCAACCCTCTGCATTTTGTGCTATATATGATTATGTTTGCCTCGAAGATCCTTTGAGAGTTAACTAGTCTATATATCTTCTTCTCCTATATCTCAGATGAGGAACATATTGAACATGATGAAAGGCTAGAGTCCATCCTGACTCTAACTCAAATACAATTGAACCCTCTCTTCTACCAACTGCTCCTTCTGTGTGGATCCCACACATCACCAAGCATCTAGTAGCTACTGATCTAGGTGGCTGAAATAGATCACACTCCCCTACCATATTGCATGTGGCACCACTATCTAGATACCACCCATCTCGGGAAATCTCCTCTGAAGCATAATGACCAAATTTAACCCTTGTAAGGTAAGAGGCAACATCTTCACCAAAAAGCATAAGAATCCTATGAAGCTTCTCCTTTAGAACCATGATTATACTCTCATGCTTCACCTAAAATAGTGAAGCAAGGGATATTAGTTATACTCAGTTATACATTGGCTGACGGATTGGGCGCTCACCACCCCATTCCGCCACAGGCTTAACCAGCAGACTCCCACCCATCTCTGGTACTAGTTCAGGCCAAGGTGCAAGAGAACCTTCATCCTGCGTCTCAAAGTAGGATGGAGGTGCTTTAAGTGCTCTATTTTAACTCATCATAATCCACTCACCAACTTGAGCGCTCCATTTTAACTCCATTATCTCCATTCAAATATGTCTTATGACATGTCATAACACACATCATAAGCTGGTCAACAAGTGTAACTCCCTCTTACAACTCTTTTATGTGTCATTGATGTTTTTACATTTCCATTGTGGGAGGCCCAACTTGAGAAGGCCATAAACTTTTGATTCGGGAGACTATTTGGGGCTTTTTTTATAAATTATTGAGCTCAAAGAAATCTTTGTATTGGGCATCACTAAAAGTCATGATAAACAACCTAAAATTATTTTGGGGGCTTGAAATGACATCTATAGCCCAGAAATTGATTTTTTCTATTATATAACCTAAAAATTGCATTTTTTACATTCTGAACATTGAGTAAGGTTGAGACACCTTTCCTAACTAATCTATTGTAGATAAATATTTTATAACCCTTTGGAAGAATCCTTCCAATCCTAAAAATTTGTGGCATTTATTGAGGGTCTTAGGTACATGCCAATCACATATCACCTTTAGTTTTGCCAAATTTATACAAATGCGTCTACAAAGATAATGTGGCCCAAGTAGATGACTTATCAAAATCACACTTAGATGCTTTGGCATACTTCTCCTTAGCTAAAATAAAAACCCAATACTCAAATGCTTTAGGTGGGATGCTAATGATTTACTACAAAAAAGCATATCAAAAAATAAAAGAACAAACTTATGAACTTTTTGAATACCATAAATTAATGCTTGAATGTAACAAGAGCATCATAGAGCCCAAAAGGCATGACTATGAATTCATGGGCAATGATATTGATCAATTTTAAATGAAATCTTTCTAGTCTTGTACCTGGATTAGTCTTTGATGGTATTTAGCATTGAAATCTATCTTGGAGAAATAATTCACCCATGCAACCTATCAAGTAAATCATTGATTTTGGGCATAGAAAACTTGTTTTTCATGGCAACCTTTTTGAGAGTTTGAGTGCTTTGTAATCAATTCAAAGTCACTAATGCCCATCCTTATCCTAGCTAAGACTAGTGCAACATAAGAACTCTTACTGAGAATAATGATCCTAGCCTCCAATAACAACTATACCCTGACTTCACAAATGCCCTTATATCTAAGTACATAACATTATTGAGACCTTAGCAAGATCATTTATTTGGAAGTAGATTCTGACAGTCCTTGGAAGACTATCTTGAACCTGTTAAGTGGGCCATGTGGATCAACGGGATCTACTTTAATAATTACAAGTGGTCTATAAATCCAAATTACCCATTCTTCATAATTTTCTTCACTAGCTCTAATCATCAATCTTAACTTTCCTCAGAGGTAAATGTGTGAGTATAAATCCTCTTGCTTGAATGTCAAGAATCTTTCCTAATAACTGGAGGAGTATATTCCTAGTGAGTAGAGCCACTAAACACCCACTATCAACAAAATAAAATTTATTCTTGAGTATATAATTCACCACACTAAGATATAGATTACATTCACTTCTATGTATCCAATGCTCTGGTGGTCTTAGATTTGAAAGGAAAAACTCTCAAAAATGTCCAACTGAAGACCCAACCTACATACAAGTGTTTCATGTCCAGAATGTTAAGTGTGCTACTAGGGTTGACCAGAAGCCAAAACCTGAATCTTTTTTATATGGGCAAAACACTTAAAAGTTCAAAACAATCCAACCCTATCATTGCATAAAGAGATACTCGTAGTTTCTTGATTTCTACTAAAGCGAGAGACTCATTGTCTGGTTTATGTTTGACACCACATTGATCATGGGCATCTTCATTACCATATTTAGGTTCAGAATTAAACAGCGACACATCTTCAATCATTTAGAACATCCTGGAGCTACAGACATGGCCCTAACTCTAGGGTTTGGAACAATTATAAAATGGATTTGCAATTTTGGGGTTAGAGTTTGTGGCAATTTGATGGCTAACAACAAGGGATTTTTGATAAAAACTTGAGATTTCCCCTTTTCTTAGTCCTATCAAACATACAATTAATCCAACATGTTAGAGTTTAGTGACAGATCAAATTCAATATGAGATACACCACTCATTTACCCACTTATTACTACACTATGTTTGTCCAATAGAATTAAAACAAGATACATTAGTAATTCTGCAACAAACATAAAGAATACAATTATATTGTTATATGTTTTATAAAGTATAGTATTCATCAATTCATCTAAAGGAGTGTGTTGAGTGAAACTCGAACCTATATAAAGCACTAGTTGAAGGGGAAAAATGAAGAGAATACAATATATTATATATAAAACATGTTCTAGGACAAACAAAGGAATTGTTTTCTCACCATGCATTACCATCTAAAAATAACAAATACAATTCCTATAATACTATTTATGAAGGTAAATCCCACTGGAATGAGTTTATCATTATGAACTATACGTGGTCCAACAACATCCATAATCCAAAGTATGGCACAAATACTAAATGCATAGAAAAATTCTTGCAGTATCAAAGTTTCTATAAAAGAAACATCAAAGCTAGCTCCTATAACGTAGAAAGCAAGTTTGATATCATCACCTTCATTACTTGGAATTTTATATTTTTTCATTTCAATAAATATATATAATTTCATCATGATTACTAACTTAACTCAATAGCAATCTAATGGCATTGTTTGTGTCATTAGGAAAAAAACCACACCTCTCAATAATGAAGCAAATTGTATGTAAGATAACCCAAGCTAGCCACATTAGGGATCATTTTGACCATAGCATAGGGCCATTAATAACATATTTTAATTTTTTACAATTTTGTTTCTATGTGAAGCATAAGCACAAGCAGTAAAAACATGTCTTAATCAACCCCAAATCATAGACCAAAGCAGATTCATCTGGGACATGACAAACATCAAGTGCAAAACATACTAAATTGAAATAGGCATCAATGACTGCTAGACATGCAACCAAGCCAAAAAGGATTTCCCCACTTTTTCTAGATTCCAAGTTAGCTTTACTAGTATTACTGTAACAGCCAAATCAAAGCCAATACAGATACAAATGAACTTTTCAAATCAAACTGTGGGGCCTCTTATCCTTCATCTCAGTAACCACAAGAAGTGGTCCTTAGAATGAGTTAAACAAGATTCAAAAAAGATATATCTGATTTGGATATTTTACTCCTATCAAGTGCAGACTTGCTAAATAAGGCCAACATATAGATTTATATTACCAAAATAATTTTTTTAAATAGATCATTTGGCCCTACAATAAAGTTTTTAATCAAAATAAATCTTTTAATCAATCATTTATCTCTACCATTCACATAACTTTTAGAAAACATGGCATACACCTTTTACAGGATCCGAATGCTCTCAATATTCAGTGGCACCCAAGATGAATCATCTAGACTTCGAATCAACTTATTGGCAGTTGTGCAATTACAACAATTCTACAAAAGGAAAGTACTAAAACTTTTTTTGGAAAAAAATACCAAAAACCTAAGAAAAAATTCAATCAGAGCCCAAAAAAAATCAATGTGGCATTTCAAATGTTTTCATGAAAAGTGGCATTACTCCCAAAGAAAACACTTACCACCATGCTCAAAATTAGCATACAATTTCCATCTTCTTAGATCATCCTTTGATTGAAAACTAAATATTTATGTCTCAGTAGGTGGTGTTAGATCTTCTAACTTCCAAGAAAGTGCTTTCCGTGTGGCCTTCAGTGAATATTGCTATAGAGCGCGAACCCTTGACATGTTCGACAATGCCCCTCGAAATTAATTTATTGTAAAGCTTGATATTCTAACTCATTGATTCTTCTAAAACCTGGTATAGTACAGAGTAACAATTGATTTGAGGGGCAGATTTTTTGTGCTTGAAGTTTAGCGCCAACCTCTCTCTCTATAGGACTTAGGTTTGGTTTTTACACCAAATACTCTCTCTATAAGATCTATGTGGCGGTTCAAGGCCCTGTGCCACATCACCCATGGGTGCTAGAAGTGGATGTTAGAACAAAAGTGCCTAGCTTTCAACCCTGAAACATAGCCTAAACCTCAAGAGGGGGAGTTAGACAATTAACTTCTAGGAACACTAAATGGTACCCTTCCATCAGCCTCAAGGGTTTAGTAAAAAACTATTTAGAGTAAAATTTGGATTTGTTTAATTTAGTGTTTAAATCCTCCTTTCACCTATTACATTTAAGGACCTTAGGATCAAGTGGTGGAGCACTATCAAGTCCTTGGTCACTTACAAATGTAGGGAAACTTGGATTAGGGTATTTGATTATCAATTTTTCCTTCTTTTATGTTCAATTATCCATCAAAACCCTAATTATGCAAATACTGCAATAAACTGATGAATAATGGAAAATGCTTCTGTAGAAAGATGTAAAATTACAAATTACTATGTACCTATTCTCAGGGTTCTGAGGCAGAAAAGTCAGGGACAAAGGAGCGAGCACTCAAGTCCAAGGCCCTGCTTTTTATCAGGATCTAGAAACTCAGTCTGTAACTTGTTTCTATTGTTTTAGATATTTTCTCTTCATGGAACTTCAAGGACTAGGGAACAGGTGCCCTAGTCTAGGGTGTCCTTTTCTTCACTGATCTGCAATTCTGACACTCCAATATGCCCTCCTGCAACTTCACTTTGTCTGTATCATCAACTTGTAACCTGCAATCATAAAACTTTGGGAGGGGGTTGTGGTGTTTAGGAGCTTGCCTCAGTCAAGCCCTAGAAGGACACTTAAGTCTTCCAAACACCTTTGTTAGATAGAAAGTGCATGCCCTTGTGAAGCAGAGGCAAAAACTAAATGAATAATGATCACAAACACAATAAATATCACCTTGTAGTGAAGATCTCATGAGAGGAAGAAGCTCTTCATTCCATGAGGCAATGGATGCTCAAATCTGCAAACACAAACACATAGACAACACCAATCTACTCTTACAACACAACGAAAGCCTTGAATCACCTTGAGAGTGCATAAAGATCACAATAACAATCTTGTTTCTAAATGAATACCTAAACATGCTTTATATACAACTACAAACACTCCCACCAAAATTTCATAAATTTAAACTTACTGTGTTGGCATAGGACCCAAATAACGGTCATAAACCAACACTTCAAATTTGGGACTACCCCAAAATAGGGCAGGACTAGGGCGTGGGCACCCAAGTCCTCCCCCCCTATTTTAGACAAGGTTAAGCTCAAGGGGTCCCCCTAGGCCCAATTTGTCATGATACCTAGGGTTCATTCCATCGGGATGTCAAATTATGATGTAAGATGTCCTAAATGCACACTAAAGACCCGGGAGCTAAACCTTATGAGGGAAAAGCCCCCAAGGGGACATTTTATGACATTACAAAAACATAGTGGCCCTAGTTAGCAGGTTGTATGGGGAGAAGGATGCTTCTAATTTTCAAGAATCCTAAGTCTCATTGCTACATATGTTTCTTAAAGAAGGGCCAATTTTGAACTAGGTAGTTGTTTTGTCACTCACTTTGTGCAATGAAATAATGAGAGTCAATTCTCCTCCAATGGCCACAAAGCCAAAATTCTATACAACCTCTTACTTATGTTATATTATTTGTGCAGCTAATAAATTCTTTGGGGATGAATTGGACATGGAGCATCCCATGTCATTTTGTCCATGTTTATTGCTAGGACCGATGGGAGCACAAATATTCATCCAAATATGAGCACATATGTGACCGATTCTTTGTTCCCTTGCATGAGCTATTATTTGAGAAAAGGTTCCCTAGGTTGTCTGAAGACATGATTAGAATCTTGGAGAACCTAAAAGATTACTCCCTATATGAGTTGTTAACATATAGGAAGATCTATGGTACTATAAAGGCACCCCATACTTTTCCCAAGCAGGTAACTGACATGTTGATCAAGAAGTTGCATGTCTTACTATACTCTTGAGATTTAATGAAGCCATGGAAGCAACGGTAATGGATGTAGATGATATGGATCTAGTGGCTAGGGCTATGACTAGGGTCGCCACAACACAAGCAAATGAATCAAACATCCTTAAAATGACATGATAAATGGAAGGGCATAAGAAGGAAATTGAGCACTTGAAACATCAAGTGGAATACTACAAGGATGCAAGGTATGACATAGGTGATTTCACAAAATATGCATTAGAAATCCATGATGACTTGACCTTGGTGTAAAAGGAGTTCTACAAGGATGTGTTAGATCTATAGGATACCTACCAAGATGCGTCAAAACATTCTTACATGTTAAAATAATGGTAGCATCATGAGGAAGGATGGCAAAGATGCATGTGGATCACTTAGTAGAATGGCAACATGAATTCAACGAAACACTCCTTAACATACCAAGGTGGTGCAGGGCACATGGGTCTTAATGTAAAACTTGCAAAGTGTTAGTATTTTGGTGTGGTGAAGTCATTTTGTTTGTAATAAGGTCTTTAAGACCATGTTTTATGTCTTTGTGTGTCGGTTGGGTCATTTTGGAGTCAATTTGGTGAAATTTGTAAAAATTGCAAAAAGTTGTCAAAGCAACTTTTGCATTTTTACATTTTTGGGGAAGTTGAATGGTTGGGATTTGGTTTTTTGTGGGAAAATGATTAGTTATGCTTTGGAATGTTTTAAAATCACTTTTGTACATTGGAACAAGAGTTAAAAGTTGTAAAAATTTGAATTTTGAATAACAAGGTGCCATGTTTTTGTGTTTTGGAAGCCTAATTTGCTGCTAAACTATATTGTACAGCTCTATATGGCATGCAAGTAGTCAAACATTGATTGGAATTAATGGTGCCTTGAATCCTTGTTCTTTGCAATTGATTTCATTAAGTTTGAAGTGAGTTAGGGCACATTTACTGAAAGTGGTTTGAAACCCTTACAAGGGTGTGCTTTGACTGAAAATAATCTCTCCATTTCACCAGTGAAAAGGCCTCCAACTCAGTGGAATGATGCAGGTAGGGTGTATTTCATGTTCAAAATGTTGTAGGAGTAGGGGATGGTGTTATGTGCAAATTTGGTGATTCCCTAGTCCATTTAACCTCATGTATTTGGCACATAAGTGCATAGGAGTTAGGGTTTGAAGTAGAACTCTTAAATAGTGGTTGGAATTGCTTGGAATAGTGTTTATAGATGTCATAATACATGTCTGAGCCAGTGGCACGAAGTTTAGAAACTGAGGGATTGAAGACCTTGTGGTGACCTAGTTGAACAAGCTTAATTAGACCTTTTATCAAACAAGACAGTCAATTTTGGAGCCTTGTATTACAAAACAACCATACCTAATTTTTGGATATGTTTAATAATTTCCAAAAGGGTACTCTAAATAGTTTTTAGATTATGGGTTTGAGGTCTACTTTGCAAGTTATGTCAAAAAAAGCCAATTTGTTGTCCTACTTGGCCTAGAGTCAATTTGGCAAGAGAACAATTGAAGTTTGATAGCCCTAAGTTCTTGTGCATTCCTAACACTTATTTTTTGTCATCCTCATTCCATTGAGAGTCCTCTTGGTGTTGATTTACCTATTGAAGCATAAATGACCCATTAGGGGTTGAAACCTAGTTTGCATCCACTGAAGGCTATGAGCAAGAAAACACCAAATCTTGTTGTGAGATATTGAAATCTTGAAACCACCCCTGCTCTACATTAAATTGGTATTAGAGCATAGGTTGGTCTATAAGAAGTAAAGTGTGAAGTAAAGAGAGAATAAGATGCCTCCAAAAGGTAACCCTATGGCTAGGGAAATGAGTGAAATGAAAGAGAAGACTACAAAAGAAATTAGGAAATTGAAAGAGTTGCAAGATATGTGGTAGCCAAGCTTGAGGCTATTGAAACTAGTCAGAGGAGAGGTATGGTCATAGGTGATGTGAGTGACCAAGAGGAAGAGGGTGAGAATGAGAGCTCTCTAGGAGGATCCCAAGAAGAAGAGTTGGATCCTGATGAGCAAAAGATGGCCAAGCTACTAAAGGCAGTCAAGGGAGATAGTCACAAGGTAAAGATGGATTTACCTATGTATGGAGGGAACTTGAATGATGAAGAGATTTTGAATTGGATTGCAGCACTTGATAATTATTTTAAATGTGAAGATATACCAAAGGAACAAAGGGTAAAGTTGGAAAAAACAAAATTGAAAGGCCATACCCTACTTTGGTGGGATTATGAGCAAACTGAAAGCAGGAAGAAAGGCAAGTCAAAAATTATTTCTTGGGACAGAATGGTGGCCAAACTCAAGGGTAAGTTCTTACCGGGTAATTATGCAATTCAACTATACAAGAAACTTAAAAATCTTAAACAAAGAGATATGGATATCAAAGCCTATACTGATAAGTTCTTTAAGCTAAGTATAAGGGCAGGTCACATGGAGGATGATGTGGAGAAAGTGGCTAGATATCTCAATGGGTTAATATTTAACCTCCAAGATGAGTTAAGTTTGACAAACCCAAGGATGGTAGAGGAATGCTACCAATTGGAAATTAAGGCTGAAGAAAAACTAAAGAGAAGGAAAGACAAACAAAACAGGGGTAGATGTAGTAGTTCTAGAGGAAGAGGGTCATTTTATGATCCAAGATAGTCATATGAGGGCCCAAAAGATACAAGCAAAGTCCAAGAGGAAGGGATAGACCAGAGAGGTGAATTTAGAGGAGGTAGATTAGGCTTTAGAAGCAAATTTGGAGGTCAAGGAAGAGGATCTAGTGGGTTCACAAGAAGGTGTTACCAATGCAACAATTTTGGACATCAAGCATGGAAATGCAATGAAAGTTAGGCCACTACTTCAGTTGGAAGAAAGAGGAGAAATTAGATTGTTCAAGGAGATGACTATGAGAGTGTAAACTCATCATCACAACATGTTGGTCTAGAAGTTGGAGAATTACTTATGGAAAGGAGAACCCTCATGAAGGTACCACTGGAAAAGGAGCCACCACAAAGGAGGACTCTCTTCAGGACAAATTGTAAGTGCTTGGGTAAGGTTTGTAAAGTTGTAATTGATTCAGGTAATCAAGATAATATGGTTTTAGTTGAGATGGTTGAAAAACTTAAGTTGGAAAGAATATCACATGCTACTCCTTACAAAGTCTCTTGGTTAAATGAGGGTCAACATGTTTTGGTGAATGAATTAAGTTGGATGGAGTTTCATATAGGAGGATACAATGACAAAATTCTATGTGGCATAATACCCATGGATGTGTGCCATTTTCTACTAGGGACGCCTTTGCAATTCGATAGGTATGCTAAGTATGATGGAAGGAGGAATACTTATGAGATAAAAAAATATGGGGTCTCCTATACCTTGACACCATGAAAGAGGAGGATAAAGGACAAACCATTGGATCTAATGTGATGATAGTAGGTAGAAAGGAGTTCATAAAGGTAGAAGAGGAGCACATGGACCTTGCAGCCACTCCTAAACCTAGAGATATTATGACAGCAGACATGAAGAATGACTTGATTTTTTGAGATCCAAGATTGGCTTAAGAAGTATGTTGTTATGATAGTAGAAGGGGTGTTCCACTCATTGAATTCAAAGGGGGATATTGTTCATTCCATTTCTTTCATGCTAGAGGTTAGTATGCCTGATCAAGTAGTAGTTACAGGGACACAACAACAGATGGAAGAGATGAGAAGCAAAGGTGTAGAGGTCAAGGGTAAACTACAAGGGAATGTGGACAAGTCCAAGCACACAATTGAAGTGAAGAAGAAGGAAGTTCATTACAAGGAAGGTGGAGATGTGGTTGTATTTGATGATGCAGATTTAACAATATTCTCAAATGAGGAAAGAGTCAAAGATCATCCATCAAGTAGGCCTCTAAAGTTGGAGCATATCTTAGGTGCCAAGGAACTCAAAAAGACAAGGGATAATGCCTACTTTTGGTATTTAGTCCATTGGAAGGGTTTACCAAATGAGGATGCCACTTGGAGGTTAGATAATGACATGATCAAGCATGAATATACTGTTGCAACACTTTCCTCAATGGGACTTGAGTCTATTTTGCCCAGGGAGTATGGTACAGGGCACCTGGGTCTTAATGTAAAAATTACAGAGTGTTAGTATTGTGGTGTGGTGAAGTCATCCTATTTGTAATAAGGTCTCTAAAACCATGTTTTATGTCTTTGTGTGCCGGTTGGGTCATTTTGGAGTCAATTTGGTGAAATTTGTAAAAGTTGCAAAAAGTTGTCAAAGCAACTTTTCATTTTTGCATTTTTGGGGAAGTTGAATGGTTAGGCTTTAGTTTTTGGTGGGAAAACAAATGGTTATGCTTGGGAATGTTTTAAAAGTAATTTTGTACATTGGAACAAGAGTTAGAAGTTGTAAAAATTTGAATTTTGAATAACAAGGTGCCATGTTTCTACATTTTGGAAGCCTAATTTGTTGCTAAACTGTACTATACGGCTCTGTACTGCCTAGAAGTAGTCAAACATTGATTGGAATTAATGGTACCTTGAATCCTTGTTCTTTGAAATTGATTTCATTTGATTTCATTAAGTTTGAAGCAAGTTAGGGTAGATTTATTGAAAGTGGTTTGAAACCCTTACAAGGTTGTGCTTTGACTGAAAATAATGCATTTCTCTCCATTTCATCAATGAAAAGGCCTCCAACTTGGTGGAATGGATGTAGATAGGGTGCATTTCATGTTCACAATGTTGCAAGAGTAGGGGATGGTGTTATGTGCCAATTTGGTGATGCCTTAGTCCATTTAACATCATGTATTTGGCATAGAAGTGCATAGGAGTTAGGGTTTGAAGTAGAACTCTTAAACAGTGGTTGGAATTGCTTGGAATGGTGTTGATAGACATCATAAGACATGTCTGAGCCATTGGCATGAATTTTGGAAACTGAGGGGTTGAAGACCTTGTCATGACCTAGTTGAACAAGCCTAATTATACCTTTTGTCAAACAAGACAGTCAATTTTAGAGCCTTGTGTTACAGAACAACCATACCTAAGTTTTGGATATGTTCAAAAACTCCCAAAAGGGTACTCAAAATAGTTTTTATATTGTGGGCTTGAGGTCTTCTCTGCAAGTTATGTCATAAAAAGCCAATTTATTGTCCTACTTGGCCTAGAGTCAATTTGGCAAGAGAACAATTGAAGTTTGCTAGCCCTAAGTTCTTGTGCATTCCTAACACTTATTGTTTTTCATCATCATTCCATTGAGATTCCTCCTAGTGTTGATTTACCTATTGAATCATAAATGACCCATTAGGGGTTGAAACCTAGTTTGCATCCACTAAAGGATATGAGAAAGAAAATACCAAATCTTGTTGTGAGATGTTGAAATCTTGAAACCACCCCTACTCTGGATCACAAGGAAGCACTCCTTGAGATACCATGTTTAAGAGAAAAGAAGATAAATCAAATCAACATGGGACTAAGTTACTCAAATGATACAACTCATAACTTAAATGAGGACACTTAAGAGATATTAAAAGACCATGGTCATTAATTAAAAGATGTGATGAAAATAAGGCATGAATGTCACCCACTGCCCTTTAAGGAAAACAATATTTTTTCCTCAACATGAAATAATGGGACAATTGAGTGGGATCTAGGGCCAACAGAGAAGCACTTTAGAACTCATCCTACGCATTAATAAACAACTCAACACAAGAAATGCAAATTGACATATTAACACAACAATATCCAACTAAGTTATTGAAAGTCAACTATCGATACATTGTTCTCCATCTAGATTACAAAATCGGTCCACTTTTTTCTTTGTAACATTTCCTTTTCAAATTATGTTGGATGCCAACCATATTTCTCCTCCTATCAGAACATGGCACATGGACTAGTTAAACTAATTAATATGCAATCATTTACTTTTTCCTAGGAAATTAAAAAAAATATCATTTAACATATTAAATATACTTACAAATGTACAGATCAAGGCCTGTAAACCTTTCAGGCCACTGTGATGCGTGGCACGAAGTTTGTCAAGCCTAGCCTTGGAGGCCTTGTCCTGAAACATATACTAATTCAATTTAACTATGTACAAATAAAATTGAAAAATAGTTTAATAAATTTGATATAATCTTATGAGAAAATTTAAATACCTGCGTACTCTCCTCACCAGACTTCCTCCATACACCAGACTTCTCATATTCTTTTACAAGCTCTTTCCATACTTTGACACTTACATCAATTGGCCTTTTATTGAGCCTTAGCTCGAGAGGGAGTTTTTTATCTTCTTTGTTTGGTTGCACCAAAATCTCTTGTAGTTTTGAGACATTCGTAGCTTTATCTTCTTTATAGACCAACCTGTGCCAAATTTAGTCTCCATGTCATGGATAACTAATTTTTGTAGGTGCATGGGTATCTTTGAGAATGGCAAATGTAGATGGTTTTTGAACTATTGAAGGCATGATTCCTTTAACCTATTCACAAACATTTTTCCAGCATCTGTCATTCAGACTTCCTCTGAAACCACATCATATTCTATCTTGGTATCATAGCTACAAATGCAAGATGCAAAACATGGCATGGTGGAAGAAGTCTGTGTCCCCAAAGTGGTTGGGACATTGGAATTCTCTATTCCTTGTTCCACATTCTTAGAGTTTATTGTTATTGATTTCCTCCTGGATCTTTTGCTCAATCTAGCATTGGTTGGTGAATCAATTGATTCCCTTTGACACGGTTGATTTGGTTGCAATGTTTCAGGGGCTTTACTAGATCATTTTTCCATGTATTTGGCAAGCATTATCAAGTCCACACCATCCAATTTGTTCACTACCTCTACCCCCAATATGGAAGCCAATGCCTCTTTATCTTTGCCAGTCTCATGTCCCTATATATATATATATAAAATAAATTTCTTCTTTCAAATTTAGAAATAAAAACTAAAAACTAAAAATAAAAAAAATAATGAAAACATTTACAAATCTATAAATTGACAATGAATTACCTCATTGTGGCCAGAGTCTGCTCCCTTTGCTCCCTTCCCTCTATTGCTTGACATTTTGAGGTGACCTAGGGCAAATTATTTTTGTCCAGTCTATGGAGGCAAATGAAGTACACACTGCCAGGTATGAATTAATAGCATGGTTGACCAATCGTATGAGCACCTATAGAAATACAAAGTTAAATCTCTTCAGTATAACTTCTTTGAATTTTATTTGCAAAGACATTAGTGATGAGGTTTACCTGAAAGTGCAACCATGTACATAATAGACAGTCCTTGAGTACAAAATGCTGAGATGAGAGAGCTGAGGCTTGAACCAGGGCCTGGAAGAAGGTTCTTTGCACTACTTTCACTTGCCGTTATTAAATCTTGCCTTCCAAGCCTTACAGCCCACGATGGACCTCCCAACTACCAATTATAAGCACAAATTTCTAATGTCATTATAGAGGAGAGTAGGAATAATTTGTCTATAACATTAGAAAAAAATGTACAAGCGAAGGTAGAAGAGTGTAGAAATATTTACTTGGACAACAGAATCATGAGTGGCTATTGCCAAAGTATTAGCATAGGACATGAGCCACTTCATCCACGCAGACAATTTGTACTACACCTAAGGATTTGTGTGGTCGACATCAGGGGCGACCTCGTAGTCTTTTCCAGTGTCCGCATTACCTAAGCCACAAGAGTATGGTTTGCACTCTTTTCTCCTCTGAATGTTATTGTGTCATCCAAGAGTACAAACCCATCATATCCCTACAATTGGAGAGAAAACCCTAAACATTTAGCTATATGGATGATAAAAATGTAGAGATAAATGATTTAGAAAACATTTTCATTACATTAACAAAACAGTTAGGAAAGTGAAGGTGAAGCAGCGATACTGCCAGGTATGAATTAAATTTATATTGTTTTGTGTTTTTTTTTTGTGTGGTATGTTTTAACATAGGCAGGAATTTTTAATTTTTTGTTTTTGATTCATTAGTTGGCACTATAGTCGGTGTAGTTAATTCCAACTTTAGCGTTGAATTTTAGCCCTAAATGTAATCTCTTTGGGGTGCTAAAGGCGGTGCAAAGTGTGCCTAATTTATCGCCTAGCTATACCAAACCAAAATGTTCCTCATTCAAACATTTGGAATTGAGGTAAATGTTTAAGTAGTAAGGGTTTCATAACATTGGAATCTAGTGTGACAAAAACATACCACAAACTAGCTTGGAAAAAAATGGATACATCCTAGAAACTTTACATAATAAAAACATAATTTGATGGAACTTAAAAAATGTTGTATTGTGTTTTAGTAACTTGAAAACCAAAATCTTTTACCTATAAAACAAATAAATTTAGGTCTCATGCCTTCCCTTGGTTAATGAAGATATACATGGTAGCTAAATCAATCAAGATGTCAAAGGTTTTAGCTAGTGGCTAGACTTCTATGCAATACTAATTATGAAAACATAACATATTAGGCTACCAATATGATTTCCATACAACATAAAGTAGGTCATTCTATGTATCAATCTTTCATTAAAGTTGTAGTAGATTCTTAAGTCTTATATGGGTTGAGCCATTTGTAGATATTTGTTGGCTTTTATTTGATGAAGAGACTTCTACATAACCAAACCAACTACTTTCACCATGGCCTCTATGGTAGATAAACACAAATCATGAAAAATAAAAAATCAAGAATTAAAGTTCTAGATCTTATCTAAGATAAATATTCTTACACTATCCAATGTAATGTAGCTTTCAATCAAGAATAAGGAATCCAAACTCTAGCTTTCAAAGATAAAATATCTATGGTTTTAATGAATTTGTGGAAAAAGTGTAAGGTAGAGAACTAGCTAAAATTATTAGTGATAGGTTTTCTTTCATCTAGGATAACAAGGGACCATGGAAGGGATGTTCAGCTAAAATTATTAGTAATAGGTTTTATTTGTAGTTATCTTGTAAATAAATGTCTTTTTGATGTGAACTTGTAGTCATCTTGTAATCATAAGATTTGAGCTCTAGTTGTCAAGATTCCACGTGTAAACTTTTGTGAAGAGAAAAATGTTGCAATGTCCTATTTTGTTTTTCGTAGTGCATCTTAATGAAAAGTGAGCATATTAAAAAGATGATTTCAACAATATTCTCTTGGTAATCGACTATTATGTGACTATTGTCATTGTTGTCTATTACAAGATCTAGGGGAGGCCATGGAGAGAGGATGTGGACGATGTAGGACTACTAAATCACAAAGAGGAAAGTGGGTGGAAATAGATATGACAACAGAATCTATAGCTACAATAGAGGTAAGAAGAGAAAGCAACCTCAACCAAAGGAGGAAGGTGTTTATGAATTCACAAATGCTACAACATAGAGGATATAAAGTCATTTTTTTGTCCATGAGGCCTCTGAAGTCAAACTTATTGGTTGAAAATGCACAGGAATGGTGATTAAATGTGATTCTATGATCAAGGGAAAAGTTTGAAAATTAGGAATGCCAAAACATGATATCAATATGTCAAATATATGACTAAAGTGAGGTTTTATGTTGGATAACATATTCGTTGAAATGATATAATTGGTGTACTAAACATTATTTACTATGTTGTGTATTATAGGGGCCAAATGAGGCCATGGCAATAGATCATGTCATATCAAATGAGGACACAACGGATGAAGTGGGACATCAAGTACTCAATTTTTTACTTAATTTAGGAAAAAATAATCTGATGGAATTTTTTGATACATCCATCTTTTTTCACAATATTATTGAAATTTATAATGTATTATCCAATCTTGACATAAATTAATGCATGTTGTTGATTATTTTAGATGGAGATTGGAGTAAATGTAGAGCTTGAGCGTTCAACTACCAAAAGAACAAGATATGTGTGTGGACATGGACCTAAAACTATTAAATCACATAGAGGATAGTGGGTGGAAGAGGATATGACAATGGATCCTACAGATACAACAAATGATTGCACTGAACAAGAGGTTGGTCACGACTATAGTACATGGGATGAATACTTTGAGAAAATTGTTGTTTGTGGATGTTCTATATGTCATGGAAAGAAAAAATTCAAATGAGCGATTGTACAAAGACATTACATATATGATGAGCTTCCAATCGGTAGTATGCCTCCTCCAATCGATTCAAATCCAATACGAATTGTGGTAAGGAATTTTCCAATTTGATATAAATAACATGTATACTTTGTTTAAACATTGTTTTATATTGTTTAAATAACTAATTTTTTTCTTAATGGATACTTACAAGATAAAGTTCTTGGTTCAAAGTTTCCTAGATCACTGACTTCTAGCCTAGAGGGCAATGATCATTTATCAGATGATACATTAATAAAACTATGTGCCAATATACCAGCTCAGAAGATGAGGAATTGATGAAAACAAGTAACAGAACAAGAACCGGTTTAAAGATGCATAAGTTTCTTAAAGACAAGGGGACCTAAAACTATTAAATCACGTAGAGGATAGTGGGTGGAAGAGGATATGACAATGGATCCTACAGATACAACAAATGATTGCACTGAACAAGAGGTTGGTCATGACTATAGTACATGGGATGAATACTTTGAGAAAATTGTTGTTTGTGGATGTTCTATATGTCGTGGAAAGAAAAAATTCAAATGAGCGATTGTACAAAGACATTACATATATGATGAGCTTCCAGTCGGTAGTATGCCTCCTACAATCGATTCAAATCCAATAGGAATTGTGGTAAGGAATTGTCTAATTTGATATAAATAACATGTATACTTTCGTTTAAACATTGTTTTATATTGTTTAAATAACTAATTTTTTTCTTAATGGATACTTACAGGATAAAGCTCTTGGTTCAAAGTTTCCTAGATCACTGACTTCTAGCCTAGAGGGCAATGATCATTTATCAGATGATACATTAATAAAACTATGTGCCAATATACCAGCTCAGAAGATGAGGAATTGATGAAAACAAGTAACAGAACAAGAACCGGTTTAAAGATGCATAATTTTATTAAAGACAAGGGGAAGGTGGACTACATAGCCTATGAGAATGAATGTGATGGAGATGATGAATTGCCCCTAAGTTTGAGATCAATTTATAAAGAGACATTTGATCATCGACTATATTGCGCTTGGCCTAGTGATCAACAACTACCTAGAGTGTACGAGGTGTTTCAATTTTGGGGATACAGCTACATGATATGACCCTCCAATATTCATGGAGAAAATCTAGGCCTCTTTATTGTCCAAAATGTACATGTGGGACCTAAACATAGAAACAATTCAGAACAAACCACTAGGAGATTAATGCCATATTATGGTCCATCATATTACAATGGTGAATGGAGAAGGCTAGCAGAATATAAGCCTAGCATGTCAACATATGGTCTAAATTCGAATATGTATAGACATCATCTCCAATTGGAAACTGGAAAAGAAATGAATAGAGTCATCTTATGTATATAGATGGATGTGCATACACACACAAAAATATTGCAGGATTTATAATTAGTAGTAAGGGAAGGGACCCTACTGTAAGACTAAATTGTCAATTTGTTGAGGTTATAAATGATAAAAATGGAGATATGGAAAGAGAGGTTGATAGATTGATAATGGTTGAGGCTATTATGGACCCTACCATTAGGGATAAGTTACTAATTGATTACCCCTTCTTAAAACACACTCCTACATGAAAGAAAAGCGAAGAACAAGGTCTCCCTAAGGATGTTCTTAAGGGTAGAAAACCAAAGAATAATGAGTGTGGACTGATGTTTTATAAACTATGTTGTCAAAATTGTGTTTTATTTAAATTATTGTATAAAAAAGGTAGTCTATAAAATAATGTTCCATTATTCAATTGATGTATATATGTTCATACAATTTATATTTTTATTTTTTAATCCATATTTGATTATATTTCTTTGAAATTGATACATTTATGATTTATCCAATTGTTGCCAAACATTAAATAATGCTTATGTTTGTGGATAGGTAGAAGATGTTGATGAAACACATACTAATACCCAAGATCCAACTGGGTTATTAAGATTTGGATGGGATGATCCAAACCATCCTTTAAATAATACCAAGGTGAAAAAAGCAACATTGAAGAAAATACTACTAGCTGAGAAATTTGAAGAGCTGATGAGATCCGCATACACTGATGACATGCCACCTAGCCTTAATGATGATGATCATGATAGTGAAAATGTAGAGCATGAAGAAGGATTGAATGAAATGCTTACAGGTTTCTTTGGGGATGGAAACAATGAGGATAATAATGACCATATGGTTGACAGTAACGATGATAGCAGGGGTAATTACCACCAAAATAATGTTGATGATAACAACCTCAAAGACTCCATCAAGCAAGCAGCGAAGACACTCATGTTCAAATTGAGTGCAAGTAGAACCTTAAAACTGGCATGTACATTAATATTATTAGAAATCAAGTCACTATTTGGTTGGTCAGACAAAGGATTCACTACCCTATTGAAGTGAGTTGAAATCTATTTCTTACTTTGCATTGTCAATTGGTGTACATAATTCGTAAACATTCATCAACTTCGTTTATATTTCTTTAAGGGGATTTTAAAACCATATATTGTATATAAATAGTCCTAGTATAGATTGACATATCAAACATGTTCATCATAAGTCAAACATTCAATTGATTTAATCTCTAGCAATCTTACAGGGCACTAAAAACTAAAATATTCCCTGAAGAGAATGTGTTGCCATCAACTTGCAGAGAGGCACGTCTATTGTTGGTTGATTTGGGGATTGAATATAAGCAAATTCATTCATGTAAAAATTGATTGCATTTTATATAGAGATGAATATCAAAACAAGGTAGAATGCCCTATATGCAAAGAGAAGAGATATTGTACAGATGTACAAGGTCCTACAGTTCCAAAGAAGGTTTTATGTCACATGCCAATTATACCTAGACTTCAACGAATGTTTCATTGCAAGTCACTTGCATAATTGATGGACTGACATGCAAAGAATAAGAGTAAAGATGGATTCATGCAAATTCTGGCTGACTCCAAAGCAATGAAACACATACAGGAAAGATGACCAAGAAAATTCAAAGATGAACCCCGTAGTTTCAGGTTCGGTCTTGCAATTGATGGAGTGTGCCCATTCTCTTTCTTGAGCTCAAATTATAGTGTTTGGCCAGTCGGATTGATAGTATACAATATTCCCCCATGGATGAGTGTTAGAAAGGAGTACCTTATGTTGACTCTCATTGTTCTAGGAAAACATCAAGTTAAAAACATGGATGTTTATCTTGCGCCTTTTATTGATGAGATGCAACTACTATGGAAAGGCATAAGAATATATGACATATCACGTCCTCCATAAAATAGGTCCTTCATGTTGTATGGTGTGCTATGTTAGACTATTCATGATTTCCCAGGACTTGGTGTTTGTTTTGGTAAGATAAAATATTTAGGTATTTACACTCATAATTTATTTTCATCCCAACTTTCATACTTAGTTTTATACTATTTTTTAGATGTTATTAATATTACTTATTGAATTGCAGGGTTTCAAACAAAGGGGATATTTGCATGTCCAAGATGTGCAGAACAATTTCAAGGGTGGTATTCTAAAGATTTACATAAATTTATTTACACAAACAATAGGGTTTTTCTACCACTAGATCATAAGTTTAGAAATCACCTGAAGAATCAATTGATGGAAAAGTTGAAAATAGAAGCCCTCCCATGATTATGGCTCTAGGTGATTGGCTTAAGAAGTATGAAGATGCACTGAATTGAAAGCTTGGGATGATTTTTTTGATCAGGGTGATTCAATTGAAGAACCAGAACAAGTTGTAGTTAATATGCCAAAAGGAATGAAAAGGAAATCCATATTTTATGAGCTCCCTTACTTGAAAGATCTATTAATATCTCACCTATTAGATCCTATGCACATCTTAAAAATGTCCCAGATTCTATATTTCAACATATATTAGGCAAAGATGACACCTTGTCTTCGAGCAGAGATATTGCTCTTTCGCATACCAAAATTGATAGAAAACATTTGTGGCCAAATAAGGAAAATGAAACATATGTACAAGCTCCATGGATTTTGAAAAAAAAAAGCTAGACCAACTAAAAAATGTCATCCATTCAATAAGGAAACCTATTGGATATGGGTCATCATTGGCTAAAACTTTTATAGTTGATGGACATATCACAAGATTTAAAACACATGATTTTCATAATTTTATGAAGGTATTATATATCATCATTTAACATTTACTAATAACATTGATTAAGTACTAAATGTATTTTGATATTTTGTTGCGTGAGAAAAATTACTATGACCTTTTCATAAATTTGATTGATAGCATATCATGCCATTGGAAATTAGGGGGGATTCATGTCTTACAGTTGACTTAAGGAATGCCATAAGTTGATTGTCAGCATTTACAAGGTATGTGGTTATATGTAATGTTCATGTGTGAGAGACATAGAGATATTATATTGCATTTTAATTTTTGACTAAAGGTTCATACTAATTTACTATTCTTATATTAGGTGCGTGACCTCCAAGGAGATCCATGAATGTGAAGTGCCAAAATAGAAGAAGGAAATTCCAGAAATTGTATGTGTATTTGAGAAGGAGCTCCCTACAAGTTTCATGGACCTATAAGTCCATTTACTTATACACCTAGTCGATGACATTGAATTGGCAGGTGTCGTATCAATGAGGTGGATGTTTTTCTTTGACATCTATATGAAAACTCTAAAAAGATATGTCTGACAAAAGGCACATCCAGAGGGTTGCATGGATGAAGGGTATGTATTGAATGAAGCATTTTTCTTCCTGTGTGAATTCCTTGGTAAGGATTATGAACATGGGCCATGCTTCTGGCATGAAGACCGAGCATCAGATATTATTGATGGAGAAAAACCACAATGTAATGGTGTTCAAGTAGAAATTAGTAAGTAAATTCATGATTAGTGTGGTTGTTTTTCTTGCAATCATTAATTTACTCTGTAATTTATTTGTCAAATTAACAGCATGACATTTGGAGTTTGAAATAAACATGTTGACATGTAATAGGTGTAAACGAAAGTGCTATACTTGAAAAGTTTATTCTGTACCACATGGACTTTATGAACAAATGGATTGATCTGTATGATAAAAAGAGAGAAGAAGTATTAGAAGCAAGGAGACAGTTTAAGAGATCGAACCCAAGGAATACTCCACTTCCCACTAATCTGCTTGGGGAATGGGGCAAAGACTGCACACTAGAATGGTTTGTTGGCAAGAGACACTCTACACATGACAGGTGTTATCATTGATGGCAACTAAGACTATTCCACTCATCCACATAACATAATTTGTTCTTACTAGAAGTTAGAATGAGAATTTATCTAAGTCCGGGGAGCTAGAAATAGAGCATATGGCAGAGTTCAGTATATTGACCAATGGATCTCTCTAGTTAATCATTGTGTGTTGTAGATCTAAGGGAGTGTAGAGGGATTTTAGGACAATCCAAATCCAATATTTCAGCCTCCGGTGACAAAGGGATTAAAAGATATGAGCATCTGAGTACCAGGTCCTAATATGACAGAACAGTTCAATGAAGAACATGCTGACTTATGTTTGATCCCTGTGCAGATCCAATAGAAGTGTTTTGGTGAGTTGCGTATGGGATATAATGTTAGTGGTTGACATGTATTATGACATGCAAGTGCTATTTCTGGTACGCATTTTTATTTGTATATGGATTCAGCCGACTGAACAGAGTATTTGTATTATGTGTTAAGTTCTTCCCAAGGCTGACAGAAAGGAGATTTAATTATTGATGTGGATATATATAGCTGATAGATTCAAGTATTGTGGTGTAAGATAGTGATGTAAATATGGTGTAGGTACAAAAAGGTAGACAAAAGTACAAAAGAGAAGAGATCTGAGGTCCAGATTATGGAAGAGTAGTAAATAGGGTAGAATAAAGATGAAGTGTGTAAAATCAGTATTATGTGCTTAACCAGAACTAAATTCTTGCATTGGCAGATGCTACATATTAGTTCAACAATCTGTAATCCTTTTGTAAACATTCTTGTAGGAAGTGAGCCTCTCTTGAGTAGTGAGCTTTGGGCACTAATCCCGAATGCATGTACATTCCCCTCTTTGTAATACTTTTAACAAAGTATAAACTTTGTGGGTTAACCCCCACCATGGTTTTTCACTTAACCGGGTTTCCACATCAAAATCTTGGTGTCAAGTGTGTTTCTTATGTTTTTGCTTGTGTTGTTGATACATGCTTTACTGTTTACATCATTAATCTGATAGTAAGTTGATAAACAAGGTTAAAAGCAGAAAAGTTTAATTTTGTAGGACAACTGATTCACCTCCCCTCTTAGTTGTCTGGTCTAATTCCAACAATTGCTATCAGAGCAAGGTTCCTTTGAAAAAGTTTAACAGCTTGAGGAAGATCTGGGAAGGCAGTAAAATGGATGAATATAACCTCCAAGGGCAACTTAATCTTGCTTTGGAAGATCTTGAGTAGTCCAGAACATAAGTCAAAGTGTTGCAAGAGAACCTTAAAAATGCTAAAGACTTCATTGAGAATTTAAAAGAAAAATTGAGTAAATCCAATGAAAAGAGAAAGGAGCAACTTCTTCAGCTAGGAAATCATAATGAAGACAATAACAAGGATAAGGTCCTGAAAGAAAAGACCAAGGAATGTGAGAAGTTAACTAAAGAATTTATTGTACTAATACATGAGATGGAATCTGAGGTAATGAGGCTACCCAAGGAAATTGAAGATATGAAGAAAATTGAAGAAGACCTTAATCCAAATTTAAAAGAAAGAACTGAAGAATGTTGCAGATTGGATGAAATAGATGCCCTCCTAGAGTCTAATCTACAAGAAAGCAAAGAAAATGAAAGAGAACTTGAGAGGCAAATTGTCACTCTCAGATATGACCTAGAAGTTGCAAATGAATACAAGGAGAAGTTCAAGATAAGCTTAGCTAAACTTGAAGCATTGCTTAAAAATTAGAAAAAGGTTGATGATAAGCATGGTCTTGGATATGAGAAAGGTGAAAGCTCTAGATCTAGACAAAGAAATTTTCAACCAAGGAATGGGAAAAATAGATCTACAAGATCTCCGGTAAGACAGCCTAATGCTCAAAGATATCCATCATTCAATGGAAATTATTTTAATTGCAATAAATTTGGTCATAGAGCTACTCAGTGCAGAAGCAGAGTAAATCAAAATGATTCATCCTTCTCCGGTCAATGCTTCAAGTGTAAGAGGTATGGTCATAGATCAAATGAATGTAGAAGTATGATAATAAATAACTCTAGATGAAGTGAGAACTCTTTCAATGGTTACTGCTTTACTTGAAATGGATTTGGACACACAGCTAAGCAGTACAGATCAAAAGGAAATCAAGTACATAAGCAAATAAATGTTGTGTGCTTTAATTGTAATAGATCTGGTCATATTGCAAGATTCTGTAGAAGTAGGAATAATGAAAGAAGAGGTCCAGTGAATAGAAAACCAGATGAGCAGAGACAAGATAAAGGCAAGGGAAAAATTGATGTGAATGAGATCCAGAATTAAATGAACAAAACATGGGTCAAGAAAAGTGTTATAAACAATAATAATGGGTCTGCACTGGAATCCGGTGCTAACAATTCCTCTGGGAATTGAATTTGGAGCTCTGACTCAGGGGGAGCTACATTGAAAATCAAATTCCCCCAGCCAATAAGTGGGTGCCTAGATCTGGCACAATGAGAGAAGATATTTTGAATTGTTTCAAAACTTTTGGAAGGATTTCTAGAAGAAAAGATGTTGATATGGAAATTTGCAGAGTGATTCATGAAGAACTGTTCAAGAAATTGAGTAACCAGATGAAGTTAGGGAAGAGCATTTATTACAAAGGCAAATTAGGTTTTGCAGAGCATAAAAAGTTGTTCACTCCTCATTTGAATCACTTTGCACTTGAAGAAAGCAAGAAGAATAGTGTCTGAGCTGAGATTACAAGGAATTGAAGTGCAGATTAATGCTTTAGGAATTGTGTGTGAGTTTTTTTCTCAACGTTTTGGATCATACTCCATGATCCATCATCAGAAGAATAAAGAGCAAGAGAAGATAAAGTGAGGTTTGTAGAACAAGGAAGCTAAATAGTGGAGGATGCAGTGCGGGAACCAAAGGATTCCAAGTGGACCAATATAACTATTATTTAGAAGTATGAATGGATACATCAAAAGCAAGAGGAATATATGAATTAGAATGAAATAAATATGAATATAACTAAAAAATTAAAAATAAATGTTAGCTAAGGTATATCTTAGCTAACATACCTTAGCTAACATTTATTTTTAATTTTTTAGTTATATTCATATTTATTTCATTCTAATTCATCTATTCCTCTTGCTTTTGATGTATCAATTCATACTTCTAAACAATAGTTATATTGGCCCACTTGGAATCTTTTGGTTCCCGCACTACATCCTCCACTATTTAGCTTCATTGTTCTACAAACTATCTCACTTTCTCTTCTCTTGCTCTTTATTCTCCTGATGATGGATCATGGAGTATGATTCAAAATGTTGAGGAAAAAACTCGCACATAGTTAAATCTTGAAGCATTAATCTGCATTTCATTATGGACTGTGGAAATATGATGTCTATTATAGATACCCTTCATGATGGGAGGGAATTTTCTCACAAATCTAAGCAGTTGGAGAAACTAAGAATTAAGCTTTCAAAGAAGTTTGCAGACTTAGCTTTTCTAAAAAGATACAGGGATGATCAGGTAACCCCCTCCTTTGTCAAAATTTCCCACCACCTTTGGAACCATCAGACCAAACACATCTTTAACCATGCTAGCCTCTCTCTCCTCAGATAAGTCATTAGATCCACCAGGTCCTCCATTAACTTTCTTTCCATGAGGTTGTATGCTCTTCACTTGGAACTTGCTTCTTCGTTATGGCCTAGCCTATGTATACTCTTAGACACTTCATCCTAGGAAAGAGATCTAGGCCTGAAATTAGAATGTGAAAGTAGATAGAAGAAGAAATTTCTTGTGCTTACACACAGAGCTTGTCCCTCCAGGCTTCCTTCTGGTATTCCCTTCCACAGTAGTCACCATACCAAACCCAGAGCTCAGTTAGCACCATTAACATCTCTTCCATTTCTTATCCCACATCTTCCCTAATGGTTTGCACTACTCAGATGCTTAATCCACCATCTTTGAAACTCTAACCATTTGCTAATCGTGTTCTAACCTCTCAATCCTTTCATGGTCACTATACCCTTCCACCCTTTGATACAACCATGACATCTGTTGATTAGATTATTATTCCTCCCGACCGTCTCCACTTTCCCCCTCACCTCGCAGTGCATTTTCCAATTGTTTGCTCTCACATTCCCCCTCAAAACAGGGACTCACCTCAATACCCCATCTTGCATACTTGGCAGCACTATCTTGATAGTCCAATACAAATCACCTCTGGAAACATACAATGCTTAAAGATTGTAGATCCACCCAACATCTTTAAACACTCCTTTGTTGATAAGTATGTTCCCCCCACCAAAGTAACCCTCTCTCTAGCATAGGACTCTACATTGCATGTGTCAGATTCCCAGATTGAACTAGTGTTAGGCCTCTCCAATGGAACCATCCAATAGTGACCTCACTGCAACTATCCCTAGATCGAAGTCATAGATCAACCTAACATCTTCAAATGCTCTTCTACTAATCAGTTTGCTCCCCTTGCCAGTGTAGCCCTCTCTCTAATGTGGGAGTCTTCATTACATGAGTCAGATTCCAGCAGCAACCAATGTCTGTCTACTCTAACACCATCCTCCAATAGTGGCCTCACTCCAATAGTCCTCAGTTTGAAGTCCCAGGTACGCCATTCTCCATGTCTATTTCTCAACATTCTTTTTCACGTTCTTTTTTGCACTTTAATTACGATGTGACTGTTTATGCCTCTACTGACCAACCCCAAGCTGTCACCAACAATTCTTCACTTTCACTCATAGATTCAGCTCAGTCTTCACATTACCATTTCCACATTAATAATGATATGATGGTTCCTTGACCTCGTAACCAACCCCTAGTGCCACCCACATTCTTTCACCTTCTCTCATTTTCTTCTCGCTATCTCATCATCCAACAAATCTGTAGTCTTCCCTTCAACCATCCTTTTCCTTTGATCTGATCAATCAACTCACTCAATCTCCTTTAGTACAGTGTGCATCCCTCCTAGCCAATCCTTGTTCATGGATGTCCCTCCCTGCCACCTCATCCCATCCTCCTCCCAACCCACCCTTTCACTCCTCCAAGATATCTAATTTCCCAGCCTGCCCTCAACCTTATTACTTAGCCATTGACCTTGACCTATCTTCTAATGTGGTACCTAATTGGGAAAACAAATTGGTGGTCAACCTCTCTGATGTTCAATTAGACCCCCATTCCTTCAATTTTTAAAAATATGGTCTAGGCTTTCCCATTACCCCTCACTTTACTCCCTATGCCAATTTCTTGATTGAGATACAAAATGTTGTCTACTCTCTTCCTGAGGACATCCCCAAAGAAATCCAGCAAGATTGTGTCATTGCCCTTAGACATGCCAAACCACCTAAGTGCAACATTCCTAAAACCAAACTTCGTGCCTTCAAGAGTCTAGTGAGCAATAGTAACCTCATCATTATCAAGGTAGACAAAGGCAATGCCACTGTCATTTTGAATAAACATGACTATGTTTCCAAGATGACCGATCTCTTATCTGATAGTAGCAACTATAAAGTCTTGACTCATAATCCCATCTCCAAAATTTTCAAAAAAGTTAAAGCTGCCATTGCACATTCCTTCTTTGATGATGCCACAAAAAATGTCTTTTACCCACCAAAGAGGCCACCTCTCGCATTTATGGCATCCCAAAAATCCACAAGACTGACATCCCTCTATGCCCAATTGTTGACACCATCAGCTCTCCCACCTACAAGCTAGTTGCCTACCTCGCCAAACTCATCTCCCAACTTGTAGGGAAGTCTAGTTCCTTCATCAAGAATTTAGCCCACTTTGTAGAATTCATCAAGGACAAAAAATTAGAAGATAACGACCTCTTGGTTAGCTTTGATGTAGTTTCTCTTTCCACCAAAGTTCCCATCCCTGACTCTATTAAAATTATCAGACTCAAGACTAATGATGAGATTACCTCCTTAGTAGAACTTTGCCTTAGATCCACTTTTTTCACCATCCAAGGAATTGTTTATGAATAACTGGATGGTGTGGCCATGGGCTCCCCTCTTTCCCTGATTATTGCCAACCTTTTCATGGAGTACTTCGAAGATCTCGTCCTCCACTCCTTTCCCCTCAAACTAAAATGGTGGAAATGCTATGTTGATGATACCAACATCTATTGGCCTCATGGACTGGGCAAACTGGAAGAATTCCACTCTCACCTCAACCACATAGCCAAGTGCATCTCCTTCACTAAAGAACTTGAGACTAATAATGAGCTCCCCTTCCTTGACATCCTCCTCATCAAAAAACCAAACATTTCCTTAGGTTGTCGTGTGTTTCGTAAAGCCACCCATACTGATCTTTACCTTCACTCCTCTCATCACCACCCTGCCCAAAAAGCTGGTATCCTTAAAACCTTAGCCACAGGGACTTTCGTATTTGTGATAAGGATAACTTAGACCAAGAACTGGCTCACCTCACCAAGGTTTTTGAATTAAATGGTTACAAGAGAAAACATATCTGGAGAGTGTTTAAACAAGCTAGGTCCTACCTTAGCCCCAAGCCTAACAATGCTAACACCCCTAACCTCCCCATTGCTACTCTTCCCTACATCAAAGGCCTTTCCAACAAAATCTCTAAGATTCTATGTAAGAAAGGCCTTCTATGCACCTTCAAACCCATTTCTACTCTTAGAAATTGGATCCCCTCTCCCAAAGACCCTAGAGACCTCTTTCTCAACTCTAGAGTCTACAAAATCTCATGTTCTTGCGATATCCCTTATATTGGTGAAATGGGGCACTCCTTTAGCACTAGGATCAAAGAGCATAGTGCAGACATTAGACATGAACGTATTCATAGATACACACTTGTAGAACACTCTACCTTAACCAAACACCAAATTTATTTAGAGGACACCCAAATCCTCGTTAGTGAAGACAACTACTTCAAGAGGAAACTCAAAGAAGCCATAGAAATTAGCAACCACTCATCCAATCTCAACCAGGATGAAGGATGGGGTCTTAGTTTCTCTTGGAATCCCTTTCTTTCCTGCATCAGAAAATGCTCTCGTCCCCCCTCCTGATTCTCTCCCCCTCTTCTTGCCTCTTCTTTGTTCTATCCCCTCTTCTCACCTTCCCCCTCTTGTCTCTTGTTTCCCCTTTGTTCTTAACTTATCCTTCGTCTTTCCTCTCTTCTCCCTGGCCTCATTTGTTTCATGTCCCCTCTTCTCTCCATGCTCCCCCTCAGTTTGTCCTTGGGTGTCCCTATCACCTTCTCCCTACCTATCCTCCTTTCTGGAATGTTCTTGGCCTTCCCTCCTCTAATTCTTGGTCTTGTATGTTCAAGGTTTCTTGTGTTCTCTCTCATGCAGGGCATCAGTTGCTTTTTATGGTTGTTTTGTTCTAGTCTTTTTCTTCATATATTTATTCATCTCCATTGTTCATGTTCTTGTTGTGGTGCAGTCATAGTAGGAGGGTTCACAGAATGAACAATTCATACCATGCAACAAGAGTAAACACAATAGAAACAACTCAAAGAAAATGGAACAAATGCAGATTTAGTCATTTAGTATATCAAAGAATTCAAATACAATCTGGCCAACAATATGTGGGCTTACAATTAGGACTCAAAGGCCCGATTACATACATGTGCAAGATAAGGCTTTGAAGCTCCTTCACACAAAACCAAACCCAAGAACTATGAAATCAATTTCTAACTTCTAATTACTTTCCTAAGGATCTATTATATCAATATATATCATCTCTGGACCAATAGATTTCTCTGCATCGGCCAAGGAAGGTCTCAAACTCCAATGAAGAGTTGTAACGTGTTCACAGATAGGTCAGACCTAAATGCATAGAACACTTCCTCAAATGAAAGGAACAGCATGCAGACCCTTGGGGAAGGTTAGCCACAAACCAAAGAACATTGAATGATGTGTCACTGAGATCCGCAAGTCAAGGAATGATCTACAAGCCTTCTCCTTCAAGTGGTTATCAGGAACTGTTAGAAAGCTTTGCTCTAAGAAACAATCAACTTTTGATAGCGATATCTTTCTGATAAATGATCCAAATGTTCTAAATTCTTGACATGATGTAAATGAATGAATGTAGATGCTAAGTCCAGATCCACAAGATGTGAAATGCTATAACCAAACCACAAGCTAAGAACTGCTACTGACTAAATTACCTGAACTGAACTAGAAAATGAAAGAACTAAAATGCAAACAAACTGAAATGCAAATGTTTTTGGTTAATGCAAGATTTCTCTTGAACCAGGGATGCTCCTGCATCAAACATCTGGGGTTATTGAAAAAGTGAGTCCCTCACTTTACTAGGGCTAGGGGAGAACCAAGACGGTCCACCTCAGCCTGAGAAATCCAAGATGAATCTTCTTCCGATCTGCCTTTCCACTTCACAAGGTATTCTTTGTATTGTTTTCCTCTAGTGTTGTGTCCAACTCTACTGTCCAAAATGTCTTCAATCTGTTCGGGTGCTTGTTGTGGTAATTGCTTCTTCAAGTCCTCTTCCATGTTGTCACTAAACTCTACTTCATGATACTGATAAAGATCTACAATGTTTAAAATAGGTGTAATACCCAATGTCTTCGATAATTCCACTTCATATGCATTTCTTGAATCAAATTTCTTGAGTATCCTACAAGGTCCAAACTTCTTCATCTTCAACTTGTTATATGTCCCAACTAGAAATCTTTCTTTTCTCAAGTGCACCATCACTTCACTTCCAACTTTGAATTCCTTGTCTTCTCTTCTCATCAGATTTCTCTTTGTACTTACTGTTCATATCCTCTAAATGCTTCTTCACCTGATTATGCACTATCTTCATATGGCCTACAAATCCCTCTGCTTCTACACTCCCTTTTTCTTTTGTACTGATATCTCTTAATTCTGCAACTCCTCTAGGATTCACTCCAATAACAATCTCAAAAGGTGTTCCTCCGATACTCCTATTTACTAAATTATTTTATGTAAACTTTTCTTGTGAAAGAATCAAGTCCCAACTTCTGGTCTTCTCTCCAACCAAACATCTCAACAAGTTTCTCAAACTCCTATTCACTATCTCTATCTGTCCATCTGTCTGTGGATGACAAGTAGAACTGAACTTCAAATCTATCTTCATCTTCTTCCAAAGTGTCTTCCAAAAGTATCCAACAAAATTTGTATCTCTACCTGAAACTATACTCATAAGTAATCCATGCAATCTCACAATCTCCTTGAAAAATAGGTCAGCTACATGCACTACATCAGTTGTCTTCTTACAAGGTATGAAATGAGCCATTTTTGAAAATCTGTCAACCACTACAAATATTGAATCATATCCTCTCTGTGTCTTAGGTAATCCCATTACAAAATCCATGGTTATGTCTTCCCAAGGTCTCTCCGAGACTATTAAAGGTTTATACAATCTAGTGTTCTGACTACTCCCTTTTGCAACTTGACAAACTCTACAACTCTGCACAAATCTCTAAACATCCTTATGTATCTGAGGCCAAAAGTAATTTTCACTTACCAAAGCTACGGTCTTATCAATGCCAAAATGTCCTACCAATCCACCACTATGCTTCTCCTTAATCAAATATCTCTCATTGAACTTCTAGGTATGCATAACTGACTTCCTTTGAACAAAATGAAATAATCCAACCACTTACTTCTATATGTTACAATAGGTTCCTTACATGCTTTCCAAGGTTCTGCAAAATCAGTGTCTCCCTCATACATGTTCTTCAATTCCTCAAAACCCAACACTTCAACTCTCATCTCTGTCAACAAGTTTCTTCTTCTACTCAAGGCATTGGCAACTTTATTTGATTTACCACTCCTATGCTTCAACACAAAATCATAACTCTGCATGAACTCTACGGGCATCTTATATGTCTTTGATTCAACTTACCTTGACTATTCAAATATTGTAAAGGTTGATGATCTGTATACAACACAAACTCCTTAGGCAACAAGTAATGTCTCCACTTCTTCAAGGCTTGAATTATGGCGTAGAACTCTTGATCATAAACTGAATATCTTCTCCTTGCATCATTCAACTTTTCACTAAAATAAGCTACAGGTCTACCTTCTTGACTTAACACTCCTCCAATTGCATTTCCACTAGCATCACAATCAACTTGAAAGACCTTATTGAAATCCGGTAATGCCAAAACAGGTTTCTCTATCACTTTCTGCTTCAACAACTCAAAACTTTTATTTGCTCCTGATGTCCACTTGAAATATTTTCTATCACCTCTCATTATTTCTGTCATAGGGTTACAAATTGAACTGAAATTTCTGATGAACTTCCAGTAGAAACTAGCCAATCCATGAAATGATCTAACTTCTCCAATGCTCTCCGGTGTAGGCCATTCAATAATTGATTTCACTTTCTTAGGGTCCATCTTCAATCCTTCTACAGAAATCACAAGTCCCAAATATACCAATTCTTCCTTCATGAAACTACACTTCTTGATGTTTATCAGCAATTTCTCTTTTGTCAACCTCTACAAAACTTGTCAAATATGCAACAAATGTTCCTCTTTTGTCCTACTGAAAATCAGAATATCATCCAAGTACACAATCACAAACTTACCCAAAAATTTCTTCAAGACTTCATTCATCAACCTCATGAAAGTACTTGATGCATTTGTCAATCCAAAAGGCATCACTAACCACTCATACAGTTCTTCATTTGTCTTAAAAGAAATCTTCCTTTCATCTCCTTCTCTGATTTTGATTTGATGGTATCCACTCTTCAAGTCTATTTTTGTGAAATATCTTGCTCCACTCAAACAATCCATGATATCATCCATCCTAGGTAAAGGAATTCTATACTTAATTGTGATCTTGTTTATTGCTCTAGAGTCAGTACACATTCTTCATTCTCCATCCTTCTTTGGTGCGAACACTACAGGCACTACACAAGGACTCAATCTTTCTCTGATCAAACCTTTCCTCAACAACTCTTGTATCTGTCTATTTATTTCTTCATTTCCTTCCAGTATCATTCTATGTGTTGCTTTGTTAGGCAAACTTTCTCCTGGTATAAGATCCATGTGATGATTGATACTTCTTATAGGTGGTAATCCATCAAGTACATTATCTGGTATGATGTTCTTCTTGAATGTCCAATCTCAGTCCATTGATGTATCTAGCCACTTTCTCCTTGCTTGCTTCACTATGTCCTATTCTTATAATCATCTTATGAAATTCCTCAGTGTACTCTGTCACAGATTTCTCCTTTTGCCTCAGGTTTTGTAATCTTTTCAACAATTCCAACTCATAGTCAGAAGGTATGAACTGATTCTTCAACTTTATTACCATCCAGTCCCACTTTGTAATATTTTCTTATCCTCTTTTGTTTCTTTCCAACTAAACTTCTTTCTACCATATAGCAACATGTCCTTTCAACTTTGTCTTTGCAATTTTCACCTTCTCTGGATCTTCAATCTCCTCATATTCAAAGTATTCTTCCATGTCATTTATCTAGCCAATCAACTCTTCAGGATTCAAGTTACCAATATAGTTTGGAACATCAACTCTAGGTCTCTTTCCAATCTTTGAAATAGCTCGTAACATCTTTATCTGATCTGATTCTTCTTATTCTTCACCTCATAGGGTTTTGCCAGTGTGTTCAACAGATTGAAATTCTTCCTCATCATCACTTTCAACATTAGGTCTCGATGTCAATCCTCTTCGCCTATCTTCTTCAATAGCATCCAAATGAATTTGCATTGTTCTCATCAATTTCATCATCTCATCCATTCTATTAGCCATTGTACCAACAGGAGGAACTCTTTGCGACGACATCTTCCTAGGATCAAGTGCAAACTACCTCAAGTTTGGCGATCAGGCTACAAGCAACAACTACCTCTCAATCGATGATCGGTTGCATACAAGTAACTTGCCTTAGATTGGTGATCTGCTTACAACAAGATCTTATAGAATCCCCTTCACCAATTTGCTCCAAAGAATTGAACTTTCGCTCTCCAAGATTCAAACTTTCGCTCTGATACCACATGGTGTAGTCACGGTAGGAGGGTTCACAGAATGAACAATCTGAACTGTGCAGCAAGAGTAAACACAATGGAAACAACTCAAATAAAATGAAACAAATGTAGATTTAGTCATTTAGTATATCAAAGAAGTCAAATACAATCTGGCCAGCAACATGCGGGCTTACAATTAGGGCTCAAAGGTCTGATTATATACATGCGCAAGATAAGGCTTTGAAGCTCCTTCACACAAAATCAAACCCAAGAACTATGAAATCAATTTCTAACTTCTAATTGCTTTTCTAAGGATCTATTACATCAATATATATCATCTCCAGACCAATAGATTCCTCTGTGTCAGCCAAGGAAGGTCAGAAACTGCAATGAAGAGTTGTAACGTGTTCACAAATAGGTTAGACCTAAATACATAGAACACTTTCTTAAATTAAAGGAACAATGTGCGAACCCTTGGGGAAGGTCAACCACAAACCAAAGAACATTGAATGATATGTAACTGAGATCCGCAAGTCAAGGAAAGATCCACAAGCCTTCTCCTTCAGCTGGTTATCAGGAACTGTTAGATTATTCTGCTCTGAGAAACAGTCAACTTCTGATAGTGATATCTTTTCGGTAACTGATCCAAATGTTCTGAATTGTTGACATGATGTAAATGAATGAATGTAGATGCTAATTCTAGATCCGCAAGATGTGAAATGCTAAAACCAAACCACAAGCTGAGAACTACTACTGACTAAACTACCTGAACTGAACTACCTAAATTGAACTGGAAAATGAAAGAACTGAAATGCAAACAAACTGAAATACAAATGTTTTTGGTTGATGGAAGATTTCTCTTGAACTGGGGATGCTCCTGCATCATGTTAATGGGTCTTTCTCACTCCTTTTCATCTTATTCTTTTTTCCCTAGTTCTTGCTCATTTATTTAACCTTTCTTAGATCTATTTGGTTTTAGTTAGCTTCTTTTAAATAATTTTCTAGCTTCATCCTTATTTAATTTTTAATCTTTTTCATTTATTTCTTTTTTCATTCTCTTGTCGACATATATATGTATCCAATTTGGATTCTTTTATCTTTATATACATTCACTCATATCCATATTATCTTTATAATTAGCTAAGTATAATTAACTTTTAGTCTTATCCTATTTAATTTTTATGAGATTCATTCATTTTTCTCATTTTTTCATTTTCTCATTTTCTAGTCAATTTTTATATATACCCAATTTAGATACTATTATCATTTTTATCCATTCAGACTCTCTTTGATTTTTATCCATTTACTCATATTTACCTAATATTATCTATTATTTATTTTCTCAGATTGGATTTATATTTATTTGCTCATATTTATCTAATTTAACTAATTTTGTCCATTTATTTGCTCATTTTTAACTCTTATCTTTTATCTTTATATAAAGAAGATAGACTCATATCCTTATTATCTTTATAGTTAGCCAAATATAATTAACTTTTAGTCATACTATATCCATTCAGATTCTCTTAGATTTATATTTATTTGCTCTTTTTTACTATTTTTATCTAGTTATTCTATCAGGCATTTATTGATTCATTTTTATTTAATCTCTCCCTTCTTTATTATTGAGATACCAATTTTCTTTTCTGTTTCTAATTTTATTCTAATTTAGTTAGTCATTTGTTACTTTCTAATTGTACTTATTTTTATTGTTATTTTATTCATCTATTGATATATTCTAATTATATATTTAAGTATCTTCTCATTCACATTCATTTATTCTCTTGTAGCAATGTTCTTGTTTAAATTGTTTAGTGTTTTTTTTATTTGTTCTTATTTAGATTTCATTATTTGTTACTTTTTTACTTACTACTCTTGTATATATATTTTATCTACTTGATTAAATTTTATTTATCTATTATTTTTCAACTTGTGCTTATTTACATTTATTTATTAAGTCATTTTCCTACTTGTTTCCTCTATTTTTGATTTACATACTATTCTCATTTATACTTAATCACGTTCTTCTTTATTTGTTCTCATACATATCCATTTAGATTCTCTTTGATTTATATTTATTTGCTCTTATTTAATTAATTTTATCTAGTTATTCTATTAGGTGTTTATTGATTCATTTATGTGTAATCTCTCTCTTCTTTATTATTTAGGTACCAATTATCATTTTGTACTATTTTTATTCTATTTTAGATTGTCATTCTCTTACTATCTAATTTCATTTATTTTTATTGTTATCTATTTTTATTCATCTTTTGATATAATTTATTTATATATTTAAGTTTTTACTATTAACTTTCCTTTATTCTCTTATTTCATTGGTCTTGTTTAAATGTTTATGTTTTTTTGGTTCTTATTTAGATTTCATTATTTATAAAATTTTTTCTTACTATTCTTATATATATAATTTTATCTTCTTGATTTTTTATGTATTTTATTATCTATTGTTTTTCTACTTATGATTAATTGTATTTATTTAATGAGCCAATTTCTCACTTATTTTCATTTATTCTTTAGTTAAATACTAAGGTTCATTTTCTCCTATTTTTATTTTTAATTTAGATTTTTATAGATACACCTTAGCTAACATTTATTTTTAATTTTTTAATTATATTCATATTTATTTCATTCTAATTCATATATTCCTCTTGCTTTTGATGTATCCATTCATACTTCTAAACAACAGTTATATTGGCCCACTTGGAATCCTTTGGTTCCCGCGTTGCATCCTCCACTATTTAGCTTCCTTGTTCTACAAACTACCTCACTTTCTCTTCTCTTGCTCTTTATTCTCCTGATGATGGATCATGGAGTATGATCCAAAACATTGAGGAAAAAACTTGCACATAGTTAAATCCTAAAGAATTAATCTGCATTTCATTATGGACTCTAGAAATCTGATGTCTGTAATTGAAGTGTGACTGGTGAATTTATCCGTCAACCCTAATTTCGTGAAAAAGGTATTTATCTGTGAAGCTTTGAACTTATAATCTTTTTGCAATGGCTACACCTTTGGTCATTGATATTACCGAAAGGCCTCGACCCAAATTTAAGAACATCCACACAAATCTATAGAAGTCAACCCATTAGGTGCATTTTCAAGTGTTTTGTATGGTGTGCTGCATATTGAAGATATTAGGGTTTATAGTCATGCGAGCATAGTTGAATTTGGGGACTCAAGGTTTATAGATTTGTTTGAGAGTCATCTAATGGATGAAAATCATGATCTTAAACCCGAGTATAAAGTACTGCATGATAAACATTTTATTCAGATTATGGGGTTTCCAACATTCAATGAAGATGAATGGATCTGGTATGTTTTGAGTCAGATGCATGATGAATTCATATGGTTGTTAAAACCATTCAAGATTAAGAAGGATGTTATAAGGATTGTGACTGGGTTAAACTCAACCGATGGATTACCCATGTTAAAATCTATGAAAAACCAAACTGTTACTGACGCAACTAGTGCAAAATTCAATAAGAGGGCTATGACCATAAATGACATTATAGAACCGAATGTGAAGTTTTCTTCCATGATGTTTGGCTACAAGATCTATCACTCTAGCATAAAGAATTCAGTCTCTAGAACTACTATATATGCATCATATCAAATGTTGAAGGAGAATGTAGATTATGACATATGTGAGCTATTACAGAACTAGCTAATTGAGAACTTGAACAAAATTCAGAAAGATAAGAAAAAATATTTTAAATATGGTACATTGGTTCTATGCTTGTTCTTCTACTATATCAATGAAGTACTTGGAGTAAAGGGTATGCACTAGACTAATGATGAGCTAGTTGCTATTCAGATCAGAGATCACCTACGTAGCATTGGTGACTCTAAAGCACATAAAACTACAATCTGGGGATACTTCAAGAACTTTCAGAGTATGATGCATTCAAGGGAAAGAATCCCTACAATAATTGTTGAGAAATACAAGAATGAAATATGTTTCATGGTTGACACTGATCAATGTCTAATGGAAGCAATACAACCTAGAACTATTTGGATCATGCCTATGGGGTATGAAGTGGATGAGAAAATTTTGAATGTGTATGTTCAACACCTTTTGAGAAAACCAAAAGACACAACAGTTGAAAGATTTGGGACATATAAGGAACTAAGTGTAAAACTTCCTGACGAGCTCACAAAACTTGAAACCAAAAGGAAAGTAAGAAAAGAAGTTGAGCAGTTGGCTAAGAATCTAGGCCTCACAAAGGAAGCTGTGAAACAATTCAGGGAAAGAACTGAAAAGGCAAAGAAGGAGAAACAAGATATGAAACAAGAAAGTGCTCCAGTAGAATCCTCCTCCACTCTAAGGACTACTAGGAGCTTTGCTACTATCCATGTTCCCCCAAAATATGCCAATCCTAAGAAACCAGAAAACATACCATCCAGTGAAGGAGGTAAGAGAAAGAAAACAAAAGCCACAAGAACCTATAAGAGCACAAAAGTTGATGAAGAAGAAACTGAGGTAAAGGAGTTGAAATCCTCTAGAACAAAAGCTACCAAAGTGACTAAGGAAAAGCCTTCCAGAAGCAAAAGGGAAAGAAAAAGGCAGAAGACATATACATATGTTGAGAAGCCCACACTTTCTATGGAAGATGCAATAAAATCAGTCACTATGGATAGAAATTTGAAATGCATGACTGAATTTTATGATGAATACAATGATACAGAGTTAGAGGAAGTGACTGTCAAATATTTAAATATCTATAACAAGGCCTTGAATGAAATAACTTCTGAGATCCCTCAAAGTCTTGCAAATATTTTGGAGTTGAGGAAAGAAAATGCAAAAATCAAGGATATAGACCTTAGAGAACATGTATTGATAAAAATATGCCCTCAGATCACTCAAGTTCAAATGAATATGATATTCAAATAAGTGAAGGATGAATTCAAGAGCAAGAAGAGAATGAATAAAATGATGCATGGAGAATTCGATGAAATAATTAAAGAGACACAGGAAATACTTCTAAGTGCATTGGAGAGACACAATCTTCCATTTGTTGAGGAGATTGATGATGGGATTAATTCATCAATCTTGGATATTGAACAAATGAAAACTGATGAGTAGCAAACTAAGGTTGATGACTCCTCTGCTCCAAAAGTGGAACAATTAAACAAGGAAGATACAGAGATGGATAAAATTGATGGTGCAGGAGATACTCTAACTCTTCCTGATCAATCTGGAAAAGAAGACAATGTTGAGAATATTGCTGCTACACAAGATCCTCTGGAATAGATTGCAGATTGTGAGGACAAACAAAAGAATATGCCTGTAGATGACATAGAGAAGGGTGAAGTAGAGAAAGAAGAAGACAAGGGTAAGGAAGATAAAGTAGAAGAAGATGGTGTAAACATTGATGCACCTAAACAAAATAGTCCTGATACTAAGAAAACTCAAGGAAAGGAAAGTGATTGTGGCAAGAGACACTACAAATACAGTGAAGAGTTTTCTGAGTAAAGAGATGCTAGAGTTTGATGAACCAGAACTGATTCAAGAACCACTCAACTTGGATACTCTCTCTTCGGTCCAAATGATGAAGATAGCATCTTTCACATAGGCTAAGGCAAGTGAAAATACTTTGAAATCCCACATAGAGGACAATGAGCTATTAGGCCTTACATTCAAGATATTAGAAAGGATAATGCCAACTTTCTAGAAGAATCCATCTGATTCTCCCTCCAGAAATCTGAAGAACCTTGTAAATTCTGTGAGTACACACTTTGAGTTTTTTTGAGAAGTATGCAAAGATTAAAATCTGAAATGAATTTTTGGATAAGAAATTTAGTGAGGTAAAGGATCTAATAGAAAAAGATAGAAAGATACTTGATATTAGTATAAAGAGTATTCAAAATGCTCTCAATGATGGAAGTCATGTATACAAATTTTGTCTATCTTGGCCCAAAGTTATTGAGGATATTGAGAAAAAGATAAAGGAACAGGAACAAAATTTGTTGAATTTATCTAAAGATTTTGATCCTCTAATAGTTTCTCCGGTAAGTTAGGAGTGTTAAGAAATCAACTTAACTAATGAAATAAAGAAACTTATTAAAGAAAAGAGCAATATTATGGAGAGAATGTGTGAGCTCTAAGGATTGATTGCCCCCAAGTTAGAAACAATATTTACTGCCTTATCAGAAGCCCAAGTCGTAGTCTAGACAGGTTATCCTTCAAATCTGATGAAAGAAGAAGCACAGGCACTCCTACTAAGAGAACAAAGCTCAGTTTTGGATGGCATGAAAATTATTTGGGCCTCTGAACTTGAACAGTTGAAAAATAGTTTTGTAGATATCCTCAAGTTAATGTAAAAATAATGCATGGATTATTTGTACATATGCGACCTTATATACAGATTTCTTGTGAAGGTTTTGGCTTGCGGATCCCACCCTTTGCCATTGATGTCAAAGGGGGAGTGAGAGACAGTGAGAAATGAAAGAAAATGAAGAATCCATCAAAGGGGCAGTAGTGAAAGAATATATAAGTGTACACAGTAGGGGGAGTCAGTCATGACACAGTCCTTTTTCACTAAGTGTTACCATAAATGCGAAAGGGGGAGATTGTTTGAAAGAGACACTTCTACGCATGATAGGTGTTGTCCTTGATGGCAATTAAGACTTCCACTCATCCACATAACATAATTTGTTCTTATCGGAAGTTATAATGAGAATTTATCTAAGCCTGGGGAGCCAAAAATAGAGCATATGGCAGAGTTTAGTATTTTGACCAAGGGATCTCTCTAGTTAATCATTGTGTATTGTGGATCTAAGGGAGTGTAGAGGGATGTCAGGACAATCCAAATCCAATATTCCAACCTCTGGTGACAAAGGGATTAAAAGATATGAGCATCTGAGTACCAGGTCCTAATATGACAAAATAGTTCAGTGAAGAACAAACCAACTTATGTTTGATCCCTGTGCAGATCCAATAGAAGTGTTTTGGTGAGTTGTGTATGGGATATAATGTTAGTGGCCGACATGTATTGTGACATGCAAGTGCTATTTCTGGTATGGATCTTTATTTGTGTATGGATTCAGCCAACTGAACAAAGTATTTGTATTGTGTATTAAGTTCTTCCCAAGGTCGACAGAAAGGAGATTGAATTATTGATGCGGATATATATAGCCGATAGATTTGCATATTTTGGTGTAAGTTAGTGATACGAATATGGTGTAGGTGCGAAAAAGGCAGACAGAAGTGTGAAAGAGAAGAGATCTGAGGTCTGGATTATGGCAGAGAAGTAAACAGGGTAGAATAAAGATGAAGTGTGTAAAATTAGTATTCTATGCTTAACCAGAACTGAATTCTTGTATTGGCAGATGCTACTTATTAGTTCAACAATCTGTAATCCTTTTGTAAACATTCTTGTAGGTAGTGAGCCTCTCTTGAGTAGTGAGCTCTCAGCAGTGAGTACGAATGCATGTGCATTCCCCTATTTGTAATACTTTTAACAGAGTATAATCTTTGTGGGTTAACCCCCAGCATGGTTTTTCCCTTAAATGGGTTTCCACATCAAAATCTTGGTGTCAAGTGTGTTTCTTATGTTTCTACTCATGTGTTTTTTATTCATGCTTTAATGTTTACATCATTAATCTGATAGTAAGTTGATAAAGAAGGTTAAAAGTAGAAAAGTTAAATTTTGTGGGACAACTGATTCACCCCCCCCACCTCTCAGTTGTCCAGTCTAATTCCAACATGGGTTACTAAACAAATTCAAAATCAAATAGAAGATGCAGGTATAGATTCAAACATAACAGAAGATGAAATCAACATGTCTAGAGGATGTGAAAGAAAGGTACAGTTGGAATTTTATAAAATGTTGTTTCCTTACAGTTTTGACACTATTAACTATTTTAATATTTGTCATTATATTTGTTTTCACTAAAATAAATGGTCTTTCACAGGCGAGGAAATATCCAACAATGTGGGCATATGGTCAACATTATCATTTAGAAAGTGTAGATGTAAAGAGATGATCTTTCGATTGTGGCATCATGGTTGACTTCAAGAAATCTAGGTGATCAAGCTCAAAAGATAAGAATATAATTGAAGGGAATCTACAATATGTTGGGAAAATGTAAGAAATTATTGAGTTGGATAACCACTCTTTTAAATGTTGTATTTTTAAGTGTAGATGGTATGAAGCATTTGAGAGGACACAAAGACATGATACCCATAGTGGACTGTTTTCTATACATTCCTCATGGTTCCTACTAGAGGATAAGGAGCCTTATGTTCTACCAATTCATTGTGAACATGTATTTCTTTAACTCAAACAAGAAGCAGTAGTGATCATTAATCTATTAATTTATAGCTTATTGTGAATATATACATGTGTTTATTAATCAATAAAATTGTTATAACATACGTCTAATATATGTATGTCATTCATGTGTAGGTATTTTTCTATGAAGATATTTTGGAGCCGAAATGGATATTTGTCATACATTATGATCCAAGATTAAGGCATGTATTTGACGATGCATTAGTGGATACTAAGCAAAACAATGATGGACAACAAAATGAGAGAGAGGGATTAGAGAACAACAAAGAAATTGACATCCATGATGATGTTGAAGATGGTTATGTTCAGGCACAAGAAGACAACAATCTAGAGTTAGATGATGTTATGGAAGACAACAATATGGATGGTATAGAAAATGATGATCCAAATACATCTGGTAACAATATAGATGGTCTATAGTCAAATTTTAATGACGATGAAGATGATGCAGGTCAAGATGAAGATGATGATAATATTAAATACTTGAAAGAACATATAAACATTGATAATGATACATTGGATGGCATTGTAGCAGACAATAATGTTAATGACCAAGACTTCTAAATTTTTAGAATTATTTGCAATCCATGTTTAAAAAAGGATGATTCTTATGGCCTAAACTTTGAAATGCTTTAGTAATATTATTTGTGTCGATACAAATTACCTATTGCAATATCCTTAAATTGTTCAATCTTTGGTATGAATTGTTGGCAGAAAAAATTAGGATTACTTGGGTGCTTCTTCCATTCATTTTGTATCAACATATGTTCATGAAGACACAAAAGTTAATAAAATATTAATGCACGTAACTCACAATTATTTAAATAAGCAACTTTGTTAACTTTATTATTTTTAAATAGTTTCCATTTTTATGTTGAACATAATTTTGAACATGTAACTGAAAACATCCACAGTAAATTCTTTACTGTATCAGCATATTCATTCACGAGCACAATATTGAGTCTCAATAACTAATATTCATTCAAATATAAGAAGAAATAAGTATGGCAAACATAAGAAAAATATAGAATGATAACACAGTCATGGAGAATCTCTAATAATAAGATGTTCTATTTCATTTATAAGCTCAAAAGTTGCACCAGCAGAGTTTTGGTACACCCTTCCACTCATACCTTTATTATTTTTTATCAAAGTTTATATAGAGATTACATAATATAAACCATAATCCCTAATCCATTAACCATTAAACTACCTAACCCCTAAGCCCCAAATCCCTTAAACCCTAACCCTTAATCCCTATAGATCAAAACAATTAGGCACTAAATTAGGCAATAAAGCAGGATTTAAAGTAGGCGCTAAATTAGGCATTAAATTAGGTGCTAATGTAGGTGCTAATTTAGGCGCTAATCTAGGTGCTAAATTGGGTGCTAATTTAGGTGCTAATTTATGCACTAACTTGCACCTAATTTAGCACCTACTTGTTATGATCGATGCAAAAAATGTCAAAAATAACGCCATCCCGATAAATAGCGCCAACTTTTTGAAAAAATTAGAGAAAAAATACACTAAAATAGTGGGTGGAAGCAAAAAACAGAGCTAATCATAGGGATTTGTTGTAGTAAGAAGATCTTGACAACTCCAAGGTTGATATCAAGGGTTTAGAGGAGAGTATCAAAGAAGCAAATGATTGCATTCTAAAATTAAAAGAACAGACCAATAAATCTTAGGAAAGAAGGAGAGAATTATGTGACCAACTAAAACAAGCAAGTGAATCCACAGAGAGTCTTCTTAGGGTGATTGAAGAAAAGACCAAGAGTGAGGAATATCTGAATCAAGTTGTGAAGGACAAGTTAGAGGAATGCGAAAAACTAGGAAAAGAAGTTCTACTCTTGAAATTTGATCTAGAAGCAACCAACAGCTACAAAGAAAAATTTAAAATAAGCTCTATAAAAATTGATGAGTTTCTAGCCAGTCAAAAGTATCCAGATGATAAACAAGGTTTGGGATTTGAAAAGGGAGAAATTTCAAATACATGTCAAGAAAGATCTAAAGAAGGTAGAGGCAGAAACCATCCGGCAAGGAATCAAAGAAGAAGACCTAAAGGACCTCCAATCAGGCAACCAAATGCACAAAGGTACCCATCTTTCAATGGTCATTGTTTCAAATGCAATAAGTATGGTCATAGGGCTACTCAGTGTAGAAGCAAAATAAATCAAAATGCTCCATCTTTCTTTGGTCAATGTTTCAATTGCAAGAAGATTGGTCATAAAGCAAATGAGTGCAGAAGTGTGTCAAGAAATATGCCAAACTATTCAAGGAATGGTCAATCTTTCAATGGCAAATGATTTGCATGCAATAAATTTGAGCATATGGCAAATTAGTGCAAATCAAGACCAATTCCCAATTACAGAAAAAATCAAGGTCAGAGAAATGTTGTTTGTTTTAACTGTAACAAGTTCAGACACCTTGCTAGATTCTGTAGAAGCAAAAATGTGGAAAGAGATTGTCCTAGACAATAGAAGAAAACATAGTAGAAAGATGTCAAACGTAAGAATAAAGTTGATCCTGTGGAAACCAAGAACGAGATAAGTATGATCTAGATCAAAAATGGTGTGAATGAGGTTAAGGATGGATCTGTACCAGCATCCGGTGCAGATACTTCCTCCAGGAAGTAAATTGAGAAGTTCTAGCTCACGGGGAGCAGTGTTAAAATCTAAATCACCCAGCCAAAAAGTTGGTGCTGGAATCTAGCATAGAGATATGTGATGGAATCCAACAAGATAAATCCTCTGAAAGAAAAACTAGAAGAGAACAAGCTAATAAGAAATATTGCAGAGAAATTTCAATCGATTGCATCTATTAAAAGAGGGACATATAGCTTTTTGGAACAAGAATTAATGATGATTAGGTTAAGTCATGTGGAAGATTAAAGGAAACTAGTTTAGTCTCAAAATCACTTTGCATCTAGATCCATCAAGTGTTCAGAGAGATTGAAACAAAATTTAAGCAACGACAACCAAGATTTGAAGCGTTTGAAGAAATTCAAAGAAAGGAAACCCTAACACAGCGAAACAAGGTATTTTCATTGAAACCCCATTTGTGAATTTGTTAAAATTCTACAATGGTAAACTGCAAGTCATAGACATCACTGAACGACCTCGACCTAAATTCAAGAAACACCCCTATAAGGCAACATAAGTAGATCCGATGGGTGCATTTTCTGCCATTCCACATGGAGTTCTATATGTCGAAGATGTTAGAGCATATATTCATGTTGCCCTAGATAAGCATGTATATAGCAAGTTCACAGATCTATATCTAAAACAACTCAGTGGTGACCATTATGACCTAAAAGATGAGTACTTGGTTATGCGAAAGAAAAAATTCATTCAATATGTAGAATTCCCTACATTTGCTGAGGATGAATGGGTCTGGTATGTGTTAAGAAGAATTCATGATGAGTTCATGTGGTTAGGGAAAGGGCAACCTTTTAAAGACAACAAAGAATGCAATTTAGGCAGTCATTGGACTAAACTCCACTGGAGGTTTACCATTATTGAAGGCAGTCAAGAATTAAACTGTTACAGACACCACTAGAGCCCAATTTGATAAAAGGGCATTGACAATAAACAATATTACTGATCCTGCAGTAAAGTTTGCCCCAATGGTCATAGGTTACAAGATTTACTTTACAAGCAAGGAAAATTTTGTCTCCAGTACGGCCATTTACATAGCATACCAAATGATTGATGAGAATGCGGATTATGACTTGTGTGAGTTGCTGAGAATTTAATTAATGGAAAATTTGAAAAAGATCAAGGAAAGAAAGAACTACCCATTCAAATTTGGTACTCTTATTATATGTTTATTCTTCTATTTCTGAATGAATTCCCAAACCATAAGGGATTGATTTGGTTGAGTGATAAACTAGTAGTTGTTCAAATTAGAAATTGTCTTAACAACTTGGGTAGTTATAATGAGCAAAAAGTAGCTTTATGGGGATTTTTCAAGAACTTTCAAAGCATGATGCACTCTAGGGAAAGAATTCCTAAGGCTATTATAGAAAAATACAAAGATACCATCTGTTTTATGGTCACCAAAGATCAATGCTTAATGGAAGCTATGGAACCGAGAATTATATGGGTAATGCCCATGGGATATGAGGTAGATGGACAAATATTGGAAAACTATGCCCAACACCTACTCAACAAACCTAAATACACTAAAGAAGAGAGGTTTGGAACATATGAAGAGTTATCTGTGAAATTCCATGTCAAACTCAGACAAATAGAAACCACCAAGAAGGTGAGAAAAGAGGTAGAATAGATTGCTACAAGATATGGATTCACTAAGGAACAAGTCAAAGAAGAAAGGGAAAAAGGTCAAGCAAAAAGGGGAGTAAGGGAAAAAAAAGGAAGTGAAGAAGTTAAGATTCTGGATGAACCTAAAGAAAAAGAAGAAAAACCTCAAGCAACAAAGAGGTCTACCAGAAGCTCTACCTCCTCCTCTGGTCATACATCCACTGGCATAAAGGAATCTATAAAGAAGCAAACTAAAAAAGGAGCAAAAAGATAGAAAACAAAAAGCAAAAGAATGTATGTAAGTGTAAGTGAGAAGGATGAAGAAGAGACTAAGTCTGATGAAGACTTCAAGAAAATTAAAGATGAGACCACTAAAGTCTCTAGGTGTATCAAGGAGAAGTCCTCCAGAAAGGGCAAATCAAACAAAAGATAGAAGGTAGATAAGCCTCAAGCCACATTAACACTTGAAGATGTATTAATGGCTGTCACTATTGATGGAAATATGAAACCTGTGGCTGAATTTTATAATGACTACAATGATGCTGATAAAAGGATTTTGGAAGAAACTACCATAAAGTATTTAAACATATACAATAGAGCTCTCATTGAGATCATTAGTGATCTCCCAGATACCTTGGATAGTATTTTGTCAGTCAGAAATGAAGTTGTTATGGCTAAGGACATTGAACTCAAAGAACATACATTGACAAAATTATGTCTAGATATTACTCCAAAAGAAAAGTCCAAAATCTCCAAAGCACTTAACAATGAGTTCAGATCAAAGAAAATAATGAACGCACTGATGATAGGAGAAATTGATAAGGTGGTCATGGAAATAGAGGAGAGCATTTTGGATATACTATTTAGAAGTACAATATCTCTATAGTCTATGATAATGAAGCAAAAAATGGAGGAAATGATGTATCTATTCTAGAAATGAACCCTGAACAAGAAGCAAGAAAAGGTCACCATGAGCCCAAGGAAATGTAAGCACCTATAGTGGAAACTCAAACAACACCTCTGGAAAAACAAAATGACAAGGAGAAATCAGAAGAGGAACACTTCAAGGAAACCTCTCCACCGAAACAGAAGGAGGATGCTAATAAAGACATGAATCTAGATAATCTAGAATGGAGCTAGAAAGAAGATGCCTCTGCAAGAGACACTGTAGATGTGTCAGTTGTTTCTGGGAAACAACAAGATCCAGATGAATCAAAATTTACTCAAGGACCAATTAACTTGGACTAATTGTCACCTGTGCAAAAATTCAAATTAGTGTCTATTGTTCAGGCCAAGGCACAGGAAGAGATGTTGAAATCACATGTTCAAGATATTAAATTGATCAGTGATGACACCAACATTCTAGAGAAGATTATGCCAATATTTCAAAAGGACATCTTATTATCCTCTGCTGATCAATTCAAGGGCCTTTTGAACTCTGTAAGTACACATTTTGAGTCCTTTGAAAAATTTACAAAAGTAAAAGTTAAAAAGGAGTTTGATGAAAAGAGAATGGTTGAGTTGAAGACTATGATAGCTCAAGATAAAACTCTATTAGGAAATGGAATAAAAAGCATAGAAAGTGCCATTGAAGAGACCTGTAAAATATACAAATTTTGTTTATCTTGGCCAAAAGTTACAAAGGATTTAGAAGATAAAATTAGAGACCTGGAACTCAAACTACTCAATATCTCTGAGACATAATCTGATAGTTGAGTCAATAAATGCCAAAGAAACACAAGTTGTAAATATTCATAATGATTTGGGCACTCTGATGAAGAAAAGGGAAGAAATTAGAGAAGGTTGTGGCAGCTCAGGGGACTGATAAGTCCAAAAATTGATTCCATGACCAATCTGGTAGATGAAACCCTAAAATCACAAGCATTAATTGATACAACATCAAATGTATAGAAGGAAGAAAAGTTAGTATTTTTAGAAAATGGCCACATACAAATTTTGGAAAGTGTAAGGAATAGATGGAATGGAGAGATAGCTCTGATAAAGACTATCTATAATGATATTTTACCTTCATCCATAAATTGAATTGGAAAATGTATACTTGTAAATATGCGGCAGAATACATAAATTTTTTGAAGTCTTGACACATTTTTGGGCTCCGAATCACACCTTTTGCCGTTGATGTCAAAGGGGGAGAAGAAAATTAGTGAAAAATGGATAAACATCTCAGGGGGAGTAGGAGAATGAAGTGTATATAGTAAGAAGGAATAGTCAAGTATTCTTCACTAAGTGTTTCCATCAATGCCAAAGGGGGAGATTGTTGGCAAGAGACACTACTTTGGTATAGATTTGTATGTTGTCATTGATGGTAACAAGGCTCAAAGATCTCATCAGCATGATACGAAGACAACTCCGGAAGGTCTTATTGGAATTCAGATCCGGTTGGCAAAAATGACTAAGTATGGGCAAGGAACAGAGTAAGGGATAGAAAGTGGATCAATGTGCTTCTGCAAATGAAGACCTGGAAATGCAGCTCAAGTAGAATATTCATAATTTTTTGATGTTATATTCCATCAAGTCCTAACCTCCTCTAGAAGTCACTTAGAAGAAATATCTAAGTCTGGATGAACAAAGGTACAACAGAGATAGTAAACAAGGCATAGCATAACGGTCTGCATTCTTCTGCAAGTGCATATTTTGTTCTGTGGAATTGAAGACATGTCAAGAGATCAATAATGTTTGATTATTATGATTCATGAAGTCCCATTTGGTCCATAGCATGAGTTATGATGTGATAGAGGAACCTATCATATATGTTATTAATAAATAAACTGACAGGTTGGTTAAATCCTTATGTGGAGAAGAAATATGAGTTGGATGATAAAGTTAAGTAGTTGTATGATTAGAGCCGACACATATGAAGACATGTGTATGATGGTTTGGATCCACATTGATGATTTAACACAAGAACAAGATGACAGGATATAACACTTAGTATACACGTTTCACTGTTTGCTTGCCGACCTGATCATGAGAAAGATTTAGTTACGTATATAAATAGAGGATGGATTTTGGTGTTTGTATAAGATTACTGTGTGGTGTGATGTATATGAATGTGAAATATGCGAAGATAGAATAGCCAAAGAAAATAAAGAGAGGTCTTGAGCATATGTAAGAGCACAGCAAAGAAACAGGGGCAAACTGAAATGAAGAGTTCTGAGTCAATATTTATGAGATTAATTAGAACTGTCACCATGCATATGTAGATGCAATCACAGTAGTTCATTCTTGACAGTGAGCCACCCTTCTTCTTTCTTTCTTCTTCTAATTGGCAGTGAGCCTTTTCTTGAGTAGTGAGCTCCAGGCAATGAGCCCTAAGGCAGTGAGCCTTTTTGTATTTCGACATTGTGCTATGATAATATATTAAGAGCTGACACTCTCTATGGTTTTTTCCTCATTGGGTTTTCCATGTAAAAATCATGATGTTCATGTGTTATGTCTTTGTGGTTGTTGTTCATTTTGTTTAATCTGCTTTCACATAACTGAATTTGGTAAATGGATAATAGACAATGATTTTTTTAGTGGCTAATATTCGCCAATTGGCTAAAAGTTGAAATTGGGGATTCAAAATTTGGCTAATAGTTCAAGTTGTAAGGCGACCTAAATCACCACATTTTTACAAAATTTTATTTTAGTCTTGGTTAAATCGCCAGAATATTTATTTTATTAAGCTTTTAAACTCAAAAAATTGCCATGGTATTCAATATCTGATTAGATGATATTCGCCTAAAATTTATAAGTTATAGTAGAAAATGAAATTATTCACCAATAATATTATATAATTATTGGTTACTTTAGGTCCATATCACCAATTTTTAATTAGCACCATTGATTTTATTTATAATCTAATGGATGGGGTTGTATTCTATGGGTTAAAATGTACCCACGGAGCTCCTATACCCATTGATCCCAAAATTGTATTTGGGTTGTTGACCTCAATTTATAATCTAACAATTGGGGTTAAATTTCATGAGCTAAAATGTACCTGCAGAGCTCTAATGCCCTAGGGCCCAAAATTACATTTGCGTCATTTGCATTTGAGATCAATGGCTCAAAATGCAAACAACCCAAATGTAATTTCGGGCCCCATGGGTATTGGAGCTCTGTGGGTACATTTTGGCTTACAGAATAGAATGTAAACTATTAGATTACAAATAAAATCAATGGTGGTGAAAAATAATTTAGGGCTGATTTAAAATATTCAATGTTTGATTTAAAATATTAAGGAATTATAGACATGAGCACTACACCTTAAACTAGTCAAGCACTCCCACCCTTATGCCCTTACTTTTCCATAGCAATTTAACTTTTAAAAAAAGGAAGGATTCACCATGGTAATTAATGCATTTTCCTATTTTGCATCAAGATTTGCTAGGATTTTCTACAAATTTGTAGTGATGTAAAAAAATTTGCCAATAAAATTAATATTTTTTCAAAAAAAAAGAAAGATTCATCAATAGAAATTAATATTTCTTCCCAAAAAATGAAAGATTCTCTAGGATTTTATATCTTTTTTCAGGACGGGTTTCTTAAAGTTATCAGTGACAATAGAGCAAGTGTACAAATGGTTTTGTAGAACATTGATTCAATCCCCCCCCCTCCTCTCAGTGTTCATTGTATTCAACATGACCTTCACAATGGCATATGGGTGTGAGGTAGATTATAAGGATGAAAGCAATTTCTAATACTAAAGTTTGAGATTTGAAAGTGTGAAAGGTTTTTAAAATATTGTTTTGGGAAGACCAATGCCTAATTGTATTGGGTAAATGGAGTTAAATTTGTATGATGGACTGATGGAGTCAGATGTGTAAGAAGGGTGATTCTGCTTCAGCTTAACTCTAACTTGTTGGGCACTTTGAATGTTTACAGCTTGTCAAATGTGCAAATTTGTCTGTCACTGTACTCTTCTTACTAATCCTAGTGCTATTTTCCCAAATTACTATGATATTATGAAAGGACATTTAATTCTTGACTTGAGGGAAACCAATCAAAATATTAAATTTAAAAGGATTTTAATCTTGGGCAGGAACCAATTAAAACAAATTACTTGAAAGGAATTTAATTCACTCAAGACATAAACCAATCAAGAAAATCACACAGCAATAGCAAATGTGTCCTGACAAATTGTGTTAATTTGAATAATAAGGGAAAACCACTTTGGAGACAGCACAATAACATATAAGATTTAATTTCAACACAACAGTTGAACACTAAAAGTGAATCAACCAATTTGAGCAATCTTTCTCCATTGATTCTACTTCAAATAGATTTTACAATAATATCAGAAGTCTTCTCATGTCCTATTCTAATTCTACTACTTCTACTGATTCTTTATTTCCTTCGATTGTGTCCTTCATATATATGCTATGTATTTTCAAGGTTATGAACCTTCGTATCTATATGGTGCAGCTCTTTAATTATCTTCAACATATTAAAATATTTTTATTTTAATCTCTTTGATCTTCGTTCTCCATGAAAATAATTATAATAGTAATCTTCCTTTTTGCTAGCAACTTCACATTTGTTCTTTCACCCAAAATAAACTCTTCTCCAAGGCATTGACACTTATTTAATCACTTTGGTGAAAATGTGTTACTTCTAAGTGAAATAGTTTATAATTTCACTCCACATGAAAAACTTCATTCCCTAAAATAATATTTCACTCGAGCCATGATTATTTTAATAAATTTTCACTTCTTAGGCTTTTCCATTTTTCGGAGGGACCAAATTTTTATTCTTCCTCCCAGTAACTTTCTTGTGCAAATAAATAAAGTATTTCACAATATTTTAATCTTTACTCCTTTGTTGGCACATTTCTCATTTATATTTTACCAAATAATTGTCCAACCTTTAATTCCTTTGTGAAAGTGTTGTATATTCCACATCATAATTACAATGAAGTTTTTATTTAATCCCTTTTTGTCTTTTCATTCATTTCATTCTATCAGATAGACTCTAAAATCACTCCCGTCGATATGTCAAAGTCTGCCCAATATTTTATTTGATATACTTTATATCTTCTAATCTCAGCATGTAAAAAATCTTCCAGACCCACCTCATCGGTAGATCGGGGAGACTCAGAAATGACTTACTTCGATATGGTATGGTCCTGCCAATATTAGGGTTTCTCCAACCCTGTTCCAGTTAGCCCTATTCAGTGGTCCATACATCATTTCAAATCTCTTCTTTCAATGCACATGGAGAGAATGAAGGCAAACGTCACTGAGTCTGGCTCTACACATGCCAATTTCATTTGTTTTGAAATCACCAATGCAAGTCTTGTAATGATTGTAGTCCATGAAACCATATCTATGATAGGCAAGTAGCTTGCCTTCCCTTATTTCGCATACATGTTTATCAAATCACTCACAACTACTCAAAGAAATATATTTTCCAATATGCTACGATAGATGTGCGTACCCTCTTTCAAAGGTCCCACTTTGCCACAGGCTGAGTGGATATTGGAAAATGTTATGGAGTCCGGCTCAGTACCTTCCAATTGCATTTTCTTGAAATCATCAAAGGTCTTTTGAGAAACCCATTTTGTGTATATCCCAAAATCATGGTAGTCCATGAAACCACATTTCTTTGGGGCATTTTCTCAAACAGTTCATGTGCCTTCCATATACTTCTAAATTTAGCATACATGTCCATCAGGGCACTGACAACAATGATACCATATAATAAACCGCTCTATATTATGCTTTGATGGATGTTCATTCCATTGTGCAGCCGAATCTCTACATAATATTATTTCCATTGCTATTGTTGTCTATATAAACTCTGCTTATCTCACTGGCAATTTGTGGAGAAAGCCTATTAGACTGGAACAAAACCCCTGGCCAGTTTGCAGCTACAATTTTGGTGATCCGATCTCTTTGAATTTTATTAAGAGTAATTGTATTCACTACGGTGTCTTGCTACATTTGCCAATATTGCCACCAACAATGTATAGATGCTCAATCTTTGAACTTGAATTTTAGGTAAGGGGTGAGGTCTATCCCCACGTTCATCACTGGTCCATGGGGCAGGTTCAAAACAAGTATCAACAAACCTTAAATCCATGAATTATTCTCTTATGCCAGCATTTTCAATCCTATATATATCATCATATCGGACACCATTGTCTGGTGAACATTTTTTTCCTTGTGAAACTTGACAACACGAACTAGATAGCTTATCTTACAACTAACTCGCAATGCCTCATTAGATTTATCAAATGTTTGATCAAAGGATTGGTCCTTATCATCTTCATAATCCCCAGGTAGTGCCACAGACTGGGAATATACTTGCAAATGTGAGTATATTTGTTGTATATGATGAAACATGAAAGTACTGTGTTCTCAGTATGCTGCAATAACAATGTTTCATGAGATTATGTCTCATTATTTCATGTAGTTAAATGTCATGCTGATAAGTTTCATTTTGCAAAACTTTTGTTGTTGCCTTGTAAGCTACTCTTAATTTTTCCTCAATTATAGAAAGACTGTATACCATAGCCAGGGGACCCCAAACATTGGGACTCCCACTGTCACTCTAACCTTTCTCTTCTACTAATGGCACTACAGGTGTACAAGCAAAGGCAAGAAGGAACACATGACTGTCCATATAAAGGTCCAGAATTATAGGCTTCAATAGAGAGAAATTATTAATCCCAAGTTGGTGAATCCGCAAAGTTGTATCAAAATTGCATGTAGCCACATGCTCACCAGCAAGAGAAGATTTGTGTATCCAAATTTGGCTTACTAGCATACCTTGTGTTGGTATTACAAACAATGTATTATGAGTGATCCCAATATTTGAAGCAACAACATCTTGAGGAAGTTCCAATTCTTCCATATTATTTGACCAAACTATGTACTAGAGATTTGGTACATGAATTTCCCCTAAGTTTGTTCTCTTTTGTAGATCAAAAAGAATTAAACTATCCTCTGCTCTACAAAGCAAGTTGCATATCCCTACAAAGGAAATTGTATTAGCACTGAATGGAATATTACACCTTTTGTCACCTCGTTTTCAAGTTCTTTATAGTAACATGATTATGGCTCTTGTCAAGAACAACAAACCAATGCAAAACTAATCACTATCAATATCTTGTGCTGCATTGAAACCCTTATGACTTCATAACCATGTGAAGCATGTCATGTCCCCTTGTGGGCCCGGCTAAAAATTTTTTAGTTTTGAAACACGTTTTTGTCTAAAATTGTCCTGGGACTACTCCAATATGTTTCTGAAGTGAAAAAATGAAATGGGTAACAGTCATAATCCTATTTCTGGCACAGTAAGCCAAGTAGCCTCAAGAATTGCCTTAAAAATTTGATCAAATCATCTCCTAGAGTCATGAAAATGCATAGGCATGTAGACATTTGAACCAACAATTCACTTCAACAAACCATTTAGCAAGATTCTTCCAAATGTGCAAAATATTCAACGTCAAACTACCTCATTCACCCTTTTCTAAAAACTAGACTTGTCAAAACTCAATTAGGGTTCACCATGTCACTGTTCTGAAAAAATACCAAATCACCTCATGGGAAGCTGCCACTTGAGGAAGTAGTTCATTTAGGCTCAATGAGTATGTGTGCAAAAGTATTTTTCACCAATCATCTTTCTTCATAAAATATTAGGCATCAAAGTTGACCTCTGTGACAACTTTCTGGAAGTGCAGATGTCAAAACTGTGTAAAACCCATTTGCTTTTGGTTTTGAAAAAATATCAAACGATATGCTGGGGTCTTGAAAACTGACATGGGAGCACATTATCATGGGGGGAATTTGGAACACTAATTGGTTTACCATGACAATCTTCAATTTGATAAATACTTGCCTCCCAAATTAACCTCCTGGGCAGATTTCACACTGTGCAGACAACAAATTTTACCAAAACCCTCCAAGTTGACGCTTGAAAACCCAGTCAAATATGATCATAAGAAGCATAAATCAGACATACATGCTAACATATGGTAGATAAACATTCTTGTCAAGTGATTTGGCATGAAACTGAGCAGGCTTCAAAATATGACTCTCCAAAGTAGGTCACTGGGTAGTTTTTTCCAAGTGCATTTCTGGGTGCTGAAATTGATTTTCTCATCATGGGACCTTCAAATTTTACAAAACATTGAAGGTTCCAATACATCCTTCATTCTTTTATCCCACAAGTTTGTTTAGGTCTAGTCCTATTTTGATTTATGTATGTATGTCGACCTTGGAGAAAGTTCCAATGGTTGTAGAATGTAATGCCGACCTTGATATGCATTCCAAGGTTGATGATATGTATAAATTTATGTAATGAATTCATGATTTAGGTGTGATTGTGTGAAGATGTGAAGATAAGTGCGAAGTGTAAAAGCATAGTAGAGCAGAGGAGATATATTGCACTTCAATGGAACTGAACTCACGCATGATGTAGATGCTACTAAATCAATTCACCCTAATAGTGAGCCAACCTCGGTAGTGAGCCAACCCTAGAAGTGAGCCAACCTCGGCAGTGAGCCACCCTTTGGCGGTGAGCCATGTTTGGCAGTGAGCCTTTCAATTGGGCAATGAGCCCTTTTGGCAGTGAGCCTCTTTTGATATTCGGTATTGTTATTACATTATATTGTGAGCTAACACTCACCGTGGTTTTTCCTTGTTTAGGGTTTTCCATGTAAAAAATTTGGTGTTCATGTGTGTATGGTGTTGATGTGTTCATGTTTTGTTTATGCTATTCATGTTTAATGTTCATAACATAATAAGGAATTAAGTTAACTGAATGTGGAAGTGATACTGTGTAAAGAAGTTAAAATTGTTAATACAACTGATTCACCCCCCTCTCAATTATCTTGTTCCGTTCAACAGTTCTATGTAATATTGTCTCTGTTTTGAAGAAGAGAACTTTAGAGTCTTCATCCTCACCATTGGAACTAGCAGTGAAGAGGATTATTGCATCTACTTTCGATGGTTATACTTTCTGGGTACCTAAGGGTGCTCATTCTATGGATATGAAACTTCTAGCTAAGAAGACAATGTTATGGCACTAAAGGCTTGGTCACATTGGTGAAAAGGGTTTGAGGAACCTGAAGAATAAAAACCTTATTGAGGGTATGAATGACTATAAACTTGAGTTCAATTTTTGTGAACATTACATTTATGGAAAACAAAACCGTGTTTAGTTTTATTCCAGTTCTCACAAGTCTTCTAAGGTGTTGGACTTGATTCATTCTGATGTATTTAGTCTTGTTAATGTTCCTTCAATTTCAAAATACATTTACTTTGTTTCATCATTGATGATTATAGTAGAAGGACATGGGTGTATTTCCTTATAAGCAAATCTGAAGTCTTTAGTAGATTTAAAGAATTTAAAGCTCTTGTAAATAATCAGAAGGATAGAAAGATTAAATATTTGAGGAGTGACAATAGTGGTGAGTTTTGTTCAATAGATTTTGACAAGCTTTGTAAAGAACATGGGATTGAGAGGCACAAGACAACTTTGTATGCCCCTTAGCAAAATGGAGTTGCAGAGAGGATGAACATAACATTGATGGAGAGGGCTAGGAGCATGCTAGGTGGAGCTAGCCTTGAACAAACATTTCAAGCTGAAGCTATTTCTACTGCTTGTTACCTAGTTAATGCATCTCCTACATTAGCTCTTGTTGATAAGACACCTATGGAGGTGAGGTTTGGTAAAATGCCTTCATTGAGACACATTCAAGTATTTAGTCGTGAGTCATATGCACATGTACCTAAGGAGAAGAGGTCTAATTTGGAGAACAAGGTTGTGAAGTGTATCTTCATCAGTTATGGTATCAGTGTGAAAGGGTACAAGCTTTGTGATCCATTGGTCGAGAGAGTTCTATATAGCAGAATTGTGATCTTCAGAGAGCTCAATCCTTCTTCTATTTTTCTATAGCCAGAGAAAGTAGAGATAAAAGAGGATGTTGTTCAGCTTCCTTCTACCCCTAAGAAAGTTGAATAGAAAATATCTATTGGACATGATGATGAGGAGAGCTCTAGCAGCTCTAAAAGTTCAAAAGGAGATGAAGAACCTCAACCTCAACTTTTCATGAGGTCCACATGGATAAGGCAGCAACCTAATAGGTTTGGCTATTCATTGCATGATTCCAATTGTATTTTTTCTTTGATTTATAACACTGATGAGCCTAGGATCATAAGGGAGGCTATGGGTAAGAGTGATGCAAACTCCAGGAAAGAGGCCATGGAAGAAGAGATGGCTTCCTTGAAGAAAAAAAATACTTGGGATCTGGTGCCCTTTCTTGATGGATGTAAACCTGTTGCATGCAAATGGGTGTTCAAGAAGAAGTTTGGTTTAGATGATAGTGTTGAGAAATTTAAGGCAAGGTTGGTCATGAAGGGTTATTCCCAGGTTGAGGGAATAGATTATGGTGAGATTTTCTCTCCTATTGCAAAGATGAAATCCATTAGATTTCTTCTATCACTTGCTACAGTAAATGATCTTGAAGTTAAGCAGATGGATGAGAAGACAACATTCCTTCATGGTGATTTGGAGGAGGAAATTTATGTCACAACCTAAGCACTACATTGAGAAAGGTAAGGAGCATTTGGTTTGTAAGTTAAAAAAGTCTTTATATGGTTTCAAATAGTCTACTAGGATGTGGTACCAGAAATTTGATGCCTTCATGTTGAGTTTAGGATTTCTAAGATCAAAATTGGATCATTGTGTTTATTAAAGGTTGACAATGATCTCATTCTCATTATTGAATTGTATGTTTATGATATGTTGTTCATTGGGAATGGTAAAAATTTGATTTCTAATTTGAAGTCTCAGATTTTAGCATAGTTTGAAATGAAAGATTTAGGGGTAGCCAGGTGCATCTTGGGAATGGAAATAAGAAGAGAAGAAGCTAACATAAAACTTTGGTTAGGACAGGGTAAGTATGTGAACTTGGTGTTGGAGAGATTTAGCATGGCAACTTGTAGACCATTGACTATTCCTCTTTTGTTGGGGATAAATTTATTTATTAAGGATTGAATCTCCTACTGAGGTCTAGAGGACATGAGTTGAGTACCTTATGCTAGTATGGTTGGCAACTTGATTTATGCTATGGTCTGTATAAGACCAAACATTGCCTGAGCAATGGGACTCCTTAGTTGATTTATGAATAATCCTTGATGAGTACATTGGGATGCAGTGAAGAGAGTGTTTAGATACTTGTGGGGTACTTCTGAGTATTCTTTATGTTATCATGGTTATCCTACAATGGATTTGCATTCACTTTGTGTTTGAGGTTTTGTAGATTCAGATTGCACAGGTGACATTGACAGTAGGAGATCCACTAGTGCTTATGTGTTCACTATGTTCGGTGGTGCTATTAGTTGGATGAGTAACCGACAACCTATGGTCACTTTGTCCACTACTGAAGTAGAGTACATGATAGAAATTCAAGCTTGTAAAGAAGTCATTTGGCTTAAGAGAATGTGTTCTAATGTTGGGTTTGATGTAGAGAAGATTACCATTTTTTGTGACAGTCAAAGTGCCATATGTTTGGTGAAGAATCCTACTTTCCACATGACGACAAAGCATATTGATGTCTAGTACCACTTTGTTCGTGGCATGGTAGAGGATGGGAAGGTGAATTTGGAGAAATTTTACATTTCGACAAATGTTGTAGATTCCTTGACAAAACTTATGAGCATGGAGAAGTTCAGATGGTGTTCAAAGTCTATGGGCCTCTCAACCCCTAGTAGTTAAATATTGTCATTCTATTGGCTCTTGCAAGGTGTTTGATGAGTGGGATAATGTTGGGAACTAAGGTGTCTCAATCTTTGTAAATTCCTAGCATTTATTGTTCGATTATGTATTTATTTATTTGCCTATGTTGTATATAATTTTTCTCATATGGATTTGTCATTTAGTGTGAGGTGGCATATTGAGATGTCATCCCACTTAGAAGATGACTTGAATGGACAAGTCAACACTTGAGAATGTAGGCATCCCATTTGATGTGGCATAAATATGCCATGTGTCAGCATTTTGTGGCTTATGTAAGAGGTTATGACATATGATGGAATTTATGACATGTAAGAGTCATAAATAGAAATTTCTATGACAAGTGAGACAAGTGTCATGAAGCATCTTTGCATGTGAGAAGGCAATCCTAGGCATCCAAGTTTGACTATGACAAGTTGTATGAGGAATATGCTTTAATTAGTCAGTTATGATAGATTCTCTTACAACTGTAAGTGTTGGCATTTATGAGATATTCTATGATAGTTGTAAGATGTGTAAGAGCATCTATCATAGTCTATTCTTGGATGGAGCACCCTAACTTGGGAAAGTCAAACTTACAAGATATGATAGATGTAAGAGGGTCAAGTGCATGTGGTACAAGTGTCTAAGGCATTAGGAAATAGGCCATGAGGCTAAGTTGGATGCCCACCTATAGAAGATTGGAGTAGTGTATGTGTGGTTCATTTATAGATACTGTTATGCTGCCAGAATTACTTCAAAATTGATATTTGTGAACTCCTGAAAGAACTTGAATTGCAAGTGTGTTGGAATCATCCTTTGGATTTGATAATACATTATGCAGGTTTTGGAGTGTGGGATTTTTCACCCAAAATGGTTTTCCCCATGTATAACTTGTCTTTTGAGCATTGTACTTGTTTTTGATGTATTGTTACCTTTCTGTTAATGTGCATCTCATAATCTATAATTGTAAAAGATAAAAATTTGCATAACTTTCCTCATTAGATTAGTGTAGGAAGTTATTTCCACATACCTTGCTTCCTTTCAATACTTGTGGGTGACGTAAGAATATTGCATGGCACTATGATAGAATATCTATGCAAACCCCTAGGATTTGAGACAAAGAAATGATATGAAAATGGTAGACATAGTAGATATTAATATCTCTATAAAAGGGACACACCATTAAATATTATCAAAGTTATTAATTTATGAATAATAATATTGGAGATTATCACAAGAGATACTAAAACTTGTGTTAAGCAATCATAATATTAGAGAGGAGGATACTAACACACAAAAATGGGTCTAACTTCCTAAAGTTTATTTTCAGGATTAACTTCCGAAAACATTTTTTTGGATAAGTAGAGATTTTATTGCATGCAGGTTGTGAGGCTTTCCCTCTTAAAATTATTGCTATTGTCGAATAATATCAAAATTACTTCAAATTATTTTTGGAATAAATTCAAATTGGATGATGATATGTGAAATCCTTAACAATAGGCACACAAACACTAGTAAGTGATGGTAGTACTAAAAATGAAGATATCAAAATGATGTGAGAATTGGCTTGGCTTGGTTTTCATGTCCCTACTCATGTCACACCATTTTCCTTGAAGACAAGAAAAGATTAAAGGTAAATAACATAGAATATAAAGCAATACACACACAATAACTTCACCGCAGACCCTTCTTTCTCCTCAGATAGAGTGGAATGGAATGCACCCGAGCTCCAATGGCTATGTTCTTGATAAGATATTATGTTGATTTATCACTAAACTAGTAGCATAACATTACTTGAAAGCTCATTGTTGATAATGGCTAGGTTGATGTTTGATTTATAGATTGATGAGTGATAGGATGGATGGCTAGGATTAAGAGGTGCAATAGACGCTTGAGATTTGATGAGACAACATTAGGTTAAGGATGGAGGATTGTTGGGCACATCCTTATGTGAACAATTAAGATTTGGAGATGTAGTATGATATGGATGGCTAGGATGTAAATCTAGTTTGACTTTTGTGCCTCTCATTTATTGATTGTGGCAAACTGTGTCTAGGTTCAGTGGATCTAGACAAGCTCTTATCTAGTCATGTGACTCTCAATAATTAATAAAAAAAAGATTATTTAATTAATTATTGGAGAAGGGTGATGACATGTGGGATGAATTAATTAAATAAATAATATTTATTCAATTAATTTGTCTAAGAGGAAAATAGATTAAATTAAATAAATAAATATGATTTATCTAATTAATTATGTGATGGAGGAAAATGAATTAAATTAATTAAATAAAGGTAATTTATTTAATTAATTTGGTTAATGGGATAATTATAATTAATTAAATAAATATAATTTATTTAATGAACTAGATGATGGATATGAAGAGGTCCTAGGACAAATGTGTCACAAAGTGACATAAGGTGATGTCAAAAGTGATGTTAGAAGGACATGATCAATTTGTCTACATTTTACCCCTCTTTGAAATGATGTTGTGACTAAGAAGTAACATCATTTAAAATAAGATAAGGTATGGAAAGAAAATGGATTCCCTAGACACTTAGGTGAGTGATAAGGAGGAATGATGGAGAGATGGGATGTGGGATGCCCCCTCGAGAAGATAGGTGGGTTAGAAGAACATGGGTATGCTCTTGAAATAGATGAAACATATTGGATAAGGAGATGGAGTAAAGATAAGGGATGGATGACATGGATGATTGATATGTTATGCTACATTAGGTGAGCAACCATATAGTTTGATATAGCACTAGACATTATGCACCAAGGTATAAAGACCAGGGTGACAATGTGTCTCATGCATAAAGGGCTGACTCAAAAAGATAAAGATCACAAACAAACATATGGCATTGGGCATCATGATATGGAATACCACGATGTCATTGTGATAGTATGTTGCAAGGACTGATACAAATGCAAGTAAAATGACAACACACACAAGCAAGCATGCACAAATGATTCGAAAACAAACAAGATTGTTGCCCTTGCCAAGCTAAAAATTGATGATTAATTGATTGATTAGGATAGTGTTGTTGGACTAAGAACAACACCAAGATTGATAGATAGATTTCTATACTTAAGATAGGCTTACATTCTTAAGAAAGAGTTGATTGGGTTTGAGTTGATCAGGTTTGCTGCAAGGATAGGAACAAAACCATTGGATATTTTTGGATGATTGGCTAGATTGCTTGGCTAGATTGGCATGGATTAGGGATGACTTTCAATTGGATTTATTGTTTGGATTTTTTGATAAATTGGGTTCTTGCATTGGATGACATTAGGATAGCCTTTTTGTTGGATACCAATGGCAAGATAAATCATGCCTAAAGGGCAAGGATGAAAGGAGGATTGGATGGATGGACAAAAGGATTAGGAATTGGATGGAATGGATGGGGGATAGATGGTGGATGGATGGAGGGGTTTAGGATATGATCTCCAAGGACTATGCCACATAGCAATAACATGCCCCCTCTAGATATTATACTTAGGACTTTGCATGGTGATGCTTATGATATGGGGGATAGGATTGGTTGGAAAGGATTGGGTATATCAAGAGATGTCCAAATAATTTTTTAACATTTTTCCCTTGTCCTTATTAAGATCAAAAGAGGGAGGGGAGGATAGGTTGGTGCAATGGGATATGTATGTGGATATAATGGATGAACATGACAATTGGATGAAATGGAATGGAGAAAAATGATAGGATGGGATAGATGAGACAACTTTCCCCCAAGTGTAAGGTACATAGATAATTGATCTACACATGACTTAGGAAAAAGTGGGTTTTCATCATGGTACTTTTCCAAGGCACCATGAAATGGTTTTCACCATTGGACAGATGATTTCTCTTTACTATTTTGATTTTTTTAATTTTTTATTTTTGATGGATATTGGGATAGGTGCATATGGATAGGGAAAATGATGTGGACGGGGAGGGGGCTTACTCAAGCATCTATTTCCATAGTGAAGTGATAGTGTCCCTATTATCTCTCAGATTTGCACCCTTTGTTGTTGTTATGAAACTTTAGCAATCTGGAGAAACATGGGAATGATCTCGAAGTGTGGGACCTTGCAACTTGAGATCAAACCTCCGGAGAAGGCTGGCTTCCTCTTTCTAAGCCTATTACTTAGAGTAATGTAACTAAATCTAGTGCTAATGCTTGCTGGGAAAAGGGGTAGAAGGAATGCTGAAATGAAATAAGTGATACACCAGATTTAAATGTTTTTGGCTGCAACTGAATCGACACAGTAATATTCTCACAGCTGGAAAGACTTACACAAACTCATATTGATTCTAACAGAGGTCAAGACAGAATAATGGAGGAATGAAAGGGATCATTTTGTCCATAGTGCACAACCTACACTAAACCAAAGAGCAAACATAGTGCTAAAATAATAAAAGAGAGGCAAAAATACCAGTTTATATTGATTATAGAGGCCAAGTAGCCATTACAAAAACAGCCCAAAAGAACAACCAACAACAATACATTTGTTTTCCATGCATATATAGCATTTTACATTTTTTACCTTAGTCAATTACAAACAATTTATCCATGGGCTCTGTCAGAAAAATATCTATGTCTAAAGAGACGTCCATCTACAATAAGTTATGGAATAAAATATCTGGAACTGGGGTCGATGGAAGATATTTTTAGTCTTCAATGTAAGCTATTGAATCATCAATCTGCACCCATAAATGCCACAAATATCTACATCTGCATATCTCAAATTGGTCACTGAAACATCCAATCAATTAAGCATGCAAATCCAGATTCAAAATTTGAAAGTAAGAATATTCCCCTCAAAATCCCACCAGATGAAAGAGGAGGCAAAAATAAGCACTTTTGCCTTCTGAAGCATGTCAAAATTCACAAGGATGAGGAAGATATTCACGGTCAAAGCTATGGTCAAACTGCACTTGTATATCACCTTCATATGCAAACTACTTTGTATGTATTGGGTTGATGGGGAGAAAATGAGTTGAGCCACCAATACATAATGGTCTCACTGATGCCCCCATATGTACTTTTGATATATGCATGTATGTACAAATGTATATACATATAATCGCCAACATTCAAAACCGATCCTGACCTTAGCATCACACTTTGTATGTATGCTTTGTATGTACAAATGTATGTGTAAAGATACAATTACAACATACAGTCGCGGGCCTTTACTTTTGTATTACCTTTTGCATGTATGCCCCCACCATGTGTCATCACCTGATTGGTCGCTGAGCTGAGCTTTGAGACCCATCACTGAACAATGCATCCTCCTTATCGGTTGTCGAAATGACTAAAAACAAAGTGGCCGATGCACTTTGTCACACCAAAAACCATTGCATGCAACCCTTTGTATATTTGATTGTATATTTCCTTATATCTGTCCTTTGTATGTCTAAACATACAATGCGAATATACAAGCAAAAGATGCATACAAACATGCCTGTCTTTATCGACCAGAATGCATATCTTTTCGGGTCCGGGCCTTGTATCTCTTCCCCTTGCATATCGGCATATACAATGCACTTAACATATTAACTGTAGACCCCACCTTTGAGTTTTCCAATTTACATTTTCTAGTCGGGTTTGCTTTGTACATTGCCTTTGTATCTAACATTTGTATATCGCATATACAATGTGAAATATACAAAGGAAAACTACATACAAACATGCATTTAAACTTGTACCTGCCCTTTGTATATGACCTTGCATATTGCCTTTGTATATTTAAACATACAAATGCGAATATACAAACAAAAAGATGCATACAATCATTTGTGCCATTATCGACCAAAATGCATATTCCTCTCGGGTTCGGGGCTTGCATATTAGGAACGTATATTGCAATGTATATGCAGATTGTATGTTCAAAGATACAATCGCATATACATGCGATTGGTGGGCCCCATCCTTTGCATCTCCTCCTTGTATGCTTCCTTGCATGCGCACTTTGTATATTTCTTCTTTGTGCATTGCCTTCTATATTGCATATACAATGCGACTTGTATACATTCATCTTTGCATCTGTGACTTGTATGCTTCATCGTGTATCTTTCCAATGTACATTTTGTCTTTGCATCTTGGCGATGTACATTTCCTTTGTATATTCTGCCCCTTGTATGCTGGCTTTTGTATCTTGCCAATGTACATTCACCCTTGTATCTTTTCCTTTGTATGTGCGATTGTATATATGAACATACAATGCGAACATACATACCAAGAAACATACAATGTATATGCATATAAAAATGACTAAGTATAAAAATAGGAAATATCTGCAATGGAAGGCACTTGGAGACAAAAGATTTCTGGGTTCTTCTGGGTTTTCTACAAGGATTCTCAAGGTGAGATTTTTGGGATTTTTGGCAAGGCATATCATGAGTATTTGAAGGATTTAAGCTTTCTCTCCTTCTATTTAGTCTTTCTCTAATCAAATTTCTTTGATAGAAGGGGGAAATAGGAATTTTTTTTTTTGGGGGGGGGGGGGAAATATGACAATAGCTTTGGCGACTTCTATGGGATGTTTTCCTGCTAAACATGAGATCAGTGGCCTTATGCATCCATTGGGTATGGAGTCAAAAGAGACTATAACAAGAATAGAGGAGCTAGAACATGGAGCAAGCTACCAAGCCAAAACAAAAACAACAAACAAGCACGTATCTCTTAATGAGAATATGATGGGGAGCCTTAGTCGGTAAGACAACTATCACCGGCCACCTTGCAACCTGTCGCACTGACCGTTATAGTCACTCCGACGTGAGTTCTGACATCCCTGACTATCGGCATGAATAATACTATCAGTGAACACTTATGAACCTTGGCTGATGTGCCGATACACCAACTTAGCATATGCTTGGTGTGACTTGCTACTACTGGTGGACTAATATTTCTTTATCCTGATCCCACCGTTACGACCAGTCACCATTTGTATCTGATGAAAGATACATTCTCAATGTACATTCCCCACATGCATTTGTGATATACATTCTAACCACACTCATTGGCGGGACTTGAGTTATCGGTCAGACTTACCACGGAGTCACTGATTCACCGATTCCTCCTGATGGATCCTCTATCAATGGCTTGATCCTCTATTCAGCTAGACCACTCTCATCGCTCTAAGCAAGGAATGCTTTTCTGGCAACCTTTGTCTCACCGACAACAACTCTAATTCCTCCGATCAAACCCTAGCACATGAAGATGCTAGGCGATCTATTGTGCATCTCATGTTGTCTAGATCCTCTACGCCGCAAAATGATGAAACAAAACAGGAAACAAAAAACACATATTGTACAATGAAGCCATTCCACTGATTTCGACAGAAATCTCACCAGTGGAATGCTTCACATCGACATTTCTCAACAACAAAAATATAGAAGGGAAAACTACAGCTAAACAATTTGTAATTACAGAGAATGGGAAACAAATTGATGACACATAAATGGTTCGATTTATTCTTCACAATGCTCGATTACATTTGCACAATTGCATTCAATTACAATATCATATCTATGCATTTGATTCATTTCTCTAGGTTTATAAACTCACCCTGAGTAGTACCAAACTGACTCCAAGCGGCTGGGAGAGCAACTATCTAACCACTAACAATAGACAACCGTGACCTAAGTCCCTTGGGACTTACAAAATGAACCTAGATACAAACTGAAATTACATGCATTAGTCAAATAGACCTTATTACAACCCAAAACATTATTTTCTAAACAAACATAAACTTAAATGCCTCACGGAGGCCACCTTGTGTTAGGTGCTCCTATACCAGAATACAGCAAACTGCAAGGGCACTTATTGAAAGGAAACCTAAAACTAAAAAAAAAACTACTCTAATCCTAAACTAACTAGTCAGAGGTGACCTTAAACAAAGCCATTAACTGGTTCCTGAAAGTAACTGCCCTTCCTTAACAATTTACAATGTTTCTCATGCATGTGGGCAGTTAAAAAAGGTGAGGGGGAAATGGGCATATGACAAATTGATAAAGCACTCCCAACAAAATGGAGATAAACTCACCTATCCACCTAGATTGATTGTTGATGTTGCTAACTTGTGGTGAATAAATGGGCTGATCCCACTCATTTTGATGCTCAACTTCATGCTTAGAGGTAATTATGACAAGTGGTGACTCATCTTGATGTGTCTCCAGATGGGCTAGATGCCTGATTGGGCATCCCCTTGAAGTGACATGCAAATCATCATGGTTGATCTCATGTCTCTGCTTTGATTTTTTCTCTTCTTACTCTTCATTTGGTATGAAAACTCTAGCTCTTGTATCTCAATTAGAGATATAGTTGTCTCCACCTCATGAACCAGATGTTCATGATTTTCTAACTTAGGCTCAAAAAATGAGCCATGTGCATGCTCAAAAAAGAAGACCTCCCCACCAAGAAGCCGATATCCCTGCCTTTCCTCACATGCCAGCACTCACAATCATGCTCACTACCTCCAAGTTGTTCTAGGTCTGTTGGCAGCTTGCCTTCATCATCATTTTCAATGTAGTTGGGGAGCTCATCAAACAAGGCAGCATCATCCACTTTCTGAGTAAATTTAGCAATAGCCTCCACCATAGCGTACTCATCCCAAAAAAGAGCTTCTTCCAAGTCTTGAAGAGCTAGAAACTCACTGCCATGCTAGGCCTCCACGCATAACAAGTTATCATTATTTTCATTATTCTTTTGTTGCTGCATATCCATGACCAGCTGCTCATATTCTTCATCTTCAACATAATCAGGTAGCTCATGAAGTAGGGCAGCATCATCCACCTCTGAAGTGACCTTAACAACGTTTTTCCCTATGCCTCCATCCTTTGACTGCAACTCCACTGGATTATGTTTAAGTTCCCTCTCTAGTTGAAGGATTTCCCCATGCACTCTTTGCATTTCAACCTTGTTTGCTTGATCAGATGCATGAGAAAAGGCTTCAAAAGAACTTAAGTCTAGAGGACTCAATCCCTTATTTGGGTTAACAGTACTCACAAGTGCAATAGGTTCAAACAATTCTATCTCTGTGAGTGTAGGAACAAACTGCTCCTCATTAGTTTTATCTTCTTCCACCTCCTCTTTTGGCTCATCTTTCCAATTATCTTGGTAGACAACAGGTCCACCCTTGGAGATTGTCATATCATTGGGGAAAGAGGCCTGAAAATCTTCTTGAATTTCTTGGAGGGGAGAGGGTTCTAGACAACTTCATTCCTGGGGAGTGATAATCTAATTTTGCACAGGAATAAGGACTTGTGGACAGATATAGGCTCTGAAACCTGGAAACTTGTGGAGTCTAGGTTGCTCTTCTGTTGGCCGAACATGCACAGAAGAAAGGGGTTGCTTGAATTTTGGGATTGTAAACACATGCTCCTTCAACCTAGCAATTTCAGAATAACTGTCCATGCTAGGTCCATTTGATAAGGGGATTTGAAAGGGTTGTAAATAGGAGATAGGGGGTTGAATTTGTGCCAGAACAGGCTCCTGTGAAGGCCGATGGCCTCTAAAACTTAGGATTTTAAAATTGGGAAGTGGTTTTGGAGGTGCAAATGGATTATCCTGTCTGAAGCTTGGAATCTTAAATTTTGGGGTTTCTTTAGCAGTAGGTTGAGCAAGTGTCATCCTTATATCAAGGTTTTCCTAAAAAAACTCCTCTTATGTCTCTCGCTGCCAATCACGTTTTAGTATTTCTATAAATTCATCACCCTCCTCCTTTAGATTTAGGTACAACTTCTTGAGACCATATAAGCTTATGATGTTGAGGTCATAAAACCGCTGAGGCCGACTGTACCTTGCTTCTCTTTTTTCATTTTCCAAGACTCTGTCAAGCTTTAGGAAACTACTCATGAGCTCATTGAATGCATTAACATTCTCAGGGGTAATAGAAACTGTTGGATTAGGGGGGAAGCATCATGAGGATGCTAATATTCTGCAGCGGTAGGGCTGTATGGCATAAAATCAGAGGCATTTGGGGCCTGGTATTGCTAATATGGGAGCCAATAGCTTGTATTTGGATTAGGGGTAGGGGAAAAGCCATGATTCCCATAAAATTCATACATTTTATAGCATCTAAATGATGGATAATCATAAAAATGTCAGAATTAGAGCAAAATAGGTCTGCAACCAAAGAGAAACTGGATACATACTAGAGAGGGAGTCACCATGGTGTTGTTTGTATTGCTTCCAAAGGCTGGTAATAGTAGAAGAAACACTAAATCTCTTGGTACTTTGATGAGAAGTTCATCAAAACAGTCCCACCGGTTGTGCCAAAAATTGTTATCTCTTAGATTTGCACCCTTTGCTGCTGTTGTGAAACTTAAGCAATCTGGAGAAACATGGAAATGATCTCAAAGTGTGGGACCTTGCGAATTGAGATCAGACCTCCGAAGAAGGCCGGCTTCCTCTTTCTAAGCCTATTACTTAGAGTAATTTAACTAAATCTAGTGCTAATGCTTGTTGGGAAAAGGGGTAGAAGGAATGCTAAAATAAAATAAGTGATACACCAGATTTAAATGTGTTTGGCTGCAACTGAATTGACACAGGAATAATCTCACAACTAGAAAGACTTACACAGACGCATATTGATTCTAACAGAGGTCAAGACAGAATAATGGAGGAATGAAAGGGATCGTTTTGTCCACAGTGCATAGCCTACACTAATCCAAAGAGCAGACACGATGCTAAAATAATAAAAGAGAGGCAAAAATACCAGTTTATATTGATTATAGAGGCCAAGTAGTCATTACAAAAATAGCCCAGAAGAACAACCAACAACAATACATATGTTTTCCATGCATATATAGCATTTTACATTTTTTACCTCAGTCGGTTACAAAAAATTTGCCCATGGACTTTGTCATAAAAATATCTATGTCTGAAGGGGCGTCCATCTGCAAGAAGTTATGGAATAAAAGATCTAGAACTGGGGCAAATGGAAGATATTTTTAGTCTTCAATGTAAGCTATTGAATCATCAATCTGCACCCATCAATGCCACAAATATATGCATCTGCATATCTCAAATTGGTCGTTGAAACATCCAATCGATTGAGCATGCAAATCCAAATTCAAAATTTGAAAGTAAAAATATTCCCCTCAAAAGTCCACCAGATGAAAGAGGAGACAAAAATAAGCACTTTTGCCTTTTGAAGCATGTCGAAATTCACCAGGATGAGGAAGATATTCACGGTCAAAGCTATGGTCAAACTGCACTTGTATATCGCCTTCATATGCAAACTACTTTGTATGTATCAGGCTGACGGGGAGAAAATGAGTTGAGCCACTGATACATAATGGTCTCGCCAATGCCCCCATATGTTCTTTTTATATATGCCTATAGATGCAAATGTATATACATACAATCACCAACATTCAAAACCGATCCTGACCTTAGCATCACACTTGGTATGTATGCTTTGTATGTGCAAATGTATGTGTAAAGATATAATTACAACATACAGTTATGGGCCTTTACTTTTGTATTACCTTTTGCATGTATGCCTCTGCCACGTGTCATCACCTGATTGGTCACCGAGCTGAGCTTTGAGACCCATCGCTGAACAATGCATCCTCCTTACTGGTCGTCGGAATGACTAAAAACAAAGTGGCCGATGCACTTTGTCATGCCGAAAACCATTGCATGCGACCCTTTGTATATTTGATTGTATATTCCCTTGTATCTTCCCTTTGTATGTCTAAACATACAATGTGAATATACAAGCAAAAGATGCATACAAACATGCCTGTCTTTATCGACCAAAATGCATACCTTTTGGGGTCCGGGCCTTGTATCTCTTCCCCTTGCATATCGGCATATACAATGCACTTAACATACATACTGCGGACCCCACCTTCGAGTTTGCCAATTTACATTTTCCAGTTAGGTCTGCTTTATACATTGCCTTTGTATCTAACATTTGTATATTGCATATACAATGTGAAATATACAAAGGAAAATTGCATGCAAACACTTCATACAAACATGCATTTGAACTTGTACCTGCCCTTTGTATATGACCTTGCATATTGCCTTTGTATATTTAAACATACAAATACTAACATACAAACAAAAAGATGCATACAATTGTTTGTGCCATGATCAACCAGAATGCATATTCCTCTCGGGTTTGGGGCTTGCATATCAGGAATGTATATTGCAATGTATATGCAGATTGTATGTTCAAAGATACAATCACATATACATGCGATTGGTGGGCCCCATCCTTTGCATCTCCTCCTTGTATGTTTCCTTGCATGTGCTCTTTGTATATTTCTTCTTTGCGCATTGCATTGTATATCGCATATACAATGTGACTCGTATACATTCATCTTTGCATCCATGACTTGTATGCTTCATCATGTATCTTTCCAATGTACATTTTGTCTTTGCATCTTGGTGATGTACATTTCCTTTGTATATTCTACCCCTTGTATGCTGCCTTTTATATCTCGCCGATGTACATTTACCCTTGTATATTTTCCTTTATATGTGCAATTGTATATATGAACATACAATGCGAACATACATACCAAGAAACATACAATGTATATGCATATAAAAATGACTAAGTATAAAAATGGGAAATATCTACAATGGAAGGCACTTGGAGACAAACGATTTCTAGGTTTTTTGGGTTTTCTGCAAGGATTCTCAAGGTGAGATTTTTGGGATTTTTGGCAAGGCATAGCATGAGTATTTGAAGGATTTAATATTTCTCTCCTTCCATTTAGGCTTTCTCTGATCAGATTTCTTTGATAGAAGGGGGAAACAGGAATATTTTGGGGGGTAGCAAAATATGACAACAGTCCCATTTTGGATAGTTTTCACACATAAACCATGTTGAGTAGCATTGTAGGCATGGATGTTGGTAGATGGAATGGATGGTGGATAGTGGATTATGATGTTGATGCGGGATAGTGGATTATGGATCGATGGGTGATTGGGTTATGATGAGGATTATGGATCGATAGAGGATAGTGGATTATGATGTGGGTTATGGATGGATGGAGGGGATAGTAGATTATGACGTGGATTATGGTTAGTAATAATGCAGAATGGGTGGACTTGTGTGAAAGCATGAATCATACAGGTGTGATGGGGGAGATATGTGGGATAGGGGATGTAAGATGGGGGTACAAGTGCATGAGGGAATGCCAAGTGGTGGAGGGGAACCAAGACCAATGGTTGGACACATAGTAATGTATTTTGAATCTTATATTTGTGAGGAGGAGTGGGGAGTAATGGGGATTTTTTGTTATGGGATTGGGATGGGGGATTTTGGGATTTAGGGACACAAATGGACTTTGGATTTTTGGGATTTTTTGTTGGGGTGCAGGATGAGGGAGGGAGATTTTGGGATTTTGGGATGGAGTGGGATTTGGATACTTCATTTGGACTAATTGCTTTTTACTTGGGGACCCACACCATTTTTGTTTTAGATTTTGCATTTGGAGGTGTGGGCTTGTGTAGCCTTTTAGATTTTGGATTTGGATTTGACTTTGGGTATCAATACCCTATGGCATGATAACTCTTAGTCTCTTGTAGTTTTTTTCTTGATAGGGGGAGGAATCCAAATTTTTATTTTGGAATCCCATGGGCATTTTGATAGCTTCATATTTGGATGATGTGTGCATTTGTTGACCATGATTAGGGATTTTAAGGGATTTAAGGGATTTAAGGGAGCAAGATATGTGGATGGAGGGATTAGTGGACTTGTGGATGAAGGGATGAGGGGATTTGAGGATGGGAATATTGGGAGTTGGGAGGAGTGGAGAAAGAGAGATAGAGGCATATGATTTGGAGCTATGATGATGGGCACCTAGCTTGGGATTGGAAGAAAATAACTTATGAGGTGTGCGGGTGGTACCAACATATGCGGGTTGTTTTCCTTGGGATATACAACCAAAACCATGCAATCATGGATGGATTTTGACATGGATGGGCTCCAATATTCCTTTTTTGTGAAGGCCTAAGCCTTTTCCTTGATATTTCATGTTTTGGAGCATGTGATGTGTGATGGGATGTTTGATGTTTTGGAAACAAGATGCGAATCCATTATTAGATGGGGAAGGATGGGTGGTGGATAGAATTTGTTCCTCTCCTATGAGATAACCACCATAGATGAAGGTGTTGGGTCCAAGGGGATAGGATGATGGATTTGGGATAGGGTTGATAGGAGATGGTGTAGGATCAATCTGATATAGTAAAGGGGTGATAGGAAATGGTAAAGGATCAATGAGAGATGGATTTGGGATGGGATCAATAGAAGATGGTGTGGGATTGGGAAAGGTATGAGTTTGGATGATTTGATCTTGATTAACACTATGCTCATTAAGATGAGGTGTGATATGATCCAAATTATTCAGTTTATTATCTATGCATTCTTGGGGACCAAGTGTCTCATCATGGGAAGTGGATTTTTTGGATGATGGATAGGAAGTTAGCAAGATGATGGATAGGATTAGGTGAACTATGGATAGAAGACATTTGTATTTCTTGCTCATGGATAGGATCTTGATCATAGATAATATCTTGATTATAGAGAGGATTAATGTGGATAATGTGATATTGAGCTTGGATAGGATGAATTGGGAGGCTCTGATCTTGATTTGGTTGGGGACATGGTTGGTCATGCTTTGGATTTAATTCTTGATATAGATCTTGTGTTTGGATAAGAGGGGAAGTTTCTTGGGTGGGCTTAATAAGCTTTGGATGTTCAACAACATGGCCACATGATGGATCTTTACTTGCATTCATGGTAGGAGATTCTCCAATAGGCGTGATAGGTGTTGGAGTACATGATGGTGATGGAGGGATATGCATGATACTTGAAGGCTCTTTGGTAGGTTCAAGGATAGGTGTTGGATTACATGGTGGTGTTTAGTTTCTTGCCAATTTAGTCCTTGGATCACATCCTTCATAGATTTATGGGTTGATGGATTAGGGTTTTCATGGGTGGATGGTGAAGGGTTTTGTCTCTTGAGTTGGGAAATGTCAAAATTGGATGGTAACTTGATACCTCTTTTAGCTAGGAATAAAAAGTAATGATCTAAGTTTTCTTTGAGGTAACGGCTAACCAACTCCATTTTTTCAAGATCTTTAGCAAATGCTTGCAATGTTGGTGAATATTGAGGGTTATATTTAGGGGATGGACTAAGATTGGGATGAGATGGATGGTTTGACGGTTTCGGATTTAGGTGGGTTAAGGAATGGCTTAATGGATTAGGGCTTAGAATATTTGATGGGGAAGCTAATGAATGATGGGCTATAGGGATTGATGGATTGGTAGGTATGTGGACCAATAGATGAAGATTAATAGGGTTGGATATGTATTGTGGTGGAGGTATTGGTGGTGTATATGAATAGGTGGAGGTTGGATAACTTTGAGGTATTGATAGGTTGGATTGATATGATGACATGGTCACATAAGGGGATGAAGGTTGGTATGAGGTTGATGGGGATGACATATGGGATGGTGATGTTGATGTGATAGATTCATGAGAATATCCAATGATGAGATGTGCAAAGGGACTATGATTGATGACATTTCTACATTTTTCCTTTGTTAGAGGATCTAATCCCTCATACATAAATTTAATTTCTTGTATTTTTGCATAAGGATCCATGTTGTTGGGGGAGGGTATGAGATGATGTAGGATGATGGATGAACATGATGTAGGTTGGGGATCAAATGTCAAGACCTTAAAATGATTTTATTTGATTAGATAGGGATGATTCTCTATACTTAAGATAGAGTTGATTGGATTTGATTTCTACTTAAGATAGGGAAAGTTCTTAAGCAAGAATTGATGGGATTTGAATACAATAATTAAGATAGAATAGCATTCTTAAGCAAGTTTGGATTAAGGATAATGGGATCAAATTAAGGTCTTGATTTTTTATTTAAAGGTTGGATTTGAAATAGATGAAATTGTAGATTAGGACTAGCACCTTTGGGTGAAGGATTTTGATGATGATTTGGATGGAATAATGATTAGGTTTTGGATGAAAGTAGATGGGTATGAGGGAGGCTAAATCCTTAACCAAAATTTGATTTTGAAAGCATGATTTTTGATTAAGGGTGAGAGATTGGATTTTTTATAGAAATGGATAGATGAATAATGGATGATTGATTATGGATGAGGGATAGTTGGATTTGGTTGAAATGGGATTAGGTGGATAGAGTTATTGGATTAATATTAGGGATTTTTTTAGTGGCGAATAGTTCATAGCCATAGATTGGGAATTGGTGAATACATTCCCACCGGCAGGGGCAAATTCACTAGGTTTTTTAGATTTTGGTCCAATGCATTTCAATTCGCCACCCTATTATTTTTTGAGTCATTTATAGTTAGTATTTTCACCATGGTATTCTATGCGGTTCTAATGGTGATTCACCTAAAATTTTAGAGGCATGTTTTAATTCACCTACATATTCGCCAATATCATTAAACAGTTGACACACATGAGGACCAATTTTGCTAGTATAATTAAATGGTTCACATGTATGAGGACCAATTTTGCCAATACCATTATAACTCCATGCTAATCTAAGGGCCTTATTTGCCTAGAAAATTACAACATACGTGTTTGATGGAGGTCCATTTCACCTAACATTTACAAGTGTCCTATTAATAGTACGCATGATTCACCAAATTATTACACTACCATTTGAAAATCCCATGGTATTCGCCAAATATGCATTGATATAAATGGATTTGAAACTTTAATTAGTCCTTTAGACATTTTTTTCATCTATGAGTTCTCAAATCCTTGATTCATTTTAGATCATAGAGAAGTTACAACTAAAGGTATTGGCGAGTCACAAAAAAGGTAAGTGATCATTTCTTTACTGTGTAATAATATGAGATTCATGTTGATTATTTATGTCTTTGTTTGGTTTCATTGTAATTTCTTACAGATGATATTGATTGAGTACTAGTTAGGAGTCTAGGACTAGGGAGATATCTTAATCTAGGACCCAGGGTGTCAGGATCCATATTCTATCATCTATGATTCTGGTGCAGGAGCACCTACCTGACAGCTGGCCTTCATGAGGCAGTTAGTAGTTTAGGTCTTGTTTGTGTTTCCAAGAAGGTCTGTTAGACCAATTGCATGTAATAAGGTCAAGCTGATCATGATAAGATCATGCTGACCAGGCTTTTGCTATTTTTAGCTAGTTAGTTATAACAGCTATCATGATGTATGTTCGGTGGGATCTCCCAGCCGCCTGGAGAGTTCCCAGCCGCTTGGAGTCGGGTCAGTAGTACTCGAAAGCAAGTCTATTTAAGCATGAGATCGGTTGATTGTAGAGATCATCGATCGGCAGTCTAGTGTTGCATCAAGCAGAGGAATTGAGTGTCCTGTGTGGGGAACATCATATTTGTATTGCATCTTTGAATCAATAAAGATCCTGTTTCATTTTCTGTTTGGTCTCCTTTGTGCAATTGATCTGCTGGTTTGAGTGGTTTCATGGATTCACTGATCCATTCCACCGGTTGACTCATCTGATCGGTGGAATGGTAATGTACAGTAGGGTAGGCTGTAGATTGTTTTCCGTTTGCATGCAGGTGTGCAGGATCGCGGTCGACAGATGTTGAGAAGCCTAGCATCTTCATGTGCTAGGTCGAGCTGAGTGAGTTGGAAGATCACCCTGAGTTGGATCGGGTCATCCCTGGAGGATCGGCGAAGGGAAAGTTCACTAAGTGAAGAAGTTCGCCAAAACGGCATCATCAGGATATTTTTGCAAATATCCTGCAGACAGCTCGGACATCGTCATCCGGATAAATGGAGGAGATCGGCATGATGATGTCGATTGCATGAAGTGCAAGTTCGTCGGGTGGTCATCATCATCTGGAGGAGCCGAGGAGGACTGCATCGGTATCAGGTAGAAGATCGGGTCATGAAACTGTTGGAGTTTTCATGTTGCGTGTGCATCAGGATGTTCTAAGTCGGACATAGACTAAGTGCATGTATCGGCATCAGGATCATCATATTGGGAGTGCCAAACATCCGCATATCGCGAGTAGATGCGGGAGAGAAAGTTCGTGGTTTTCGACTAAGTGTTGAGAAGGTCATCAGGATATTGGGTGACGTCATTGTCATCAGGATATGACGTCATCGTCATCAGGATATTAAGATATCCCCTTAGGCGAGTTTATCCAGCTGTCGTTAAGTGCTAAGGTATCGGCGGAAGTCTGTGGCAGAAAGTGTGAAGCATCATCAGGAGGTTTCAAGGAGAACCGGATAAATTATATCATGATGCTGTTGCTCGTGTCGTCGGGTAGCGGAGCATCGAAGGTAAGCTGCTGAAGTGGACGTCATCAGGATACTTGAACAACCGGATATTTGGGATATCCTGCTGACGAAGGAGTTGTCGCATGTTATGATGATGATGGAGTCCGGCGCCCGATGAACAGTGCAACCGGAGGATGTGTGCGCCCGCTGAACATCATGATGATGATGTTAGAAGGAAAGCGGAGGTGAACAGTAGTCGGCAGGCGGATGTTTGCGATCGTCCGAAATATGATGATGCTGACTGTGTAACGTGAAATATGATGATGCTGTTGGTAGTTCTAGGGAATATGATGATGATGGCGAAGATGATGATGATGAGGTTGGTCTGCAGACATTCATGCTACATGCGAAGGTTATAGTGTGGATGCCTCTGCATCATAGTGGTATCAGAGCTCAGCAAAAGGTCTGGGCTGTTGTGTGTTGATTCTGTCACCGAAAGGGCAGAGGTAGAGGTAGAGTTGATTGTGTTGTGTGTTGATTGAGAGGTTGACAAAATGCCTCCTAAAGGTAGTGGTACTGCAAGGGAATTATAGGAAATGAAGGAGAAACATGCTAGAGAGATGAGGAAGATGAAGGAGCTTGCTGAAGCACTTCAAGCCAGGCTGACAGCCCTGGAAAAGAACAAAAAGAGGGAAGTGGAAGACAGTGAGTCTGAAGAAGATGCAGATACTGTTGAAGAGTATGAAGAGGTAGCTGAAGATCTGGATGCTGAAGACCAGAGATTGGCAAAACTGTTAAAGGCAGTGCAGAGTGAAAAACCTAAGGTAAAGGTTGATGTTTCCAAGTATACTGGAAGCTTGAATGAAGATGAGTTGTTGGACTGGATTGCTGCACTGGATAATCACTTTGAATGTGAAGATGTTGCTGAGGATCAGAAAGTCAAGATTGCAAAGACCAAGTTAGGAGGTCATGCTTTGGTATGGTGGGATTATGTACAATCGGAGAGAAGGAAGCAGGGGAAGTCTAAGATCACTTCTTGGGATAAGATGGTAGCAAGGATAAAGGGTAAATTCTTGCCAAGGGATTATGAAATCCAGATGTTTAAGAAGCTGCAATTTTTAAAGCAGAAAGACAGGGATGTGAAAGCATATACTGAGGAATTTTATCTGTTGAGTATGAGATCTGGTCATCATGAGAATGAGGTAGAAAAGGTGGCTAGGTACTTGGCTGGTTTGAGGTTTAACATACAGGATGAGTTAGTGTTAGCTAACCCTAAGAATGTGGAGGATTGTTATCAAATGGCAATCAAGATTGAAGAAAAGATGAATAGAGGACATGAGAAGTCCATGAGAGGAAGAGGAAACAATAGGGGAAGAGGAACAGCCCCTGCACAAAAGCAAACCAATGAGGGTCAAGAAGACACTGGTAAAGGACAGGGACAGTCTGATTTCAGAGGTGGATGGAAAGGCAATAGAGGAAGATTTGGAGGTGGTAGAGGTTCTACTACATTTTCAGGAAAGTGTTACACCTGTGGAGAGTTTGGTCATCCATCTTTCAAATGTCCAGAAAACAAAGGTTCATCATCCAGAAATGATAGAACAAGTGATAAGAGAGTACAATTGGTACAAGAAGAGAAGGAAGAAGAAAGTGCACAGAGTTCAAACAAAGGTCCTGAGAATTTTGGATATCCAGAGAGTGGAGAATCACTGCTGTTAAGGAAAACAAGTTTGCAGGCATCAAAGGATATGATGCAAAGAAGAGCTCTTTTCAAGACCACATGCAAGAGCAAAGGTAAGGTATGTAAAGTTGTCATTGATACTGGTTCAACAGACAACATGGTATCTAAGGAAATGGTGGATAAACTGAAGTTGGAAAGAATTCCACATCCACACCCTTACAAGGCATCTTGGGTGAGTGATAGGCAATCACTTTTTGTCTCTGAACAGGCATATGTGGATTTCCAGATTGGACCATATCAGGATAGAGTCTTGTGTGATATATTGCCTATGGAATGTTGTCACCTACTGTTAGGTAGACCATGGCAATTTGACAGAAGGGTACTGTATGATGGGTATGCTAATACCTACACCATCCAGAAAGATGGGAAGATCATTAAGTTGATGCCATTGCAGGCAAAAGCTGCAGTACAGAAGGCAGCTCAACTCATTTTAATGGGAAAGAAGGAGTTTGTGCAGATGCCTAGAGGAGCAGGCATGAAGGCAGTTCAGGATACTGCAGGGAAAGGAGTTGTTACAGACACCAAGATGAAGAAAGTTTCAGTTGTGACTGACAGAGGTCAGCAGCAGGTTCAGAAACAGGGGTGTAAACAGCAACCAGTTGAAAAGAATGACAAGGATGTTGTCATGATTGGGACTATTGCTTGTCCTCTAAAGGTTGACAGGAAAATAGAGTTGAACATTTCAGCAGTTCAAGAGGTAGTTCAGACAGAGGATTTGGTCAGGCAACCTGACGAACACAAGGTATGTGAGAGAAAGGCCTACATCAACAGGCATGAGGATTTACTTGCCAGAAAGCAAGTTACAGTTCAGATGACTTGGAGCAGCCAAGAGACAGCAGCAGATAAAGCTGGAGCAGGTCAGCAGATTGACAAAGCAAGGTGTACAGGTGGAAGACTTCCACATACTAAACTCATGGGACATGAGTTCTTTTCTGTTGGGGAGTATGGTGCAGGAGCACCTACCTGACAGCTGGCCTTCATGAGGCAGTTAGTAGTTTAGGTCTTGTTTGTGTTTCCAAGAAGGTCTGTTAGACCAATTGCATGTAATAAGGTCAAGCTGATCATGATAAGATCATGCTGACCAGGCTTTTGCTATTTTTAGCTAGTTAGTTATAACAGCTATCATGATGTATGTTCGGTGGGATCTCCCAGCCGCCTGGAGAGTTCCCAGCCGCTTGGAGTCGGGTCAGTAGTACTCGAAAGCAAGTCTATTTAAGCATGAGATCGGTTGATTGTAGAGATCATCGATCGGCAGTCTAGTGTTGCATCAAGCAGAGGAATTGAGTGTCCTGTGTGGGGAACATCATATTTGTATTGCATCTTTGAATCAATAAAGATCCTGTTTCATTTTCTGTTTGGTCTCCTTTGTGCAATTGATCTGCTGGTTTGAGTGGTTTCATGGATTCACTGATCCATTCCACCGGTTGACTCATCTGATCGGTGGAATGGTAATGTACAGTAGGGTAGGCTGTAGATTGTTTTCCGTTTGCATGCAGGTGTGCAGGATCGCGGTCGACAGATGTTGAGAAGCCTAGCATCTTCATGTGCTAGGTCGAGCTGAGTGAGTTGGAAGATCACCCTGAGTTGGATCGGGTCATCCCTGGAGGATCGGCGAAGGGAAAGTTCACTAAGTGAAGAAGTTCGCCAAAACGGCATCATCAGGATATTTTTGCAAATATCCTGCAGACAGCTCGGACATCGTCATCCGGATAAATGGAGGAGATCGGCATGATGATGTCGATTGCATGAAGTGCAAGTTCGTCAGGTGGTCATCATCATCTGGAGGAGCCGAGGAGGACTGCATCGGTATCAGGTAGAAGATCGGGTCATGAAACTGTTGGAGTTTTCATGTTGCGTGTGCATCAGGATGTTCTAAGTCGGACATAGACTAAGTGCATGTATCGGCATCAGGATCATCATATTGGGAGTGCCAAACATCTGCATATCGCGAGTAGATGCGGGAGAGAAAGTTCGTGGTTTTCGACTAAGTGTTGAGAAGGTCATCAGGATATTGGGTGACATCATTGTCATCAGGATATGACGTCATCGTCATCAGGATATTAAGATATCCCCTTAGGCGAGTTTATCCAGCCGTCGTTAAGTGCTAAGGTATCGGCGGAAGTCTGTGGCAGAAAGTGTGAAGCATCATCAGGAGGTTTCAAGGAGAACCAGATAAATTATATCATGATGTTGTTGCTCGTGTCGTCGGGTAGCGGAGCATCGAAGGTAAGCTGCTGAAGTGGACGTCATCAGGATACTTGAACAACCGGATATTTGGGATATCCTGCTGACGAAGGAGTTGTCGCATGTTATGATGATGATGGAGTCCGGCGCCCGATGAACAGTGCAACCGGAGGATGTGTGCACCCGCTGAACATCATGATGATGATGTTAGAAGGAAAGCGGAGGTGAACAGTAGTCGGCAGGCGGATGTTTGCGATCGTCCGAAATATGATGATGCTGACTGTGTAACGTGAAATATGATGATGCTGTTGGTAGTTCTAGGGAATATGATGATGATGGCGAAGATGATGATGATGAGGTTGGTCTGCAGACATTCATGCTACATGCGAAGGTTATAGTGTGGATGCCTCTGCATCAGATTCCTTCTTGAACAAAATGATATTTTTTCTATAGCTTTTAATTTGTGAGAGATGTCGAGAAAGAAGAAGTTGTCTGAGGGTAGTGAAGGGAGGTCAAGGTCATTAAAATAGAGAAACATAAAGTCACACTTTGGCAATATTGGCGGTCCATTTGATGGAGCTACAACATCAGAACCTATACCATCTATTGACTTGGATGACAATGCCACAAATGATATTCCAGGAATACCTAAGGTAGCAAGAATGATGACAATGACATAGATGATGTTCCAGGGGCAGAGAATACCCAATGTACTAGGAATGATGAGAATGCCACAGATGATGTTCAAGGGAATACCTAAGGTAGAGAGAATGATGACAATGCCACAGATGATATTGATGTTCCAGGGAATATCCAAGATAGCATGAATGATAATATGAATAAATCAAACTCTACAAATGATAATGAAGTTATAGAAATCAATGAAGATGAAGATCTTGCAAGTGCAGGCAAGGGGAAAACAAAAGACAAATAAAAAAGGGGCGTGAGTGGGAAATGTCAAGACATTTTCAGATTGATTGGGTGTCAAAATTCCCATTCATTAAACTGGTGGAGAATGCAAACAAAGATGAACCTCCCATGGAATGCAAGTGTAAGATTTGCAGTTGGAAATATGGTAGGGACAAGAGGTTGCAGCTAAAACTTGACACCATAGAAAAACATATTGGCAAAGTTTATGAAAAACAAATCATAGATGGATAGGAAAAATCAATATTAAGATGGAAATTGAAGGACGAATGTCTTCATGTAAAGAATTCCCTCGAATATGATGCACATATGCAAAGAAAGGTGAAGATCCATGTAGGTGGAGGTTCAATTGAAGCTCAATTTGGAAAGATGATGAGACAAGCACAAATGGCAAAAACTACTCATTTGGGTGTTGTTTTTCATATTTTGACCAGAGGGCATCCTATGATAGACTACCCAGAATATAATAGTTTATTATATTTTATGGGTGTTCCTAATTTTCCTAACACACATTGGTCAATAAACAGTGGATGGGAATGGGCAAGTTGTCTTGCTGATGTGGAAAAATATGATTTACAGGAAAAAATAAAAGAGAACTTTTATTGCATTATCTCTAGATGAAGTTACAACAATAGATAATACTTCTTGGGTATGTATGCATGTGTATAGTGTGGCAAATCATGTCCACCAACCTCATCTGCTCTTTTTTTATAAAATGAAGGAGAATTAAACATCACAAAATCTATTTGAGATAGTTAAAAAATCTTTGAGTGAAATTGGAGGTATGGATGACTACACAATTACCAGAAAGTTGGTGTGTGTAGGGGTAGATGGAGCTTCAATAATGCAAGGTCATAGGAATGGTTTGTGTGTAAAGCTACAAACTTCTATTTCACCATACATGATTGGCATCCACTACATTGCCCACAAAATGAATTTAGCATTTAAAATGGTGAGCAAGTTTCCTACAGTATCAAAAGTTGAAGATCTAGTCCGTGAGCTCTACTCATAATTCTGCTGAAATCCCAAATGGTTTTTGGAATTTCAACATTTTGTTGAGGGGGTAACTACAGGAAACAAGCTTCTTAAGGATGTTGATACCAGATGGATCTCCTTGCATGAACCAATGAAAAGAGTTTTTGCAAAATATCAATCCTTGATTGGTGTAATGTACAACCATCGCTTCTCAGTTGATAGGGCTCCTGACCTCTTACATAGGTTAAGTGACATAGAGACACTAATCATTTTAGCTGGTATTCTTCCCATGCTGAAGGAAATGAATGTGCTTATAAAAAAAGACCAAGAAAGAACTATGTATATTTATGAATATACTAAACCGCATCGAATGATATGCATGACCCTCGATAATCTATATCTATCAGATAGGTCCTTCATAAGTCCAAAATTTAGTAGCTGGCACTTGATAACAAATGTGACCAATCCTGCTAATTTTTTACAGTTTAATAATAGCAGGGAGTTATGTGTCTCTGTAAAGGGATTTGAGATACCAATGCACTATTTTAACAAGGTCAAGCATACTATCAGAGAAGAACCTATTTCAAGGGAAACTTTTGACAAGATTGTTATTTTTGTAAGTACTACTTTAAAGAATATTGTGAAATCTCTTTCCTCAGAGATTAGAGATCAATTCCCTTGTGATGAACTGCTTGAAGCCATGTCTATAGTGTATCCTCAATATTGGGTCAACTGTGAGCCAATTGATTATAAAAATAAGATAAAGACCTTAACAGATCATTTTTGCAGAAGCACAAAACTCGATGGATAACAAATAGAAGGAATTTTAAATCAAACTAAGATTACAAAGCAATCAAGTCGATTTGTAACTTCAATGATTGAACAGTTTAAACTCATGGAGGCTCCCCACCAAGAGGGATCAATAACAAAGCTTTGGGCAACCTTAAGTCAAAGTGAAATATTCCATGATGCATTATCATAATTTATCAAACTTGCTAATTTATTTTGAACCATGATATTGGGGTCGGTGGAGGATGAGAGAGTTTTCAGTGCATTGGGGTTCTTGAAATCAAAGTTAAGAAATAAACTTGACAATAATTTGGAAAACTGCTTGAGAATGTATACGACTAGACATGATATCCTAAGTTTTCCTTTTGATAGGGCACTCACAATCTGGAGCTCCTTATGTGAAAGAATAGGGTTTTGCAACACTTCAAACAATAATAGCACAAATGACAGTGACACAATGAATACCAGAACCACATGTAGTGGTAGTGGTGTTGATGAGACACTCTTAAGTGGAGATATGGAGATAGAAGAAAATGAAGAACATGATTAGGATGACACTGGATATCATGGTCAAAGGGAGGAGAATGAGGATGATGAGATGATTTGGAAATTTGAAGGGAATTAGCAATTATTAGGTATCTATACTATATTTCATGTTCCAAACTCCAAAATGTTGTTGATGACATTTTATTTGTCTATCAGTGATGTACATTCTTCATTTTTTATATAAAAAATTAATATTTTCATATTATTATTATGTTATACTGATAAGTTTTACAAGCATTCAACTAAATGCAAAGAAATTTTTCTTCTCTATAACCACAGTAGTGTTTCATTTGTTTTCCTTTATTGCATTGCATAGTAATCAACAAAAGTAGCATATTAATATACATCATTAGCAAATTTTTAATTTGTATATAGAAACCAGAGTTTTCTTGAAGTAGGCAATTAAATAGTATAGATGATTTGAACAATGAACACATAAATGGACTCCAGTGTTATATAGATTTTCAAATGACGGTCTGAAGGAATACATTGAAGTATTACATTTACAATGTACAATAACTTGCTCAAAACCAACTTTGCATAATGCTCTGTTGGAAACACATATTACTAATCATTTTATCAGCTTTTGTAGAGTGCTCCACTCTTCATCTGATGGAAGTGTAGCTTTTCTTAACCCAATTTGAGTGATTTGTAAGTGTGATAAAAGTTTATAATTCATATATTTACTTGACATCAATGTTTCACTAAAAATTCCATTCAAGGTTATCAGTGGTGAGATAGAATCCAAAAAGTTTGCCTCATCAAGATTTTGACGAAATTAGTCCTTATCCCACTTCATTTTATCCTCCATATTCTTTTTGAAAGTAGCCTTTCCAATGTATAGGCATGATGGTTCAAAAGCCCCTGACAAACCAAGCTTTCTGAAGTATTCTTCCTTTGTTTACATCATCTTTGTCAATGCTGCAACTTGTTCCAAAAGATGTCATGCTTCTTCTAGCTTCTCATATTTTTTAATGATAGATGAGACCTTTATTATGGCATCAATATGGTTATGAATTCCTTTCGATTCCAATTCTTCGCCATTAGCATTGTAGATTGATTACAAAATGTTGTTTGCATCTAACAGTTTTGAAGTTGCCATGTATCCATTTTCAGCAATGTATTTTTGGAGTGTATGACTACATAGTAGTAGATCATCAGTGAATTCAAACATTTTAGACATATCATCAATCCTCTTCATAATTTTCTCCCACATGTTATGTTTTACATAAACCATTGTGTTTCTATAAAATTCAGATATTTTCTTTTTGGAGGATTTTATTTCATTTTCTACATTCTTTAGTTTTATCTGCAAATTTTCAAATTATTTTCTCTCTCCACATTTTCTTCCCACAAATGTCCTACTTTTTCTACTGCCTGTAGTTTGTCTTTGGCTTGATTCAAGGATTGTTCTAATTTTTCTGAATTGGCTTTTTCAATATCATAATTTTTTTACTTTCACTTAACATTTTCTACAGTTTATTCACTTCCACCTCTGTCTATTTATTCACTTCACTTGTAGATGTAGAGTCAGAGTTTTTATCCTTTTCTCTAATTCTTTGGTCTTGTTCTCTGCTGTCTTCCTCTTGGTTTTTTCATTTGCTATGTCTCCTTGTAACCTTTCTATATGAGTTTGCAACCTGTTACGTAAATCACAAAGTCAAATGAAAATGAGAAATTTGAATGGAATTAACATCACTGAATATATTTTTCTTCTGTTGTAACTCAATTACTGGAACTTGTGACATGTCTATATTACAACTCTGATTTTTAGACAATATATTCAACAAAGTTACTAGGAAATTAAAAAACAACCATACCTTTTTTGTTCTCTCTCTTACTTTAGCAATGATGTGTACACCACTTCATTGTTCTTTTTTGATACATTAATTTTGTTAGAATTTTTCATTCCAGAAAAATCCACTTGGATGGTGCTCACCTCATAGTCAGAGCATTGCATCTGGTCCTCTAGTTTATTTTGAACTTTGGGCACAATAATCATGTAATCCATTTTTTTCTATTTTCAGGTCAAATGTAATCAATACCCTGGTTGTTGCAGGCTCTGAAGTTGCAGTAGTCTCTATATCTAGCACTTTTTTCTTGTGTGTTTTAGATATTTTGGCTTTCTTTTCAAACTCAGCTTTGTAATCAAAATCTATGACACTTGACATAACTTTGAATGGTGAAGGAATAGTTGTAGTGTTAGCAGCATCTTTAATGAATTGATGTTGAGGACTAGCCATTCATGTCCCAGTCACACTAATGATAGGAGGGGGGTGCCTTCTAGAAATAATTGCTTTGATGTGGATGTGGAATCAAAACCTATCATAATCTTTTGCTTCTTTGTATTCAAAAGGCCTTGTTCTCTAAGTTTGTCTCTAGTATCATCTAATTTTATTGATGGCCTCTTGTGATTTTGTTGTTGTGGCTCTTACTAACCAGTACTACTACTATTACCTATACCATTGCCAGATTTGCCACCAGTAGCACTAGAATGTCCACCATCTCTTGTAGGAAAAGAATGAGAAACATGTAGATCAAAAGACCCTTGTGGTATTGTTACTAATTCGATTTCACTCTGAGGATTTAAAGATGGAATAAATCTAATGCCTTGATCTGTATGTGTATGCCTTTTGTCTTGTTTATCACCTCTAATGTTGAGTCAAAGATCATTAGGTTTTCTAGGGTATACATCTGGTACAACCCAAATGCCTTATCTTGTGGGATCCAAACCACCACCTTCATAACCCAATTTTTGGGCTATTGATGCGCCTGTAGTATATGTTTCTCTTGTGGTCTCACTCATACAAGGTTTAAATGCAAAGGCACTAAGATCTATGGGTTTTTCTTCATCCTCATCATCACTTTCAGCATTAGATGCTTCATCAATAGTGGGATGCTCTATATCCCACAATTTGTTGAACTCTTCATCTTCTGAGTTTTCTTCAAATTCTGTAGTAGCTTTTGGATCACCGAGATCCTTCCTCATAGACCAAAAGGCACTAAATTTTGATTGTGACTAGCCTTCATTTATACAAGCCTCTTTTAGAGTCTATGGAATTTTTGTAGACGTAGATTTTAAAGCACCTTTTCTATAGAAATTGTCATATCTCTTGTTTGCCAATGCCACATCTGCATCTCTTTGTGTTTGTGGAATTGGATGCGATCCCATTATTTCTAATGACAATATTTCAAATGAAATATGTCTTTGAGCAGCAGTTTCTTCCATGACTTTTCTGACCTCATCCCAAGAATTCTTGTTTCTCAACATTTCTAGCAGAGGTTTACTTTCATGTTGAATTCTACTTGGAGCATTCTCATTGGCCACAAGCCTTGTTTTAATCACATCACATGGGTCATACTGCTAGTGAGAGTCAGTATCAAATTTAAAAAGTTGTAAAATTTCATGTGCCACAGTGAATACTTTTCTCTCAAATGTGAACCCTCCACATGAAAAAGGTAAGGAAGGAAATATGCTCTTCTTTTGTTGACTAACAAATTGCAATAGATCTATACTCTCCATCTGCCATATGTATTCCAATGCAAAAATCCTCTCTGTCACATGTATTGGAAGTTTGTGGGGCTTTACTCCCGATCCATAAAATCTTAGGATAGTATATTCCTCCATGAAGTACCAGTTAGCCGATTATATTTCTTTTCCCAGTTGAATGCAATTTCTACAAGACTCAGGCAATCTAGGCATTGGAGTATTTGTAATGGTTTGATACAATGGAGCCAAAAAGTAGTCCACAAAATGATTGTAGTTCTTTTGATTATGATACATCTTTATCTTATGGGTCCAATCCAGTAGTCCATTTTTATCTTGCTAATGTTGAATTTGAAGCTTGTTGCCCTGAAACATCCCAGCAAACTGCATTAGAAAAAATAGCACAAGTAGGTTGTGAACCTAAATGTCTTTCTGTTGGAACTGGGTGTGGGAGCTTCACTTTAACTTTGTTTAATCATAAAAAACTGATCTTGCATGGATCTTGCAATGTGCTCAAGAAATCTATATTTAGCAGGTGGATTGCATTGATGGATATTGTATACCATTTTAGGGAGGCTTGCATCCACTTGACTATTATTATCCAATCCAAGGCAAAACACTAGCATGGAAACATTATCCTGAACCCATGGTTTAAAAATATCAATTTTATAAGGAGTCTTCTAATTTTGATTGAGTAGGGCAGTATCCAATGTTACAGATTTGATAAAAAAAATTATCATTTTCACTAACTTCTTCATAAGTAATAGCAAGTATTTCTAGGTTTATGGTCACTGTTCTACATTCTTCAGTGGTAAAACCTAATAATTTGCCAAAATATTCTCTATTAATGGGAAGAATTACTTCCTAGCTATCTTTTATAACTATTGCTTTTCTTTTTTCATCATAATTCTGGGCACAAACCATGATAAATTCAAGGCAAGGGAAAACCTTAGGGAACACCAAGCGTCCCAATCCAACCACCCATGGTGCAATCAACCTATTATTTGGTATTGATTTTTTGGGGTTAGTTTGCACTTGACGTACCTTATTCTCCAATGAATATTTGAGTGTTGAGGTAAACCTTCCAAAGATTAAAGGGTCATAAATATCACGGTATTCATTTGTAAAACCTAGGGATTTAAGCAGTCCGGCATAGTTTGTTTTATCTCTTTCTTTGGTTTTCCCAATTTTTGGTCTGGTAGTGTTGGTAGACATGTTTATAAACACTCAACCCTCATTTCTAAACCCCAGTCCCCAAGATTGAAAAAAATGAAGTTTCAAGGAGAATAGTAATAATAATAGTAATAGGAATGAAGTATTTTTGTATTTCACTTACCTGAAAAAGATGAATACAAAGACAGGCACTGAGTGACTCCATGGCATCGCATAATCGATATTAAAAATTTTGCTGCACTACAATCTCCTTGAGTCCTTGACCCTCTCACTTCCAAATAGTATGAATTAAAATTGCTAAATGCTAAGTGCCAACTATGAAGTAAAGCGAGTGAAACATGTTACATTCTTTTATTAAAGTTATAAATTTTATTTTATTCTCGATGAAGTCAATTTTTTTAAAAGTTATTATATTATATTTTATTCTTCACTTTCAGTACAAGTTTGTACTTTGTAGTTGTAGTTGTACTACTACTGAGTACTCCCACTTCAAACAAATTAATAATTTAATAATTATATAGCACGTACGTCAAGTCATGGAATTGAAAACTATCGTATAATCTCAATCATTGATCTTTGTAAATTTAACGTCTCTTGATTGATTCCGAAGGTTTGAGTTCCCAAGTCTAGCGCTCTAGACTTTCGTTCTGGAATTCAACTACAGTCATCCATCTGGCATCGAAACATTCATCGAACAGGTGATACATGGCGCTAAAGTCTGAATATAATATAAGTTAGATATATTAAATATAATAATTATAATTAATATTATATAAAATATTATAATATAGGTTAAAGGTTAGATATATTATTATAATATATTATATAATAATTAGAATTATATATTTTATTATATATTTTTAGAAGGTGCGTCTAAGATGGAGTAATTTGATTGGTCGTTGGGCCAATTGCTTTTCACGTAAAGGCCTATATTTCCAAATTTGGTGGTTGATTCACGACCGTTGATCTCACAATATGAATTCTACATTAACAGTTGGAATTTAAATTTTTTGTGTACACGTATCATGAATTCATAGTGATGGCTAAAAAGACACTTAGATGTGCAATTGCATTTATCCACTGAGCTCTAATCTGTAAGCTTGATTAAAATTGAAGGTGGTGGTGCCCTCTTAGTTTTAGGGTTTCTAGTTAAGAGTTTGCCTAATTTCATCCTATTGAATCCCTAAAATTCTAAGGGTTTATGCCTTGTGTTTCCCTCTGCACTTTATCTCTTATTCCTCTGTTGACCGCCAGTAGAGGGTTACTGGTCTCTTAAGTTACCACTTAATGTCTTTATACCCGTGAAATGACTGACCCCTTGTCCTAGCTTCATTTACTGTCGTCTATAAAAATTGAATCTTAAGTCTTAAGTTGGGAAGCCTTAATGAAGTGTATTTCGCAGGCTCGCAGCACACCTTTAGTCATGTCACATACCCCCTGCGATGCTACAAAATGTTGCCACCTATCCATCTGTCATGGGCTTACAGCCTCCCGCTGAAGATTCTTTATTAATGAACCAGCTGTTACCAACTATTAAAGGAAGATTTGATCTGCCAAAAATTTAGAATTTCATGGTCACGTAAGGCTCAATAATGCTAGGCCATTTCTAGCTGTGACGCTACAAAATGGTGCCACGTGTCCTTGTCTAGTCAGATCGGTGCCATCAACGACAAGACTACAAATTTACATGGCCTTCTCCCATTCAACGAGGACTTTTTAAAGATGATGATGAAGATTTTCAAATCTAGACAACTGATCTCAGTCGTATATTTCATAAAGTAAGGAAATGATCGACAGCCTCAAGTTAAACATGCAAAAATAGAAGATTTTCAAATGTTTGTGACATGAACAGAGTAATGGTTGTTGCAACCACCATTAATACTGTAAACGGTAAAGAAATTTAGCATCATAAGGACAAAAGCAAGGGCATTCTTCATCATTTTCGTGAGCATAGTTGCATTCCCAGCATAGAAATCTTTGAAATGAGCAAGAAAAGGTGATCTCAAGCTTCTGCAAGTGTCAAAACCAATAAGTAACCTCCATTTCCTGCACTTGGTTCGTTCAGTCATTACTGTTAGTTTGTTTGAAGTGCTAGGAGTAAGTAGTAATTTGTAGGAGCCTTAGGTCAATTGTTATAGACAAAAATGAGCCAAACTAGCCATCCTTCCTCCTTGAAACACAGTTTGGATGAGGATTTTATGATCTAGTGTTCTGGGTCAGTTAGGAAAGTTGCGACAGGGCTAGGTCAATTAGGTAAAAATGAGAAAATCTATTACTTATGCGTAAACTGTAGAGATGCCATATTGCTTATATCAGTATGGACCCTCTTTGAACACTGGCATCATAGAATGGACTACAAATCCCCTATTTGTCACACCTGGAAGTTTGACCTAGCCAAATTGATTTTCCCTAATGTCTTTGTTAACCCAAGCCTAGTTAGATCAATTGTCAAGAGATATGACCCAAAAACTAGGTATGTCATGTCTGGTAATGGCTCTATTATAATTAGGTTAACAAAAGCTTACATTTCTATTGTGTTCAATCTGAACCCCTCTGCCAAAGAAAAATATAAGACTGTCAGGTATGCATACAGAACATTCAACCTGCCCAAGCACACACCAAGGGGCATAGATGGCAGTCTGGTAAAGATATCTGATAGGGAAGAGGAGCCTTTTGACTGCTCAATGTTCATGCACTACTTTGTCAACACCTACCATAGTCTGTGTCATGTATTGGGTAGGGATGCAGTTGACAGGATGTTTGTGTCCTTGATGATGATGGTCATTTATATTTAGGACCTTGGGGCCAAACATCCTTATGATTATGCAAGCTACTTGGCAAAGAAAATGCATGAATAGATGGTGGCCATAAAAGGCAAATTATACACTGTAAGTCCCCATGTTGAATTCCCATGGTATTCTTTGATGTGCCACATGATCCTTTTCTCTTTGTCTAGAAAATAGCACAAGGACCTACATGTGAAAACAACAGATGTTCAAGGAAACATGATGCCTATACAAATGTGGACCTGCATGCTAGACATGCACTATAAGGATGCAAGTTATGTTATTTTTGAATAACACTTTGTAAGGAAAGTCCTTGGTTTCCTAGAACCTGAGGGGGAGAGAATACATGTAGATGTGAAAGATTTTTGAGGCCCCTAGAAAGAGCCCCACATTTGAAAATAGATCACAATTGGGGAGACTGGTTTCTGCATTCTGATACAACTTGCATCAGAGTCTATGAATGTGAGGTGTCACCTTACACTCTGCCAAAATTTGTGCCAAAGAGAATTGCCTTCATGGAGATCATAAGGCAATTAAATGAAGCTAATAAGTAGCATTTTAAGAAGCATAAGAAGGGGTCACTCATCCCCACTTCCTTGAAATTCAATGACTTTATAACAGTAGATAAAATTGGATTGGATCAAATTGGCTCTATTATTCAATGCTACAGGATGGATATGGAGCAGTCAAGGATATTTGATCCATAGGGATTCATAAACAAAACAAGGATAAATGTTAGTAGACCAAGGTACCCCAATCAGGTCTTCGTGGATGAAGACATGGTAAGAAAACTACCTCTCTATGCAAGAAGTCTATATTCTGAGAGATAAGTGGGAAGTAGTGATGGCAGGAGAAAGGATGAGAAGAAACATAAATGTTGCATATCCTGGAGTTTTTGCTGAGGTGTAGGATCCTATAAAGAGAATTGAGATGATATTTGATAAAGTAGAGGATCTGATTGCTAGTGCACTTGCAGGTGAAGAGAGGCCATCCTACCAACCTAGCAGCTCTAGGAGTGGAGATGTAAGAAAGACATAATCCCCTGATTCCCCTCCTCCAAAAAGAATGAAAATTATTGATCTTGAATTAGAGGTAGAGGTGGAGGTTGTTGACATAGAAGGAGAGGGAGTAGAGGAACAAGTTCATGAGCCCACTCATCAGATCAGCTTGCCAACAAGAGTTAGGCCATACACCTCACCAGATAATAGATTGACAAAGTCAACAATTGGCAATGAAGTTGACACAAAGGATGTGAGGGTATTGGCATGCAATAAATTTGTAGAGGATGATGAATTTGTCGATACCCCTGAGTTTAGGTCATTTATGTTGTGGACCAAGAGTGAATAATTTTAGAAGAGGATTGAAGAAGCAAATGTTAGAGCTGACCCCTCAGAATATGAGGCAATTACTTAGAGAGTCTTGAGTGAAGTTAACAAAGACATCAGTAAGACAACCCCAGAGGAGGGTAGAACTCTTGTGACCAAGAGCAACATCTTACTATTGCCACACTGGACTTTATCAGATGCAATTGTATTTGATACTATCACAAGGGATGAATTAGAGGTCACATAGGAGCAGGTCAACAAATCTCTAACAGGTGTTGAATTTGATCCAAGGTTTGAAACTTTGGAAATTTGGTCATTAGCCTCAAGTGACAAGAAACCAAGGATTGGTTTGGAGGAGATAACTGGAAATGTGATAATTTGGCAATTTGGTCATTAGCCTCTAGTTGCTACCAGTTTGAATGTGCAAACTACGCAATTTGCTGAGGCAGTAACAAACAAATTGTAGAAGGAACATAATGAATTGTTGGAGAAATATGTAGAGGCCATGGAAGAATTGAGCAAATATTAGGGACAATTACAACTAGAGCCTGGCCCATCACAAACTCCTATTATTCAAACTACAGAATCTCTCCCAGTTGACACAGAGCCTCTCTTATCTGAAATCAAAGAATTGAAAAAGGAGAACAAGAAATTGGAGAATGAGAAAAAGAATACAGTGAAGGATACAGTCACCAATTTGATAAATAATAGGGTGACTAAACTCTTGGCAAGGGTGGATGAGACCTGGAGGTCTTATTCACAAATGAGGACAGCCTATGAAAAGCATGAATCAGATAAGGAAAGGCTTTCAGTTGTCAAAGATGGTTTCCAAGGACTCAAGAGATAAGGGATCTCTATAGATGTTCAAGATTTGATACACAAGCACCCCTTGAATTAAAATTAGTAATGGATATGTTGACACATTTTGAGGAAGTTGCCAATTTTCAGTTGAGGTTAGATAAGGTTTTGGTAGAGAAGAAATAGGCAATAGAAAAGATGGACAGAAGGTGGCTCCCGAGTATTTTAGAAGGTGATGGGCAAGTAAAAGGCCTAGACAAGTGGAAAGCAGAAATAGAAGAAAATGCCAACCAATTAATTCTTACTTGTTGTACTCAGGTTGATCCAACTATGAAAATTTTGAGCTTAACACTTGATAAACTGCATATAGTTGAAATAAATTTTGAAATATTTTGTAAGGAAGCAAATATTTTGTTGGATGCTTGGTACACCAGTCATAATGGGAAGATTGCAGAGATAATCTCATTCTAGTGGCCATTTGAAAAGACATATAATGACTAAACAGAAAAGTATGGGCCTGCATAAATCAAATGACATTGTAATTAATGATGAGTACACATTCTTGGTCTATAAAAGAACTATGTTACTCATTCTTTTGGTGGTTGAAGATTTTGGAAATTTTGAAGAGTAAATAAAATTTATAAGTTTTGCTAGGTTGCTTCATTTCTTGTCATGTAAGTCTATGAATTGTGTGTTGAATGTATTTTGCATAATTTTTATCAGTTTCATGTTGATTATAAACATGATCAGCTGGAAAAACACCAACAGAAGGTAAGGGTTTTTCACAACATTTTCATAAACATGAAGAGGATTTAAAATAAACATGAAAACAAAAGAAGCAATACACCAAGATCAAAATATATTATCCTTGAAGATTAAATTCAATAGTTAACAAAATAAACTACACACATCAATAGCAATGTAGGTAGTAATTAATCATCCAAAAGTAATAACAAAAATATGATAAAAACACAATTCTACAACTTCATATGTTAATTGAATAATAACTAATAGAATAAAATAAACATATCAATAATAATGTAGAAAGTAATTAATCATTGAAAAATAATTATAATAATAGGATAGAAACACAATTTTTGATCGGTAAACTGCACCATGTGCGGGAAATTATATTAATACATAAAGATTTACATTCATTTCAATCCTAGAGGGCTCTTCGCAAATTAATACAAAAACACTCATTGTGCCAAAAAAACAAATATAGTGCCAAGAAAATTCCCAAAATTATTCCTAAAACACATAGCACCAGGCTCTAGCCACCATCTCGAAAACTTGCCACCCTACCACCCCGGTCCCCAACGTGGTAATTACCAAAAAAATAGCCATGGGACTAGGAGCCTAACCACTCCTACGGCTAGTAGAATTCCCTTGCACACACAGTGGATGCGAAGTGATCAATCCATACCAGAGTCTCCTCTCTGTCGATTCTAATTGCTCGCCGAAGAAAGTCTCTCCCACGAGCCGCCCAAAGCCTATGCCTTCCCAGTTGTTGTTCATTCATGTTTAGCAAGAACGACTACCTAGCTATGCCCTCCTCTTCCTACTCCAGAATCTCTAGGTCCCTCAGCCATGGGATCCCCACCCCCAATTCTGTAAAAACTGCCACATCTACGTTGTCCACAAGAATATCCAGAGTGAATAAATCTCGTAGAATCACCAATGCATCCACCTTTGCCTCTCCCAGGTCAAACAAAGAAGCCAGAAAGTGTGACGAAATGTCTATATTTACCCTGTATCTGTCCTCTGAGACTAGGAAGTCTTTACCCAAAACCATCTTCACTGCCTCAGTGAAGAGTTCATTTTGCTGCTTACAAATGATCATCAATCTGTAATTTGTGATATGATCCAAAAAAGGCAACCTGGTGCTTATTGCAGTGGAGCCTTATCGGAGTCTCCATCTTGTGTTTTGAACAAGCCAGATGAGTGTCATTTTGTTGGAGACCTCCAAGATTTAAAGGAATTTCAGTAATGAACACATGCCTCAAGTGAAAGATGTATTTATTCATTATATAGATTTTTTTATCATCAATCTTCAGTTTGTGTTGTCCTTAATAATTATAATTATTTATTCCCCTCACTGGTTAGGTTGTTAGAAGATCTTGCAGGAGAGCCATTTAATGCCTAGGAAAAGTACTGTTGCTTCAATAATTATTAACAATATATAACTATTATTATATTAGATTGTATTATATAATATGATTAACATCATATCTTATTAATTTATATTACATATTGTATTAGTATTAGTATTAGTATTGATATTGATATAATATATGATAAAATAACCACAACCAAGGGGATAAAATAACAACTTAAGTTGGGGAAACTAGCTACACAGGTCAACGATCAATTAGAAGGATAAACCCTAAACGCCTTAGACAACACCAACTATAGTGTTCTTACTTGGAGATTTTGCAGAGTGAATCGTGATAACATAAAAACCATAAAATTTTGAATTGATATAACACATCCATTTATCTTTGCCCTTTTTATACATCACTATACATTGTCATTGAACTCATTTCTTTTTTCCATGTGATGAATGTTATTTAAATTTTTAATATTAAAAATTTGAACCATCTATGATCTGTATACATTGCAATTTACCATTAAACTCATGTCAATTTCAAACCGTAATTACTTCTATATTTTTTGATTAAAATTTAAAATCGCCCTTCAAAAAATATTGGGGAATTACATTGTACATGAACATCTAAGTTTCTTACCAACATGTAATAGTAACAGATGTAAAAAACACACACAGACTGTTGAATCCAAAATCTCTTCACGTAATATTGTCATGGACTGTGGAAAACTCATGTTTACCATCTAACCAACCTTAAAGTTTCAAACAAAACTCCTATCCTTCAACCTTCAAACCTTGCTTTGATCCTCCAAAATCTTTTTGGTTCCTTTTTTTGACAACACTTAATGAATATTTCACTGTAGTCCATAATTATCCTATTAACAGGCAATGGGTCCATTACAAATTCAATTATGTCCTCATTCACAATGACAGTCAATAATTTACTATAGAACCTTGCTTTATATGTACAAGAAACCACTAGGTATGGGTAACAATAAGGCTAGTAAAGGAGAATTAAATTGATTTTCTCAAGGTCACTGGTAATTGAGTTGCAATACCAATTCCATGTGTCAAATCAAATTTCCAGTTACTCATACATGCATGCATGTGTGGGAGACTCAACCCACCACCCAGAATAGAATGCATCATTTGCAAATGTTAAAAGTGTCGATTCTTGACACAATTTATTCCACTTGACGAATGCTCGTATTTCTTCATTTCAAGACATGAAAAGAAATAACATCCTACATAGCCACACACAAACAAAATTTTCCATTGGACCATCATTCTTATTACTATTCTACATCTGTGAACTGAGAACTCTATCACACAGTTAAATTCAAAATCATGAATGATCACAAAATAAGTTCTTGTTAACTTACTTTCTTTGCACAGCGGCTGTAATGAAAGCCATTACTTTGAACTTTTACAATCTATTGATTCTTCTACTATCTGAAACTTGGTAATGCAATATAAGGTTGAAATAATAAACACTATCATATATACATGACATATATTGCCATGACAAATGGGTAATAAATAAAAAACAACTCCATTTAATTGATTTTGTGGTACCCTGGAAATTCACATTGGCTAATCTATGTGGTATGTCACTTGCCATTAATGAACTCAATTGGCATTGGCTAATCTAGCTGGTTAAGTGGCACTTTCAATGAAATCAATAGTACAACTCTAATTAATGATAAAGTAAATTGTTCCACTTGTAGTCTTGTAAATTATTCCACCATTTGGTGAACCATTGAACAAATGATGAATGGTTGTAGTTGAATTCCCGAAGGTAGATCTCCAATGGTACACATTGCCAACAAAATCCTCCAGAAAGTGGAATCAACTAGGAGCCGTTAGATATTAATAGATCAAATCTTGAGATATATTTGAAATATATAATATATTTATATTGATTATTGTATAAAGGTCAAGGTGCCAACAGAGCGCGAGCCCTTAATTGTAGAAAATTAGAAATTTGGGTGTGTTAGGACTTTGGCCCGAAATAGAACTTATGCCTCATTGGCATGCACAATGGAAGTGATATCTATCCTTTTGTAATGAATAAGGAATGTCTTAAACTCTTTTGTTTAATATAATATATTAATATGGGTTATCGATATAGATTACAATTGTTGACAATATTTTCATTCTTTTGTCTTAATATCTATTATTTTTAGATAATAACATAATTCTGGAACTTTTAAGTTTTATTATTTTATGGTTAGATCGACTGGTTGATTCTAGAAGTATTAAAATTTAGAATATATGTAAAAAATAAGTTTAATCAAAATCATTCCTTGAATCCTTTAGAAAAGAGATTAACAATGTGTGTAATTAATGAAATTAACAAATTAGAATTAGAATCATCTCTCATTTTAATAAGTTAATAAACTTAAACAACTATTATAGAAAGATGACAACACAAAGATGACATCCCTTTATAATAAAGGTTACATGGCGAAAGAAGCCCTCGGCCCCTCGTTGGATAAATATTTCTAGTTGACAGAGAACTGAACATTGTATATTTCCCTTATATTTTCCTTACAACACAATGAAGAAGAAACCTTCGCTTGAGCCTTGGTCGTTGTACCAAGAAGAATATATGAATGAAATCAAGAATAAAATTGGGGCTTTCATCCAAATTTAAGAAGCAAAGATAACATGGTGAAAGAAGAAGCCTTCTGCAGTATGGACTATCTGGAAGGAACCCAGAAAAATCATCCTACTAAGCTAGCTGCCAGAAGATTGGGAGAGACCACTGGCCACAATCCATCACTAAGCTTCTAGAAAGATGCATCAATGGACTTGGAGAGAACACTAACCACAACCCATTAGATAGATGCAAGACCATCTAGCATACAATGTTGGCAGATGAATTTGTCTACTGAGCCAAGGCACTTTCCAGTTGCTGTGAAAGAAGAATAATGCTAGAAGGCACCATTCTCCTTCCTCTTTATTTCCCACATCGCTGGTTGTTATCTTACTAGATCCTCCCATGTCATACATGGAGTTCCCACGACTCATTATTTTTTATCTTACAAGAACTAGGTCCTTCAAGGTAAGGATAACAACCCAACTGTGTAACCATTCTAACCTTTTCCTCTACCAAAAAAATACTGCATTCTAATTGAATAATTCCCAAAATTAGTTAACAAGGAACAACCAAAAGTTGAAATTGATTATCGAAAGAAACTTTCTCTATTCCTTTATAGCCATGACTACTGGTAAATTGGGAATTCAAAAAATCATTACTTATCCATCAGTCTATCTTACTAACCCTACAAATAAATCTCCAGATGCCAAAATGTCACTTCAGAATCATATCATGCTCTGAGAGAGTTTGGGCATCCAATTCAAGAAATCCTCCTATGGACTTGTCATCTTACACATATGGACTGGACATCTCACATTGAAAAGTACATTGGCTCCCTTTACAAAGCTTGAATTTTGCATCCACTTGATCACCTTGGGTGATTGATGTGACCACCAAAATGTCAGCCATCAGAGCAAATTGTTCCAATTGTAACTTGTTCCACTGTTTGATGAACAAATGATGAATAGTTGTAGTTCAATTCTAGAAGGTAGATATCCAATGCTACACATTGCCAACAAAATCCTCCGGAATCAACTAGGAGTCGTTAGATATTATTAGATCAATGGTTGAGACATATATAAAAATAAAATACAAATATCTTTATATTGATTATTGTATAAAGGTCAAGGTGGCAGCAGAGCGCAAGCCCTCAACTATGAAGATGGGCCTACCTCTTAATTTTTCTATGTACATGAAAAATCATGATGCAATCATGATGAGCCACATGGCATACAAGACAGTCCACTTGTCTCTATTCCAGAGACTTTATGGAGAATTTTGGGTGTGTTAGTACTTTGGCCCTAAATAAAACTTGTGATGTTGATCTGTGATCATCTGACGATCAAAAACTATTAGAAATTTAGAATATTTTCCATTTATTGACATGCATGGTGGATGTGAGATCTATACTTCTGTAATAAATAAGGAATGTCATGGGAAGCACAATTACACATTTCTCAGAAAGCAATTTATGCAGCTCATTTATGAATTGTACAACAGTACATGTCGAAATCAATGCAATTTATGGAAACATTTTATTAGGTTTGCAACCCTCGCACCTACCTTATTCTACATTTTCACTGGTGTACTTTGGAGGAACTCTGGACTGTGTCTTCTACATTTGTTGAACACGGACATTCACAACTAGGTTAGCTAATTGGCTCTCTTTATTTCCCATTTTTTATAGTGATAGATATGAATTCTTTAAGTCAACTGCTGGGAAGAACAATTATTTTTCATGAGTCCGGACTATTTGTTTACCCCAAATCTTCTGGAGATTTATTTGGCACCATTAGTAGTTAAAGAAGCTTTTATTTACTGGTTTCTCAAACTAGTAAAGATGAAGCTTTTGTTTATTAAGAATAGTTTAGATAAGGTGAAGGATACTGAGATAAGATATATAGATTTGGACTTGAAGGATTTATGGGCTTGATTAGAGAAAAACCTCAAGTCACCTATAGCTGATAAAATCCTAACAAGTGGGTTAGCTCTTTTGCGAATTTCCCACCCATTGTGCCATGTCCAGACCTGGTTGTTGCATGTGCAAAGTACTATTATCCTGATATTAAGGTTTGGTCATCCTTTGTTTTGGAGAAGACTGAGAGGTGGCTTAAGGGGAAATTTTGAGAGCACGTTGGTTCTTCTTCTGTGCATAAAGAATCAAGAACAAGAGAGCAAAGAACCTCCCAGGCCTCTAGAATTTAGAAAACTTCAGCTAGTGTGTAGAGAAGTCATCATAGAGTTGGTTCACAATCTGGTAGTGGTGGGGATGGATATCAAACTGAAGATAATAGGAAACTAAAAGGTGTATGTGAATAGGATGGTCAACCCGCATTCGTGAAACCACGAGAAAAAAAGAAGTTGGATGCTTTACAACAATTGTAGGTAGATCACATGATTTCTCATGTGTCTCCTTCACCTGGTAATGATTCTTCCATTTTTCAACAAATTACTAATGATAGTACTTTTTGTTCCTTGTTTGAGATTCTAGCCTCCCCCATATCAAATGAAATTCCAGTGCAAGATACTCCTAATCAGCCAGATAGAGTTGTCCTGGGTGCAAGTGAGTGTGGTATAGTTTTGCTTTCCCCTTCCTGGCTAAAGAAAGTTGTTGAGAAAAAGAGAATTAGGAGACATGCCCCAATGGCAACATTGACACTGTAGCTAAATTGTTGCATCCTACACCTGAGCTTAAGAAGGCTAAGAGGATGTCTCGGATGGTAACAAATTCTTCCTTAGGGCATAGGATTTTGGAGATTGCAGAGCCCATCAGGGATAAAAATGAAAATGAATTCACAGAAGCAGATTTCAATATGACCAAGATTGACATGGGTCCTCCTACGGTGGAAGGTGATTTATATCATGCAAAATTCTCTCAACACATACTAGCAAAGAGAGTTAAAGCTCAACAACAGAAGAATGCAAAGCTACAAGCCTAGGTGAATTCTCTGACATCTTTCATTCAATCTATTTTGAATAGTACTTCTCAATCCTTCGATGCAACTCCTAGTGTTTCTATTGATGGAATGGATCTTAGCATGTTGCAACAAATCATGAGATATCAAACTCTAAGTAAGGCCATTGAGCAATGGGTAGAGCAACTCATTATTGATGGTTTGTTGTACATTGAGGAGGTCATGAAACTATATACCCTCATTTATGATAAAAGGAAAGGGTTAGTTGCAGAGTTATGAAATATAAAGAGGGAATATAGTAATCTGCTCACAGTGTCTACAGAGATAAACGATATGATGGAAATTGATACAAATATTCTTATAGCTAAAAAAAATTAAATGATCCAAATGAGAATGATTATGTGTCTTGGCTAGATGCACTAGAGTGGAAGAGGTCTATGCTAGGGAATTTTAGTGGACAAATAAGAAGAATTTTGAATCAATGTCACACTGATATGGTTGATCTTAAAAACAATTGTAGTATAATAGATGTAGGGATTTCAGATGAAAGTAGAGAGAACTTCAACTTGCTTGATGTCAAGGAAGTAAAGCAAAATTATAAGAAGATGCTTACTGAAGAGCTTGTTGGTGCTAATGTAGTTAATGGTGAATCACTAGGGAAGCTTGGACATATAGCAATGTATCTCAAACCTTTCAAGCATGAAATTGATGATGTCTATAAGAGACTAACAGATGTAGATAGAATGATAAGTGGAAACTTTAGGCGAAAATTACCTGTGGACCAAGTGACAAGATTTTAAATCCCAACATTACTAGGTATAGGAGGTACAAGGCAAAACTGAGAGCATCATCTCAGGTGGGCTCAACTGCTGCTCAGGATGAAGACCAAACTGCTACCACATGATGGCATTTCTTATTTTTATGTTATTTCTTCAAACATGCTCTAGATACTCTTGTGGCAAAAGACTTATTATTATTTTATGTTTTAAATCGGCTGTCCCCAAGAAGATGTTATTATTTCGAAGACAGTTATTTTATGACAAGGCTATATATACTAAGCATGTTGATGCATTTAGGATCTTTTGGCAAACTTTGTGTTGTTGATAGGGCAATTTTATGTTACTCTATATTTCAGTTATTTTCAATATATGAATTGTTATTTTCAATTTTTGTTAATCTGAATTGTTCCTTCGTTGACACTTGTCTCTATTCCAGAGACTTTATGGAGAAAGATGGGTGTGTCAGAACTGCAACCCAGAATAGAACTGATGTCGTTGATCTCTGATACTAACTATCCATCAATCTAAAAGAAAATATTTTTTTAATCTATAAATTTGCCAAGTAAATTAGTCATTATAATTTGGCATCTGATATTTTCGCCAGCCACATGATGATTTTTCAAAAAAATTGCCAAAACATTCTCCAAATAATTTATTTTACATTTTTGAATATCTATATGATTTGCCACCTAATTTATCTTATTTTTTGGAATACAACTATAATTCACCACCTAATTTATTTATTTATTTGGAATACAACTATAATTTGCCAAGGAAATTAATTTTTTTTTCAAATCTATATACAATTCACTAGCAAAAAAACCACTGTCGACAAATTTGAAAAAATTCGCCAATGAAATTATTATTTTTTTCAAAAATAGGCATAGATTCGCCAAAACTTTTATGGCCTCGAGCTAAGATTTGCCAAGATTTTATAGGTATTTTTATGGGGGGTTCCTTAAAGTCATCCCTGATTAATATGATGATGAAGGATTGTCTTAAACTTGATAATTGGATTATGATGTGGATTAAGGATGATAATGGATGAGGGATGATTAGGATAAGGATGAATGATGAAATTGGGTCAAGATAGTGGATTACGATGTGGATTATAATGACAAATGGATAGAGGATAATTAGGATAAGAATGATGGAATTGGATTAGGATGGATAAGGGATGGGGTTGGAATAAGCTCAATGATGAGATTATGATTAGGAGGATGATTGTGATTAGGAAGTGGCTTAGGTGGATAGAATGGATTAGGATTAGGACCTTGATTGGATTAGGCAAATTGATTAGGATTAGGTTCCTAGATGATAGCTTAGGGATGGATTGGGGATAGATTGGGATGATTAGGATAGTTGGGATGAGGTGATTAGGATGATTAGAGATGATTAGGATGAAGTGATTAGGATGAGGTGGATGATTAGGATGAATTGATTAGGATGAAAGTGATGATTAGGATGGTTATGGATGATTAGGATAGGATTAGGAAGAAGTTAGATTGGATTAGAATTGGATGAAAAATGAATGATTAGAAGGTGATTAGGAATAGCTTGAAGATTGACCTTGGGAAACTTTGCAAACAATAGATTTCACACATACACGCTCAAGTTTGTAAAGGATTTGTATTTGTGATTAGGGAAGTGCATGGGTATCGACAAATGAACACACACACCAAACACAATAACACCCTAGATTATTCAAGTAGGTGTGTCAAATCTTGTGGACTCACAATGGTGACATCTATCCCATTAATACCATCTACCATGGAATGGATATCTAGGGATCTAGCTAACATACATGCGAAATCCCTTACCTTGGGGGAGAAAAGATTTTCCCAGAGTTATCTCTATCTTACCCACAGAGGTACATGTAAGAACTTCTCCTCCCCAGTAGTGATGTACCACAAGATATGATGATCCAAAGGTCTTAAACTAGGATGAACAAGCCTTTAAGTGTGCCCCCTATATACGGAAGGCATGTGGGGTCCAATCCATGAACATTAGTCCATCTACAAGCATGAGACTAGAGAAAAGGATCGGATGATCTCTTCACCTTGTGTCCTGAATCACCAAGGGCCCCAATGTTTTGCTAGACACGATGATGACTGGATTGAGGTACAAATTTCATTCTCCATCTTGATATACCATGTCACAACACGTGGTTGAGATCATCCCTTAGGGTGATGAAATCCCCAAGCAAGCCTCCTAATGGGAAAGGTTAATGTTAGGTGTTTTTGATCTCCAAGCTCGCACGAAGTACAAGGAGAGAGCATACACACACTAACACATCTTAGGTGACAAAAGTGTATCAAGAGGTGTTTTTAATCCCCAAGATCACCTTGTGGTGCAATGGGAGAGCATACACACAGACTTGATCCACACAAGCAAGATTAATTGACCTTAAAATGAATGCATTTTGTGAAAATAAAGGTGGTTAAAGGGTGCTTTTGATTCCCAAGATCACACTAAGCACAAGGGAATAGCATACACACACCTTAAGTCACAATCATGCTCACAAAATAAAGAAAACACAAGGTTTCAAATTATATGTCTTTGACGAGCGAACCTGCAGAAAACTTGTTAGTAGTTTGAAAGATTTGACCTTTGACAAGTGAAAAAGCTACAAACAAGTGTGTTATCTCAAAATCATTAAATATATAAAATAAAATATTAGATGATAAGATACAACAACTTAGATGATATGATCAGATTCTTTGCAAAATTCTATGCAATTTCAAAAAAATCATCAAATTTTGATGTGAAATGCAAAAAATATAAGCGATTAAAGTTTGCAAGGAAAGAAACACTTCAAATGATTATATTTGATTATGTTGATTAGATATGATGAAGAGGCTTGCACCATTGTGAAGTTGGCTAAATCAATTTCCCAAAGCCTATAATTTTGTAAAAATTTGATATGCTTTACCTAAGTTATGAGAAAATGAAAAAAGGCCTAATTTTGGAGCTTTGAAGGGGGGTCAGTCCTTGGTGATTAACTCTAACTGCTAGTAGTTATTGGCAGTTAAAGGTGATAGTTAAATTGTTAACAGTAATATAAAATTCCATGATCAAGTTAAATTTTAAACCTGACGGTTATAGCAAGTGGTTAGGGCATGGCTAATGTCATAGTGAAATAAAATTCTAAGCCTAATGATTACTACAGAGGGTATTGAGCAATTATGGGGTGACAACCCCTCGTCACTGATGTGACTAGGGTTGAGGCCGCAGAGACTCAATGCCTGCCAACTGAAAATCATCTGTCAACCATCTATGAAATAAAATGGGGGGGGGGGGGGGGGGTAATCCATATACCATGTGGATCACAACTAATGAACTGGTAGATAAAAGACTTATAGCCTCCCAGATAAAGCACCAAGCACCACCATATAAAAACATAGACTACCAATTGGAAGATAAATTTTGTGGGCAAATAAGTTAACTTTCGAATAAAAGCTTAGACAAAGATAAAGAGATAAATGTTAGAAATGAAGGTGCAAACCACATAATGGAAATATAATTCAAACCTTATTTATGTCCTCTAAACAATGTAGAATCAATGGAGATTGCAACAGAAATAAAACCCACTACACATAAATGACATGCATTAAGAACTAAACACATAACATAGTATGTAACATAGAGAAAACCTTTTCAAGTAAAACACTCCACCAAGAAAAGAGGCTCCAAGTTGTATTATCTTCAAATATGAGATTACAATACATGTACTTCGTCTTCTTCTTTAGTCTTCAATCCAATAGCACATATTATTAACTCTGCTAAAACTGTAATACAAATATCCTTATAAAAGGAGGTTGCCTTCTAGGGCAAGAAAACTGACATAATATTGACTATTAGATATGTGACCTAATGACAAATGGTCTAGATTTACAATAATAAAATATAAATAAAATGTGGTTTCAGGGGTGCTGCCCTCGAACCCCCGCTGGGGCACACAGCCCCTGGACCCCCTGCCAAGGGGATGATCCCCTTGGACCCCTCGTAGGGGGAAACCCCCGTGCAACCCCCCATCACAGATGAATTACCATCGAGTACCGGATATAAACATGTGACTAAAACAAGATCGCTACTGGTGAAACCTTTCATCCCTTATGGGTGATTTACAAACAATAATAGGAATAATAAATTACATAGGATTTACAAGGTTGATGGCACCTTAATCCTAACAATAAATTTGCAAATTGCACAGGAGTGTCATATGGTAGGGTCTGTACTATACAGATCCGTATGGTTTAGATTTGTAAGCTAAAAAAATTTCAAAAATTTTCATTTTTTTACCTTCCAAATATGACTTGAATTATATGGATCCAATGGTTTTTGGGCCTTTTGGACTCAACCGTGAGGTTTGTTTTTTCCTAGGACACTTCCTGAAATAGGTCACCCCCAAGATTTGTCAAAAAAGAGCTTAAACCTGCAACAAAAAGCTCACAAAACCTGCAAAAACAAACTAGATCAAGGGATGTGGGTCCCACTAGGTGTGCCAAAATGAAGACAAGAAAAGATTAAAGGTAAATAAAATATAAGATAAAGCAATACACAAACAATACCTTCACCTCAAACCCTTTGTTATCCTTGGATAGAGTGAAATGGAGTGCACCCAAGCTCCAATGGCTATGCTCTTGATAAGATGTTATGTTGATTACTCACTAAACAACCAACATAACATTACTTGAAAGCTCATTGTTGATAATGGCTAGATTGATGTTTGATTTGTAGATTGATGAGTGATAGGATGGATGGCTAGGATTAAGAGGTACAATGGATGGTTGAGATTTGATGAGACAACATTAGGGCAAGGATGGAGGCTTATAGGGCACATCCTTATGTGAAGGGTACAGATTTGGAGATGTAGTATGATATGGATGGCTAGGGTGCAAAGCTAGTTTAACTTTTGTGCCTCTCATTTTTTTATTGTGGCAAGTGTCTAGGTTCAATGAATTTGGACAAGCTCTTATCTAGTCATGTGACTCTAAATAATTAATAAAATAATATATTATTATAATATTAATTATTAGAGAAGGGTAATGATGTGGGAGGATGAATTAATTAAATAAATAAGATTTATTTAATTAATTTGGCTAAGATGAAAATGGATTAAATTAATTAAATAAATATGATTTATTTAATTAATTATGTGATGGAGGAAAATGAATTAAATTAATTAAATAAAGATAATTTATTTAATTAATTTGGTCAATGGGATAATTCTAATTAATTAAATATATATAATTATTTAATTAACTAGATGATGGATATGAAGAGGTCCTAGGACAAATGTGTCACAAAGTCACACAAGGTGATGTCGAATGTGATGTTAGAAGGACATGGTCAATTTTAGGTGTCTACAGTTCTGTTGTTCTCAAAATTAGCTATGCTTGTTTTTGTAGACAACCCCTATGAAACTTGTCTGTCTCATAGCCTACACTCTAAGTTCACAAAATGAGACAAGTACTCTTGATCTCACACGAAGTCATCTGACATCCTAGAAGAGTTTGCAACATTTCCTTATGATGATTTCTCAAAAATCGTGAAGCTTGTTTTGGTCATAAGCTCGCCAAAATATTAATTATTGAATATTTTGAGGTGTTAGAAAAGTTTTTGTATTCACATGCAAAAGCGGTCCAAATAACCACTATTACATGTGCTTTATTGTTTTATATGTAATGACGACTCTTTTGGCTTCTTTTACATATTTTGTTAAAGTTTTTTTTAACCTGCATAAGCGGTCCTAACCGCTGCCCATGCACGTTCCCTGACAAAGTTCAACTTGTAAAGGCAGTTGTTCTTACCGCTTATGCACATCAAACCTTCGCATGTATGAGCGGGCTTATTCACCGCCTTGACAGATCTCACCAAATCTTGGAACTATGGTGACATTAATGCCACTCATGTTGGCATTAATGGCTTTGTGTTTTAACCTTTTTAAACGTGCTTTAGTCATTTTGATTAGTTATTTTCCATTGTTGAAACCTTAAACAAGCTGTTGAAACCTCCTTGAGTTCTCTCCTCCCATGAAAAATTGTGGATTTGCATTTATCGTGGACTTCACTCATTTAGCTCGCGTTTAGGTTTTGGTTTCTTGTTTAAAGGTAAGTCTTCATTTCATTTTTTTTTTCTTACTTTCTGTTAAGGTTTATTTAACATTTTTAGTTGAGATTTATGTAAATATTTTTGCTTTCGGTCATCATTTCATACGTTTGAACGTAGCTTGAAACCCTACATTGAATGTTTGTGTGTTCTTGTTCTTTCTTTGTTCGAGTAGTGGCAGAATCGTCATGCCCTACTTCACTGTATTATTAAAACTTTAGTTGTATTTTCCTACATGCATTGGTGGTATCTATTGCCGCTCACTTGAACCTAATATGTTTCAACCTTCATGCATTAGCGGGGCATTCCCCCGTCATCACATCCTTCAGGTGTCAAGTCTTTCCCACATGTAAGGGCGATTAAAACTATCGCCCTTACATAACCCTTATGCAAACCTTCCAACTTGCAATAGCGGTCAAAACTCCCACTTCTTCACACAACTCAGAATCTCCAAAACAGATGCAGTGGTGGCCCATTTCACCATGTGATGAGTGCTAAGTTGCACTCATGAAATACATCTTTTTGCCTCTCTTTTTCCCCTTTCTAGGTTCATCTTTCCTAGTGTCTATAGCCAAATAAGCTAGCAAGATCATTTTATTTTATGATTAATTGAGATAGATTACTTAAGATTAGAATTTCTGATTGAGTGACTAATGTGCGTGGAATTGATGGAAAAATGCAGAAACTTCTCTATTTTTGAATCAACAGGTGTAGATGCCAGGAACAGCAATTTTGTGCATATCCAGAGATAGTCTTCAATGATCTCCGGAGACAATACCAAAGAACCATGACACCTGAAGTTTTGGAGAAATGAGGAATGCCTCTTCGAAGCTCTGTGAGAGTCTAGAGTATCTCCAGAGCTGCAGACAGGAACAGTTATCTCCGGCACCTCCTAAGAGCAGGGCATAATTCCAGCAAAGCTGCGGACCAGGCACTCTCAGCAGTGATCTTAATACCCCTCACTTCACTCAAATCATCACTTGAGTGGTGAAGGGTCAACTTTAGTTAAACTGCTGGAGTTTTATCTTTTCAAAATTTTTGCATGAGTTACGGATGGAACTGATCCAATATCCTTATTTTCAGGGCCTCGATACCCAAGTGTATTAAGACTCAAACTTAGACTTCTAAGTGGACTTCTATTCCACTCAAGTCTACTTTTATCGCATGATTATTTTTCATAGTTAGACAGTTAAGTACAATAAAGAGACGGTGTCATCTCATAGAAAGACTGGTAGATAAGTTCAGTGATATATCATCACTCATTCTTATATATACTCTGAGACATAGTAGAAGAAATAGACAATAATTGAATTATTTTGATTTTTGGAGATCTCAGTTCTGTGTTAGCAATATTTTCATGAATGCAGAGTGAATGAATTGGATTGAATCTAGTTGTGATCATCTTTTGTGCTGATTTCCTACTATAGCCTTCAGCCCCAAGGGTGTGGAGCAAGGGCCCACTCTAACCACTAAGGTAGGAGGCTAGTACCACTATTTTATTGCTTCAACTTTTTATGAAAATCTTTACTGCTTTTAATAGATTAATGCAAGTTACAATTTTTCTTTGCTTTAAGTAAATTTTCCTGTTTTATTCTATTTCCAGCATCCATTAAATTTATTTAGCAAACAGATAGATTAATCTCTTTTCAAAATTGTAGAAACTATTAGGATTAGCTATAAACTGGTAACTGTAGAATCCCTAGTTACAGACAGCCGTGGACATAGCCCTGGTTTTTGACATCTGAAAATAGATTAAATGATGAGGTACAACGACACCCTATCATTTTTGGCACCGTTACTGGGGATAATCTTGTGTTAATTAGGGAAACTGAGTTAAAATAGTTTTTAGGATAAATCTGTATGGTTAGAGCTAGAGATCTAAAAGGAAGATATATTAAGCATACACCCCCAACAACACACCATAGGGGAAAGCAGTGGGGTGGTAAAAAAATTTGTTGAGGAAAGAAACCTAGAGCCTAATTTGGAACCTGCACCTCAAAACAACAATCCCTTAGATCCTCCAAATATTCCACTTGCCAATTATATCTAGGAATTACAACAAAAATTTTAGGCAAATCCTTTGTTAGAACATAATTTCCTAAAACCTCAGGGAGAAGAACCAGTACTAAACATGGAAAATGATAATCATGGGGAAGAGGAAAATCAAGCTCCAAGAACCTTCTATTACCCTATTGTTTTGGCTACTGGAGATGATGCTCCTATGAAGAATATCTCACCAGCACACCTACCAAATTTTAGAGGACTTTCTTCTGAGGATCCAGATCAATTCTTGTTTGAATTCAAAGTAGTCTGCCAAACTTATGATTATGGATCAGATAACCAAAAACTCAAATTGTTCCCTTCAACCCTGAAAGATTCTGTGATGAGATGGTTTATGGTTTACCCCAGAATTCTATCTCTTCTTGGGATCAAATGGAAACAGAGTATTTGGAAAAATACTAAGATTACTGTAGATCCAGTAATAAAAATGGAGAATTGTTTAAAATAAGGTAGGGGAGGAAGAAACCTTAGATAGGTTTAATTTTTCCTTGAGAAGGTATGGCAATCCAGTGGATCACTCCTTGGCCAGAACCCTGTTTATAAAAGGATTGGATAAAGAATCAAAATAGGCACTAGACCTAATGGGAAAAGGGAACATTAACAAAATGGAAATACCTAATATAGAGGAACTCTGCTGGAACTATTCTAGAACTCAAAATGGAGTGAGGTCATCCAAAACTTTTAAAGGGAAGAATGAAATAGGATAGTTGATGGAGGAGATTGCAAATCTAAAAATAGACATTCTGGTCCAATTAAATACCACATTAGATGGGATTCAAGAAAAAACCAGAACAACTGATCAAAACAGAGCAACTGAACCACTCTCCATCTATTGTCCTAGGTGTAGAAACAAACATCTGTTGAGAGAATTCCCTTTGGACAAATTAGAGATTTGTCAGATCTGTGATAGGGAACATCCTACTAGTCAATGTAGTCAACTTCCAACCTTGAAAAGATTGAGTAAAAAGAATGTTGTAATAGAAGAGGAGTTGAACTATGTGAGACAAAAACAAACTAGAAATTTCCCTTATAATCAGTATCCAAACCAGCCTTCTTATAGGGGTCCTTCTAATTGGGGAAATAATCAGTGGAATCCAACTTGGCATGGCCCTCAAAATAATCCTCCTTGGGGATAGCAGGATTGGCCAAGTCAGCAGTGGCAAATCCAAAACTAGCAAAACCAAAATTGGCAAAATTAGCCTTGGGGAAATCAACAGTGGCCACCACAGTTTGGATCACAAAACATGCAACCCCAATGGGGTTCTCAACAAGGATATAATCAATAATACCAGGGACAACCTAGACGTTTCCAACCTCAACAGTAGGCTTTACTAACTGGACCCTCCAACACACAAGGTCAAACATAGAATGAACCAATTAGCCAACCACCTTTACCAACTTAGCCTATACCAAACCCACGGAATAAATAGGGAGCAACTGTCTACATGACAAAGAAAGAAAATCTGGCTAGAATTAATGCTATATATTCAAATAATCTCCAGCTGTGTTCTGGGAAAGCATTCCCAAGACCATCTCCTCCAACTATAGTTGAAGTAACCAATGATGAGGAACTTGAAAATCCATCCATTCAACCCCTAGAGGAGATTACTAACAAAAAAGTGCTAGAAAAATCATCCATGGACAACTTCGGAGTTACTCCTAAAAGACCGACTCTGGAGAATAGTCCTGAACACAATTCTTACAAGAGCTCCGGAGATGCTCCGGAGATGGAAAAACTAGCACCATACCCAGAACGGCTTAAACAGAATGCTCCCCAAAGAAAGATCCTACAAAAATAAATCCAAACCAACCTGGAATCAGAACTTTTACAAGAAATCAAGCAGCTAAACATTAAAATTCCTCTTCTCCAGGCAATCAGAGATGTACCGGAACTAAATCAGTTCATTAAACAGTATTGTATCAAAACATAGGGCAGTAAGAAAAACTTCCCCTCCACAATACAGGTGGAAGGAAAAGTAGTGGACCTATTGATGGGAGAAATTCTCCTCCCAAAATATGGAGACCCTAGAAATCCTGTCATAACTATTTTCATCTCAGGGGTAGAAATTTTAAATGTTCTGGTTGATTTAGGAGCAGCAATTAATGTGATGACAGTTCATACAATGGACAAGTTAGCTCTATCAGGTATCCAATCCACAACTACAATTCTTCAACTTGCTAACCAGTCAGTAGCTATTCCAAAAGGAGTACTCACTAATATACCAGTTGTGATAGATTCATGGGAATTCTCAGTGGACTTCTTAATACTAGAACCTAGAAACCAGAGAAATGCTTATCTGCTAATTTTAGGAAGACCATGGCTGGCTACTATAGCAGCATCTATTGATTATCAAACTAGAGATATGGTCATTTCGAATGGGATAGATATAAAGAAAATATCTCTGTATCCTCCAGCTAAACCATCAGTGCATTACACAGGAAGAGTATGGGCGGATGAACCAGATAATAATGACAACAGTGCCTCAGTAGCTATGGTAACCATCAAGGAACATCTGGGAGAATTAGAAGAAGAAGTATACTATGATACAACAGAAAACTTCATTCACATCCTAATTAATAAGGATGTGATGGAATTCGCCCAAAATTCTCAGAGCAAACTTCTTACCTCTTCTCATTGTACCCTTGCCAACATCATTCCTTGTGGAGAAACCTTTTACAGGGACTTAGCTACTTTCCACATGTTGCTTCCACATTCTTGTCCTCTCAACACCATGACTCCAATGTATGGATTAACTAATCTATGGATCAAATCACAAAACAGGTCATGATTCTACTAGGGAAAACACTTAATATCAATACCCAGTTAACAACAAATCAGGAAGAAAAACTTATCCAACTTCTAGTCTCCCATTCAGCATATTTTGCCTAGAAATACCAAGATATGAAAGGCATACCTCCTGAGATCTGTACCCATCATATATACACTAAGGATATTAAACCTGTCAGGCAACCACAAAGAAGATTGAATCCTACTTTAAAGGACATTGTCAAAACTGAAATAGAAAAATTACTTCAAGCAGGGTTCATATATCCAATCTCAGACAGTCAATGGGTCTCACCCCTTGTCATTATGCCTAAAAAGAATGGGAAATGGAGGGTGTGTATTGATTATAGAGAACTCAACAAGGCCACAAAAAAGGACTACTTTCCCTTACCATTCATTGACCAAGTTCTGGACAATCTTGCTGGGAGAAAGTATTTTTCTTTTCTCGATGGATTCAGTGGGTATAGTCAAATTTAAGTAGCACCTGAAGACCAAGACAAAACCACCTTCACATGCTCTTCGGGAACCTTTGCTTACAAATTTATTCCCTTTGGGCTATGCAATGCCCCAGCTACATTTCAAAGACTGGTTCTAGATATTTTTGCCGAACTAGCTAATGAATGCATGGAGGTCTACATGGATGACTTTACTGTGTATGGGGATAATTTTGAGGAAGCTCTCACAAACCTTGAAAAAGTACTAAAATGCTGTGAGAAAAATCAATTGTCCCTTAGCCATGAAAAATGTTTTATGATGGTAGAGGAAGGAATTGTTTTGGGACACCATATTTCAAAGAAAGGGATCAAAGTGGATCAAAACAAGATAGAGGTAATCACATAGTTGCCTTCACCCAAAAATTGAATAGATGTTAGAAGTTTTCTAGGTCATGTAGGCTACTATAGGAGGTTCATAGAAAATTTCAGCAGAATCGCTGCCCCCCTATTTACCCTGCTTAACAAAGACACAGAATTTCTGTGGATAGAAGAATGTCAATCAGCATTTGAAACCTTGAAGGAGAAGCTTACTGTCACACCAATCTTAAGAGGACCTAATTGGACTTTACCATTTCACATATAGACTGATGCTTCAAATGAGTCCATTGGGGCAATTTTAGGACAAAAGGAGGAAGGAGAAAGTATGCACACCATTTATTACATCAGAAAAAACCTTACCTCTGCAGAAAGGAATTACACAACAACTGAAAAAGAATTCTCGGTAGTCATCTATGCTATAAACAAATTTAGGCATTACATCACTGGATATAAGATATTTGTACACACTGATCATGCAGCCATCAAGTACCTAATGAATAAACCAGTAGTGGGTGCAAGGATCATCATGTGGTTATTGCTATTGCAAGAATTTGATATTACCATAGTTGATAATCTAGGAAAGTTTAATTTGGTTGCTAATTTTCTGTCAAGATTGCATATAGGAGGAGATGACCAACCAGTGGAGGACAAGTTCCTAGATGAACATCTTTTTGTTATATCCTCTACTGCACCTTGGTTTGTTAACATAGCTAATCTTCTAGCTACAGGCTTGTATCCATTCTATTTTACTTCAAAACAAAGAAAACATTTGGTTAAGGAAAGTTTATCTTACAAATGGTTGAATGGTTTACTATTTAAATGTGGCCCTAATTTCATTCTACGCAGGTGCTCAAAGGATGATGAGACTTTTGATGTGTTGAGAGCACGTCATGATGAACCATCTGGTGGCCATTACTCTTTCCACTAGACAGTCCACAAGATCCTTGGAGCTGGTTACTACTTGCCCTCTCTTCATAAAGATACAAAAAAGTATGTACAGCACTGTGACCAGTGCCAAAGGATGGGGCAGCTAACCTTTACCTAGGAGATGCTACTACATCTTCAAGTCATGATGGAACCATTTAAGCAGTGGGGTCTAGACTTTGTGGGACTAATTTCACCACCATCATCAGGCAAGGAGTACATTCTAGTATGCACAGACTATGTTACTAAGTGGGCTGAGGTTCAAGCATTACAGTTTGCAAGAGAAGAAAAAGTTGTTGATTTCCTCTACAATAAAATTTTCTTAAGATTTGAAGCCCCAAGATCAATAGTTTCAGACAAAGGACCTCAGTTTCCTTCACAGGTAATCAAGGCATTCACAGATTTATACCAAGTCAAGCACAACAAATCTTCACCTTACCATCCTCAAGGAAATGGATAGGTAGAAGTGACTAATAGGGAACTTGAGAATATTCTAATAAGGACAGTAGCAATGAATAGAAAAGATTGGGCTAGTAGATTACCTGAAGCAGTTTAGGCTTACAATACCACTTGGAAGTCCACAACAAAGTTCTCACCATATGAATTGGTTTATGTGAAAAAGCCTATATTATCTATAGAATTTGAACTCCAGACACTTAAAGCTGTATTAGATGTTGGTCTGCCATTATCTATAACTCAGCAGAACAGAATTTTTCAGCTCAACAAGTTGGATGAAATTTGGACAGAGGCCATTCAGCAAACATAACTGGTTTAGTACCAGAGGAAGCAATGGCATGACCAACACATCAAGAGGAGGACATTTCAACAAGGTGATTGGGTTCTTCTTTATGATTCTAAATTCAAGGAATTCAAGGGGAAATTGCAGACTCATTGGTTGGGTCCTTATCAAATAAAGGAAGTGTTTGAGAATGAAACTGTATTATTGCAACCTATTGATGGGAGCATAGACACATTTCTAGTAAATGGTCACTGAATCAGGCTCTACAAAAGACCATCTACTAAAGAGGAGTTTCTGAATAATTTATGTTTTGATACAGGGGATACCTCCTCTGTCACGGTGTTGGATTAAAAAAAAGTTAAGGTTGAAAACCAGCAATGGTTGCCTTGTAAAAAAAAAAGAAAAAAAAAAGGGAAGGTTGAAAACCAACAATGGCTGCCTTCTAAAAAAAAAATAGAGAAAGATGGAAAACTAGCAAATGGCTATCCTTCTCGACCAAGGGAGTTGAAAACTAGTAAAATGGTGGTTCCCTTCTTCAGGACAGTTGAAATAATTAAGCTATGGAGATGATCAGTTGCTAGGAGTTGGTCAAATGCACCTCCGGCACTTCTCAAACTAAAGCACCTCTGGTGTTTTTCAACTAGGAGCACGTCCGACGCTCTGTCAATAATCCCATCAGTCTCAATAATAAGGGGGAGACCCACCTCTCCAGGGGGTAAAGTAGACACATCATATGATGAGGTCATCATGACTCATCCTCTACTTTATCACAAAGAATAATTAAATTAGAATAATAATCATTTGCAGGAGTATCCACAAGTCGGCACTGACATCACCTAAGGGCATGGATTTTCAAACCACTCAGCGCAATGATTGTAGGTCATGTACAAATGGGAGGTGGATGTCATCTCAAGCCACTGCTCAATTGCCACAATGCGTGCAGTCTCCAAAATGACACAGCATCTCTCCCATGTACATTGTCTCATCATTAAAATTGATCCAGGTAAATTTGTCTTTAATTAATCATTATTAGTAACTATCTTGTCCTGTTTTGGGTGCCGCCACAATGACACGTCATTCCACCATCATTTCCTTCTTCACATCTGAGCATGCCGCCATCTGTGCCTTAATGCCACCTTACCTCTGGAGTGCCCTGTCAGTCTGCTACATTTATGACTGCCTTGGTCCTCTAACCCATCTGCATAAGCCTAAACTGAGAGACATAACATCCCTCATTCAAACTTCCAAAATTCAACGAACAAACAAAGTAATTTGAACAATACTCCAGAGCCTGTTGAGATAAGAGGAAAAGATAGACTGCAAATTGGGGAGATACAGAATAAGCACAGAAGGTGAAATCAATTCAGCAATGGGAGTCAAGAAGAAGTCTAAGCCAGAAAATACTGCAGGTCTTCTGAGGGATGCAGCTGCAGCAAACATTTTAAGGGTTGTTGGATGGTTAGATTTCCTAGACAAATTCGAAGGGTTTCAGGAGGATATTGTGGATGAATTCCTCAGGAATTTAAGAGACAACTAGATGACTGTGAGAGGAATCCAAATCAATTTCTCCTCAGCAACTATTAGCTAATTTCTGGACTTCCTGAACAAGGTGAGAGGTTTTACCACTTGAAAACCTTATAAACTGATTTAATTAGAAATTTCTTTGTTCGTGGTGAACCTGCTATTCAGTTGCATTTGAATAAAAATGAAGTCAAAGGAATTCTGAGGTCCACACTCCCAAACCCTTGGGCATCTATTGCCACTTGGTTAATGAAACACTTTACTTGTGATGGCCAATTCTCTATAGTTTTAGGGCCAATCATGAAAATGCTGATTTTTCTCAGACATGGAAATAGACACCCTGAGTATAGCATAAATATTCCCAATTTCCTATATTCTGCCATTAGGGAAACTATAGAGAAATATTAGTAGAATAAGGGACCCATGAAACATCATGGCCTCATCTTTCTAGTAGTCAAACACCACTTCCTATCTCAGGCCAATGGGGAAGAACTATTGCAAAACTTTCTTGAGCAGAGCCCCTAGGTCAAAGAACCAGAGATGGTACAACTAGGAGATGAGAGTTCTCCTTCTCACCAATATGAGGAAACTGGGCCTTCAGCCTCCTCCACAGCTGTTCACAAAAGGAAGTTACCCTCACAAGAAGCCACTTCATCTACAGGCCATGTTCCTGACAGAAAGAGGAAAGGCAAACAAATTGCAGAACCTACTCCTACACAAATCCTATATATGACTTAATCACTTAGGAGAAAGATGACTCTAACTGAGGAATCTGGCCCTAAGAAATTAATAGAAGAAAAGTCTGGTCAGGGAATAGAGGAAACTTGGTGGGCTCAAGAAACATCTCATGATTCAGATGAGATCCCTCTAGTCAGGAAGAGGAAACAAAGTGAAAATTCTCCAGCACCATCTGTTCATATGGAGTCAAGCCTAGTTTTAACACCACCATGTCCTGCAGAGACAGGAAACACACAAACTTTTACTATTTCCTCATATCTGAGGAAGAGAGACCTGCTCTGGAGGCACCTATCCCACCTTTGCTCTAGAGAAGCAAAAGGAAGAGACAACTCTCACAAACTGAAAAAGATACTGCCCTGCTCGCTGAGGCACTCCTAGAATTGAGAACATGTGAGAATAAGACTGGGCCTTCATTGGTGCCAGCAGAAGCAGAGGGGCAAGAGGATCCTCAGGATAGGCAATCTAAAGAAGAAATAGGGCAAATGCCTACAATGGGCAGAGCAGGGAAGATGACCATGGAAAACCTTGATGATCAGCCAACAGCCACAGAAGCAGAAGCAGAAACTCTCTCGCATCCCTCTGATCAACAGGATGTAGAAATTTCAACAGAACAGCAATTGATGGAAGAAATTGAAAATTTAAAGAGATTGCTCTGGGGAAAGAATTTGATTATTATTGACCTCAAGAAGGTCAAAGTAGAGGTGGAGATGGAGCTAAAACAAACCATTGCAAATGTCCAAATAGAACTCCAAAGCAAGGATAAAATCATCCAGGAGAAAGAGGCAGAGTTGGAGGCATAGAAACATGAGACAGCCAAATTGGTGGAAGAAAAAGAGAAAGAAGCAGCACAGAATGTTTCTGAGCTCACCATGGCTAGAGACAATAGCCTCACAATAATGGCAATACTAATTGAGAAGGTACAAAGCTAGGATAAACAGTTAACTTGGACCAATAACAGACTAGATGACAAAGAAGAATATATTCAAGAATTATCTGGCCTAAGGGCAACCAATGAGCAGGAAATCCAAACAGATGCCTATGTGGGTCCAATCCCCATTGACATTCCCAAAGCCCTATTTCATTGGGAGAAAAGGTGTAGAGAATTTGAGGCCTCCAAGCCTATGTTGCAGTTACAAAGGGAAGTCACTGCCAGAACAGAAAGAATAGCAACTTTGGAAAGCAAAATCATTAAAATGGCCTCCCTTGCTTCAGAAATTCTATCCTGCAAACCTTGAAGCCAGCTACTCCATGTTCTTACAGGAAAGGGTACTGCAAAGGAAATTCTCTTTGGTCCTATCTGACCTGGTTGAGGATATAGAAAGAGTAGGAGGATTCATGACAGCATATACCAGGAGCAATGATGAGGACAAGAACTTCCTATGTGAATTATACTTGCATGGGTTCTGTGTTAATGATATAACTTTTATTCTTAATCATTTTGTGGGGGGATGTCAGCTTAAGACATTTATGTCCCTGATGAGGAATCACTAGATCTGGAATGAAAGGATGGCAGATCATCTCAAGAAGGATTTAAAAATAGATCTTTTCATCAGGAAGGAATGTCCCAATCCTGGTGCTTTTAGGATCAAATTCAGGTCCCTTATCTATCATCCTGATAGTAAAAATAGAATTTTGCCATTATACCTGAAAAGTTTGTAGGAATGCTCCATCGATTTTGGTCTTTTTATGATCAATTCAGCAAATTGAGTACTTGCTGTAGCAAAGAAGAGATGGAATATTTTGACCCCGGAGCAGAAACTAAGAGAGGTGGTCACCCCTGCAAACTTAAGATTATTCATGAGAAAGGCAAAGTTGATATCCAAACTAATGGATAACCATAAGCAGGAATGGATAGGTGGACAGTACAGGCCCCCTATAATAATTGAACCACTCCCTGTTTGGGCATAACAGATGGAAGATGAAAAATTGTAGGACTGGATGAAGCAGGTTGATGAGTATAGAGGCAATGGTAATATCAACCAAACAACTTGGACTACCTATGCCCAGGATTATAGCCTGTCAGACAAGCTGCTTTGCCAAAATAAATCTAGAATGTGAGAAGCAGGAGGACCTGCCACACCTTAGGTATGGGGGGATGATGAGTGCCAAGTTACACTCATGAAATACATCTTTTTGCCTCTCTTTTTCCCCTTTTTGGGTTCATCTTTCCTAGTGTCTACACCCAAATACGCTAGCAAGATCGTTCTATTTTATGATTAATTGAGATAGATTACTTAAGATTAGAATTTCTGATTGAGTGACTAATGTGCGTGGAATTGGTGGAAAAATGTAGAAACTTCTCTCTTTTTGAATCAACAGGTGTAGATGCCAAGAACAACAATTTTGTGCATATCCAAAGATAGTCTTCAATGATCTCCGGAGACAATACCAAAGAACCATGACACCTGAAGTTTTGAAGAAATGAGGAATGCCTCTCCGGAGCTTTGCAAGAGTCTGGAGTATCTCCGGAGCTACAAACATATCTCTAGAGCTGCAGACAAGAATAGTTATCTCTAGTGCCTCCTGAGAGCAGGGCATAATTCTAGCAGAGCTGTCGACCAGGCACTCTCAGTAGTGATCTTAATACCCCTCACTTCACTCAAATCATCACCTGAGTGGTGAAGGGTCAACTTTAGTTAAACTGCTGGAGTTTTATCTTTTCAAAGTTTTTGCATGAGTTACAGATGGAATTGATCCAATATCCTTATTTTCAAGGCCTCGATACCCAAGTGTATTAAGACTCAAACTTAGACTTCTAAGTGGACTTCTGTTCCACTCAAGTCTACTTTTATCACATGATTATTTTTCATAGTTTAATAGTTAAGTACAATAAAGAGATGGTGTCATCTCATAGAAAGACTGGTAGATATGTTTAGTGATATATCATCACTCATTCTTATATATACTCTCAAACACAGTAGAAGAAATAGACAATGATTGAATTATTCTAATTTTCGGAGATCTCAGTTCTATGTTAGCAATATTTTCATGAATGCAGAGTGAATGAATTGGATTAAATCTAGTTGTGATCATCTTTTGTGCTGATTTCCTACTATAGCCTTCAACCCCAAGGGTGTGGAGCAAGGGCCCACTCTCACCACTAAGGCAGGAGGCTAGTACCACTGTTTTATTGCTTCAGCTTTTTATGAAAATCTTTACTGCTTTTAATAGATAAATGCAAGTTACTGTTTTTCTTTGCTTTAAGTAAATTTTCCTATTTTATTATGTTTCCAGCATCCATTAAATTTATTCAGCAAACAAATAGATTAATCTCTTTTCAAAATTGTAGAAACTGTTAGGATTAGCTATAAACTGGTAACTGTATAATCCCTAGTTGCAAACAGCCGTGGACATAGCCCTGGTTTTTGACATCTGAAAAAGATTAAATGATGAGGTACAGTGACACCCTGTCACTATGCATCAAATCTTCTCAGTCAACATGCACGGGCAGTCCATTTCGTCGAATCCGCATGTGTTGCAAAGACTAAAATGTTACCCAGATGTAAGGGTTGTCATTTTGACTGCCCCTACATCTAAACTTATATTCTTCCTAAATACATGTAAAGGCGGTATTTTTTGCCAACTTTGCACAAGAGTTGTAAACACTTCCAAACACATGTAATAGCAGTCAAAATGACTGACTTTACATATATGAATAGTCCCTCATGCAGGAGGCGTAATTTTGACTGCTCGTGCACATTTTCCTAAATTTTTCCTAACACTAGGAAAAAACACATTTCAAGACTTGTTAACCCACTTTTGCCCTTTACCTTGATTTACGTACACTCAAGCCATTCAATGCATGTTTCCCTACTCATGATCATCAAATCACGGTTATCGCAGAGTATCCATTTTTCCCCTAACTGTGAGATCATGGCCTTTAGCAGTTCTCAACAAGCATCCGTGGTAGATATCTCTTCCAGAGTTTTCTCCAGAGCTGATGTCGGATCCATCTCCATCCAAAGCCAAAATCTTGAAGTACAAGTACCAAGGTGTCTTCCCAGTGACTTCAGTATAGTCAAATATTGATGAAATTAGAGATACAGAAATAGGACATGTGGACATGGCAGAATTTGTCAACAGAACAAAACAAACAAACCCTTCTAGACACATGCAAAAGATCATTGACAGCAACATTCACTTGGTTGCATCATTTCCGGTTTCTACTCATAATCTTGAGTTCATTCTTTAGGTGGCTAGCCATTACAACAGGGACACTAGGGTTGTGACAGATTCCCAAGGGAATGTGATCATGAGGTTGGATGTAGAATTCCTTGATAAAATATTCATGTGTCCACCTATTGTGAACATTGGATAGATTGATTTTGCTCAAGGGAAAAAGGACTATGACATAGATGTGGAAGCTGCAAGAAGGTACATAAACAACAAATGGTTGAAAATTCCTTGAAGTAATCTAACCAGATGGCCAAAGGATCTCCCTAGAAGTGACTTTATTGAGGAAGTTTGTGATTTGATCACTCTTTTGAGTCGTATCAGAGGACTCCCTTCTTCCTCCAAGTTTCAAGAATGGATGTACACATACATCAAGGTGATTCTTCGGGGCACATAGAGAATATTCTGGGGAGAGTAGATCAATAATGCATTACATGAGCAGTTGGTGAGGGTCAACACAACATTCAAATTCTATATGACCTCATATCTGGTCTATGTTGCTGCTAGAATGAGGAGCTTTCTGGGTCTGACTCAGGTTGATGACAGGAGATTGGTTCCTGTATATGAGTATTATCCCCAAATTACTCTGAAGGGATCTATCCATCATTTCTGAAGGGTCAATGATGCTTTCTTTTCAATGTTCATGTGCTTATGGGACAACGAACTTGTTCAGAAGAGAATTTCAAATGAAGCCTGGGAAGTTGTGAATTCTTTTGGCTGTTTGTTCTTACAATTCCCTACCTTCACATATCTCAGAGTAGGGTACTATCCCGGCTACCATTCTATTCTTCCATGATATCCCAGTGACCGAATTGTTCTCATGGAATTATGTAGGTAGTTGATTGTTGTACATAATAAACAAATGGAGCTGAAAAAGTCAGGGATAAAGTTTCCTGTGGAAATTGGAAGGTATTCAGTTCAGTCATCTAGCAAGGCAAAAATAGTTGATTCTAAATTGCAGTTGGTCACCAGGAAAACTTTCAAGAAAAGGGACCATTTTGACTTCAGGAGAGTGCAAGATAAGATCAAAATAAAGTCAACCTTCCATGTGCCTATGGTGGAAGATATTTGGGCTGATCTCAGGACACAAAATGAGATCAGGAAGTTAGACTACTGTAGACTTCATTTGAGTCAGATAGAAGAGCTGGGCCTCGCTGATATTCTAGATGGAATGTGTTGGCACTCGTTTTGACCTGGAGGCTGAGCTTGTTTGTTGGAGGGTTTCTTCATTCAAACCCTAGGTATTCCTATCCATCGGCAGGAGCTTGATCTATCGGCAATGGAGTTTGTGGTTCCACTGATGGTATTGGTCATGTCGATAAGGGTATCTCAGGTGTTCATCAGCGAGCTTTGGCATATCAGCAGCAGTCTTTTGTCGTTTGCCGATGGAAGGAGGTCACCTCGATGGGGAATGCCATCGGAGTAAGGTTTTATATTGGGCTAGCTGTTGGAGGGTCCGCCGATGGGGTGATGTTAGGCCGATGAGGATTTGGAGTGGTCATCGGCGTGTGTTTGGCTATCGGCGAAGTGAATTTTTGGGCTGCCGATGTAAGGTGTCTGGCTGATGAGGGATGTTCAAGGTGGTCGTCAGTAGGGCTTGTGCTATCGGTCAGGGATTTTCTTGTTGCTCTGAGGGAGTATGGTCTCGCCGAAGACCTAGGATGTGGTATGCCATCGGAGTGAGATTGAGTATCGGCATAGGCATTTTGGGGTTAGCCGATGGCTTTGGTCATACCGACGGAGATGGGAGGCCAATGTCTATCAGCGTGACTTGTGTTGTCGGCAAGGATGGATTGCGTTGGGCCGACAGTGGAGGGTCTGACCGATGAAGGGGGAGGCTGATATGTTATCGGCAGGAGGAATCTCATGTTGGCCGATGGTGTCAGTCACACCGACAGGGTAGTTTGGAGTAGCGATTGGAGAGACTCATGCTATCGGTGGAAGTTTAGAAGGTTGGCCCGATGGTGCATCTCTAGCTGATGGGGAATTGTAGTGTAGCAGTCAGTGAGACAACGGAGGTCAGCAGGAGGGTTTTGAGGCGAGCCGATAGACTATGTCTGGCCGACAGGGGCTTGTGGAGGTGCGATCGGAGTAACTAGTGAGCTCGGTGAGAGATTTTTGGGGCGGTCCGATGGCTTGTGTTACGACGATGGGCTCTTGGGCGAAGGCTTGTGTGTCGAGCGCGGCAAAAGCGCTCGACACTTAGTAGGCATGCGGCCCCGTTTTTAAACTAATAAAGTGATCTCTTCACCATGCATGTGGGATTATTCCCCTGTGTATTTTCAACCTGCAGAGAAGCATGTTTTGGCGGGAAATCCTTTTTGAATGCAGCGACAGTTTTCAAGCGGCTGTAGGTGGTTGAGACCCTTAATGGCGACGATGCAGGGATGTGGGCAATGGTACACATGGTTAGGTCGCCCAATTTTTGAATGAAGACCCCAAATGATGGCACATGGCTCGAGGCCCCCCCTTTGTCTGCTGCATTAATAAATTCTGAGCACCATTCCTTTAAAGGATCTGTATCTGGCGGATTTTTGTAAAAGCCTTGTAATTAATTGCTGTGGTACACTTTTTGGCTGATATAAGCAGACTATGTTACCATTGTTTAGGTTGTTGAAAGTTGAACATTTGGCTCTGTAACACAATACAGTTTGTTTTGGTTGCTCTGTATAGTTAAACCTGTGAGTTTATGTATCTCTTGTTGTACGTTTTTGCCTGAATCCACTGATTTCATGGTTAATTGTATATGAGAAATGCTATGTTAGCATGTGTTTTGTTAATTCTATCTCTAGTATTGCATGTATCTTTCTCCTGAGTCTGGATATTCAAGCAATGTTTGAGATTCTAGGACATAGAATTCCTGTGTTGAATGTTTGATCTTTTAACTTTTGCTCAAGGGGTAGATTAAATTGTTCTTAGATTGAACATTGGGAAGGGTATACTGCAGTAGGGATGCCATAAGTATAGATAGCTTAACACTCTGTATTGGGAGATATCTGTAAGGCAGGTATCACATATGTCCCCCTGAAATCCAATTTTAGCTATTCATGCTGATCATTCACAGGTGTATGTCTACTGACTCCAGGCCTTGGATAGGCACCAATCTTGCTTTGTGTTTGTGTTACAACCATGTCCAGCTTTGCATCCAAACTTAAAATCAAAATCAAACTCTAAAACAATCTTTAAGACATTAGAGTTAGTTTTAGGATCCTTAGTCCTCTGTCTACAACTGCAAATAGGCCCAAAGCTAGCCCCTTTGCTCTTATCTTTCAGTTTTGGTCTACTTACAGGAGGACTTATCTGCTTTCTATCAGCATCCCAGCCTTTGTATGCATATCCTCATGGATATTGAGTAGGGAATACCCCCCTAGGTTTTGCAGAGCCTGAAGAAGAAGAGGAGATAAAATATAGAGTCTATCTCCTACACTGTTGGCCCCTAGCCCAGAGATCCTGTTGATCATTGATGGCTACCTTGTAGGGAAATCTGGGAATAAGCATCCAATCTGGGAAAAAACCACCAGAAATTGGCGACTCTGCTGGGGATGGTGATTTGAAAATTGTTATTTTTGTCCTCCCTGGTGAAATATCTATGTGCCCATCTGAGTCACCAACAGAAATTGGCGACTCTGCTGGGGAGTTTGTGAAAGAACCCTGATTTTCAAAAGAAAATAGTTCCTAGTAATAGGTGGCAACTCTAAAGTAATCTCCCAACCGGTCAAAGTAAAATTTATATGCAGGGGAGAAGATCCCAACAAAATCCTTTATTTGAAGAGTTACCAGTAACAAGAAGAATGATGTACAGAAGAAAGGGAGCTATCTCAGTCAGTCATGAGGGTTCCCCCAGAAAAATGATGATATGCAAGATAACCCTAGGCCATCAGGACAGCATGTGCCTTACTTTTTAAATGCAAAAGTTGATATTCAGGGTGCATATGAGAGGCAACAGGGTGGTAGCGTGAGAATGAGGTCAGAGGTGTTCCAAGAACGCCCATTTCTAGACCCTAGTGAAAGGTTTGAAGAGGCAGAGTCTCTGAGGGATGATGAAGATGAAGATCATAATATGGTAAAACCATCCTCCTCTAGGCCTAGCAAGGAAGAACTAGCTGATGAAATTAGGAGCTTAAGGGCCGAGTTTGAATATCAGCAGGCAATAACAATCAGAGATGACCTGAGGAAGAAAGTGCAAGCTTTAAGGACTACCCAAAATAATTCAATTCCTACCCTTGAGAATGCAAATGTGCAGATACATCAACAGAGAAATGAAGTGCAACATCAGCATAATGATGAGAGACAAAATGTGAATGATGTTAGGATACCACTGAACAATGTAAGAAATCAGAATGCAAACAAAAATGTTAATATTAATCAATTTGGCAGACAGCCCATGTAGTTAGATAGATTCAGACAGCTAGTATTTGATGGTATTCCTGGGTATCCTAACCCCATTGACAAGCATCTGAGGCTGCAAGTGCCTAAATTTTTAGGAAACAACACTGTGTCAGGAGAAGATCATCTAAAAGCTTTTCAAAATGTCATGGATAACTTTGAGGTTGAACATGAGGATGTTTTCATGAAGTCATTCATGCAATCTTTAGTAGATGAGGCAAGGGAATGGTATAAGAATCTACCTGACCAGAGTATTTCATCATGGGATGATTTTAAAAGGATGTTCAAGGAGCATTATGGTGACAAAACTAACCCTAGCTTTTTTGTAAATGAGTTTACCAGTATCACTAAAGGGTCAAATGAGCAGGTTGTAGATTTTAATGCAAGATTTACTAAAGTGTTAAACAAATTGCCACATTACATGAGGCCAAATGAACCTATGTGCATAATATTGTATATCAATGCCTTTGATGCAAAAACTGCATATGGATTAAGAGATAAAAGTCCTGCTACTATCAGGGATGCTTTCAGAATTGCAGTAAATATTGAGAACAACAGGAAAGCATCAAGCAAGACTAACAGAAGGGATGATGTGAAAATTCTGCAAAATCCAAACAAGCCTCAGAACACTCAAGGTAATACATCTACCCCTGAAGATAAGATAGACAAATTGGCAAATGTTGTTAAGGACCTAAACTACAGACTAGCTAGAAGTGAAAAAGGGATAGGTCCTGATAGGCAAGTCTATCAAAGGCAAGAAAAGAGGCCATCATTGCATGATATGCCTTATAATACCAATTGGCATAATGGTAAGCCTATATTCCCACATAACAACACAAATCAGAGGACTCAACATGTCAAAGAAACTCCTGATCCTCTAAAGAAAGCTGTAAATATTGTTGATGATACTCCATGGTGTATAATTTGTCAGATGCCACATTCACAGTCACAGTGTATGATTGCTCAGTCCTTGTGTGATAATGCTACATCTTGTAATGAATGCAATGAGCCACATTATGTGCAAGATGATGATGTTAATATGATGTCCACAAATAATGGATACCCTCTTTATGATGCTGATGAGAGTACAGATGATGGAATTCGGGCCTGTCAATAGGACTTTTATGATGAAGGTAATGAAGAGAGCTATGTGTATGCTCAGAGCTCGCACAATTTTCTGAGTAACTTACAACAACCTTCTGATGAGGAAATTAGGGCCTTCACAGCTGCAGCAGTTGCTCAAGTCAAGAGTAACTACAATATCAGAGGTAAAGCTCAGATAGGCAGCATGCATCAACCAGAAGATGTTTCTGCAGGTCAGCCAGTGCATGGTCATAAAGGAATTGAATCACAAAAAAGGCAGTGGGGTAATAATAAACAGAATTTTAGACATAGAATAGGTCATGAATCTCAAGGACCAGAAAATAGAATCCCTCAGGCTGAAGATCAAAGCAAAGGTTCCCAAGACAAGAATGATGATCAGGGAACTATGAAAGTAAAAGCTAAATCAGTTCAGGATAAAAACAAGATTATGGAGCAAGCTACAACTGTTATACAAAATTATGCTCCATTTGATATAGCTCAAGTCCTCTCCCAGGTAAAAGTCTCTGTTCCACTTATGGAACTGATGAAGGTTGAAGAGATCAAGAATAGGACATTATCCCTAATTTCAGGGGTGCCTTTTCAAGCTAAACAAAATGTTCAGACCCAGGGTGAGAAACATGTCATGTATAATGAAGAAGATGAGGCTCCTGAAGTCTATTTAGGAGTGACTATGATAAAGTGTCCTTCACAAGTGGAACCATTTTATGTATCCCTGGTTATAAATGGAAAAATATTCAAAAATTGTATGCTTGACTCTGGAGCATCTACAAATGTCATGCCTTTAGCCATCATGCAACAAGCTGGATTGAAAATCGACAAGGCATGTGGAAAATATTACGCTATGGATGCCAGAGAGGTACCAGTTATTGGAATCATGAAGGATGTAGATTTCAAACTGGCAGCATTTCCTGAAAAGAGATATAAAATGAATATAACAGTGGTTGACATCAAGCCACAGTATGGTATGTTGTTGTCAAGAAGATGGGCTGCACTAATTGGTGGAAGTATGCAGCTGGACCTGTCATATGCCATGATCTCAATGAATGGCAGGGATGTTAAGCTAATCAGAGAACAAAGATCATCAGAGACAGTGGAAGACCAAGAAGCAGAGGACCAGATATGCTTTGTAAACACTGACTGTGATAACTTCAAGGTTGTCTCAGATGATAGAGAAGATAAAGAGAAAAATGTCTGCAGTGAAGAGCTGGACCAGTAGGGTCTGTGGACAATGTATTTTGATGGAGCTTGTGCAAAAGAAGGCTCTAGAGCTGGAGTTGTTTTCCTATCTCCAACTAGTAAGCTCCTCAAATTTTCTTTCTTGTTGAGGTTTGTTTGCACAAACAACATTGCAGAATATGAGGCTTTAATCTTAGGCCTAAATATAGCTCTCAAACATGGAATCAAAATGCTAAGAGTATTTGGGGATTCTGAGCTGATTGTATCCCAAATTAGAGATAGGTATGCTTCAAAAAACAAAAGATTGAAATAATACAAGCATGCTATTTGGGATACCATTGAACTATTTGATGCATTTTCAATAGGCTAGGTAGAGAGATCAAAGAATGTTATGGCTGATTTCTTAGCTAATGTTGCAATAAGGCTAGATGACATCACTCTATCAGATGTTACAAATGTAGAAGTTAAAATCAGGCCTGCAGTACCAGAAAATATATGCAGTTGGCAAGTGTTTACTGATGATAGGGATTTGTTAAAATTTTTGCACTGCATAGATGAGTATGAGAATCAAGAAATTAATTTCCAAGCTTTTGTACAAACTATAGATGGAAAAGAAACTCTTGTGGGAAAAGAGATAATCGAATTGAAGACTAATAAAATCCCTAGAGGGTTAGTAGCTTTGGAAAGAGCTTTTGACAGTAGAGACAAATTGGTCACAAGGACATCTCCCACAAATAAGGAAGATTTAGAAGAGATAAATTTGAGGACATCTTAGGCCCCCAAGAAGGTATATATTGGTAAGCAGCTCAAACCACACATTAGGAGTATGCTGATTGCATTACTGAGAAGGTATAAACATGTTTTTGCTTGGTCATATGAGGACCTAAAAGCCTATAGGGAAGATCTATTCCAGCATGAGATCCCATTGAAGCCTGGAGCTAAGCCATTCAGACAGAGGCAAAGACCTATTAATCCTACCTTAGCTCCAAAGATGCAAGAAGAGCTTAAAAAGATTAGGGAAGCTAGAATAATTGTGCCAATCAGACATTCAACTTGGGTGTCTAACCTTGTCCCAATCAGAAAAAAGAACGGTGATATTAGGCTTTGTGTTGATTTCAAGAACTTGAATGTATCCTCTTTAAAGGATAACTATCCACTACCTAATATGGAAGCTATGTTGCAGAGAGTGACTGGTTGTGAACTCTTATCCATGATGGATGGATTTTCAGGTTATAATCAGGTGAAGGTAAAGGAATCAGAACAGTATAAGACTGCCTTCACCACTCCATGGGGAACTTATGTATATGTTAGAATGCCATTTGGACTAACAAATGCAGGTGCTATATTTCAAAGAGCAATGGATGTTGCTTTTGCAGGGTTGATTGATTCAATCCTGGCTGTATATCAGGATGACTTGACTGCATATTCAAAGAAGGAAGAGCAGCATTGTTTGCATCTAGAGCAGATTTTCATAAGAGCACTAGAGTATGGTATTTCTTTAAATCCAAAGAAGTGTGCCTTTGGGGTAGTTGAAGGAAAGCTCCTGGGACACATTGTTTCCAGGGATGGAGTTAGGATAGATCCAAAGAGAGTGGCTGCTATTGACAGAATTCAAATACCAAAAACTGTAATAGGAGTTCAGTCCTTCTTTGGACAGATAAATTTTGTTAGGAGATTTGTTCCCAACTTTGCAGAAACCACAAGGAACATTTCCAAGATGATGAAGAAGGATGCAACTGTCAACTGGGAAAGTGAAGCAATAGAATCATTTCAGAGTATCAAAGAGGCAATCAAGATGGCCCCTATTCTTAAATCTCCTGATTTTTCTAGGCCATTCCAAGTATTTTCATTTGCTTCCTTTCACACTATTGCTGCGTGTTTGCTACAGAAAAATGAAGATGGTTTTGAACAGCCCATAGCTTTCTTCAGTATGTCCTTGCAGGCTTCTGAGTTGAAGTATGATATTATGGAAAAACAGGCATATGCACTAGTCAGAGCCATCAAAAGTTTCAGACCATACCTGGTAGGATCACATGTAATTGCATATGTACCCCATGCAGCAGTCAAAGACATATTCACTCAGCAGGAGGTGACTGGAAGAAGGTGTAGATGGATAAACAAACTGCAAGAGTTCAACATAGAGATACAAATTACCAAGTTGGTAAGAGGACAAGGATTAGCCAAGATGATGGCACAGTCAAACTTGGAAGCATGCCAAGTTAATGCAGTCCAAAATGAGAGTGTAAATGTATCAAGATCTGAATGGTACAAGGATATTATCTACTACTTGCAAAATCTGAATTGTCCTTCCCATTTCAGTGACAGTCAAAAGAGGACTTTAAAGTTACATGCAATCAGGTATGTTATTGTTCAAGGTGAGCTATACTGGAAAAACCCTGATGGTGTGCTGCTGAGATGTGTGGATGAGGATCTGGCTAACAATGTTTTGATTGATATGCATAAAGGATTGTGTGGTGGACATTATACTGCCCAAACAACAGCTCATAAGACTCTCAGAGCAGGACATTGGTGGCCCACTCTCTTTTCAGATGCACAAAGGTTAGTGAGGAAGTGTGACCCTTGCCAAAGATTCTCAGGAAAATTGAGATATGATGGTGCTTTACCTCTCAGAACTGTAACTGTGGATGCTCCATTTCAGCAATGGGGAATTGACTTCATAGGGGAAATTGCAGACAAGTCAAGTCGGGGACATAGTTGGATTTTAGTGGCAACTGATTACTTTACCAAATGGATTGAGGCCATTCCAACTAAGAGAGCTACAAGTAAGGTGGTGATGGATTTCATACTGGAAAATGTTATCATCAGGTTTGGAGTACCATTCAAGATAGTCACTGATAATGCTATGTGTTTCAGATCAGGTGAATTTGTTGATTTTTGCAACAAATATGGAATCAAGCTATCATATGCATCACCATACCACCCACAAGGAAATGGTCAAGCAGAATCAAGCAATAAAAGCATCATGAAAATTATCAAGAGGATACTGGACAAGAACAAGAGAGCTTGGGACTCAAAATTAAAGTTAGCAATATGGGCTAACAGAGTGATAGTAAAAAAGGCTATTGGAATGTCACCCTTTGAGCTAGTATATGGTGCATTAGCTAGGTTGCCCATAAACAATCTCCTATCAGTTTACAGATTCATCTAGGAGAATGATGAGGAGATTGAAGACTCCATGACAGAAAGAGTGAACCAGCTAGTTGCACTGGATGAAAACAGAAGGAAAGCACACCAGATCAACCTTAAGAGACAACAAGATGTGAAATATCAGTTTGACAGGAGAGCTACAAAAAGGAAGTTTCAAGTCAATGATCTGGTGCTCGTATGGAATGCAAAAGGTCAAGAAAAGGGTAAACATGGTAAATTCGAACCCTTATGGATGGGCCCATATCAGATTTGCAGCACTCATGGGGAGGACTCTTATTTCCTCCAGGCCCTAGATGGTGAAGTTCTGGAATTGCTTGTGCATGGCCAATTCCTTAAGTTCTATTTTGCATAGATGACTTGTCCCTGTGCACATTTGTAAAAATATGTATATAGTGTAAATGTTCTATACAGTTCATGTTTTTTTGGCTTTTTTGCCTGGTCTGCCCGGAGATCTGGTTCTCGCTGCAGGTTTTTCACCTGCACAACCCCATTCGGAGCCAGTGTTGGCACTCGTTTTGACCTGGAGGCTGAGCTTGTTTGTTGGAGGGTTTCTTCATTCAAACCCTAGGTATTCCTGTCCATCAGTAGGAGCTTGATCTATCAGCGATGGAGTTTGTGGTTCCACCGATGGTATTGGTCATGCCGATGAGGGTATCTCAGGTGTTCATCGGTGAGCTTTGGCATATCGGCAGCAGTCTTTTGTGGTTTGCTAATGGAAGGAGGTCACCCCGATGGGGAATGCCATCGGAGTAAGGTTTTATATCAGGCTAGCCGTTGGACGGTCCGCCGATGGGGTGATATCAGGCCGATGAGGATTTGGAGTGGTCATCGGCGTGTGTTTGGCTATCAGCAAAGCAAATTTTTGGGCTGTCGATGTAAGGTGTCTGGCCGATGAGGGATGTTCAAGGTGGTCGTCGGCAGGGCTTGTGCTATCGGTCAGGGATTTTCTTGTTGCTCCGAGGGAGGATGGTCTCGCCGAAGACCTAGGATGTGGTATGCCATCGGAGTGAGATTTAGTATCGGCATAGGCATTTTGGGGTTAGTCGATGGCTTTGGTCATACCGACGGAGATGGGAGGCCAATGTCTATCGGCGTGACTTGTGTTGTCAGCGAGGATGGATTGCGTTGGGCCGACAGTGGAGGGTCTGACTGATGAAGCGGGAGGCCGATATGTTATCGGCAGGAGGAATTTCATGTTGGCCAATGGTGTCAATCACACCGACAGGGTAGTTTGGAGTAGCGATCGGAGAGACTCATGCTATCGGTGGAAGTTTAGAAGGTTGGCCCGATGGTACATCTCTGTCCGATGGGGAATTGTAGTGTAGCGGTCAGTGAGACAACGGAGGTCGGCAGGAGGTTTTTGAGGCGAGCCGATAGACTATGTCTGGCCGATAGGGGCTTGTGGAGGTCCGATCGGAGTAACTAGTGAGCTCGGTGAGATATTTTTGGGGCGGTCTGATGGCTTGTGTCACGGAGATGGGCTCTTGGGCGAAGGCTTGTGTGTGAGCGTGGCAAAAGCGCTCGACACTTAGTATGCATGCGGCCCCGTTTTTAAACTAATAAAGTGATCTCTTCACCGTGCATGTGGGATTATTCCCCTGTGTATTTTCAACCTGCAGAGAAGCATGTTTTGGTGGGAAATCCTTTTGAATGCAGCGACGGTTTTCAAGCGGGCGTGGGTGGTTGAGACCCTTAATGGCAACAATGCAGGGATGTGGGCAATGGTACACATGGTCAGGTCACCTGATTTTTGAATGAAGACCCTAGATGATGGTGCATGGCTCGAGGCCCCCCCTTTGTCTGCTACATTAATAAATTCTGAGTGCCATTCCTTTGAAGGATCTGTATCTGGCAGATTTTTGTAAAAGCCTTGTAATTAGTTGCTGTGGTACACTTTCTGGCTGATATAAGCAGACTATGTTACCATTGTTTAGGTTGTTGAAAGTTGAACATTTGGCTCTGTAACACAATACAGTTCGTTTTGGTTGCTCTGTACAGTTAAACCTGTGAGTTTATGTATCTCTTGTTGTACGTTTTTGTATGAATCCACTTATTCATGGTTAATTTTATATGAGAAATGCTATGTTAGCATGTGTTTTGTTAATTCTGTCTCTAGTATTGCATGTATCTTTCTCCTGAGTCTGGATATTCAAGCAATGTTTGAGATTCTAGGACATAGAATTCCTGTGTTGAATGTTTAATCTTTTAACTTTTGCTCAAGGGGTAGATTAAATTGTTCTCAGATTGAACATTGGGAAGGGTATACTGTAGTAGGGATGCCATAAGTATAGATAGCTTAACACTCTGTATTGGGAGATATCTGTAAGGCAGGTATCACATATGTCCCCCTGAAATCCAATTTTAGCTATTCATGTTGATCATTCACAGGTGTATGTCTACTGACTCCAGGCCCTGGATAGGCACCAATCTTGCTTTGTGTTTGTGTTACAACCATGTCCAACTTTGCATCCAAACTTAAAATCAAAATCAAACTCTAAAACAATCTTTAGGACATTAGAGTTAGTTTTAGGATCCTCAGTGCTCTGTCTACAACTGCAAATAGGCCCAAAGCTAGCCCCTTTGCTCTTATCTTTCAGTTTTGGTCTACTTATAGGAGGACTTATCTACTTTCTGTCAGCATCCCAGCCTTTGTATGCATATCCTCATGGATGTTGAGTAGGGAATACCCCCCTAGGTTTTGCAGAGCCTGAAGAAGAGGAGATAAAATATAGAGTCTATCTCCTACACTGTTGGCCCTTGGCCCAGAGATCCTATTGATCATTGATGGCTACCTTGTAGGGAAATCTGGGAATAAGCATCCAGTCTGGGAAAAAACCAACAGAATGGAGTATGATGGGGATGTTCTAGATCCCAAATATAACATTGAGAATGTTGAAGTCTCACCTCTTCCGGAGCTGAAATGGTCAGATGAAGAGGAAACAGCCATAAGGAAAAGATTTCAACTGATCCTAGCTAACACAAATATATGGCTGGAAAGAAAAGGGATCAAATTGAAGGAATTTCTCACAGGGTCAGAGACTAAAGTACAGGAACAAACAGGCAAGAAAGTAGAAAACAGGACCAAGAATAAAAGTGACACCCCTTCTTCCTCCAAAATATGAAAACCAAAAATTAAGTTTGTATCCAAGGGAGGGAAGAAGAAAGAAGTTGCAGAAACCTCCAATGTCACTGAATTAGGTGCTGAAGATACAAATGTTGAGAAAATGGAGGTTGAAGATGTTGAGACTAAAGAGCAAAATATTCAGAAGTCTAAGGATGTCCAACAAATAGAAGTATCTCATAAATCTGATGAGGAAGATGAAACTGAACAAGGCAAGGATGAGGATGCAGAAAAGGAACAACTTGGTGATCCACATCAGTCCTCTAAGAAAGATCTTCACACTGACACACAAGTTTCTACACCCCTTCCTCATGCTCCTGTTTCTGGTAGTTTTCTAGTAGTTTCAAGTGTTCCTCTATCACCTATTTTCATTGTTTCTTCTGATAATACCCCTACTTCTATAAGAACCAGTTTTGGGACCGTGTTTGATTCTTCCAGTTCAATTCCAAGTTTATCTTCTCCATCTTTTGATATTGGTGAACAATTTGTTTTAGAGAATCTTCTCGATGGTTCAAAGAAGGTTATTGATATAGGTGTAGTTTTTACCAACATCAGTCCTATTGTGACCATAACAGGTGTAAATATGGATCTAGTGAAACAAGTAGTGGACTCATCTCTGATTATCAGTGCTAATGTGCTTCACCCATGGTTGTCTACATATACTCCAAAGAGGAAGAAGCACGCTATTTCGCCAGATGAGATTGATATTGAGAAGTTGTTACCTGTGAAATCAAAGACTCTGAAGAAAAAGCCTAAGACTGTTTCTAGGCTTATCAATGAAAAAGGAATCAGTTATGCGGAGATTGCTAAGCCACAAGAAGATGCTACTGTTGACAATTTTGACATGAATGATTATGTCGTTTCAAGGGTTGAGTTAGGAAAGCTAACTCATGAAGGCATAAAAGCAAATTTTCAAACTACTACCAGCACCTTGCTCAAAAAATGTGATGAAGTCAAAAAAGAGAAAGAACAGTATAAAGCTAAAGCAGAACAACTTCTTGTTGTTCTTCAAAAAATAGTAAAGTCATCTAAAATTGTGGAACCCATGGTAGTGACTGTAGAAGATCCCCTGATCCAGAAAGTTGAAAAAGTTCAGGCCAAAGGAAGGGTGGTAGGAGATATTGTCGAACGTTTGCTAGCTCAAGGGCGAATTTTACTGAAGACCACTGTAGAAAGGAAAGAAAAGATGGATAAAGCCAAACCTGAGCTTGATAACATGGTTGACCTACTTTCCAGAGAGTTGTAGGGTCAGGAAGAGAGCTTGGAGAAATGGATAGAGATGAAAAAGATTAAGATAAAAAATCTGGTTACCATTGGGGTCATCACCAATCGGGAATCATATCTTAAGACTAAGGAGTCTATGGTTCATTGCATCCATATAGTAAAAGGTTTACTTGAGGACTTATGTCAAGCTCATGAAACCAATGAAGACAGTGATGTCATGCTTCTACACAGGTTGGAAGAACTCCCATGCATCCTCATAGGTGAAGATCTTAAGTTCCTTTCAGCAGATGAAATGATAAGCTCCTTCAAGAAGATGGTTCAACAAAAATTCAAAGATGAAGTACCCTCAGTACTTTCCATGGATAGCCTCTATGATTAGCATTCAACTTTTGAGAACCTGAAAGGTAACCTCAACAAACATGAGAAGGCAATAAAGGGAGTAAAAGATGCAATTCTTCGAGCCTGCACTATCTCAGAAAACACAACAAAGGTAGATGCATGTGAAATGGCGGCTATACATACCATGTATCAAAATTTTCTAAAGAAGAATGATGGAGGAAGTTGATACCTTAGTTTATTTTATTTTTGTATATGTAATTTAGATTTTGTTGTGGACATATTCATATGTAATTTTCCAAAATGTAATTACATGTGAGGCAAAGGAAGTCCTAAGTCAAATAGGACTCTTCTTTTTGAATAGGTCAAAGTACGTGGGATTTTCCTATTTTTGCTCTCAGTTTCTCTTATAAATAAAGAGGACCCCCATTGTAAATATTATATTTTTTCTATTGCAAAAAAACTCTGCCAAATTGGAAAACATTTCAAGAATATCAATAAAAGTGGGCAATTTGAGTATCAAACTTTGAGTTGAATTATATTGTTTTATGATATCAATGTTCTTATATCATTAGTGTTATATTATATTGGATCATTGTTGGAATTGTGGAGTTTATTGAAATTTGAAAGGAGTGTTCTTGTTTTGGTTGAATAGACTTTGTGCTATTTTTCTTATTGTGGGAGTTTGTGTTTATTTGCGAGAAAGGAATTGTTTAGAGACTTTGTGTTGTAAATTGTTGTGTTCAAGTTAGTTATATCATATTGGGTGAAAGTAAAGACTTTGAGCTTCTATTATCCTTTGTGATCATATATTTTATTATAGCATTCGGTGAAAACTTTGAGCTACACCTTGTCCTACTTAGTTCTAAATTGTAAATCAGTAAAAGGAGCAACGATAGACTTTGTGCTCTCGTGGGTTTCTTGGTTATTCAAATTTGTATTGTGAAAGTGCTCTTTTATATGTAAACATCAGTTTTGAAAAAAGAAAAATGGATGATGTGGTCTCACCCTGAAGTTAGTATTTAGTATAAATAAGTTTGTGATAGTTAATAGGGAACCTCCCCTTGCTGAGAGGAGAGATTTATCTCATTGCACTGTGGTTGATATAACCATTTTTCCTTCAGTTAGTTGAAGACAAAATATTCGCCCAACAGTTTTTGGTGACTCTGCTGGGGATGGAACATGTAACTTGAAGCCTCATGCTCTGAGTTGAAGCATTACAATTCTTTTCCATTGTTTCAAGATTTTTCAAAATTTTGTTGAGTACACTACATTCTGGTAGATTCACGGTATACAAGAAGCAAGAGAGCTCAAGGTATTATTGATCCTGTATTTGAGTTGATGCAGCAAAATAACTTTGGTCTTTTGCCTCCACGACCTCTACTTCAGCGAACTAGGAGCTTTCCTCCTACCAACGGCAGGCTTTCCTCCTACCAACGCCAGGTCTCCAATACCAGGTGAAGCTTCTAGTTCTAGTACTAGCAGAGTTTTGTCTTTTCATACTCCGCAGAGGTTTGTTATTCCACCCTTTAATCAGCACACCATGGCAGCTCAAGGCCCTTGGGGTAACACTTTTGGTCCTTTGAATTTAACTCCACCATTGCATGAACTACCTCGTAGTTTGAGGAAGAATTTTCCCAAGTTCTATGGCAATGGGAAAGTCCACCCGGATGAACACATTGCATCTTTCTGCATAGCTTGCGATGTAATAGGTGTCGAGCATGAAGATGTAGCAATAAGACTTTTTGTGGAAACACTGCAAGGTGCTACTGTAGATTGGTTTTACCATCTTCAAGCTCAGACTATAACCAATTAGAACTCCCTCAAGACCAAGTTTGAGGCTAGGTTCAAACCTGTAGAAGATGCACATGCTTTATTGGTTCAGCTCACACAAATGAAGAAAGAGCCTCATGAACCCATGTGAGACTTCATCATGAAGTTCAATAAGCTGAGAAATAGGATTCCTGCAACCACTCAACCAACAACGGAGAATCTCAAATGCTTTTTCATCAATACTCAACTTCCTGAGGTAATCTTTCTACTAAGATGGGTTGGTCCTGCCGATCTTCCTGCAGCTCAAATTTTGGCTATGGAATTGGAAGATGATCTTATCCTTGCAGGTAAGATTAGAAGAGATTCTAACAGAAACAGAGGTCCTTCTTCTACTGATAATTCTTCCATGAGCACCATGGATCCTATGGTGCAAAATCTAGCAAATGAATTACTAGCTTTGAAAAGGCAAATGTCACAAGCTATGTCTGCCCCTCCTTATTGGGATATACCAAGGAGAACATTTCCCAACAATTCATATCAAGGTAATGCTGCCAAAAATCAAGGGCAGCACAATCATCTTCCACCCACACAGGGGAAGCTCACCATTGAAGCAGCGCTGGTCAACTCAGAAGTTGGCTATTATGAATCAGAACATGATCATTCTTTCCAACCTGAGTTGGATCAGGAGAATGATGCTAATCTTTTTTACAGAAGGAGAAGAATTAGCTGGCAACTCTACCATTGGTTTTCTGAATTACCAAGATGAAGCGAAAAGAGAAGGGGAAGTGTATGATGGAGCATATGCTATTTTACTAGGTCCCAAAATCAGCCAAATTAGCAAGTTGATAAGGGAAAGGCAAGAGAAGAACCTCAGCTAGTGATCTCAATTTCCAAATGGGGAACTCCGTTGCCTTTTCAATCGAAGGACCCGATGGGCAATAAGCAAGTAAGTACATCTAATAATCCTCTATCTTCTACTTCTATCCCTCAGACTAGTACTATCCCTAATAAAACTCAGAATGATGGATTTCCTTCCTCTGTCTCTAGTTCATTTCAGCTATTTGATATAATAGATCATGCTAGGAAGACCAAAATCCAAATGTCCGAGGTTGAGTATTTACAAGCTAATCCCGAACAATTTGATAGGTTGGCTAAATACGTCAAAAACAAGATTGCCCCTACAGGACAAGATTTTCCAAAAGTTGCCCATGATTCCTCAAAGAAAAAATCTACCCAAAATAATCTTGTCACTACTCCCGTTGTTGCCTCCAGAAAAATAGAACCTTTCTATGTTTCTCTATTGGTAAATGGTCATAAGTTGAGGAATTGCATAATAGATTCTGGGGCCTCTGATAATGTTATGCCTGCCAAAGTGGCAGACACCCTTGGTCTCACTCTAACCAAGACCTTTGGGAGCTGTTTCTCCATGGAAAATAAGCATCATTGTTGGGCCAAATCGAAGATGCCTAATTTGCATTTGCAGCCTTTCTCGACAAGAGGATTAAGATGACCGTCCTAGTGGCTGATGTTCCAGCCTCTTATGGCATCTTGCTCAGGTGTAATTTTTGTAAAGATGTGGGTGGGGAACTGAATATGGACCTATCCGAAGCAAGGATACTTGTTAAAGGCATCAGGCAAAAGTTGCTTCCTGAGAAAGAAGCAAAATATATTGTTACCCAAATAGCAAATCCCAAAGCCCAAATTTTGTTTGAGTCCTCAGGAATGGGTAATTATTTCTTGTCTACTGAAGATACTTCTAGTTCATCAGATGAGAGCTCAGACAATTTAGCTGGAGAATCAGAAGAGTATTCAGATGAAAGTACAGATGAAAGTGCAGATGAAGGTATAGTAATGTCAGATTCTCCCATCACTGATGAAGAAGAATCTTCTGGTCAAAGAAATTCCAAAAAATTAAATTCTAATGAGATTTGGGTTTTAGAATTTGATGGTAGTTGTTCCTCTACCGGTTTGGAGCCGGAGTTGTTTTTATATCTCCACAAGGTGATATATTTCCTTTCTCATACAAACTGCAATTCGACAATACCAATAACACCGCTGAATACGAGTCATTGTTACTTAGATTGGAGGCCACTCATGCTAAAGGTGTTAAAAATCTTCATGCTTAAGGAGATGCCGAGTTAGTTGTTTTCCAAGTGAGAAATTTGTATCAAACCAAAAATCAAAGGTTGAGACACTATCGCAATCGTGTATGGGATTGCATTGAAGGTTTTGATGCTTTTGATATGTCTATGGTGCCTAGAGAGTTTAATGATCATGCAGATTCATTAGCTGTCTCCACTACCCTCATGGTTCCTCATAAAGACTTCAAAGGAAACAAGTACACAATTGAGCTGGTCTTCAAACCAAGTGTACCTAATAATGCTGACCATTGGAAGGTGTTCAATGGTGATAACCAAATCATATCTTTCTTGGAAAATACGGATAGCTTTGATGAGCTCTATTTTGAAGGTAGTGAATCTCCACTACGGGAATACATTTCCAAAATAGATTCACAAACTGGGGAAGAGTTTCTTCAGCTAAAAGGGAATAAGATTCCAAAAGGTTTGGTTTCCCTGGAAAAGCTATTTGATAAGCATGACAGATATATTAAACAGCAGTAACAACTTGATTCAAGTTCCTCTATGGAATTTGAGCAAGTAAATTTGAGTACTGAGGCAGATCCCAAAATGGTCAACATTGGGAAGTGTTGCACTGCCGATGAGAAGTTCAAATTCATTAGACTCCTTCGCCATTACATTGATGTTTTGGCATTTCTTATGATGATCTAAAGTCCTTCAGGCCTAAGGAGATTCAGCATGAAATTCCCCTCAAAGTTGGGTCATTGCCTCACAAGTAGAAACAAAGGCAATATAATCCCAAAATATCAGGTACTATCCTTTCTGAGATTCAGAAAATGTTGAATGCAAGAATAATCTTTCCGATTCATCATCCCACTTGGATCACAAATATTGTTCCTGTAAGAAAGAAGAACAGAGAAATCTATATTTGCGTTGATTTCAGGAATCTCAACCAATCTTCTCTAAAGGATAACTCCCCCTACCCATCATGGACTAGGTGTTGCAAACTATAACTGGTTCGGAAATGATGTCTATGCTAGATGGTTTTTGGGGATATAATCAAGTAGAGGTTAATGAAGCAGATTAGTACAAGACCACTTTCACAACACCTTGGGGTATGTTTGCATATCACAAGATGCCTTTTGGTTTGATCAATGCGGGTGCCACGCTCCAGAGAGAAATGGACCTTGCCTTCAGAGATGAGATGGGGAAGTTCATTGTGGTATATCTTGATGACTTGACTATTTTCTCCAAACAACATCATGATCATGCATATCATTTGCGACATGTGTTGGAAAGATGTCAACAAAATGGTATCTCTCTCAACCCTAAGAAATCAGTTTTCGAGGTTACAAAAGGTAAACTTCTCGGTCACATTGTATCCCAAGAAGGCACTAAAATTGACTTAGAAAGAGTCAAATCCATCCAAATTCTTACTTTTCCTGCTAGTAAGACTGCAATTCACTCTTTCTTCCGAAAGGTGAATTTTCTTCGAAGGTTCATTCCAGAATTCGTAGAGAAAACCCATCACATTGTCAACATGATGAAGGGTAAAGCTACTTTCCGTTGGAGTACGAAAGGTAAAGCGGCATTTGAGGATATCAAGAGGGCTATAGCTCATGCTCTGGTTCTTGTTTGTCCTGATTATACCAAAGATTTCGTAGTATACAGCTACGCTTCTGAACATACACTTTCAGCCATTCTTGTTCAGCAGAATGAAGAAGGTGTGGAATCTCCCATTTCATTTATGAGTTGTCCTCTAAAGGCTCATCAATTGAAATATTCAAATATGGATAAACATGCTTATGTTGTGGTCAAGGTGGTAAAGCATTTCTGGTTCTATATTCTGAATTCACATATTGTTGTTTTGGTGCCTGATACAACAATAAAGTCGATTCTGACTCAACAGGAGTTCAGAACCAAAAGAGGCAATTGGATTGCTAAGATCCAAGAGTTTGATCTTGATATCAAACCTACCAAGCTTGTGCATGGTAGAGGTTTGTGTCAATTGATTGCTGACAATGTACCAAAGGAGACAGGGGATGAAGGAGTTGAAGATATGCCAACTGTTCTTTTTGTCGCTACTATAGATGAGTGGTATTCAAATATTTCTCATTTTCTTACCTATGGTGAGTGTCCTTCTCATCTATCTTAGAAGGAGAAAAGAACTATCAAATTGAAGGCTTCTAACTATGTCCTATTGGACAATGGTTTGTACAAAAGAAATCTTAATGGAGTTTTTCTCCGTTGTGTGGATAAAGCGAAACAAAGTAAACTTTTGGAGTCTTTCCACAATTTGGCCTATGGAAGACATTTTTCTGCACTTGTGATGGCTCATAAGATTCTGTAGGCTAGGTACTATCGGCCCACACTGTTTCAGGATGCGTACAATTGGGTACGTAGGTGTGAGTTGTGTCAACAATTTGTTGGAAATCCTAAGTTGACTGCACTACCTCTCAAGCCAGTTGTAATTGAGGAACCTTTTCAGCAATGGGGCATCAACTTCATTGGTGTTGTGAACCCACCATCAAGTGTGGGACACAATTTTGTTCTCACCACAAGTGATTATTTTACCAAGTGGGTGGAAGCAATCCTAGTGAAACATGCTACTTCTGAGGTGGGGTTCAATTTCCTTAAGGAAAACATTATTTCCCAGTTTGGAGTCCCAAACAAAGTTGTAGTAGATAATGCTACTTGTTTCTCTTCCAACGAGATTACTGGCTTTTGCTATGAACATGGGATCATTCTTTCCCACTCTTCAGACTATTATCCACAAGGAAATGGTCAGGTGGAATCAAGTAACAAAAATCTGGTTACTATTATCACGAAATTGGTGGAAGATAATCAGAGAACTTGGCATAAAGCATTGTTTGATGCTTTATGGGCAGACAGGATTACCCTTAAAAGGGTAATAGGTATGTCACTGTTTCAGCTTCTGTATGGACTGAATGCAGAGATACCTATTACCTTGGAGTTGTCGGCACTAAAGTTGGCAAAGGCAGTAGAAGATAGAACTTTTGAAAGCTCTATTGACAAAAGAATCATGTACCTAACTGAACTTGAAGAGCAGTGAGCTATGGTCGTAGATCGTATCGCTGAACATCAAAGTCAGGTGAAGAAACTCTTTGACAAGAAAGCAAGGGCTCGTGAGTTTCAAATTGGAGATCAAGTCTTTTTATGGGACAAGAGGAGGGAACCAAAAGGAATGCATGGGAAGTTTGATTCTCTATGGAGAGGCCCATTCATCATTCATCAACTTTGTGGTGAAAATAGCTTCTTGCTGGAGTATCTAGATGGAACACCATTCTTGTTGCCTCATAGTGAACAACATCTGAAACATTTCAACCTTTGAAGTATCAGATAAGTTCATTTGTACATTTGTATAGTTTTGTGTTTTTATTTTTGTGTTTTTGTTTAGTCTTTTGTGTCTTTTTCTTTTTGGTAGCTTGACTCTATGGCCCAATGGCATGGATGAAGGCACTTAGAGACTAGATTCTTATCCCTTCAATCATTTCAAAGTTCGATCGATGGAAGTTCCCCAGTTAGAGCTAGCTGTTGTTCTCAAAATTAGCTATGCTCATTTTTGCAGACAACCCCTACGAAACTTGTTCGTCTCGTAGCCTACACTCTAAGTTCACAAAATGAGACAAGTACTCTTGATCTCGCAAGAAGTCATCTGACATCCTAGAAGAGTTTGTGACATTTCCTTATGATGATTTCTCAAAAATCATGAAGCTTGTTTGGTCGTAAGCTCACCAAAATATCAATTATTGAATATTTTGAGGTGTTAGAAAAGTTTTTGTATTCACATGCAAAAGTGGTCCAAATAACTGCTATTACATGTGCTTTATTGTTTTATATGCAATGACGGCTCTTTTGGCCGCCTTTACATATTTTGTTAAAGTTTCTTTTTAACCTACATAAGCGGTCCTAACCACCGCCCGTGCACGTTCCCTAACAAAGTTCAACCTATAAAGGTGATTGTTCTTACCACTTATGCACATCAAACCTTCACATGTATGAGTGGGTTTTTTCACCGCCTTTACAAATCTCGCCAAATCTTGGAACTATGGTGACATTAATGTCACTTGTGTTGGCATTAATGGCTTCGTGTTTTAACCTTTTTAAACATGCTTTAGTCATTTTGATTAGTTATTTTCCATTGTTGAAACCTTAAACAAGCTTTTGAAACCTCCTTGAGATCTCTCCTCCCACGAAAAATTGTGGATTTGGATTTATCGCGGACTTCACTCATTTAGCTCATGTTTAGGTTTTGGTTTCTTGTTTAAAGGTAAGTCTTCATTTCATTTTTTTTCTTGCTTTTCTGTTAAGGTTTATTTAATGTTTTTAGTTGAGATTTATGTAAATATTTTTGCATTGGGTCGTCATTTCATACATTTGAACGTAGCTTGAAACCCTACATTGAATGTTTGTGTGTTCTCAGCCTTTCTTTGTTCGAGTAGCTGTAGAATCATCATGCCCTACTTCAATGTATTGTTAAAACTTTAGTTGTATTTTCCTACATGCATTGGCAGTATCTTTTGCCGCTCACCTGAACCTAATATGTTTCAACCTTCATGCATTGGCAGGGCATTTCCCCATCATCGTATCCTTCAAGTGTCAAGTCTTTCCCACATGTAAGGGTGGTTAAAACTGTCGCCCTTACATAACCCTTATGCAAACCTTCCAATGTGCGATAGTAGTCAAAACTCCCGCTTCTTCACACAACTTGTAATCTCCAAAATAGATGTAGTGGCGGCCCATTTTGCTGACTCTGCATGTGTTGCAAAGACTAAAATGTTACCCAGATGTAAGGGTGATCATTTTGATCACCCTTACATCTAAACTTATATTCTTCCTAAATATATGTAAAGGCGGTATTTTTCACTGACTTTGCACAAGAGTTGTAAACACTTCCAAACACATGTAATAGCAGTCAAAATGACTGACTTTACGTATGTGAATAGTTCCTCATGTAGGAGCGGTCATTTTGACCACCCGTGCACATTTTCCTAAATTTTTCCTAACACTGGGAAAATCCACCTTTCAAGACCTGTTAACCCACTTTCACCCTTTACCTCGATTTGCACACACTCAAGCCATTCAATGCATGCTTTCTTGCTCATGATCATCAAATCGCGGTTATCCTAGTTTATCCATTTTTCCCCTAACTACGAGATCATGGCCTTTTGCAGTTCTCAACAAGCGTCTGTGGTAGATATCTCTTCCAGAGTTCTCTCTATAGCTGATGTCGGAGCCGTCTCCATCCAAAGCCAAAATCATGAAGTACAAGTACCAAGGTGTCTTCCCGGTGACTTCAGTATAGTCAAATATTGATGAAATCAGAGATATAGAAATAGGACATGTGGATATGGTAGAATTTGTGGATAGAACAAAACAAACAAACCCTTCCAGACACATGCAAAAGATCATTGATAGCAACATTCACTTGGTTGCCTCATTTCCAGTTTCTGCCCATAATCCTGAGTTTGTTCTTCAGGTGGCTAGCCATTACAATAGGGACACTAGGGTTGTGACAGATTCCCAAGGGAATGTGATCATGAGGTTGGATGCAGAATTCCTTGATAAAATATTCATGTGTCCACCTATTGTGAACATTGGATAGATTGATTTTGCTCAAGGGCAAAAGGACTATGACACAGATGTGGAAGCTACAAGAAGGTACATAAACAACAAATGGTTGAAAATTCCTCGAAGTAATCTAACCAGATGGCCAAAGGATCTCCCTAGGAGTGACTTTGTTGAGGAAGTTTGTGATTTGATCACTCTTTTGAGTCATATCAGAGGACTCCCTTCTTCCTCCAAGTTTCAAGAATGGATGTACACATACATCAAGGTGATTCTTTGGGGCACACAGAGAATATTCTAGGGAGAGTAGATCAATAATGCATTACATGAGCAGTTGGTGAGGGTCAACACAACATTCAAATTCTATATGACCTCATATCTGGTCTATGTTGCTACTAGCATGAGGAGCTTTCCAGGTCTGACTTAGGTTGATGACAGGAGATTGGTTCCTGTATATGAGTATTATCCCCAAATTACTCTGAAGGGATCTATCCATCATTTCTAAAGGGTCAATGATTCTTTCTTTTCAATGTTCATGTGCTTATGGGACAATGAACTTATTTAGAAGAGAATTTCAGATGAAGCCTGGGAAGTTGTGAATTCTTTTGGCTGCTTGTTCTTACAATTCCCCACTGATGAGTGCAAAGTTGCACCTATGAAATACACCTTTTTACCTCTCTTTTTCTCCTTCTTGATCCCATCTTTCTTAATGTTTGCACCCAAATAAGCTAGCAAGATAGTTCTAGTTAATGATTAATTGAGATAGATTACTTAAGATCATAATTTCTGGTTAAGTGACTAATGTGCATGGAATTGATGGAAAAATGCAGAAACTTCTCTCTTTTTGAATCAACATGTGTAGATGCTAGGAACAACAATTTTGTGCATCTCCAGAGATAGTCTTCAATGATATCTGGGGACAATACTAGAATACCACGACACCAGAAATTTTGAAGGAAAGAGAAAGCCTCTCCGAAGCTGAACAAAGAAGGCCACAATGGTATCTCCAAAGCTATAGACATCTTCGGAGCTATAGACATCTCCAGAGCTACAAACATATCTTTGGAGCTACAGACAAGGATAGATATCTCTAGCACCTCCTGAGAGCAAGGCATATTTCCAGCATAAGCTACCGACCAGGGACTCTCAGTAGTGATCCCAATACCCAGGTCATTTTACTCAAATCATCACCTAAGTGGTGAAGGGTCATCTTTAGTTAAACTGCTAGAGTTTTTATCTTTATAAAGTTTTTGCATGAGTTACGGATAGAATTAATTCAATACCCATATTTTCAGGGCCTCGCTGCCCAAATGTATTAAGACTCAAACTTAGAATTCTGAGTGGACTTCTGTTCCACTCAGTTTACTTTTATTGCATGATTATTTTCCATAGTTAGACAACTAGTATAACAAAGAGATGGATGTCATCTCATAGAAGAACTGGTAGATAAGATAAGTGATATGTCATCACTCATTTTCATATATACTGATAGAAACAGTAGAAGAAATATACAATGATTTTGTTATTCTAATTAGGGGTAATCTCAATTCTGTAATATCAATATTTTTCATGAATGCAAAGAGAATGGAATTGGATTGAGTTTAGTTGAGATCTAAAAGGAAGCTAGGTGTGCGGAAAACACTTCCTACACTAATCTAATGAGGAGAGGGCTATGCAAATTCAATTTTATCCTAACTATTACAGCAATGTTAAATCATTAAAATGAGATATTACAACAAAACACAAGAACCAGAAAGAAGACAGAAGAGAGAGAGACAAGATATACATGGGGAAAACCCTTATAGGTGAAAAACCCCACTCTCCAAAACACAGCTCAAATGTATTATAGTAAATAATAATAGATTACAATACAGTTTCAGAGCCAATGCTCTTTCAGGAGTCTTCAAATGTCAAATCTGGAGATATTCCGGCAGCATAACAGTACTTGTACCAAAATTATTTATCTCCCATCCAAGCACCTATTTTTATAGAGTTTACAAGGCAAATATGGAACCTTCTAGAGATGGGCGTCCATCTTGGACTCATGCCCCAAAACCCACGCCTAAGGACACTTGTCCAACATCCCATCCCGAAGTGGGCACCTGGTCCCAAGATAGGTTACGATAGATGGTCTTACACACCTTACAGCTGTCAGAGAATCAGTCATACACTGACTAAAAATATCATATTCCTCTTACATGTCATAACCTCCCTTGACCACTGAAAAATGCCTTTCTCTTGTGTAGAGATACTCACCGACACTTGTCATTAATTAAAAATCATTTGAGGTTTCGGGGGCATTGCCCCCGAGCCTCCACAAGGGCGCTGCCCCTCGACACCGCCCTGTACCGCGATAGGGAGCGCGCCAAGGGCACTGCCCTTGGACCCCGCAAGGGGCTACGCCCCTTGACCCCTTCTTGGGGGCACTGCCCACAAACCCCTATTAATTATTTAAGGGGGAAACCACAGATGCCAAAGTCACCAAAATTTATCCTCCTGCATATACACAAGGTGCTGACTATGCCAACTCAACATGGGATAAATAAATACAACATTAGGAATTTGAAAAGGTTGAGACACCTTAATTCCCAACAAGATCTTTTTTTTTGCCGATTCTCCATTGTAGCCTTCAGCCCTAAGGGTGCGGAGCAAGGGCCCACTCTCACCACCAAGGCGGAAGGCTAGTACCATTGCTTTATTACTTTAGATTTTGCTGTGAAAAGTATTTACTAATTTTAATAGATAGATGCATGGTACTATTTTTTAAGATTGCTTTAAGTAACTTCTTGTTTAATTCTGTTTTAGCATTCCTTAAATTTATTTAGTAAGTAGACAGATTAATCTTTTCAAATTAGTAGAAGTTTTTAAGATTAGCTAGGAAAACTGGTAACTGTAGAATCCCTAGTTACAGACAGCCAAGGACACAGCCCCTAGATTATTGACATCTAAAAATACATTATATGATGAGGTACAGCGACACCTTGTCACCCACCTTCACATATCTCAGAGTAGGGTACTATCCCAGCTACCCTTATATTCTTCCACGATATCCCAGTGACCAAATTATTCTCATGGAATTATGTAGGCAGTTGATTGTGGTACATAATAAACAAATGGAGCTAAAGAAGTCAAGGATAAAGTTTCCTATGGAAATTGGAAGGTATTCAGTTCAGTCAGCTAACAAGGCAAAAATAGTTGATTCTAAATTGCAGTTGGTCACCATGAAAACTTTCAAGAAAAGGGATTTGTTATTGCGCGAGACCCTCAATCCCTCCCTTCGGACCCGTGTGGTCTCTAGCTAACCTCTCCGGTGGCACCTTCACTAACAGTTTGAGTTTTTGGTGTAGTGGTAGCCAGTCTATGTTAACAAACTAGCGACTCTGTTGGGGAGGGGTTCGATTCCCGCCGATACTCTCTACTCGCCTCATGGTCGGTTGTGTCTAGTACAGACCTCTCGGCTCGGGGGGGCTAAGCTGTTATCGCGCAGGACCCTCAATCCCTCCCTTCGGACCCCTGTGGTCTCTGGCTAACCTCTCCGGTGGCACCCTCACTAACAGTTCGAGCTTTTGGTGTAGTTTTAGCCAGTCTATGTTAACAGAACCATTTTGAATTCAGGAGAGTGCAAGATAAGATCAAAAGAAAGTCAACCTTCCATGTGCCTATGGTGGAAGATATTTGGGCTGATCTCAGGACACAAAATGAGATCATGAAGTTAGACTACTACAAACTTCACTTGAGTCAGATAGAAGAGCTAGGCCTCGCTGATATTCCAGATGGAATGGAGGATGATGGGGATGTTCTAGATCCCAAATATAACACTGAGAATGTTGAAGTCTCACCTCTTCCAGAGGTGAAATGGTTAGTTAAAGAGGAAACATCCATAAGGAAAAGATTTCAGCCGATCCTGGCTAACACAAATATATGGTTGGAAAACAAAGGGATCAAATTGAAGGAATTTCTCATGGGGTCAGAGACTGAAGCACATGAACAAACAGGCAAGAAAGTAGAAAACAAGACCAAGAATAAGAGTGACACCCCTTCTTCCTCCAAAATATGAAAACCAAAAATTAAGTTTGTATCCAAGGGAGGGAAGAAGAAAGAAGTTGTAGAAACCTCCAATGTCACTAAATCAAGTTCTGAAGATACAAATGTTGAGCAAATGGAGGTTGAAGATGTTGACACTGAATAGCAAAATATTTAGAAGTCTAAGGATGCCCAACAAATAGAAGTATCTGATAAATCTGACGAGGAAGATGAAACTGGACAAGGAAAGGATGAGGATGCAGAAAAGGAACAACTTGGTGATCCACATTAGTCCCCTGAGAAAGATCTTCACACTAAAACACAAGTTTCTACACCCCTTCCTCATGCTCCTGTTTCTGGTAGTTTTCCAGTAGTTTTAAGTGTTCCTCTTTCACCTATTTTCATTGTTTCTTCTGATAATACCCCTACTTCTGTAAGAACCATTTTTGGGACCGTGTTTGATTCTTCCGATTCTATCCCAAGTTTATCTTCTCCATCTTTTGACATTGGTGGACAATCTATTTTAGAGAATCTTCTGGATGGTTAAGAGAAGGTTTTTGATACAGGTGTAGTTTTTACCAACACCAGTCCTACTGTGACCATAACAGGTGTAAATATGGATCCAACGAAACAAGTAGTGGACTCATCTCCAATTATCAGTGCTTCTATGCTTCCCCCATGGTTGTCTGCATATACTCCAAAGAGGAAGAAGCACGCTATTTCGCTAGATGAGATTGATATTGAGAAGCTGTTACCTGTGAAATCAAAGACTCTGAAGAAAAAGCCTAAGACTATTTCTAGGCTTAGCAATGAAAAAGGAATCAAATATGTGGAGATTGCTAAGCCACCAGAAGATGCTACTGTTGAGAATTTTGACATGAATGATTATGTCATTTCAAGGGTTGAGTTAGGAAAGCTAACTCATGAAGGCATAAAAGCAGATTTTCAAACTACTGCCAGCACCTTGCTTGAAAGATATGATGAAGTCAAAAAAGAGAAAGAACAATATAAAGCTAAAGCAGAACAACTTACTATTGTTCTTCAAAAAATAGTAAAGTCATCTTAAATTGTGGAACCCATGACAGTGACTGTAGAAGATCCCCTGATCCAGAAAGTTGAAAAAGCTCAGGCCAGAGGAAGGGTGGTAGGAGATATTGTCGAATGTTTGCTAGCTCAAGGGTGAATTTTACTGAAGACCACTGTAGAAAGAAAAGAAAAGATGGATAAAGCCAAAGTCGAGCTTGATAACATGGTTGACCTACTTTCTAGAGAGCTGCAAGATCAGGAAGAGAGCTTGGAGGAATGGATAGAGATGAAAAAGATTAAGATAAAAAATCTGGTTACCATTGAGGTCATCACCAATCGGGAATCATATCTTAAGACTAAGGAGTCTCTAGTTCATTGCATCCATATAGTAAAAGGTTTACTTGAGGACTTATGTCAAGCTCGTGAAACCAATGAAGATAGTGATGTCATGCTTCTACACAGGCTGGAAGAACTCCCATGCATCCTCATAGGTGAAGATCATAAGTTCCTTTCAGCAGATGAAATGATAAGCTCCTTCAAGAAGATGGTTCAACAGAAATTCGAAGATGAAGTACCCTCAGTACTTTCCATAGACAACCTCTATGATCAGCATTCGACTTTTGAGAACTTGAAGGATAACCTTGACAAACATGAGAAGGCAATAAAGGCAGTAAAAGATGCAATTCTTCAGGCCTACACTATCTCAGAAAACACAGCAAAGTTGGATGCATGTGAAATGGCAGCTATATAGGCCATGTATCAGAATTTTCTAAAGAAGAATGATGGAGGAAGTTGATACCTTGGTTTATTTTATTTTTGTATATGTAATTTGAATTTTGTTGTGGACATATTCATATGTAATTTTCCAAAATGTAATTACATGTGAGGCAAAGGAAGTCCTAAGTCAAATAGGACTCTTCTTTTTGAATAAGTCAAAGTAGTTAGGATTTTCCTATTTTTGCTCTCAGTTTCTCTTATAAATAAATAGGACCCCCATTGTAAATATTATCTTTTTTCTATTGCAAAGAAACTCTGCCAAATTGGAAAACATTTCAAGACTTTGAGCTTTTTGTGTTTATCATATTTTTTAAGTGAATATCAATATAAGCGGGCAATTTGAGTATCAAACTTTGAGTTGAATCATATTGTTTTATGATATCAGTGTTCTTATATCATTGGTGTTATATTATATTGGATCATTGTTGGAATCATGGAGTTTATTGAAATTTGAGAGGAGTGTTCTTGTTTTGGTTGAATAGACTTTGTGCTATTTTTCTCATTGCGGGAGTTTGTGTTTATTTGTGAGAAAGGAATTGTTTAGAGACTTTGTGTTGTAAACTGTTGTGTTCAAGTTAGTTATATCATATTGGGTGAAAGTAAAGACTTTGAGCTGCTATTATCTTTTGTGATCATATATTTTATTGTAGCATTCGGTGAAGACTTTGAGCTGTACCTTGTCCTACTTAATTCTAAATTGTAAATCAGTAAAAGGAGCAACGATAGACTTTGTGCTCTCGTGGGTTTCTTGGTTATTCAAATTTGTATTGTGAAAGTGCTTTTTTATATTGTAAACATCATTTCTGAAAAAAGAGAAATGGATGATGTGGTCTCACCCCGATGTTAGTATTTAGTATAAATAAGTTTGTGATAGTTAATAGGGAACCTCCCCTTGCTGAGAGGAGAGATTTATCTCATTACACTGTGGTTGATATAACCATTTTGCCTTTAATTAGTTGAAGACAAAATATTCACCCAACAAGTTCTTATCACCCTTGTGTCATACTACGATTAGGAGTAGACGATATCTACATTTATTGCAGGCTTCTTTAGTTCCCCTAACCTTCAGGTGGTTTTTTCTTCTTCTTCCTTTTTAAATGGTGGCTAGCTAAACTAGCCCCACATTTGATGTTGGGGTTGCTATCTTGAATGCTCAAGAAAATGGCTCTGAAATGCCCATGCAAATTCATTTTGAAGGCATTCCATGAGGTAATGCTCTTGTTCTAAATGTTATCTTGCTTGTGTTGGAGAAGCTAAGATTAGCAAGCAATAACCAGAACAAATTTCCACAAGCTATAAGCACAAAATAAGCCTAACTGATATTCAAAAGTTAAGTAAAAATGTACAATATGCCTTGTATAAATAGGCATGAGAGAGGAGGTAGTATGGTCGAACACAACGACTGACTAACCTTCCTAAGATGTGAAACTTGTGAGCTCAAATGCCAAGTGCTCAAGAAAGTGGCAAGTAAAGACGCAAGAGGTGTCTCAAAAGAATGAGGACTCATGTCTTAACCATATGAGTTGAGATAAACTCCTAAAAAATCCTAAGTGAACTTAATCTAAGTGTGGATAGGTCAATCTTAAGAAGGTGATATCCTAACTAGATATAATATGACCTTATTTACACTAACACCCCCCTTAAGTGCAACTTAGGGAGAAGTGATACAAAGATGGTGGGTCCCGGCTACTAGGCCATGTTAGGTACGCATGTACAAACAAATTTCTCAAAACCAGAGAAAAGGAGAAAACCCAATGGAAAATAAAATTCCTCTCTAAAAGAGAAATGATACATGATAAAATTGTACAAGTGACGAAAAAGAAAAGAAAGAGGACTCATCATGACCCCCAAGGACTACTTCTAATACTAAAGTACAATATATGTTCCTCCCATAGGAGAGAAAAGATGAGAAGGTCAATGCGACCCCCATAGAAAATTTTAAGGAACAAACTCCATGCAAAGAAATTGATCCTCCCAAAACTAATATGAGAAGAGAAACCATGCAGCCTCACCTCAAAATACCTATTTGTATCTAATTGGTAGATGCTCGACACTACATGTTGAAGATGATCCACAAACGCCAAACCACATTTCTTCCCTTAAGAAGAAAAAGAACCACATAAGTGTGCAAGTGATCTTCCCATTCATGATAGGAATGTTCAGGAAGAAGTATGAATGTCTCTAAATTCTGCACTTGATTCAAAGACATAGATGATACCCATGATGTCTTTGTAGGATATTGTTCAAGTATCTCCAAGCCAATACTATCATGTGACAAATGCTGATAAGATGAATCAAGTACCATAAAAGATTCAAGAACATGGACCACAAGGACCATAGATGTATCGTGATAATTAGACCAATGAGAATTTGATACTATTGTAGAGGATGTCAAAATAGATGATGACTAAGTTGAATATGTGGACTCATGAATATCTACAGAATATGTCTCTATAGAAACTGATGTAGGCAAAGCAAGAGCAATCGTATTTGAAGAAGACAATGTTGATGCAACTTCCTCAAAACTATCATCAAATAGAAGACAAATGTCCTTGATGGTGTATTCCAAATCTATAATGCATGACTCTATAAACAAAAATGATATGTCTGGTAGATATGCATCCCTGCAATGTGGCAGATCTGGAAAGTGATAGCAATATCCTGGTGCATAGAATCACTGGAAGCCATACACAAGTCAACTCTACATTCAAATGTAGCATTAGGTGATGGTGGAGATAGAGGAGAAGCAAGAGGATATGTCTCTGTGTCATCAACATATTCAATACTTTCCCAATAAGAAAGTTCTTTAGTATCATCGTCATACAAAGGATGATCAACATCATCAAGGGGAAGAAGTATGTCCATAATAGGATCATCTGGGAATGGAGGTGCATTGGGATCTCCATAATCATCTGGGAATGGAGGTGCATTGGGATCTCCATACATTTTCCATAGTGTGGTCCAAAGAGTGTGAGGTCACTCAATGTGTGATAGAAGTCATGAAGTACAGTTTCCAACACTAAACCAATTAATCTTAAGACATGATCATTTTTATTTCCCCATATAGTTTTCTATCAATATGTACTTGGCTCGAGAATAAGCCCATATAAATGTGGCAATACATGGATCCATCGGCAGTGATTACAAATTTGAAATCTTCAATGCATTTTTTGATCAATTTCAAAAAAAGTTTACAAAATTTTGATAAGCGGGGTGAAAGATATGTCCTGTCGAAATTTGCTTACAACAATTGACTTTGGAGGCCAAAAACTAATAATAAACAACAAAAATTACAAAATGTCTTGACGCCACTGCAAAGTGGACTAGAAGACCTTTTTGGAGATTGCAATTTTGCGAAAAATTGATAAATAGTTGGCAAGTTAGAGCAAACTGAAAAAAATGCCCCTGTAGGTGCAAAAAATAGAGCAGGTGGTACTCTAGTGGAGCCATGGTGGCTGGCCGGTGGTAGGACGGTGGAGCTCCAAATGGGTTGAGTCAAGGCAGAGTGGGGCGCCAAAAAAGGCCTAGTTGGCCAAATTTGAGGCCTGGGGAGCAAATTGATGAATAACAGGGCCAGTTTGAGGGTGTTGAGGCTAAGTCCTTAGGCTAACTGGGCTTGTGTTGAGGTAAAAATGACCGATGGATTCTATAGATTGGTGCAAGGTGCTTGGGAGTTGACCTAGTTTCAGGGCAGAGGTGACCCTAATGAGTCGAATGCAGAGTGAAGAGGTCGCTTGGAGCCAAAATCCAAGTTGTTGGAGAGATACGACCGAGTGTCTGCTTTGAGACTAGTATGGGCTGACTACTACATGGAGTTTAGGCTGAGTCCTAGGTTGAGTGTGGCCAAGTAGTTTAGCAGCCGCAAAGGGTCTTCGAACAAGGTAAAGCCTTGGATTGTGGGCCAATGTAAAATGCCCTAAATGAAGGTCGAGCAGATCCAAGTCACCTAAATCCTGGAAGTGAATGCTGGAGTCAATTTTGAGAAGACCTCAAGCCAATTTGGAGTTAGTGACCTTAGAAAGCTGCGTGAAGATCTATAATCAAAACAATTTCGAGCAATCTTCAAATAAAAATGCTCAAAATCCACAAACCAGAGAAGGAAGCCCAAAAAATATTGATCAAGAGGCCAACAAGATCTGACTGATGAGGCCCAAAATTGGGATTGTAGGTCCAAAAAATCAAACCAGGAAGCCCAAAATGAAGGCAAAGTCAACCTAGAGGCAAACCGAATTGGCCAAAGAACACAAAAAATATCGACCCTGAACAAAAAAATTGTAGGGGGCCTTTGTGCCCTATACAAAAATTGTTTTTGCAATTATTGAAAAAAATCCATACATTACAGAATTAGAGGCCTACAAACCCTAGGCGAGGGGTAAAATAATTTTGTAAAAAAATGAATTTACCAAAATTTTCCAAACAAAAGGTTATTCTTACTATTTCGGGCCTTCTGGACTCAACAACGAGGTTTGTTTTGCTCCATGACAAACTCTTGACAAGGATAGATGTGGTATTCACTTAATACAAGAAGGGTTTTGCTATCATGGCTCTGATACCATGTTGGACCAGACAATATCAACAAGCAGTAACCAGAACAAACTTCCACAAGCTATAAGAACAAAATAGCCTAATTGATATATTCAAAAGTAAAAATATACAATATGGCTTGTATAAATAAGCATGATAGAGGAGGTAGGATGGTCAAACACACCGATTGACTAACCTTCCTAAGAGGTGACACTTGTGAGCTCAAATGACAAGTGTTTAAGCAAGTGGCAAGTAAACATGCAAGAGATGTCTCAAAAGGATGAGGACACGTCTCAACAATATGAGTTGAGACAAACTCCTAAAAAATCCTAAGTAAACTTAAGCTAAGTGTGTTCATATGCCATTCTTAGAAAGGTGATATCCTAACTAGATATAATATGACCTTATTTACACTATTAGCTTGTTCATGATTTTGAGAATACTTGCAAATTGTTTGAAAATTATAATATTGTTGCTTTCTTGGTGGGCAGAAATACTTTTGAAAGCATGCTTAGAAAAGTGGGTTAACTCTACTTGGGTCCCTCATGAGACCTAGCTAGAGGCCATACAAAATCTTACTAAGGGATTTTTTCTCTTTTATTTTGCTGAAGTCAAGTTTGCTAAGGCCATGTTTTAACATGACCCTTGGTACATTCAATCTTCCTTGCTTGTTTTTCCTCATGGACTTGAGACTTTGTCATTTTAGAGGAATTCTCTCTTCGTGTCTCGGTCTAGGTTGAATTTCTTGGGATTCCATTCCCACTTTGGCCCTTCTTAGGCTACATAACAACCTCTTTAGGATATGTGGTTCATGTTGAACAAGAGCATTTTTTTGACTTTCCCTCAAGAAAGGGTCTTTGTCTATGTTGACCTATTTGAGGATCTTAAGGAGTCTATTGAAGCTCAGGTAGGAACTTAGAGCTTCACCCAATGAGTCATGTACGTCAATCTACCAAATACTTGTTATCAATGTCAATATTCAAACCATAAAATCCAAGATCACCCCCTAGTTATTCAATGTCCCAAACTTCCACCTAAGAAATATTTGGAGGATCACTCACCTCAAAAAATGGGGATGGTTGGACTATTGTGAGCCCCAAAAAAAAATTCACAATCCTAAAGGTTTGGTTCCACAATAATTGGTTGTTGGATCTTATGTTTTAAAGCTTATTAAGATGATGAGGTCGGTGATTTTCAACCCAAAGGAGATTCATCAAAATGGTCACCTAGCCTTGTTTTGGTAGAACATCGATTGCGGCTTGTGTTATTTCATCACAACTAGTTTCTCAACCACCTTCTTTGCCTATTTCACATCATTCCCATAGTCTAGTTTGTGAAATAGAGAAGGGAAAGTTTGTGCCAAAAAAAGAAGGCCCTTATTGGGTTTCATTCATCAAGTTCAGCATCACTTACATAGGAAGGCTTTTTGAAGAACTGTTATGGAGCTCTTGATAATATCGATGATAATGACATTATTCTTGACTTCCATCTTCCATGAATTTTATTTCATGATATGTTAGGGGTCTCACTAATTCTAGAAGGAAATACATCATGCGAGATGTTTGACAAATATTTCTTGACCTCAATGTATTTTATTTATAGGAGTTAATTACAAGATTCATGCTTTTTGTAGTCTATTATATCATCTAGCCAAGTCACTTTGTACATAGTGATCATGAACTTAATCGAGGAGGACTCGGTGCTTTCATTTCACCTAGGTGGCAGTCACACATGGTGGCTCATGGATGTAACCCCATTATTCATGCATAGTGGGTCCTCTTTAATATTAATAACCACTCGCTTGGGATTGTTAATATTTATGCCTCCAATGATGTTGTTGAAAGATCTCTTCTCTAGTGTTGGATTATATAGTTTCTTCCCACTACGTCTTGGATTGTGTGTGGGGATTTCAATTTGGTTGAGTTGACGTTTGATAAATGTGGCCACTTGCCTATACATTGGACAACTAGCAGGCAAGAAGCTTGGTATTATATGTGCAATAAATTATGTCTTTTCGATCCTAATGTTGGTTGTTGTCACCTTGATTGTCCATGGCATACATGGACTAATTTGTGGGTAGGTATAGAAAGAGTTCTTAAGTGCCTTAATAGTGCCATACTATCTAGACAACCTACTTTTTCCTTTGCCAACTATTTTCAATTACTGGTGGATCCCTTGCCTAATGTTGTCCTCTTGAACCATTTTTTTTATTTGATTTTGTATAGAATGGCAAATGGTGGAGCCCATGACACTAAAGATCTATTTAACAAGTAAAAAATCTCTCTCGATATACAAAATGGTTTTACAAAAACACTATACTTTAAAGATCTAATTAACAACCATGTAACACATATTATACTGTTATATCTCAAAAAAATAAGATTCCTATATGCAAATGCTAGTAACTAGTAAAAAACGATTGTAGTATTATTTGTTTAGCAATTAAAATCACAAATAAAAGTAGCAATCATATTTTAATTAATCTAATAAATACATATATTTCTCATACAACTTTGCACTTAAAAATCTATGAGACATTTCTATAAGGGGATATAAAGTTCTCAGCAACAGATTCACAAATAATCTATACTATAAAAAGGAAAAGAGGAATCATACAATTTCAACAACTGTATATAATATAGTCAATAAGCAATGTGATTACATTCCTATCACTTCTTTGTGTTGCTTGTATAAAAAACCAAGCATAGAGTATTGTAAAATCAAGTGAATAAATAACATGAGTTGGATAGGTTATAAAAATAACAAGGGTTGGGGTGTAGTTATAGTTCTATTATATATGAGGAATCTATTAAATTTTATATGCACAACATCAAGAATTAGAATTATGCACACATCATCAAGAATCAAACTCATAGTTAGGAAAACAAATATAATTGTTTGTTGAATGTCATAGGAACAACAAATCTATCTGATCATTATTTCTAGTGGAAGCGACATTGGAAATTACCCAAGTTACTTATTTCTTCACCTCAAACTCATCATTAGCTAAGAGTGATTAATTTGGTAGTGAAACATTTGAATTTATAACAACCTAATTGAAGACATAAAGAATATGTATATAGTTGTTACATATGATTTTATAAATATGAATCTTGGAAGGAATAAAAATTTCAATATAAGAGTAATTACATATTATTTGCTCTACCTGACGCATGGATAGTCTAGTGTCATCAATACTACATTCAAAGATAGTTTAGTGTCATCAATACCTAAAATTGTTTATACATAGATTAGTTTCCAACTATTAATTTACTACTAAAAATAAACAAGGCATGTGGTAGCTTCATAGTAATTTACTATTGGAAAGAAAAATGGCATGTGGTAGATGAAGCTACCTATTGTCACAAAATTGCATGTAAAATAGATATTACTTAATAACTTTTATGAAATGTTCAAGTGGAGCCATGGCATAAGCCACAAAGGACACTTATTTGTAATGCAAGTTAAATTTTTATATCCTTCCACCTATCCTCATAACACCTTTTTCTCTTCTAAATCACCCTCTACCAAAAAAATATTCACCCCCCACATCAATTTGACATTTGTAGATCACTAAAGACTAGAAGAAGAATATACACAATGAATACATGTGTCTAATGTAGCATAAGGGCAATGTAGAATGATTCTAATTGTATTTTCTACAAGGATAGCAAAGGAATATGTGGCCATTCTATCCAATTTCATTGCTTAGGCAATGTATGAGGCCCCATTTCCAAAGTGTATAAGAGATCACATTCTTACAAAGCTTAGGTTTGTCCATGCCCATATGCTTCTTTTTTTAACATTGATATTTAACATATTTAGTGCATTACAAAGATCAACTAGATATTTTGTATATTTTTGTATGCTTTCTTCTCTAGAGTAATTTAATGTTCACGTTAAGAGAATGTTCACTGTAGAACAAGATGTAAGACTTTTCAGAAATTCCCTTTTTTTTGTTAAATTCAATTGTTGAACAAAAATACTTTTTAATGAGTGTCTCTTGTTGGGATAAGGTGCCATTAAACTTGTAAATCCCAATATTGTATTTATTCCATTTATTATATATAATTTGTAATTATCCATGAGATGTGCTAGTTTCACTGGCATGGGTAATTTCAGAGTAATCGAAGGTAATTACGAAGTGACTTTTGCTATTGGCAAATGTAAAAACTCAAAGTAAATGAGGGTAGGCATGCTCCCTTGAGGAATCTACTATTTTTGGCATCTATGCCAACTATCATAATGTTTTGTAAGTGAATCTATGACAGCTGCAAGTTGTCATAAGATTCTGAGATTCTATGACGCATATGACGGATATGTTAGTTGTATATTTGCTATATTTAGCCCAAGGTTCCTATCTTGGAAAGATACTCTTTTGTAGAGTTTATGATGGTTATGACACATCATAAGATGTTGTAAGAGGCCAAATTTAGTCTTGGACACCCAACCTTTGCATGGCTATTTTTGGACAAGTGTAAGATGCTTGTAAGATGGTAATTAATGTTTATAGGTTGGAGAATCTTAGGAGAAAGAAGGTGAATGCCTAGGAGGAGTTGGAAAATATTTCTATAAGTATTTGCCATGTATTTGTTGCTACAATATAGATTTTAGGTACTCAAGTGCTACCGGAATGCTGTCAGATTGAAGACTTGTGGAGAGAGTTGTGTAGTTGATGTATTGTACAGATCTTTTACAGATTAATACAAACTTGTGCCTCTTTCCTGGTGGAGTTTTTTACCCGAAAGGGTTTTCTCCATGTTAAACATTGTGTCATTGTGTCTAGTGTTGAGTTCTTCATGTTTGGCATTTTCTCTGTAGTGGGTTTTTATGTTTTGTTACAATCTCCATTATTAATGCACACTTAAAGATTGCTAAAATTTATCTTGAATTAGATTTCCATTGAAGTAGTGTTGCTTTCATTTCTAACATTTGGTATCAGAGCCTGGCTAGCTTTGACTCTTGGGTGGTAGTGTGGAAGCTATAGCTACAGTGGGAGATTTGGTTGTATTTGTTTTGCAGAGCTTGTGTTGATATTATGGCTACATCTACCATTGCATCAACCTCTCGATTGGACATTGAGAAGTTCAACGGAACGGGGTATGAGTTGTGAAAGCTGAAAATGGAAGATTTGTTGGAAGAAAGAAACCAATGGTTGTCTATTTAAAAAGAGAAGAAACCTGACGATGTCTCTCAAGATGAGTGGGATAGACTGGATAAGAAGGCACAGGGAACCATCCGATTGTGTCTTTCAGACTCTGTCCTGTTGAATGTCGCAAAGGAGGAGACCACACACAAGTTGTGGAATCGATTGGGTGAGATCTATCAAGCCAAGAGTATGGTAAATAAACTTTATTTAAAAATAAAATTGTTTTCCATGAAAATACGAGAAGGTGAATCAGTTGCAGAGCATTTAAATTCTTTTAATTTGTTAATGAGTCAACTTGATTCAATAGATGTTGAGGTTAGTGAGGAAGATAAATGTATCTTACTTTTTTGTTCTTTCCCTGAGTCTTGGAAGAATGTTATCCTTTCTATCACTGCTAACCTTGCAGATCTGAAGTTGGATGCTCTTGTTTCAGTGCTACTATCAGAGGAAGAAGAGTTCAGATAGTTCAGAGGATGCTCTCAATGTCAAGGGAAGGTCTAAGGAAAGGGGACCTAAAGGAGATCAAAAAGGGGCTAAGGACAAGTCCAAGGGCCAGTCTAAAACTCCTAGTAAAAAGAATAGAGTTAAGTGTTGGGATTGCGGTAAAAGGGGACATGTGAAGGAGTGCAGAAATCCCAAGAAATAGGGGGAGAGTGCGTCGGATAAGTCCTCGAATGCAGGTGAAGAAGTTTTACTTTCTGCATGTAATCTTGTTTCTAATGATCACTGGTTGGTTGACTCGGGATGCTCGTTTCATATGACCCCGCATAAGGAATGGTTCTCCACATATGAAGAATATGGAGGTAATATTTACCTTGGTGACAACTCTTCATATCTGATTGTCGGGAAAGGAAAGGTATTGTTGTGTTTCAGTGATGGGAGGATTAAAACCCTCCCTGGTGTTTTGTATATTCCTAGATTAGCTAGAAATCTGATTTCAGTTTTAAAGTCGAATGATTTGGGAATGCATGTGACATTTGACAAGCATGGTTGTAGATTGGTGAGAGGAAACTTGGTGGTAGTGAAAGGGAAGAAATTCAGGAACTTGTTTACGCTTGAAGTCACTACAATTTGTAATGCCTCTTATGTTTATGAGGCTTCTGAAAACACTTGTATGTTGTGGCGCTGTAGATTGGGCCACACAAGTAATAATGTATTAAAAACTATTAAGAATAAAGAATTGTTGGATGGTTTCTCTTATTCTGATGAGCATTTTGAATTCTGTGAGCATTGTGTGTTTGGTAAACAAAACAGAAAATCATTTCTTTCAAGAAGCAATAGAGAAAAAAAGAAGTTAGAAATTATTCATACGGATGTGTTTGGGCCTGTGGATAATGAATCTATTAGAAAATCTCGTTATTTTGTAACTTTCATTGATGATGTATCCAAATTTACATGGATTTATTTTATGAAGTATAAATCTAAAATTTTCACTAAGTTTAAGGAATTCAAAGTCTTAGTAGAGAACCAATCAGGTTTAAAGATAAAAATATTAAGATCTGTCAATGGAGGGGAATATTTCTCTAAGGAATTTGATGAGTTTTGCAAGCATGCAGGTATAATCAGACAAAAGACAACTTTGTATACACCACAGCAGAATGGTGTTGTAGAAAGGATGAACCAAACAATTATGGAAAGGGCCAGAAGTATGCTTAGTGATGCACAGTTGGATAAATGCTTTTGGGCAGAGGTTGTGTGTACTGCTTTCTACTTAATAAACATATCTCCTTGTAAGGCTCTTGATTCGACACCTTATGAAGTGTGGATAGGTAAGAAACCTTTTGTTTCACATTTAAGGGTTTTTAGTTGTGAGGCTTTTGTTCATGTGCCTAAGGAAAAGTGATCTAAGTTGGATCCAAAATATGAAAAGTGTACATTCATTGGATATGGTGATAATGTTAAAGGTTATAAGCTTTGGAATCCACTAACCCGTAAGATTATCTTTTCTAGAGATGTTATTTTTAAGAAACTTAGAGCTATTTCTGAACCTAAGCAGCCAAAAGAGAAAGAAGAAAAGGTAAAGAAGGTGCACTTTGATTTAGAGCAGCAAGATGCACCTCAGGAAGAACATAATGATGGATTGGGGGGTGAAGAAGAATAAGAAGATTCGAGTATTCTGATGAAGATGATTCTATTGTTACAGAAGTTGTTGCAGATGATCATGAAGAAGAACGAGTAGAGTCTCTTACTACACCCTTAAGGAGATCCACAAGACAATGGAATCCACTTGATAGGTATAGCCCACCAGATTTTTGTTGTGTATATGCTTTATTGAGTACTAATGATGAACCTAGATCCTACAGGGAAGCTATTTCTACAAATGATAGTGAGTCTTGGCAGTTAGCCATGTAGGAGGAGATGATAGCTTTAGACTCTTGTAACACCTGGGATCTTGTTCATTTGCCCAAAGGAAGAAAGGCCATAGGATGTAAGTGGGTCTTCAAGAAGTTTGGAGTAGATGAGTCATTGGAGAAGTGCAAGGCTAGACTGGTAGCCAAGGGCTACTCCCAGAGAGAGGGAGTTGATTTTGGTGAGATATTCTCTCCTATTGTTAAATTGACTTCTATTAGATTTCTCTTATCCATTGCTACAACTTATGATTGGGAGATTGAGCAAATGGATGTTAAGACTGCATTTTTGCATGGAGATCTTGAAGAAGAAATTTATATGCAACAACCTACAGGTTTTGAGGTAAAAGGAAAAGAACATTGGGTTTGCAGGTTAAAGAGGTATCTTTATGGTCTAAAATAGTCCCCCAGAATGTGGTATCAAAAGTTTGACTCGTTTGTTTTGAAATTGGGTTTTGTTAGAAGCGAGGAGGATCATTGTATTTACATTTATTGTGTTGATGATCCTATACTAGTTATTGCTTTGTATGTTGATGACATGTTTTTCAATAATACTAAGGGTATGATCAGTGAGCTTAAAGCCCAACTTTCAGGTGCATTTGAGATGAAGGATCTTGGTGCTACAAGGTATATTTTTGGAATGGAGATCAGGAGAGATTGAGTTAACAGAAAGCTTTGGTTGTCACAAAGTAAGTATGTGAATACTATTTTGCAGAGGTTTAGTTTGCAGGACTATAACCTAGTTAGAGTTCCTTTACCCATTGGTACTAAGCTTTCATTAGATATGTGTCCAAATACTGAGGATGATCTTGAGGGTATGTCTAATGTGCCATATGCTAGTGTTGTAGGGAGTTTGATGTATGCAATGGTTTGCACTAGACCAGATATTGCCCAACCAGTGGGAGTTTTGAGCAGATTTATGTCTAACCCTGGTAGACAGCATTGGAACTATGCAAAGAGGGTGTTTAAATATCTTATAGATACTCTTAATTATTGTTTGGTTTATTCTGGTACTAATAGTGCTAATAAATCTTTGGACATACAGGGTTTTGTTGATGCAGATTAGGTAGGTGACTTGGATAGTCGAAGGTCCACTAGTGGCTATGTGTTTACTTTGTTTAGAGGAGCATTGAGTTGGATGAGTAAGAGGCAGCCCACAGTTGCTTTGTCCACCATAGAAGTAGAGTATATGGCTACTACTCATGTCTCTAAGGAGGCAGTTTGGTTGAGGAGACTGTGTACAAGTATTAGATTTGATTGCAGGATCATTCAGATTGGTTGTGATAGCCAGAGTGCTATCTGTTTGGTCAAGAATCCCATGTATCATGCTCGGACTAAGCATGTTGATATTCAGTACCAATTTATCGAGAGTTGGTTGCAAATGTAGAGATTGAGCTGAAAAAAGTAGACACTTAGGAGAATGTTGCAGATTCATTGACCAAGCCTATGAGCACAGAGAAGTTCGTATGGTGCAGAGAGGCCATGGGCCTTGTTTCTAGTGCCTAATTATTTTTTATTTGATTTCCTATGCCCATTAATTTACAATGTCTAATGTCAAATGGGAGAATGTTGGGATAAGGTGCCATTAACCTTGTAAATCCCAATATTGTATTTATTCTATTTATTATATGTAATTTGTAATTATCCATGAGGAGATGTACTAGTTTCATTGGCAGGGGTAATTTCAGAGTAACCCAAGGTAATTACGGAGTGACTTTTACTATTGGCAAATGTAAAAACTCAAAGTAAATGAGGGTAGGTGTGCTCCCTTGAGGAATCTACTATTTTTGGTATGTATGACAACTGTCATAATGTTTGGTAAGTGAATGTATGACAGCTGCAAGTTGTCATAAGATTCTGAGATTCTATGACGCATATAACGGATATGTTAGTTGTATATTTGTTATATTTAGCCCAAGGTTCCTATCTTGGAAAGATACTCTTTTGTAGAATTTATGACGGTTATGACATGTCATAAGATGTTGTAAGAGGCCGGCTTTAGTCTTGGGCATCCAACCTTTGCATGGTTGTTTTTGGAGAAGTGTAAGATGCTTGTAAGATGGTAATTAATGTTTATAGGTTAGAGAATCTTAGGAGAGAGAAGGTGAACACCTAGGAGGAGTTGGAAAATATTTCTATAAGTATTTGCCATGTATTTGTTGCTGCAATACATATTTTAGGTACTCAGGTGCTGTCGGAATGCTGTCAGATTGAAGACTTGTGGAGAGAGTTGTGTAGTTGATGTATTGTACAAATCTTTTACAGATTAATACAAACTTGTGTCTCTTTCCTGGTGGAGTTTTTTACCCAAAATGGTTTTCTCCACGTTAAACACTATGTCATTGTGTCTAGTGTTGAGTTCTTCACGTTTGGCATTTTCTCTATAGTGGGTTTTTATGTTTTGTTACAATCTCCATTGTTAATGCACACTTAAAGATTGCTGAAATTTACCTTGAATCAGATTTCCATTGAAGTAGTGTTGTTTTCATTTCTAACATCTCTCTAGCAATCTGATGCAGAGCAAGGGTAGATCTCAACACAACTTGACTTTTCCAACACACACTTCAAACAAGACCTTCAATCCAAAGACTGCAAACCTGCAACTTTGTACATTCTTAACATATTACCCCTAAAGCCTAGTAGCCTTTCAAAATGACCTTTTCGACCATAAGTTTCATTATGGACCTGCTACTCAAAATGTAAGCCCTATTTGAGATACCCTTTTGGCCATAAGTACACATATCTGAAGATGGGTTGTGGTTTCTTTGTACGGACTAGGGCAAAAATTGATTGTCCCTCTCTCAATTAGGTTTAATTCTAGCAATGTAACCATCAACACATACAATCAGGGCTGAACTAACACCTTTTGAAGGTAATCTAACTTGTATAGACCTTCTCTAACATATTCCAATGATCTCCCACTCAAACATGAACCAACAATGCATGCATTTGTCAAGGTATTGGACAAAATAGGGTTTTTAAGACTATTTCTTAGCAAAATTGAACACCCAGTTAAGAATACCTCCTTCACACGTGCCAACCAAGACAAAGTCTTATTGCAGACCTGTACATGGTATTGGGATAGAGGTTTCCACCAAGTTTCATGGGTTTTCACTGGTCGAAACCTTGTCCATCAATTTTTCTTACTCACTGGAAACCCTAGGTAGGGTTTATGATAGTTTTTACAAAAAAACACTATAAAATGCACAAAACTCAATGAAAACTTCTCAAACCAGTTGCATTCGAAGGATAAGATTGCCCTCCAACTTTTCCAATTGGTTTCAGGGCTGTACACACAGTACAGTCTGTACAAACATGAGAAGTACAGTCTATTTTTTCATAAAATACAGTTAGAAAGCATGTAAAACTGAGTTTCTTTCATTCAAAATGCTTCAACAACCTTCCTGATTGTGTGAACAACTCCCTTACATAGATTTCCAACCCAAAAACAACTGCCCAACCGATCACTAACTAATTCTCATCAAAGTTGCACCCTAATGCACTTTTTTACAAGAATGTGCAAGGATTTGTTTACAAAATTTGATCAAAACATCAAAGTTGATTCAAAGACTCCTAATGACTCTTCATGATCTCAAATCGTCAAACAAGACCTTATTGACATACATCAAGATTATTCAACCCAAAAACCAAACTTGTATAGAATGGCAACATGGCACCCAAATAGGACTGCATCACAACCATATGTATTTGATCTTTGTTCTTGGTGGAAGAATGTTTTTATTGTAATAGGAAATTGAGATTACAAGTTATGAATCAATTCATAGAAAGTATATTTCTTTAGCCTAGGAAATGTTAAAAGTGGCCTTTGGGGAAGGAATTATGAGATTCTATTGAATGGGATAGATAGGTTGGTTCTCAAGTAGACATGAAATAATGAGAGAATTCATGGTTTTGGGTGGCTAGTGGAAAGAGTTGGAAACTAAAAGGAAAATAGTCTAGTGCCATTAATTACTTGAACCTAGTCTTTATACTTGCAACAATATTAGATATTAGGCAATATGCTCCCTTTTTTATGTTCTTCTGATTGGCCATGAGAAGAAGCAATAAATGAGCAAGAGCTTGAAATTGTAGTGTCTCAAATGAAAATAAGATATCTATATTGCAAAAATGTGATAATTAGCAACTATACCAAAACAAAACTATAACTTGACTTGTTTGGACATATAAATAGAAAATGGTGGATAGTGACTTGAGTAATGTCATCACTTGTGACAACATTTCCCATAGTTCCTAAAGCTAGAACAAGACCAAAAGCTAAGACACCTACAAATTACAACATATGTAGTGTGTAAGTTGTATCATTATAAAAACATCGAAATGCACATCTAGGAGGAGAATACTTGGTATGACATGGTAGGGAAAATTTAACCTAGAAGCCAGACAACACGTAACAAGAAACAAATTAAGAAAACACAATCTACTTCGTGTCCATATCTACTCACAAAACAATCCTCTAGCCTTCATAATTTGTCTGCAACTAAAGCCTCTTATTGGATTGCATTGCGAGCCTTGATATTTTCTTTTTAAATATCTTGATGTATTTATAATTTAGATTTGTGAAAAAATGTTAGTCTTCTACATGAATCTTATTCTTTGTTTTATCAATTGTTTATGCAATTAATGAAAATGTTGAGTTTATAATTTTTTATTTAGAATTTAGTCAGCATTATTATGTTTGCAGTTCATGAAAGGAGCATTCAATTTAGTGAATGTTATGATCTAAGTTTTAAGTTCTTATAATTGGCTTTATGATATTAAATATTTTCTATTTGCATTGAATTAACTTGAAGTACACAATTTATTATATATTATTCTTCATCCTTTATATAAAAGATAAGGTAAACTTCTGCAAATACTTTCCTTATTCTATTTAAGTTGCCTTAACCACATTACTTATCATTATTTTTAAATGTTTATTATTAATTTTTAATCTTTAATTTAATATTATTATAATTACAATTTCTTAATATTTTCACACTATTAATATACTAATTATCTTTTTCCTTAAATCACTATCTTTTATTATTTTTGTTTTTATTATTTGCAAATTTCATTTTAATCAATTCTTTACTTTTTTGCTCTCTTTCTTGCATAATATGTTCTTGTTAGGTTGATATCTATGTCTCTTTTTAAAATTATTTTCTTGAATTTGTTCACATTTTTCTATATATACTTGTGTTTCTTTGACCCTAGGTCCTTCCTTAGGACCCTTGTACTCCATGTCAATCCATTCTCTCTCTTTTTAAGGAACTTGTTCTACAATTTTACTTCATGGATTGATTGTGATCCAAAACGTTTATTATTTACTTTGATGCAAAAAAACTATACACATTTGTCTACTAGAAACTTTACAATTTATGTCATAGACTATAGAAATATCATGTCTTTAATTACTTAACTTTTTTATCACATCTAATACTTCCCTTTGTTGTCCATAATTTAACTAAACAGGTTATAGCCTATTTAAACATATGAATGCCACACACAAATCCTATCTTCTCACTAATAAAAGTCACCAACTAACCCTCTCCTATTGGTAATATTTATTTTATAAACTTCATTCTAAACCGCATTATGCACATTTTTCTTATGCACATTTTTCTTATATATATAACTAGCAATCGCACAAAATGTGCAATGGGCACGCCGATAGACTTTTGCGAGAGATGTTTATTTCTTAGAAGGGGAATAGTAATAATTATGCACAACAATTTCGTTCAATATACATGAGGAAAGCAATACAATACACAAGATGAGGGAATGGACCACGGTGAAGCACATAAATAGACAAGAGTAGTATGGAGGGAAGGCTTCAAGCGCGTTGAAATGTGGCCCTCCTTTTTAAGGATGCAATGCAAAATTTAAAAACAACCAGCTATGAGGAAAACATTCAACTATAAAAGTTACATAAGTGTCGGTTGTCTGGGTTGACAAAATTATGCAACACAAACGTTATGCAATGGAGAACCACCAAGTGCATAAATAGACAAGGCCGCTATGCAAACAAGCCTTCAAGAGCCCTGAGACGTGACTCCTCCCTTTACCTGAGAGAAATGTAGGCACTATCCTACATGCGAGCATAACACTAGAAGGTGAAAGCGGGCGAGATCTGTATGTCTTGCAAATGACTAACGCGAGAGATAGTAGTGAAGAGCAAGCCCTGACATTCTATAGGACCAATGTCTATTGTGACCTTGTCAAGAGGAAGCCCTTGGGCTTTGTGGATGGTCAAAGCCCACGCCATCCTAAGCGGGATTTGTCACCGAGAGCCACGAGTCACAGGAGAAACAAGCACAAGGCACGTGTCATGTGAATCGTGAGGAGGTCCTGCATAGTTGTCAAACCTAACAATTACGAAGCTTGGCAAGTCTGGAGGATTGCAACCATTTGGGTAGACAATTTAGCTACAACAGTTCCCAGTGGCCCATTAACAAGTGCAGCAGCCACCCACAAATTTGAGGTGAGCATAACTTTTTGGCCAACACAAATGAATTATAGAAGGTAACTGCTCATCTTCTAGGGCTGCAATAGACCTCCCCCTTGCTTGCTCAGCATTGCACTATGCAATGGGAACCCCTAATGATTGCAACATATGCTTATTATGTTAAGCAACCAAGGCATTTGTTGGAAACAAATGTATGGAGGAGTGAAATGTAGGAAGGTCAGTTGCTTCAATGAAAGTATCAGTCCGTGACATGAGGAGTTCCCAATTAGGCAAGCGTGCATCAACATTCCTAAGTCTAGACAGGAGTTGATGAAAACAGACCTGTGCCTCACCACCGCCTTTTTGCCGGAAGACATCTTGCAGTGTAACAACAGTTTGGAAGGAGCGCCACAAAGTTGCACCATACAAGTTGCATGCATATAAGGGAACGTCTCTAATAGGAGGCAACTAACCCAAATCACCAACAAGGATAATGGACCGTCCACCAAAGGGAATCTGGCTACACAAGGGGAACGCTTCATGTAGACGCATATCAATACGAGAAAAGAGCCTTGGGCCAATGAAGCTCATTTCGTCAATCAAGAATCATGAAGTGTATGAACCCTTAGAGCTAACAATATTTACAAGTATATATCAAATGGAAAACAAATGATGGTGAAGGAAAACATACAATATCATGCATACAAATCTATAGATGTCTTCAACATATACCCAAATGAGTGAAAGGATATTAATACTTTATGCTATATGAAACAATTAATATTTGCACACATTTATATTCAGTTACAAATGCACATGAAATTACATCCATCCAACCATATATTTCAAAAATAAACGATCAAATGCATGTGAAATTACATCCATCCAACTATATCTTTCACAAACAAAAGATCTCATTTAATAATATCCCCATCCCTTGTTCCTCACCCCTACACACAACCAACATCCCATTTCCCTATCCAAATACCATTTTCAAGATGCTCTTAGGCACCGCCTTACATGTAGGGGATTAATGGAACATAAGTAGTTTTTAGACACACGCCAAGGAATAGGAACATCCCTTCCTAATTAGGCCTTCTCTAAAAGAGGTGAAGAGAGAGAGAGAGAGAGAGAGAGAGAGAGAGAGAGAGAGAGAGAGAGTAAATCCACAGATCATCTTATATAATTAAGTAATATTCATTGCCACAAATTGCATACACAAAAAATCTAGATCAAACATTAAAAGCCCACAATATGAATATTAGGTTGTTCATTCTCAAACTTTGTTGAATAGAGCATAGCGTGTGGAAAAACCCACTATGGAAGCAGGGTCACTCACTATTGAATACTTTTAAAACTAGAGAAAAAATAAAATGTGCACAAGGGACTCTAAATTCACTGGCCATAAAAAAAGATAAAAATATTTAATAGAGCTATCAGATACAAGCTGCTATATCATGTTCAAGATTCCAACTAGCCATTAAAGTATGTCTCATCTCATAGAAAAACAACCATTCATCCTTAAGCATTTCAGACATTAGCTAAATCTTGATCACAATTGCATTATACCATTTGGAAAATCAAGTCTGAGTAAAGTATGCATGCACCTTACACCAGGTAGATTAGCATAATTAAAAAGGTTAGTATTAGGGATAACATTAGCCCTGTTTGTTAGAAGATCCCTAGATTGAATTGGGCCAATGAATTTGAAGCAATCATAACCAATTGGCCAATGCACAAGAGCATTGTGCAAGCAGTTGTGAGGCAACTGCTCACCCACTAAACCCGATAGAAGTTGCCCCTTGTTTTTTATGCATTACATCATGCAACTAGTACCCCCAAGGACTTTAACACATGTTTATTATGCAAAGAAACCAAGTAATTTGTTCGAAACAAATCTATAAGAGTGCTATAATGCAACTTGCTCTACATTGGTAAGAAAAGAAGTATTGTGTGACAAGTAGCTCCAAATCAAAAAATTTTGGCTCTACACCTTTTATATTAGCAAGAAGGCTATGAAGCTAAAGCTGGAAAGGTTTGCCACCTTGTGATGAAAGATATCATTCTAGGTAACAAGCGTGTTGTGTTTAAAATGTAACAATTGTATGGAAGTTATGACAAAGTGTTGTCCCATAAGATGCCCCAACATATATATGTATGTCTTACATACGGGGTTGTTGACCCAAATCACCAATGAAGATGATGGAGTGACCACCAAGTATCTAGGAGGCCTAGACGAATTTTTTCACAACAAATATATTGTTCCTATTAATGTGTTTTCCTCAAGTTACTTTTGATCCGAAGAAGAGGATGAGCTCTTTAGGTTGTCTCAAAACTCACTTGAACTCATAGCTTGTAACAATAGTCCACAAAGATGTGTTGGAGTTACAAAATCAAAGTTGCATGACCAATCTTCTCTTGTAACAAATGCTTAAACCTTCAAAAGATTATGTATGCAACTATGACTTGTGTAGGAATTGCATAGACAACATCATGTGAAAGTGTAAAGTTTGTTCCACTTTTTAAGAAGTCATTTTAATTGGATAAAAAAATAAAAATAAATAACCAAGTTTAAAAATAATAAAAGTACCCATCCAATGTAATATGATAATCCTTTAAAAATTTGAAAGTAATGAGGTTTTAGTAACTTAAATCTCAAAACACTAAAAATAGAGAATAACAGAAAGTAGTGCAACTTCAAACAGGTATAAAGAAAGAAAACAACTTAGATCTTAGAAACATTCAACTAAATCTATGTTTTCAATGGAAATGAAAGAATCCCAAGTAAAACACAATTAACAAGTGTGAAGCTAAACTCCACAACCTTGCTAGCATCCTTCTTGACCATCCCAAAATGAGAACTTCAAACCAACATACCAACACTTGGAAGATTCATTCAACTTTGATTAAGTTGCTTTCTCATGTCTAACATTGTCAAGTTTGGAGGTCCGAGGAGATTTTTGGACAGATCTGAAAGCATCTTACAACAAAGTTTATATTAAGCTCGTGTCAGAGATCGTAAAGCTGTGAATTTGTAAATAATAGTGGACCTAGCCTAACTGAATCAATCAGATTGTATTGCTTCCCCATGTTTAGGGAACTCAAAAATTGGCCCAAGGCTTGATAAAAGTTGATAGAGCTTTCCATGTGTCTACTCTTGATTTCCTTAATCCATAGTCCATGTCACCACCAAACCACATGTCAAAAGTTAATTCATCTAAGCAACACCTTATAATTGTGGAATTGGGTATAAATACCACAAATAGGAGGCCACTCATAGAGCTCTATTGCATATGAGTTTTTAGGTTTGCTAGGGGCATGGGTGTGGAGCAAAGTGAACGTCAAACACAAGGTGCCCTCTAGAATTTGATTAATGAAACTCTTGGGGCTGCCAAATGTGGGCCCAACGAACTTGAAATTAATATTTCATACTCCAAACATCCATAGAACTTAGTTATAAAGGGCAGCTTGGATCTACAAGAAATAAGCCAAGTGAATATTGAATGCAAAAAGTCTTTTAAGTTTCACTTCTTAAAAGTTCGCTTCAGGTGTAGAATATTTGGATATATTTGGGCATATTTGGGCCCCAACTTTCCGTTGATAAGGTATATCAATTTTTTTATAATGTCTTACATGTCAAATAGACAAGGACACAAACACACATAGTTGAATCCAAAAGCTATCTTCACAAATAGACAAGGACATGAGCTCTTGTATATATCACGGCTCATCGATTGGTTGACCAATAATTTAGAGTAGACAATGTAATCAATCCACCAAACATTTCAAAAGGAAATAGAAATTTACTACAAGAAATACTGATTTGCCACTAAGCATACATAATACTGGAAGAGAGCCATAGTAGAGCATGTGTTATGCCTTAAATATAAGTATTGCCATGCTGTGAGCTGTACTATTGCCATTGGATACTGAGAAAAATTTGCTAATAAAATCTCCAAAAGACCTATAGTCCATCTCTTTTGTTGAATCAATGTATGGTTCAGATTGACTATCATGCAATCCTTAAAAAAATGTCTCGTGCAGGAATGCAAAGCGAATTTCCAACCTCTGCATTTTTTGGGATATTTCATTAGATGATTTCTTTTGATACCTTTATTGGTTTTCTATGCTACTCCCTCTTACATTTCAATGGTTAATTTGGATGGAATATTAACTTGCCAAAATATTTGTTTGAGGTTTTACTTCCATATGCGAATTATAACATCCCTTGGACTTCTTAAGCCATGCAGAGAAAAATGGGTTGATGGAATTTTCGGACAATAATCATGATAATAATCTCCCAGACACTTAACTCTATTTTGTCCAATTTTAGATCTAAAGCAGTTGAATTTTAGAGTGAATTAATTAGCAATTCAATTTATCAGAACCAAATTCTAGTAAAGCAATTATAGAAACCATTAGCAAAAGAAACTAGGAGGATAGATATCAATTGGTTGTTCAACATGTGTAACTAGATTGCCTAATACATTTGACAGAGGCAGAAATTAAGGTTAACGAACCTAAAGTTAAAAAGCTTGGACTGTTGTGGAATTTTGTGAGGTGTTTGAAAGAATGTTGTGAGCAGCATGAATCAAACTAGTGATCAATAGAAAGGATGGTAAGTGACATTTACGAAAAAGTGGGATGTGAGAAAAGTGGCAAAAAATTCTAATGTAATTGTAACGTATACACAATACTATAAAACAAGCCACCTGGAAGTGTTTCAGATAAATCTGAGGCACACAATCCCAGGATTGAAGAGGAAAAATAAGTTTTTTGATGCCAAACCAAAGAAAGAAAAAATAGATTAGTAATTAGCTCTAACTATTACAATTTCGTGCAAAACTCTCCCATTTTACAATAAAATCAAACTCTAAGTAGCCCATGTAAACGAAAACCATTTTCTTGAAAGAAAGACTTCTGTGCCGCTTCACTCCTCCCTTTACCAAGCCCTTTCCGCATCTAGACATTTTTCACCTAGAGACAAAAAAAAAAGGTTAAAAATTTACAAAGGAAAATTTGGACTCCAAAAAATTTTTTGGCCAAATTCTACAACTTAACCCCACAAGCTACCAAGCAGCATAGACAAACCAAAAAGAGTTTTTAAAGAGTAAAAAAGGGTTTTGATGATTTTTCACAAAATTCAACAACAAAACAAAATATCAACTGGTTTTTCCTTTTGGGGGGACTTGCCCCTGTGCTTGCTTGCCCACTTTCCAAAGAGTTCCCCAAGATCAAATGGATTAAATTAATCAACATGCCAGTTCTAAATGGAGACACTGCAGTTATGCCACTAGCAAATGCTGCCAAAGAGGGCAATATCTTTCTCCTATTTCCTGATCATGGAGAACTACATGTCGGTGACTGAAAGTACCTCTTTTGGTTGGTGTTGGAAATAAGCCACACCCAGACCGACGATGTTCTGGTCCAAGAGGGGCCAGTAGCTCAGTGGTAGAGCACTCCAGCAGCGAATGGAAGGTCCTAGGTTCAAGTCCTAGCTGGTCCATGTCTTAACATGGTATCAGAGCCAGGCCTAGGCTAGGAGCTCCAAGCACACGAGAAGTGTGGCTTAAGGGGGTGTTGGTGTTGGAAATAAGCCCCACCCGGACCGACGATGGACTGTTCCAAGAGGGGCCAGTAGCTCAGTGGTAGAGCAGTCCAGCAGCGAATAGAAGGTCCTAGGTTCCAGTCCTAGCTGGTCCATGTCTCAACATGGTATCAGAGTCAAGCCTAGGCTAGGAGCCCCAAGCACACAAGAGGTGTGGCTTAAAGGGGGGTGTTGGTGTTGGAAATAAGCCACACCTGGACCGACGATGGACTAGTCCAAGAGGGGCCAGTAGCTCAGTGAGAGAGCACTCCAGCAGCGAATGAAAGGTCCTAGGTTTGAGTCCTAGTTGGTCCATGTCTCAACACTTTCTACATCCTGGCCACTCAGCCTCACATGATTACCCTCTATAAGGAGAGTTTCAAATGCAAGAGCTTCACCGACAGCCCAATCAACACCTTCCCCTTTTTCAATCATTTGTGCACATTGGTCAAAAATCCCTTTTACAGCCTTATGTGGCTTGAATGTTTCGGGTAAAGAAGTTATTGCTTTCCCAACATTATTCAATATCTTTGATTTGACCCTACAAAACAATGCACAAATAAATGATCAAAACCTCTAAGTAATAGAAAATCTCCTTACAATTCAAATGTGTGAATAGGACTGAACTTCAAGTGAGGAGCCAATACCCTGTATTACGTAAACAAGACAATTGCTCTGGTGACTTGAAGCCAGTCCAATATGCTGCTAGCCAATCTCGTCGGTTTGGCACATATTCTTTGTTGTTTACAAACTCTTCATTCAAAATTGAGTTGACTTTGTTGTGCAAATCATCAATTTCTTCCTTTGGCAACTGTGCTGCTTTGATTAACTGTTTTTCATACACATCAAGCGCTCGTGGATGATTTCTAATCACCTGCTCATAAAAATTAAAATAAAGTATCAGTGAGCTATTAGGTGGACAAGAACAACAATTTGAAGTGGCTAATATATGATTAGACCACCCGCCTGACATCAAAAAAATAATAATTCAAAGCCCATCCAAAACCATCAACAAAGTTGAAATAGGATATGTCAGCACCTAAACAAGCATGAACCCATGCATTTTAATTAAATATCTTACAAATTTAATCCTTTGACATATGAGAAGCTAAAATCAGTTTAAAATAGAATTGAAATCAGCAAATTACTTTGCTTTGAAGAAAGAGGCACACCCATCAAAGCACTATTTCTCATGGTATTTGCCATGAATTTTAGAACATTTTTGACTGCATACCCTGCATAGTATAAAAAGTTTATAACATTTCTGACTGCATACCCTGCATAAACAGCAAATAGTGAATATTAATCGGAATCCTGAAGTGTATCATCAAGTGTATGAAACCTTAGAGCTAACAATATTTACAAGTATGTATCAAATGGAACACAAATGATGGTGAAGAAAAACATACAATATCATGCATGCAAATCTATAGATGTCTTCAACATATACCCAAATGAGTGAAAGGATATTAATACTTAATGCTATATGAAACAATCAATATTTGCACACATTTATATTCAGTTACAAATGCACATGAAATTACATCCATCCAACCATATATTTCAAAAATAAACGATCAAATGCACATGAAATTACATCCATCCAACTATAGTTTTGAACTTCATTAGGTCTTTGTTGGGACAGATCTTCAGCTCTTGACACACTGTGGGGGTGCAGATGGAGGTGCAAAAGAAATGGTAAATCTTGTGAACTATGTGCAAAAGGTGATCCCATTGAACTTAAACCCCCTAATCCTTCCAGTTTAACATTTCTGTTGCAAGAACGAGCTCCCCTCTGGCCATTTCCTTTCCAGCTAAGGAAGGGAAGGGTCGTGCTACTAAGTCTGCATCAAATCTTTGGGGCACAGGCGCAGGTGGCATTAGCTGAGATGATTGTTGCAGACTCAACTCAAGAATTGGAGGAGCTGTGAGCAAAGGATCATGCTCTGACTGTGAATGGCTGTAGCAGAGTTACTCCAGGACTTTGATTTCCCTGAATGTGTCCACTTGTTTTGGTACTGTCATCCCATTCTGCTATACTTGTTGCTCTTACAGGTCCTGTTAGTTTGCTAGCTTATAATAGAGACAGGCATGACTATACAGCTCTTTTGGGTCTACTTTAAATGCTTGGTTAGTTTCAGCAACTTGATATTTTGTGAGAGTGGCTTGCTTTAGCCTTCTTACTGTATGTCAAAAACTCTTGAAGTAATTTACAAAGTTGTTTAGTTTTTTGAGCAGGGATCACACCCCCATCAATTATGCCAGAGAGACCAAATACGTATAGATAAAACCCTTAATACATCATGCTAAATTTGGAAAACAAACCTCAAATCCTTCCTAGCCTGATGCCTGAAACTTCCCAGCTGACACAGAGATCTATAGTTTTCAGTACAAAGGCTCATTTCTATTTGTTTCTGAGGCCAACATTGGAACTCTGGCCCTATGTGTCAGGTTAGAATATTATTTTTTCATCTACCCAAAACACTATGGCTGTTAGATCGGATGAGCTTGAGAGGGAAATCATCAAGGCTTTCATAGCTGAACCCCAGGATCAAATACCCATGAGATGAATTAAACATTGAAATTTGGTATGCTTCTGCATCCACCTCTGGATGCAAACCCCAGAACAAATCCTTGGGAGATATGTAAAATGTTGAAACTCGATAAATTATGACATCCAAATCTGATTGCAGCATATGGCATTCAGAATCATACCCCAACAAGCAAGATGAAATTGGTTAAATTACTGCATACAGCTCTGGGTGCAGCATCCTGGCAACCAACATCATACCCAACAGGCAAGGCCAAGGCCATGTGCAAGACCACGGTCACTTTATGGAAATGATAGCCCTAAACTGTGGCAGCTAAGACGAACGCTCCCCTTACAAAAGAAATATAAATAAAGTTAAACAATTAGTAAAAATCAGTACCTGAAAATAGACCCAAAACAAACAAAAATCCATCTGCAGTCCTCAAATAGGCTAAGAGGATATACATTATTGCCAAAAGGGTATGCATTTTTGCCAAAAAATGAAACAACCGCCAAACAGAAGTTAAACTATTGCCGAGCTTTACAAACAAAACCCTAAAATAAAATAAATAAAACAGGAAAACTCTATACTAAATTTGCGAAAAAAAAAGAGGGTTTTGCAACATACATTATCTTTTGTGTCCCAGGCGAGCCAGACGGTGGAAAAATGGCCCCAACCCAGCTTGGACTGCATGACATAGCAGCGTCCATTGAAGGAATCCCCAATTCTGACAGCATGATATCCTCCCCGCCTGTAATCATCAATACCCTCGTCCTTTGACGAGCTATAATTGCTGCTCTCGCTATTACTCCCAATTTGTGCTGTTTTGTTGCTGCCCATTCCTGCATCTGCCGTTTTTTCATTACCGTCTGGAAATGCTTGCTCGAACTGGACTCCATAAACTGGGTGTTGTGTGCTGCTGTAAAATAATTTTTTTGGATAAGGAAGTGAATTTACACTTCATGATAACGCGCATTACAAAACTTAATAATTTCAAGCCACTCGAATAAAATGAGGGTGTTTTCACACCCCAAAAAAACTGATACAAATGGGAAATTAACAGTACCCAAAAGAAGGAATGAAAATATGAGACTACCCAAGAGAAGAAAAATGAAAAAAATGAAAGGGCTTTAGATATGTGCCTGTGTGGAGGCCCTGAAAGCAGAATTCTTTGATTCTTCTTGTCAGAGGATTCATTTGTGCGAGTTTTCCTTCCAACCTGTTTTGCATTCACTTCAGACTCAGAGAAGAACTGTTCCAACATTGCTAGAATGGGCGAATACAATGTCAATATGCAGAAGATTGTCGGCCAAGATGAAGGCCATACCACAACCTCCACCGCCTACCATTAATTCCCACCGGCCATCGCAAGATGCAGAAAGGTTGCCCAAATTTCCTGTCAAAATATTGCCCTAGACGGTGACCGTGCATTCAGAGCTCTACGAAATGAACTCCAAGCAGTCCGGATTGAATCTGCACCTTTCATGTCTTATATCCACGAATGCCTGTAAGTACGCTTGCTATAATGGCAATGGCAGAGGCTATCAAAATCACTGCAAAACAAACGGGCAGGATGACCGCAATGGTCGTCCTGTACCCATTCAAAAACCTGGTCCCTCAGATGGCGTCCTGCGTGCATATGGTGCTCAACTCATCTCAGAGTTAAACGCCTATCGGCGTAATTACCGCGTTGCAAGATTTATATTATTCTTTTGCAATTCTCCTCATATAGATTTGTATATACAAAATATGGTACATGAGCATTAAACTCTTACGGAAGACTTGCTGTTGACAATTAAAAATGACAAAGGTGTGAGTAATAAGTAATGAACACGCTCTCATCATCACAGGATAAAAAAAGACAATGAGACAAAGGTGTGAATCTGCGATTAAAGAAAGATCAAGATGTTTGCAGCACAGGATTAAAAAAACTGGATTATTTGTAAACCTTTCTCGTATTTCCTGCTGGCCGGACAACTTTCCATTTGCTTCAAAAATTCCCTTCTTTTCTAATTCTGATTCTACCGCCTCCTCATCCGGCTTTCACTCTAGAAGTGCATAGCCTTCATGAAAAACAGTTCAATGTCAATGTTCCATGGTGTTCTAGATCAGAGATTTAACAAATACCTTATCACTATATGTAGATAGTGATGGATATTAACACTATAATTCATCAAATCAACAGCATGGTTTAGCTTTCCAAACACTTAGAAATGACAAGTTTTCAGAAAATGAAATGAAAATTTGAATCCTCCTTACCACTGCAAGTTTGACGCCATGCATCTTGTCATATTGAAAGCCTATGTTTATCACTTGCTTCCATTAGCGTCACCAATAATCTCCACAAGAACATTGCCCATTCTTAAAATGATGGAACCGGTTCGCATCTCTCACAACAATTTCTCTTGCAACAATCTTGGAGATAAGCTTGGTTGCAATGTGGCAATCAGTACAAACTCGAAGGTTCTTGACAACTCTAATAGTTGATCCAGGGGATGTGTTTAACAACCCGAATACAATTGCCAGCTTTTCACTATGGTGGCAAAGGAATAATTCCTCCTCTTCCTCCTCCACATTAATGGTTATAGGCATTGGATCTGGACTATATCCAGATGCCTTCATCTCCCAAGATAATTTCTCCAACTTTGCATATATCTCGTGTGTTTGTGGATGTGATTTGTCTCCAGCACAAAAGGCATGCACCATTTTATGGACTTCAATCCAGCTGCATCCAGGTCTTTTCCTGATTCCTCTATCTTTCATCAATTTCCGTACTTTTTGAACATCATCCCACCTGCCCACTTCTGCATAAATTTTTGACTGAAGAACATAAGGTGCAGCATTTTTAGGATCCAACTCAAAAAGGTATGATGCTGCAAATTCTCCTAGCTCTGTATTCTTATGTGATCTACAAGCCCCAAGCAAGCACATCCACACAACCACATCAGGTTTTATTGGCATTTTAATGACAAAGTTTACGGTTTCCTCAAGATAGCCAGCACGGCCAAGAAGATCAACCATGCATGCATAATGATCCATTGCAGGTATAATGGAATAAGAGTCACACATGCAGTCGAAGTATTTACACCCCTCATTCACTAGACCTGCATGACTACAGGCATATAAAACACAAACAAAGCTTATATGGTTGGGATTGGTTCCAGAGTGCTTCATTAGTTCAAAGAGATTTAGGGCTTCCTTGCCATAGCCATGCATTGCATATCCTGCAATCATTGCTGTCCATGAAACCACATTTGGATGATGCAATTTGTCAAATAAATCACGTGCCCTCTGTATGCTTCCACATTTTGCATACATATCTATCAGAGCAGTCACAAGTACATCTGACAAAAACCCACTTTCAATTATTCTCTGATGGATCTCCATACCTTGTTCCAAAGCTCCCATTTTTGCACACGCTGGGAGGATGCTAGCAAAGATGAATTGATCCAATTGGACATATGTCTGTTGCATTTCTTTAAAAATTTCCAAGGCTTTTTCAGCAAGCCCATTTTGTGCATACCCTACAATCATCGAAGTCCATGAGACCACATCTTGTTGAGGCATTTCTTTGAAAAGGCTTAAAGCCTCGTCAACAATACCGTTTTGTGCATATCCAGCGATGATTGCATTCCATGATACAGCACCTTTTTCATGCATTTTGTCAAATAAATTACGAGCCTTCTCTATGCTTCCACATTTTGAGTACATGTCTATCAAGGCATTCACCACAACATCATTTGACAAAAATCCGCCGTCAATTATTCTTTGATGGATTTCCATACCCTGTTTCAAAGCTCCCATTTTGGCACATGATGGAAGAATGCCGACAAAGGTGAACCTATCGGGTTTGACACCTGTTTGGTGCATTTGCTTAAAAAAATCTTGAGCTTCTTCAACAAGCCCATTTTGTGCATAGGCAGAAATAATTGCATTCCATGAGACAACGTTATGTTGTGGCATTTCTTTGAAAAGCCTTAAAGCTTCATCAAGAACATTATTTTGTGCATATCCAGCAATCATTGCATTCCATGAGAACATATCTCTGTGAGGCATTTTGTCAAACAAATCGCGTGCCTTCTCTATGCATCCAAACTTCACATACATGTCTATCAGGGCTGTCACAACTAAGATATGTAATGAAAATTTGCATTCGATTATTTTCTGATGGATTTCTATACCCTGTTCCAAAGTTCCCATTTTGGCACACGCAGGGAGCATGCTGCCAAAGGTTGCCGAATTAGGTTTTACACCTGCTAATTGCATTTCCTTGAAAATCTCCAATGCGTTTTCAATGAGTCCATTTTGTGCATATCCAGCGATGACCGCATTCCATGAGACTACATCTGGTTGAGGCATTTCTTTAAAAATCCTGAAAGCCTCGTCAACAAAACCATTTTGTGCATACCCTACAATGATTGAAGTCCATGAGACCACATCTCGTCGAGGCATTTCCTTAAAAAGTCCCAAAGCCTCCTCGAGAACACCATTTTGTGCATATCCAGCAATCATTGCATTCCATGAAACCGCACTTCTTTGAGGAATTTTGTCAAACAGTTCGCGTGCCTTCTGTATGCTTCCACATTTAGCATACATGTCTATCAAAGCATTTGCAACTACTACATCCCATAAAAATCCCCTCTCAACTATTGTTTGATGAATCAGCATACCCTGTTCCAAAGCTCCCATTTTTGCACACGCTGGAACAATGCTGGCAAAGGTAAACTGATCAGGTTGCACACCTGTTGGTTGCATTTGATAAAACAGAGTTAATGCCGCTCGAGGAAGCCCATGTCTTCGGTAAGCTGCAATTATCATATTCCACGAGAAGACATCTCGTACTGTCATTTCGTCGAACACTTGGCGAGCATCAGTCAAACTTCCACACTTGTCATACATGTTGATAAGTTTATTCTGTAAAATTGTGTCTGTAGCGAATGTATGTCCCCTGTCAGTGATGTAAGAGTGGATTAGCTTACCATCTGAAAGTGCATTCCTGGCTATGCAGGCCTGCAATAGTTGAAGGCATGTAGAAACGTCTACAGAAGGGTTGTGTGCCGTAAGCAGAATGTGAAGAGCCTCCTTCGATCGACCATCCGCACAGACTGCTCCGAGGTGGGTAAAGGATGAAATTGTATGATTGTAGCGTGGTGAATGGATGCTTTTATTTTTTCTGCAATAGAAAAATGCCATCATCGTTTTGTTCGTCAAACGCTGTATGATAGTCATTTGTTTGTTTCGGTTACCCCTTTTCCTTGGGCTAGGATTTCAGCTTGCAATGGTGAATCTCAATTGCTGTGCATTTCCATCTTCGATACCAATTTGTGGACAATCTAAGTTACGTTTTCCTGAAAGAAACTAGTAGACACCTCCATCGCAACAGAACGAATCAGCTCTGCTTCATACAGCAAGAGTATCTATCGGTTATTCTTAAACATCATATGGGGTTATTGTTAAATATTAGGGATTGCAATGGTGAAAGATAAATTTTGGTCAATAAAAATAGGATAATTATTTATATTTATTGATGTGGATGGGTGATAAAATTGATGTTCATTGGGACAATTAAAACTTGTAGTTAGTCTATAGGCTTTTATATGTGAGCATTATAGTGCTCCGAATTGTCTCACCCGTAAAAAAAATTCACGCCGGGAAATTTTCTAAAGTCATCGTTCCTATCGGCGTATTCCTTTCCTTGAACCTCCTATGTGATGCAGATCATCCTCAGACCCTGCAGATATCACACACCCTCTGTATACAGAGGAATAATACAACAGAAAAATAAAACCAATAAAGAATAAATGCCAAATCAACACCACATCGAACAGAGAAAGAAGAACATGTTAAGGAAAATGCTCAATGTAACTCCAACAGAAAATACTACAATTCCATTCCATTTAGAAGTGTTAATGTTTACATGAGTCTTGACTCCCAGAACTCTACTAAAAATTTCCTCTCCAAAAGCTACGATCCTCTATTTCTACTGCAGACTAGAGTCATCTTCCTAATCCAACTCCACAAGCTAAAAAATAGCCACTTAACTGACAACTGGGGCTGTTTTGAAATAGTCAACAACAGTTCTAACAAATTACTAAATAAAGAAAAACAAACATCCCACAAATCTTGCAAGGAACTCCACTAACAGAACGTGAAGCAGTAAGTTGAGGGAAGATGCTCCGCATCATCCTCCCCTTCTCTAAGAAAATCTGAACCTCTTGGTTCTGGAACTTTATGTAGATACAAACTTCAAGAAAGTTAACGAATTAAAAAAATTAAGGACTTAACTATTACAATTCTTCCTTTCATGGTTATGAAGGATTGCTTTTATCCTAGGATGCTACTGTATCAAACATCCAGGTAAGAGTTTGGGTTAGATGGTAGAACCATCCTTTTGACTTGAAGAACGAAGCCATGGTGTTCCCTTCCACCAAATTAGATATCTCTGTAAATCATCAAACTTTTTCTTTTTTTGCTTCCAACCTCCTGTTAGATTTGAATTCGTCTTCCTTTGCCAATTGGTACTCTTTCTCTTTTCCCAACTCCTTGATGGCTTAGTGGTCTTCCTCCATTGAAAACCATCATGGCTCTTTGCACTCATACCACCTTTTGTTGTACCTGCACAAAAACCATTAAAAATAAAAATAAAGTCAAGGGAATCAAAATTTCCCATATGTGCATCCTCCTCTGCATTAGGCCATTTAGGCATGCTTTCCAATTCTTCTTTTATGAGGTCTTCATTTCCTAGCTCTCCATGATGTAGTTCCCAAGACACATCCTTTTTTGCATTGTCCTCATTTGTACCACAAATGAACATAACTCTATTTCTTACCTCCATCACTTTCATTCCTTCTCCAAGAAAGTGATGATCTTCTACTCTCTTTTCATCAATGATGAGATTCTCTAGACCTTCCTCTAGCTATTTTTGGTTTATTGTGTTCTCTAAAACCAATAGGACTTCATCACATTTGGGGCTCCCAAAGATCTCCATCTCTGCTGCAACTTCCTCTCTAATGTGGATTGCTTCCACTGCTACAACTTTTTGGGCCTCCTCTTGTGATAGGCTACATTTCTCTTCATTGCAGTCTTCAAACTCTTCTCCTCTTGTATTGTAATCTTCAATACTCTCCCCTTCTTCAGGGCAACACAACTCAACAGCTCCATGGATCTCATCCTCTTGATCTTCATCCCATTCATCCTCTGTCTCAAACTCTTCACAAATCTCATCTATGTCTTATCTTTGAAACTCTTGGAAAATCACATTTAAGGATCTTCTATCCACTAATAATCTTGCCAACTCTTCAAGGGATTTAATCTTTCCCTGTTCTAATAGTTCTACTCCTTGGCTAATCCTTGACTCTATGGATTTCCTCTTTGAAAATAGATCTTGCTCACAAGGTAGGTATTTGTTCTTAGCATTCTTTTTCACCTTCTTAGAACTCTTCAATGCCTTCAATGTAAATTTCTTCTCCTTTGTCTTCTTATTATTGCATGATTCATATTCCTCCAACATCCACCATAATTGCTCCAACTCATATTCTAACTTCTGCAACTCCTTCTGTTGGTCCTTTGTTTGTTTTTTCTTTTGCCTTTGTCTTATTTTTTCTTCCAATCTCATTATCCTCTTTCTTACATTATGACCTAACTCCATATTTGCATTCATAGCCCCAACACTCATACTACCTCTCCACATGCATGTCTCAATGGTGCTCACATCCCAGTCCATAGATTTTTAAAATGGTTGTCTTCATGCTTTGCTTCTATTAACATCTACATGCTACCCACAAATGACACATTCCTTCAATAAAAAGGAAATATTACCAAATGTTCAGGAAAACTCTAAGGGCCTTCTTCCTCTCTATGGGTGATGAGAAAAACTCCTGCTGCAGCTACATCGAATTGGATCTCATTCCCACAATGGCAGTCAAAAGAGAACAGTAAACAAACTATTCACAAGGCTCAGGTGCTTAGATAAAACCAAAGAAAAACACATCAATTGATCTATTTCTAAACTATTAAAACTCCTCCATACAAAATCTCCCTCCCCAGCATCTTAAGATGCTCTGATACCAACTGATGCAGATCATCCTCAGACCCTGCAGATATCACACACCCTCTATATACAGAGGAATAATACAACAGAAAAATAAAACCAATAAAGAATAAATGCCAAATCAACACCACATCGAACAGAGAAAGAAGAACATGTTAAGGAAAATGCTTAGCTTAACTCCAACAAAAAATACTACAATTCCATTCCATTCAGAAGTGTTAATGTTTACATGAGTCTTGACTCCCAGAACTCTACTAAAAATTTCCTCTCCAAAAGCTACGATCCTCTATTTCTACTGCAGACTAGAGTCCTCTTCCTAATCCAACTCCACAAGCTAAAAAATAGCCACTTAACTGACAACTGGGGCTATTTTGAAACAGTCAACAATAGTTCTAACAAATTACTAAATAAAGAAAAACAAACATCCCACAAATCTTGTAGGGAACTCCACTAACAGAACATGAAGGAGTAAGTTGAGGGAAGATGCTCCACATCACTATGGGTGCAAGTGCTAGTTATTTATCATTTTTTGGTGTGGATGGAAGAGATAAAATTGATATTTACTGGGGACCATTTAATCTTGTAATGTTTAAGTAGAGTGTAACTCTTGTGTATAAATGCCTTTGATTTTAACATCCACTATTCAAAAAAATTTCTCAAAAACATTTATAATCTTGTTGGCTAAAAACTGCATATTTATATATTTTTTAGAATTAATATGTGCACTACTTGGTTGGCTAAATATTTGCCTGTCAACTTGATAGCACCTTTCAATGACACTTTTACTAGTTTTTAAGAATTTCAAGGGTGTGATAATTTAAGAGATTTTTGATGATTTTATAAAAAAGAAACAACTTGGAAAATAATTTAATTTATTTATAATGATGATCATTTCCCATTATACTCAAGAGTGTCATAATAAGTATTAACCATAAAAATGACAAATTTATAATTTTATTTTTAAGACATGTAGCTTTCCAATAACATTATAGTTTTTTCAAGATACATTATGTAATAGGCCACATTAAAGATGCATTACTCATATAAATTAAAAGAAATCATACTTGTATATTTCTTTATTATGCCTAGAGGCGTTATATAGCCACAACATGATTGAAAGTTTTATTCTGCTGATTTAAATGACGTTTCCCAACCTGTCATAAGTTAAACTACTAAAAATTACACCATTTGAAGTTAAACTATTTAACTTTTACCAATTTCAAAGTTAAACTACTGAAAATTACACCATTTGAAGAAACTATTTAACTTTTACCAATTTCAAAATAATTTATAGAGTGTATACTATTCCCCACTATCCAACCCTGTAGGTGAATATGGGGAAGGCTTTGTGTGGCGGCCTGCAATTTAAGTGTTGTGGGTAGTTAGGGTGAATGACAATTTTTATGTAATTTGTAGTCAGTTTAAAAATATTTTTGTGAGTTGAACTGAAGGGGAGCGTGAACCGAAACAAAAAGGAGCACCACTAAATACATCTCCAGATGATGAAGAAGATGTATGTTGATTTTTACAAATCATCATCACCTATTATGTTCAGTGGAAGCAACACGACATTTGGGTCAGTATACTTTTTGAATCTTTTGTTTCAAATCAATTTTTCATTAAAGAAATAGAGATACAAATTTTAATCATTTCTTCCGCAAATATAACATTTATGTGCTTAATGTTTGCAAAGTATCCATATTTGTTTATTACAGTAGATCCTAAAAGGTGGCTGCGAAAACATATGATTATGTTATCATTGGAGGAGGAACAACAGGATGTCCTCTGGTAGCAACACCATCACAGAATTATTCAGTCTTGGTATTAGAGAGGGGAGACTCTCCCTATGGAAATCCAGACACTGCATACAATAGAGTCTTTTTCGAGGTTCTTGGGGATCCCAATGATTATCCCTATGTCGTTCAGGGATTTGTCACAGAGGATGGAGTGTAGATGGCAAGGGCAAGAGTTCTAGGAGGTCAAATATGGTCCATCAACTGGGGCTTCTACAATAGGGCAAGCCATGAATATATTCAAAAAATCTAGAGGGCAGAAAGCTGAAGTACTTACAAATAGAGTTTATGGATTATAAAAACCATTTGTATTTAGATTTTTAAATCTTTGGATTTAGGTTTTCTTCTTTTTTTATGAGAGGACATGCCTGCATCTCAGGTCAGCCCAAAAATGGGATTTTAGAGCATTAAAAGATACCATTTCCATTTGTTTTTAGAATCTTGCAACTTTGGGTTTGGACTTTCTTAAATGATTTTGTTTGCATGTTAGCCTCAACTGTAATTTTAGCAAACATTTGTGAATGATTTTACAGTAAGCTTTAATCTTTGTATTGTATGTTATGATGAGGTTATAGTAAAATTTACTCTTTGTATTTGCATGTTATAATCACATGTAAATTTGACAACATTTGTGAATGATTTTACAGTAAGTTTCACTCTCTGGAGTCTGTATTTGCATGTTCTGATGAGGTGTAATTTTAGCAACATTTGTGAATGCTTTTATAGTAAGTTTTACTATGTTACCCAAAATCAAAGTAAAGATTATTTGTAAAAGGGGCAATCTAAGAAAATTTTGAGATTTTTTCATTTTGCATAGTGGACAAGTGTTCTTAGCTCCCAACCACAAGGCACTCAGAGTCGTATGCATGCCCACAAGCAAAAGCAACGGCTACTTTAATTCACCCAACTGTATGTATGAACTGTGAGAGATACAACGCCATGCATCTTCCTCACTTAAAGATTTGAGATTTGGCTGAGGAAGATCTAATTTGGCAGAACCATTAGCAAGACAATTTTTTTGTTCTCCATCTTTATTATTGCCAGTAATCAACTCTTGGTCTTTATCATTTTGGACAACTTGCATATTCAGTCTGGGAGCTCCAACATTAGGGTTTAAAAATCCTTTCAATTGTCTGTTGTTATGCTCAACTATCTGTCACTTCTATGTTTTAGCAATAAAGACCCTAGATTCTATCTCCAATTTTATGTTCATGCGCCAACTCCAGTATTGAGTGGGCATTTTCCTTGCCATGGGATTTTCTTGCACCCAAATTAGATTTTACTTTAGACAAAACCACCTTTTGAATTTGAACAAATCATCCTCTTACCATTTTTTAGGCCAACACATTAAGCCACACATCTCACTTGATCTCTACTTGTTAACTTTTGACAATATTTGGTATAAGCTATAAAGATTTATGAAATGATAATATAGATGGTCTTCATACAATGCACCTACATACAGTTTTATTGTATTCTTATAATGTTTTAGCAAGTGTTAAACTTGAATGTACTCATTCAAGATTAAATTAAGACAGCTTCTTTGATTGTTGATGAAATTCCTAAAACAAACTAATAATATCGATATGAAATCATAGACAAAAACAATACCAATTCACAAAAAATCCAATATATGAATAAAATACAAAATTTCAAAGAAGATACTTGCCAATACAAAACCCTCGTTACCTCAATAGTGAAAACATCTTAAATCTTTTTTAAACTAAACTCTATTAAACAAACTTTCATAACTATGTTCCTAGATTGCAGCTGTGTGGAATTCATGTGAAAACAAGAGTCTAATATTTCATATCAAATACCCTAAAGACAACGTCTTAGCTTTGAATGATAGGATCAACTTGGGAGAATGTTTGTAATATTGAATTAAAAGCTTAAAAAAGGAAATACAAAGTAGCAATACCATTGTTCATATGGGAGAAGTTTTGGTTTTTTTCATTTTTGTCATTTATTCAGTCACAATCTCACTCTATCATAAAAATATTTGCTTCCCAGGATGCCACAACCCTTTACATATTAATAATTCATATTTTTGTCAATGCTCAAAAGAAATTGGCTTCCTTTTTTTTGGGTATATATACACCTAGAAAGAAGTTCAGTTTTATGAAGAAATTGTTGGAACATGGGAGCACTCAACTTTTTTGTCCTATTCCCAAACAGTGTAAATCATTCTACTGGAAAGCTGTCAAAGGCATTCCATCAATGATAGTGTCTAGTGAAAACCAGTACCAATCTGTCTAAGAATTTCATCTGGTATGTAGATTATAGTCTCTAATTTGATTTACATATTCTGTATGTTCAAATACTGAAGAGTTTCACATTGCATTAACCACAATGCAACTATTGTATACTGACGGGATCCAAATATGACAACTGTTGCATTCACATGGTAATATACCCACTATATAAACTCTTCTACCTAAATATGTTTTGCAGTTTCTAAGTTGGTTTCCCATATTCATATTTTAGAAATATTTTGTAGTCTCTAAGTTAATTTCTGTGTTTTGTATATCTAAAAATATTTTCAGCTTTCTCTAAATAAAAGTGCCATGCCAAATCTGCTATACTAGAATCTACATCTTGTAGTAAACAATACCAATCCAACCGGGGGAAGATGATTTGCAAGATGGTGTAGTTGGTAATATGGAATTTTACACGGAGAGGAAGACTATAAGAAATTTTAGAATTTACAATATTTTCTACTACCTAGCATTCATTTTCAGTTTCATTTGAATACCGCTGCCCATTAGCCTTCTCAGTAGAATGTTGAAGTGGGTTCCTCTCTTGACTTAATATAATGTGATTGTCATCAAGCAGATTGGTATGACACTGTTGGCCATCACTATGTGATTCAGAATAACTAATGTTATTGCCTTTACCTTTATCATGACTATGAAGAACACCGGGTCCATTTTCTTTTTCATAATCTAAGAACCATTTGTTGTCTAGCATTATTTGAACAACATTCATCGAGCCAATGGAATGCACACTATAAATTGTTTTATCTTCACCCACTATGTGAACTTCATAACTTATCTCACTTGGAAATTGTGATGGGCTGGGAACCCCAATTCTTAAGCAATATTTGATTATTTTCTGAAGCTACAGGTTGTAAAAATGTTTGTGTTTCAATGTGACTCACAGAGACAACCTCCTTGCACCCACATTTACCGTAGGTAGAAATCTCTCTATCACAAAGATCATAGCACAATACTCTACTTAATATAGACCCATGATAGAATTTTTGTCTTTCCTCTGTAATAATTATGTCATTCCTCTATAATAATTAGGGTTAAAATTATAGTTATTAGAAATCCTTGTGATTAGAATTAGGGTTAGGTTATTTCAAATAAATCACACCTTATATTTATTTAGAATTAGTTAGGATTATGTGCACAAGCAAAACATGATAATGTAAATGAACATGGATTGTGAAGGAAATATATCTACCCACATATGTATACCACTGTATACACGTAAAAATGACACGACTCTAGCTAAATAAATATTTTAAATATTTATTTCATTTTAAATTCCTTTATCAATAAATAAATAAATCAATTTATTTATTTGATTCATATTTCTCAAAAAATTAAATAAAATCATTTATTTAATTAAATCATCCAAATTCTTCTAAAATCATTCTAAATTAAATAATACGAAATTATTTAATTAATTCTTCTCATTCTCTATATTTAAATAAATCCAAATATTTATTTAAATTATCTATTTCCTCTAAAATTGAATTAATACCAAAAATAATTCAATTAATCCATGTGCACATGTAATTAAATATTTTATATTTAATTATCTAATATTCTCACACCCACATATCCTATTTCTCCTCCAATCAAATTAGTTAACTCATCAATCAAATCTATTAACTAATTAGTCAATTGAGTTCACTAGTCAATCTATTATGTTAACTGGTCAATCTATTTTGTTGACTCCTCAATCTGTTCTGTTAACTGGCCAATCATCTCAATTAACTCCTCAATCTATTATGTTAACTCTCATATCTCATGAAGAGGGCTTGGACACTTGTCCTCTCCCTATTCACACACATCCTCTCAAATTTCCTCAACCATTGATCTTCTTATTTATTCTACACCATTGATCTGCTTTTTCACAAATCTATAAATACAACCCATATTCCTCCATTTGAATCATCCAAGCTTTATATAAACTTACTCTGTAGGAATCACAGCGTGCCTTTGGCACAAATCACTCCATAGCTTGAGATCAATTGTCACACCATTACACCATTATCATTGCATTGTGAAGATCCTCTTCATTTGCAAAACCTATCAAAAGCCATTCTCCATTGTCATCTTGGAAAAAAGCAAGGAAGTGCACCTTCTAAGGGCTCTATTCATACACGAGATCAATTCAAGATAGGCGACCAATGGAAGTCATAGAATAGAAAGGTTTGCAAGGTATTGTGTTCTTTGTGTTTGATCTTATTTATTTCAATTTCATTGAGTTATTTGGATTATATTGATATACTGATATCGATCACATTTTCTGATAACATTTCTGGCACCCACCATGGGGTCCTTGCCCCAATTTAACTTCAAAATTGAGTTTGTGTGTTAGAATCCGTACAAAAGATGTTTCTACGCATCCGTCATATTCTGTTGCACATACACTCACTGTTACTGCACATTTGTCAAACCTGCGCATCCACTCACTATTACGGTGCATACATTCTCTATTATTGCACATCTATTTCTGTGCATCTATTCTCTGTTACAGCACATCTGTTTCTACACATTCATTCACTATATCTACGCATTTATTCTACTAGGGTTTTTGAGCTATTTCTCAGGAAATTTCTAAAGTCAACATCATTTGCAGGAATATTCTTAGATCCACGTTGTAGGTTAAGAGCTGGTCAGACATATAGTTGCATGGTTAACTCTCATCTAGATCTAAATAGAAAAAGAAGTAATTGAGGAGTTAAGCTCCCCGCTGACTTTGACGTCATAGCGTTGAAATAAACCGAAGAGGAAAGAACTCATGATGATAGCACACGTGAGGAAAGACCCTTGGCACAAACAAAGGAAAGAAAACCATAATCTCAACCACACCTTTAGACATGTTGACAAAACAAGTTCAAACCCTACATCAACAATTTGTGGACCTCCAAACAGGGACGTCCACTAAACACTATTAATTGGAGGAAATCTCGTCATATTCCTTTGATAAGAGCTTGAACATGATCCCCTTTCCCCTTATATTTGAAATTTTGAAATTTGACAAGTATAGAGGAAAGGGTGACCCTAGAGACCATATCAGAGAATTTAGCACCGCATGTCTTGAGGTTGCTCACAATGAAACTTTTCTCATGAGACTCTTCCCTAGATCTCTAGGAGGGCAAGCTATGGAGTGGTTCTCTTGACTCCCCCCAGGTATCCGTACCTTTGATGAGTTAGTGAACAAATTTGTCACGCATTTCTCATATAATATCGAACATGAGGTATCCATTCTTGACCTTTGCAACACAACACAAAAGAGTGGTGAATCCTTCGCTGCTTTCTTACAAAGGTGGAGGCAACTTGCAAGCAAGTGCTCATATCATGCCCCAGAGAAACAGATGATAGAAATGTTTGTCCATAATCTCAATCCGGATCTAAGCTATCAAATTCAAATCCAATGCCCTACCTCATTCACAGAAGTCATTGAGATGGGGTTGTTCATCGAAAAAGCTATGATCGCGAAAGGACAAATAAAATTATTCAAAGACACTCCTAATCCAAACTATACCACGAATAAATCAAAATTTTGGACCAAAAACAAGAACATCGTCAACGATGGAGTGGTTGATGCTAAAGTAGTGGCTCCTAAGCAACCAATTTTAATTCTCAAAGGAGCATCAAACAATGCAACATCGAGCAAACCTTCATCAAATGAACCGAGACAACCATACAATTTTCCTCCTAGACAAAAATTTACACCACTAGGGGAGTCATATGAGTTGGTTTTGAGAAAGTTAGTGGCAAACAATTAGATCACCTTTCCCACCGCAAGAGACTATGAACCTCAAGTCAAACCTTCTTGGTGGAAGGATACCAATTTCTGTGAGTACCATAGAGGCAAAGGCCATAAAACTGGTGACTGTATCCACTTGAAAACACCATACAAGACTTACTAGATCAAAATCATGTGGGTACAAAAGATCATCCCTCTAACGAATCACATGTGGCATTCAAGGATCCGCTCCTTAACCATGACAAGCAAAACACTTATAACAACAACAATAACTGGCCAAATCACAATAATGGGAACAATGATGCTAACTACATGAATGTGTCATTTGAGTACACCATTAATTGCATATCAAAGCATATCCCGCAAATTAATGTGCTCATGTTTAACAAACAATCAGATTCCAACACCAAATCTAATTGCAATATCACCACCCACAGTGGGAAAGTCACCTTGCACACACTCCCTCCAAGGTCACCATCTTCACCATCTACCCACCACAAGTACAACATCATTGACCAATTACAAAAGACTCCAGCCAATATATCCATATTAGAGTTGTTGCATCTATCGCCATCCCACAAAGAGATTCTTGATAAAGCCCTAGTGGAAACCACTATGCCCACCAACTTGGCCCAAGAGAAATTTCAAGCCATGGTAGGTCATCTTACCTCACCTAACATCTTATCATTCACTAAGCAGGATGATCTATCCATATCTCAACCCCATAACACATCATTACATATTGAGGCCTTCATTAATAAACATTGCATCAAAAGGGTTCTCATTGATGGAGGAGTAGGTTTGAAAATTTGCACACTAAAATTAATCCTTACATTGGGGTTCTCAGAAACTTTAGTAGATCCAAGAAAGAAGATCACAATAAAAGCCTATGATGAAGAAGAATGGACAACCAAAGGTACTGTGGTGTTACCATTAAGAATTGGACTAGTGGAGACAGAGGTTGTTTCCCATGTCCTTGACAGGGTGCTCGCATATAACATTCTCCTAGGTAGACCTTGGATACATGCCATGAAAGCTGTGCCTTCCACATATCATCAATGTATCAAGTTCCCCCACAATGGCTGAGAGATCACCATCCAAGGTAACCCTGATCCTTTTCAACACTGTAACACTATCCAATCAAAGCCATATTTCATCATCCCTAATAATAGAGCTTCCACATCTTCCACCTCCCAGCATGATCCTGGCTCCCAAGCTTCCACATCAAAGGCCAAAGAGTAGAAGGTCAAGATTAAAGAAACAGGGGTAGGAGAGTACTCCATCGAGCATACCTTTTGTTTATCTAAAATGCCTTTATCTCCAAAGTCCTTTGGCAACCTACACCCTACCCAAAACCATCTGCTCCCCCTAAAACTCCCAAAGGTCCCTTTGTCAAATGGGGCACCCTATCAGATGAGAGCGAAGAAAGAGATTTTCTGCAATGGCTCTACATAGACGAAGATGACACACCGCGAGACAAACAACCAAATCTCCTAATAGAAATCTATGGGCATGGTCAATCTATCTTACACAGAATAGGCTATGACGGATAGGGTCCCATTGGCCTAAGAAAAGAAGGAATAACTGAACCCATTCAACCCTCCTCATCCTCATCGGCCCGAGACACACGAGGGCTAGGATACAAAGATAACGACAAAGGCAAAGCTAAGGCTACTACTTGTTTTGTGGAATAGATCCATAACCTCCAAGTGGATAGTGATACATATTCTAATGAGTATGAATGGGATGACCTTTCAGAACATTCGTATGAGGACAAAGGAATTGATACCGTTCGCACCTATAGCCCCTACCGTGAGGGACAAACTTTGAGGCCTAGACCAATAGAGTGTGATTTGCCCATTCCATAGAGAACAACTTACAAGGAAGGTCAGAGTTCTCATGTGATAGATAATCTTGAAGAAAGTACCATCCCAGACCTTGTTCCTATCACTCCCAATCTTGATCATATATCTGTCCTTACCATCACATCAACAGAATCAGATCAACCTATCGATCCCCTCCCCCTGGTACATCTCGAGCTTATCGATTGAGATCTACAAGGAACCCCCCAACTAGACATGTTCCAGAATGATGATGCCTACATTGATTACATGGAACTAAGAGACCACCTACCTACGATAGATCATAAAGCTAGCTTTGCCATAGAACTCAATACCATAGCTTATTTTGGAGAGGGTGCCAAGCCTTCCAGTCACAAAAATATAAAAATCAAACATGGATCTGATGGTGAAAACTGCTCTACGGTAGTGTCGGATCCCAAAAAAGTAAAAATAAAGGACGTATCTAATGGTGAAAACCTCTTTGAGGTGCCAGATGATGGAAGGCTTGACACTCTCCCCAACAACATATATCAAGAGAAGTCACAAATTGTGGTAGAACCTATAGAACCTATTAACATCGGCACAGAAGGTAACCCAAAGATCATACACTTTGCCAAGTCTCTATCTACAACAGAAAAGATGAAATTTGTACCCTTCTTGAAAAATAAATAGGTCAACTTTGCTTGGTCCTATGCAAACATGCCCGGGTTAGATCCAGACTTGATCTTGCATCATCTACCACTAGATCCTGGAATTAAACCTATTAAACAAAAACTCAAGAAAATGCATCCACATATCACATTGCTAGTCAAAGAGGAACTAAAAAAGCTATCAGATTCAGGGTTCATCAAAGAAATCGATGATCTGGAGTGGGTATCAAACATTGTACCAGTATCAAAACCTGATGGCAGAGTCAGATTGTGTAATGACTTCAGAGATCTCAAGAAGGCCTGTCGCAAAGATGATTTCCCATTGCCCAACATTGACATCATCGTAAACTTGACAGATAGACACACTATGCTCTCTCTTATGGATGGTTTCTCTGGATACAATCAAATTAGAATAGCACCAGAGGATCAACATAAGATGGCATTCACATGTCCTTGGGGTACCTTCTGCTAGAACGTCATGCCATTTGGGTTGAAGAACACAGGAGCCACATACCAAAGGGAAATGACTACTATCTTCCACGACATGATGCACATCACCATGGAAGACTATGTGGATGACATCCTTGCCAAGTCACTTACAACAGAATCTCACTTAGATGTCCTAGAGAAAATCTTTTAGTAGCTAGAACACTTCAAGATCTGATTGAATCCGAAAAAGTGTGTGTTTGGAGTCACCTCCGACAAATTCTTGGGTTTCATAGTTTCATCCAATGGGATTGAGGTAGATCCTTCAAAGGTAAAATCTATCATGGAGATGCCACCACCAAGGAACATCACCCAATTGTGGTCTTTACAAGGAAAATTACAGGCAATCCATCGGTTTATCTCACAACTGGCGGATAAATGTCAACCTTTCGCTCATCTCTTGCATAAGAACATCCCATCTAGATGGGATAAGAAGTGTGAAGATGGATTTTACAAATTGAAGGAGTATCTCATGAATCCACCTATCTTGATGCCACCTATCCAAGGCAAGCCACTATATCTTTACATATCTGCAACACCAATAACTCTTGGAGCCCTTTTAGCAGAACAAGACTATGAAGGCAAGGAACGGGCAATCTACTACATCAGTCGTACATTGGTGGGGTATGAATTGAAATATTCTCAAATCAAAAGATCCTATCTTGCTGTGGTTTTTGCTTCCCAAAAACTACTCCATTACATGATTGCACATTCCATCAAGTTAATTGCAAAATGTGATCCATTAAAATACTTGTTAAGCAAAGCAGATCTAACAGGCCACCTAGCTAAATGGGTAATGCTACTAAGTGAGTATGACATAGAATATGTGGAAAGGAAAGCTATCAAGGGTTAGATCATCGCAGATCAGTTGGCAGAGGTACCATTGCAAGATACTACTCCAATGACATTCAAGTTTCCTGATGAATCAATTTTTAGTATCACAACACATTCATGGAAGCTCTACTTTGATGGGTCTTATACAAACCATGGATCAGGGGTAGGAATCTTATTAGTCACTCCTCAAGGTGACACAATACCTAAGTCCTATCGTCTTCTTTTTCCTTGCACAAACAATATAGCAGAGTATGAGGGCTTAGTCATTGGTCTTAAGATGGTGGCAGAGTGGAAAGTGAAAGAGCTACATGTCTTTGGAGATTCACAACTCGTCATCAATCAAGTAAATGATGAATATCAGATGAAAGATGACAAGCTAATACCATACAAGCGTATGGTAGATGACTTTAAAGGATACTTTGTGATAATCTCCTTTGAGCATATTCCTCACATAGAGAACAAAGCAGCAGATGCCATGGTAACCATCGCCTCACTTCTCGATATACTAGAGAATGAGTCACGTTTTGAGTTCTTGGTGGAGTCAGTCACATAACCAACTTATGATACCCCCAAAACACAATCCATTTGCCTCCTAGTAGGATCTGATTCACCCTTGTATGGTAAAATATGCACTTACCTCAAAGATAACACCTTACTAGTCAACTTATCCAACAACCAACGCCAAACCTTTGTCTGCCAAACATCTTGTTATACCATTATTGCCAACACCCTCTACCACCAAGGTTTAGATGGTACTCTACTCAGATGTCTTGAATGTGACGAAGCTCAAACTACCTTACAAGAAGTACACAAAGGAATCTACGGAACACACTCTAGTGGTCCTACCTTAGCTAAGAAACTCATGCGTTTGGGATACTACTGGCCGAACATGGAGATAGATTCATATCATTTTGTCAAGAAATTCAAGCAGTGTCAGATTCATGGTAACCTCATCCATACACCAGCTTAGGAACTGTGGCCTTTAATGACACCTTGGCCCTTTTGTCAGTGGGGACTTGACCTTGTGGGCAAAATCCACCCTCCATCATCCAATGGCCATAAGTTCATTATCAATACCACTGAGTATTTTACCAAGTGGATTGCAGTCATTCCACTCACCAATGTCATGGGCAAACAAATTGCCTCCTTCGTCCTTAATTACCTCATTTGTTAATATGAAATTCCCTCATCCATAGTCATAGATAATGGAAGACCCTTCAAAAACTAGGATGTCCAAGAGCTCTATGAAAAATTCCAAATCCAACATTGCTTCTCCACCCCATACTACCCACAAGGCAATGGTTAGGTAGAGGCATCCAACAAAACCATCTTGAAAATGCTCAAGAAAACTATCAATGACACCGGTCTGATTGGCACATGCAACTAAATCCCACTCTGTTGGCCTATCGAACCAGCATACGCACTCCCATAGGTGCCACACCATATGCCCTTGTCTATGGTTCTAAATCCATTTTGCCCATTGAGGTTGAGTTACCATCTTTGAGGGTGTAATTAAAGGGTCTTATAACTGATCAGGACTACCAAGTTTCTAGACTACAAGAGTTAGAACTATTGGAGGAGACATGACAAAATTCTTTCAACCATCTCAAAGCCTACCAACAAAGAATGGCAAGAAGCTATAATCACAAAGTCCATCCAAGGGTCTTTAATGTTGGTTATCTAGTGCTCAACGAAAATCCCCACAATCAGTAGGACTGAGAGAAGAAAGGAAAGTTTGAACCCAATTGGCTTGGTCCTAATGTAATCATTGTCACCTATGGATCAGGAGCGTACCAATTAGCTACATCACAAGGTGAGATGTTCAATGACCGAATCAACAATATGCATCTTTGCCAGTTCTATACCTAGAGAACCCCAATGTAAGGGAGTCAAAAATAGCAAAAAAACCAAAAAATGAAAAAAAATAGCAAAAATAGAAAAACAACAAAAAAATCGTCCTCTGGTGAAAACTTGGTAACTAGGCGCCTTGGATAGGTACCATGATGAAAACTTGGTAAACAGGCGTCATGTGTATTTTAGCAATCGTGCAATACAAGCAAAGTAGTGAAAACCTAGCAAACAGGTGCTCTTTTCGATGCAAACTGCTTCCTCCATCTTTGGGAAACCATCACCTTGCATCCATCCTTCTTACCATCATCCATCATCCGATCCTATCCATTTCGCAAAAACCACCTAACGATAACCTATAATGGCTTGATACTTTATCACCATTGTCACCTTATTACCTAATGTTTATCCACTACCCTATCCATAGTGTCATCCTGTCATACGGTCCATCATTAGTATCTTCTCCTCCTGAACTATGTTGCTTCTGCGTCATCACGTAGACAAGGACATCATTGATGGGCCCCTGAGGCTACCCATCCGTTCCATACCTTATCACCCATCCTCTGGTCCATCTAAATCCACACCATTTCCCATCACTTAGGTCCTAGGTCCACAAGAGTCCACACCCCGAACTACATTGTCTCTAAGCCATCATGTAGGCAAGGCCATCATCGATGGGCCCTCGAGACACTAGGGTAGTCCCTTAGGGCCTGTTTCTTCATGTCTATTGTCCATTCTTCATAATAAATTGATCCTTTACCTAATTGGGGGCAAGTTCTCAACCTGGTTACAGAGATGGATTTTGGAATGTCAGATGTTCTACGGGGGCACCAATAAGGGTTGTGATACCTTTCACTAGACACACACGTGCAACAAAGCTCGCTTCCAAATAGAAATTTTGATGCAAGGCATCAACCTATCCAAAGCAAAACAAACAAAGGCCTAGACACTCCAAATGATTTTATATAAATTATGGCAAGAAGACACATCTAATGCAAGAAAGTTTTGTTTTGATTGGTTGTGCCTAAAATCTTAACTTTTGTTATCATGTTTCCTACGTTACTCAAGGATGCCTAAAAACTAGAGATGCTATGATGGGGGCATGATTATTTTATTTGTTTTATGCTTGTGGGTTTATCTTTAGTAATGTTAAGCCTTGTCTAAAGACATGATCAACATAATGATCATCAAGGACATCAGAGGTCTAAACATGAAACATGTGTAATCCTTGTCTGTTGATATGCAAAGAAATACTCAGGACATCTTGGTTCAGTTATACTTAGATGCTTGTATTAACTTGCTAAATCAAAATCCATGTAAGCAATACTCAGGTCATCATGGTTTAATTATACCTCGATGCTTGTATTTTCTTACAACATTTTAAAGAGAAAAAAGAAACAAAAAAATGCCCAATGATGAATCAAGCACTTCAAAATACTTGCAATATCAAGGTGACAAATATCTGCATCCATACGCATCCAATTACATTTCGTATACCATCCATAAAATAATGATTTTGTTCAAAGTACCAGTGTTTGCAAAGAAAAGCTTGTCATTCCTTCATTCATGTTTCTTCTATCAATCAAATTTCTATCTATCATTGTGTCTTTCATCAAATTTCTTCTACGTCAATTGAGTACACTTGGGCATAACAAAAACATATTATCATTTTGCATTTAATATTAGGTGAGATAGTCATTAAATTGATTATATCTTTTGCATACATATAGGTGTAACAAAGGCATGCCATCATTTTAGATTTCATATTAGGTGAGATAGTCACTAAATTGATTAGATCATTCGCATACATATAGGTGCATTCAGTCATCCATGTACATTTGTATCAACATAACATAGTATCTCATCAGAAAACTATCAAAAACATAGCTATCAATAATCATCTCATACCATTTTATTTGCATAATAGGTGTTACATATTAGATATCATAAACATTTGCATAACATACAAACATCAAAAGTAGAGTATATCTATGGTCATCACATAAAAAAAATGCATGCAGGCCATCATAACTGCATCATCATATATAATTATAAAACATAAAAGTGTCCAAGTGTACAAAATCAGTCTGTCATCCATGAGTCAAATCACAAAAGGTGTATACATACATCAAAATAATAATGATACATGTCCCAGTAGATGTACACAATAAGAGTGATATATACATAGTCTGGCTATCCATGAGCCATCAAAAAATGTATGTACAAAGCAAAAATCTATGCAAAATCACAGCTAACCCTATTGCCATGGGATACTGCTCTCGGCATTGTCCTCTCCCCTCCTCTACCTTGACCTATCCTAGACTGCTGTGGGCCCATGCCTGAGGTTGTTGACCATGAACCACCCATCCTCTTTGAGGACACAACTGCTGACTGGCTCCTGTAGCTCGGCGCCCTCTGATCTGCTGGCACTACCTCATGCTATAGCCCTCTATAGTACTGTGTCTGTGCTCAAGCTGAAGCCAACTCTCCCAACACCTATGTAACCTGGGCCTAGTCTTGTGTCAACTATGTCACAAGAAATATTGTAGCCACGTCAGTGCCCAGAGTGGCTATGGTTGCATCCCTCTCGCCTATCAGTGCCTATACCTTGGCCAATGCAACATCCTGCTCTATAGTTGTGTTGGCAATAATCCCTGCATCTCCCTCTGATTAGGTGCCTGCAGTACCTGCAGAACAACTGTCAATACTGCCTGCTGTGCCATCTATTGGGGTGGGGCCTGCCCCATTCTCTATCGCTGTCTCAGTCAACTGTCACCTCCATCTCCTCCTACGCTATCTCCTCCTCTCCTCCTCCTCCACCTCCTCCTCCGTCTACCTCCAACTCAACCTCCTCTAGACAAGGAGGTAACTCTCCCGAACCTGAGTACCTAGGGAATGGGTACATTGCAAACCAATCCTCAAAATCTTGCATCATCCCTGCATCCACCACCTCCTGCCTCATTAGCCACACCTAATAAGGAATCTGTAGGAAGTCTGCCCAGGCCTCCTTGTAAGAAGCCACATGACCCCATCACCGCCACTATGCCCATGTCCTCACAAATAGTGCCTACCCCTGTGGCATACCCTGAATCTGCCCAAACTGCCAGAAGACACAACTGACTATCTACCTCTCTAGAATATGATGGTTCTGGCCAATTAGCCACCACATCTAAAACACGTACGATAGCTCATTAGCCTCATCATCCCATACTTCACACTCCAGGTATGGTCACCAAACAACTGCATCCACATTATCCAACGCATGGCACCAGTACTCCAACTTACCTAGCCTGTGTTAAGTAAGTACATTGGCGTATCCATAAGAGTATGGCTCATCCGGTTGCTGGTGAAACATGCAAATAGCCTGTGTAACTGTAATGTGCTCCCAAGCCCAGAACTGTAACAAAGAAACACCTACAAATAGACTTGACACTCCACGGTACACAATATAATGCATATCATGGTATAGGTGGGCCAGTATGTAGACACTAGGAAAAATGGGTACCCTCAGTCAACATCCTCTCTAGGGTCTGACCCCAACCAACTGTGAATCCATGTGATCTCTGATCGAGGCATACAACACCTCCGATCAAGCCATCTACAATCCTGGGGAAGTAGTCATAGTAGTCATACATATCCTACCAACTAATCACTGATCCCTCTATGTCAGGATCATAAAAAATCCTCCTACACTCAGCTAGCCTGGCATCATGCTGAGAGCCATACTCTACCTGCTCCCCTACTATAGGAAGTCTCAGGATCCTGTAAACATCCTCCAAAGTCATGGTGATCTTGCTAGTGGGGAGGTGGAATGTCCCATCCTCACTGTGAAAGTGCTCTACTAGAGCAGATAGTAGACCAAGGTTTGCACGAGCCTTGGGCATGAACAAAACATAGTACAAGCTGATCGCTCCAAGCACTAGATGATCTACCTCTATGAGCATGTGTCGTCGCCGCATAGTAATCGAGAACTACTCCCGAGACATGATACAATCAGAAATATCCTCCTGCCATCAACAAAGCAAAGTGTCAACCATAATTGTATCAATGCAAACCTACTCAACTATCACACCTATCCAAATTACTTACTTAACATATCAAATTGATCAAACCAAGCATATCATCTCTTGTCTAGATTCTATCAATCTCAGAGATTGCTTATCAATTATCGCATCGATCAAGATGCCAATTGAGTCAATTTCTCTAAGTAACTGAGTATCCTAAGCAAATGTGCCATTCTAGGTAGCATTTGCACTGTATCAGAGCAAAAGTATAGCTTCATAATGCATGCACCACATAAAGAAGTATATGCATAGTATCTAAGCACATGCACAACAACCCAAAGTAAATGCACAGAACAATACAAATACGCAGTAAAAAGAAGCACATGTGCATGAACCTATAGTAAATGCGTAGATATTGTAAATGTGAACAAAATGACCTATGTACATTGAAACGTAACAAATGCATGGTTTCAGGGCACAGATGCACTGAAACCCAAAGCTACACATATACTCCATTACCTTTGACCCACATTTATTGCACTAATAAATGCACCTAGCCTAAAATTTTTGACATATGTACTGGGGGTCCTGCATCAGTTGCCTGCCTAAATCATCAAACCTGCTCAAAACGATGCTCCTCAACTGGAATATCCATCTCTCCACTGACTGCTCTGGCTCTTGTGCTCTGCAAAGCTCTTAATAGCTCTCACAAAATGACAAGTGTGCAAATGACTAGGATTATTGACCCATCTTTGATATATAGACATGCAACCCTAACTAGCTGTGTGGTGACCTTGCCTGCTCTCCGTACCCTTCCTCCTCCACTTTTTCAAGCCATAACCTATTTTCTCTACCATTTCACACATTCTTTCACTTTCTTCATCATGAGATTGTCCATCTCATGCCCTCAAAATTTTCCTCCCGTCTAATCTCCTGAGGGGGCATCCTACCATCGTTAAACCTATACCAAGGGTAAACTGGGGCATGTATCATTATCAGAAATTTTTTTGTTATTCTTTGAAACAACATGATAAAACACATTGCATCAAAGAGGGGCAAAATGTATACACCTAAAAATGACATGACTCTAGCTAAATAAATATTTTAAATATTTATTTCATTTTAAATTCCTCTATCAATAAATAAATAAATCAATTTATTTATTTGATTCATATTTCTCAAAAAATTAAATAAAATCATTTATTTAATTAAATCATCCAAATTCTTCTAAAATCATTCTAAATTAAATAATACCAAATTATTTAATTAATTCTTCTCATTCTCTATATTTAAATAAATCCAAATATTTATTTAAATTATCTATTTCCTCCAAAATTGAATTAATACAAAAAATAATTCAATTAATCCATATGCACATGTAATTAAATATTTTAATATTTAATTACCTAATATTCTCTCACCCACATGTCCTATTTCTCTTCTAGTCAGATTAGTTAACTCATCAATCAAATTTGTTAACTAATTAGTCAATTGAGTTCACTAGTCAATCTATTCTATTAACTGGTCAATCTATTATGTTGACTCCTCAATCTATTCTGTTAACTGGCCAATCATCTTAGTTAATTCCTCAATCTATTCTGTTAACTCCTATATCTCATGAAGAAGGCTTGGACACTTGTCCTCTTCCTATTCACGCACATCCTCTCAAATTTCCTCAATTGTTGATCTTCTTATTCATTCTACACTATTGATCTTCTTTCTCACAAATCTATAAATACAACTCCTATTCCTCCATTTTAATCATCCAAGCTTTTTATAAACTTAATTTGCAGGAATCACAGTGCGCCTTTGGCACAAATCACTACATAGCTTGAGATCAATTGTCACACCATTATCACCATTATCATTGCATTGTGAAGATCCTCTTCATTTGCAAAACCTATCAAAATGCATTCTCCATTGTCATCTTGGAAAAAAGCAAGGAAGTGCACCTTCTGAGGGCTCTATTCATACATGAGATCAATTCGAGATAGGTGACCAATGGAAGTCATAGAATAGAAAGGTTTGCAAGGTATTGTGTTCTTTGTGTTTGATCTTATTTATTTCAATTTCATTGAGTTATTTGGATTATATTGATATACTGATATCAACCACATTTTCTGATATTAACCACTATGAGGATAGCCATGAGTTTGAATAGGTTGAGGATCAAGATTACATTAAGGATCAAGATTACATTAAAGTGTTAGAGAGAGGGGAACAAAAAAGTGGAGAGATAGAGACAAGATATAGAGGGAAAGAGATAAAAAGAGAGGAAGAGAGAGACACAGACAAAGAGAAGAGAGAGACAAATACAAATACAAAGAAAGGAAGAGAGAGAAAGACAAAGAGATAAAAAGAGAGGAAGAGAGGGAGAAAGTGTGAGAGATATAGATAGTACAAAAGATAGAGATATAGATAGGAGAGAAATAGACAAAGAGAGAGATAATTAGAATATATATATATATATATGTTTATGGTTAGCATGAAGATTACAATTAGGGTAATGGTTATAATTAGAGTTATAGTTAGGGTTAAAATTAGGATTAAAATAAATATTAGAAATATGGTTAGGGTTATAACTAGGGTTACGGTTATGGTTATAATTTGTGTTACGGTTAAGGTTAGTATTAGGGTTAGAATACGAATTAGGGATAGAGTTAGGGTTAGTATTAGGGTAAGAATTAGATTTAAAAGTTAGTATTAGGGTTAGAATAAGAATTAGGGATAGAGTTAGGCATAGAATTAGGGTAAGAATTAGATTTGAAATTAGAATTGTGGTTACGAATAGAATTTGGCTTAAAATTTAAATTACGGCCAGGGTTAAAATTAAAAATAGGGTTAGAATATTTTATTAGGTTAACAATAAATACAAATAAAAAATTATTAGAAAATAAAATAATATAAAAAATTATAATAATAAATATCAAATAATTTTTAAAAACAATGTAAAATTGTGAAGTATGATTGACATCAACATAATTTTCTATATATAAAATAGGGGAATAGATATAGGCTCATTTTAATCAATTTCTCCAATAAAAAATGTAATATAGGTGCTTATTTTATATATATTATTCCACATAAATTAGTTAATAAATTATATTTACACCGAGAGGCGAAACCTAGAGGCGTTATATAGCCACAACATGAACCTTGAAAGTTTTATTCTGCCAATTTAAATTGATGTTTCCCAACCTGTCATAAGTTAAACTACTAAAAATTACACCATTTGAAGTTAAACTATTTAACTTTTACCAATTTAAAAAATAATTTATAGAGCGAATACTATTCCCCACTATCCAACACACTAGGTGAATATGGGGAAGGCTTCGCGTGGTGGCCTGCAATTTAAGTATTGTGGGTAGTTAGGGTGAATATGATTTTTATGTAATTTGCAGTCAATTTAAAAATATGTTTGTGAGATGAGTTGAAGGGGAGTGTGAATAGAAACAAAAAGAAGCACCACTAAATACATCTCTAGATGATGAAGAAGATGTCTATTGATTTTTAAAAATCATCATCACCTATTATGTTCGGTGGAGGCAACACAGCATTTGGGTTAGTATACTTTTTGAATCTTTTGTTTCAAATTAATTTTTCATTAAAGAAATAGAGATACAAATTTTAATCATCTCTTCGGCAAATATAACATTTATGTGCTTGATGTTTGCAGAGTATCCATATTCGTTTATTACAGTAGATGCTGAAAAGGTGGTTGCGAAAACATATGATTATATTGTTGTTGGAGGAGGAACAACAGGATGTCCTTTGGCAATTATATTTGTTGCAAAAATATTATTGTAACAAGTTAATTAGTTAATAAATTATATTTATGTATTAATCATATGTTAGTGTTTTTTTATATAAAACAGATGTTATTTTTATATACAGCGGAACCAGACGAAGGAAAGCTAGGATGTAAGTGCTGCAAAGGGGACACCTCCCATTACATATATCGGATCACAAACCTAATGCCATGCTTCTTCTCTTCCAACATAGGTTATTGCTGGGCTGAAAGGAAATTAGGGTGGCGTATAATGATCTATATATATTATTCAAATTTCCCTATGTTGAGCCCATCTAAATATGCATCCCAACACTCCCATCTAAATGAAAGTTAAATATTATTAAGATATAATTAAAATATTTAAATTTTTATAACAAGTTCTAGTTGGAACTTTCTTTTTATTTTCTTAAACTTTACCTAAAAAATTAACTTTAATTTATTATAAAATAAAATAAATACTAATTGTAACTTTTTAATTACATCGAGAGGCCAAGCCTAGAGGTGTTTACAATGGCAGCACAAGGATGTGTGTACATTTTTATTCGTGCTATTTAATTTGATGTCTCCCAACCCATCATAATCAATTTAAAAATAATTTAAACTATTTTATACTATCCCAGGCATTTGGACTGCAGTTTTAATGTTATGGGTAGTTAGGGTTTGCAAGGTGAATCCTCTTGCCAGTTACAGATCTTTGTTCAAGGTCACTAACATTACAATCTCTAGGCATTTGCTGAGGTTAATGCAAATATTCATCTGCGTAACAAGGTCATTGGCCTCCAAAATCAGCATTCCACAGTGATTGAGGATGTGTAGACCTCTAATTGGAATACAATTTTAATTAATTATCTTTTAAGTATTATGTTTTACTTTGAAGCACCTCATTATACAAGAGGATATAATGATATCATATATTTTTTAGTAGAAGAAGTTTTTTTTGTTTCACTCATAACAAAGAATTTTTGGGTCATTAAAATAGTATTATTTTCTAAGATGAAATGTTTTAAACTCTGAAACCAAATAAAATGCTTATCAATCTATCATAATGTATATTTGTTGTATTATGTATGATTTTGAAAAGGGCTCAAATCCTCCTACAATATAAAATAAATAAATATAACAATTAACACAACACAAGTTAACAACAAACTATAATCTAGCAGCCAAACAAAACAAAAAACACAAAAAAGAAAAGTTAATGACAAAAGCCATCAACTGATACTAAACCCCAAGCATAGACAATCCCACTTAAGATCAACTGATACATATTTATAAATCTATGGAAACAAATATTCTATTGTTTAGATTTATCCCTGTATAATGAGCATTTTACTTTAAAGTCAAGCTTCTAAATTGTCATAATTTTTAAGTTCATGCAATGTTTGGGAAATAACTCACATTTAAAAGTACTTAGTTTATGCAATGTTTGTAAAGTAATTCAACAATTTACATCCAGGCCATCAGTGCACTGAAATGAAATCAGTCCTTAGTCCAAAATTATTGGTAGCATGGTGAATAGTGCAAGATATAGAGTCCACAACCTTAGGTCTTTGTAAGTCTTTTGCTGTAAGAACAAATGTTACTTTGGAAATGGTTTATTTAAAATTGGTAAAAAATCTTTGCAACATGCATGAAGTATGCCATCAACAAAGATATGTGGTATTTGTTCAGTCATAGTATTACAGTCAGTGAATTGTTTTATGGATAGCTTGGTAGGTGGAGGGAGATAAAGATGCAACTGTTCTTACAACCAATGAGGTAATTTGTACCATTGTTGTAGCTATTCTTAAACATCATCTACTTTAATAGTCAAAAGTCAATTTTGGCCAATGAAATTAGAACAAATATTTACCACTTTTTGTTGTGGATGAAATGTAAACTTTCTATTGACTATTTGATCATTGAAATGGATGATATTTAAGTGGAGTGCATTGTTGCAGGCTGTAGTTGACCACTACATACCCATTATTTTAGTTTATCTTTGATAAATTGGTTTTTTCAACAAGGTTTTAATGAGAGAAAAATACTATCAGACTAATATTAATGCATTAGAGGACTTATTTTTACTGCAACGAAAGTTCTTTTCCAATGGGATGGATGCCAAATACTTGAGACAAATTGATCTAAAGACATCCAATGTGACACAATGGGTAAAAGCACAAAGCTGTGTCACACTTTGAGCCAACAAAAGAGTTCAAAGCGAGTTGTTTTCGCGTGAGTCAATCTGGGGGTGAGATTATTTTGCCCAAATACATGTAGCCGCTGCATGGCACATATGTGGAAAACTATTTTTGGGTGAGTTGATCTAGGGGCGAGATTGTTTCGCCTGAAATCATGCAATTAAAAAGAAAAAAAAAATGAAATTGCCACATTTCATGGTGGCCATTTTCTGACAGTGACAGTGGGGTAGGGTTTCAAAGTTTTTCATGCGAAGGACATCCCCACCACCTTTTACAATAGTCTCGTCACCTTGAACCAGGTATGCCATCTTGCATATTCTATCAAACATTTTGTATGGCACAATGTATAGAAGTGTTTGTTCAATAAACCTGCACCTTATATGATTGTATGCAAGTAAAATGGGTTTGTATATCTTTGATTTCAATGTGCAAAATGGGTAAAATTTGTTTAAAATTTTGGCATTTTTTGTCAAACATTTTGTATGGCACGATGTATCTAAAAGTGTTTGAAATAAACCTGCACCTTATAAGTCATCTTGGCAATTTGTTTAACATTGATAACATATTTTGCATCCTCGGTATTTGGGTTAATTATCTTGGCACACCTTGCCACCTACACAACAGAAACAAGAACTAACTAAATATATAGTGAAAATCAAAGCATAAAAGAGAGTCCTTTTTTTCTACATTTTAGACCCTTGCATAAAGAAAATAATGATTAGTAGCTATGGTAAAAAATACCTGGGATTTGGCACTGAATATCTTTACCATCTTGAGTTGCCCCCATGATTGAAACACTATCAGAACAAGTAGAGAAATCAACACAAAAGCCATTTTCCATCTAGATAAAAATGGAATAAAAAGCCCCAAAGTCATGGTAGCTACATTTTGTAGCATAAGAGGAAGTCTATTTGTAACAAGGCTTTTGATTGATACACAGTGTGTTGAGAGTCCAGAACTTATCACACCACTACCATAATTAAAATAAATAGACAAAATTGATCAATGATGCAATGTCTATGTACAAAAATGGAGAAGATCTTCTGCTAACAAAAGATAAATCAAACAATAAAAAAAATGCAAGATAAATGAAGTGTGAAACAATAGCTTTTCAGAGACATCAGATTTCCACAGTCCATAATATTATGAATGAGTGCTTCTGGATTGACTACTCATTCAAACTATCACACAGTCCATAAAAACTATCACACAGTCAATCTAGAAGTAATCATTCATAATAGTTTTTCAGTTCAATTGCCTACTCATATATTACATTTGTGTTCGTAACATGGAGTTTTGTAAGGTTTCTCTATCTTGAGTCTAATATTCCTAGCTAAGATTTCTAATGTTTTTGAATCATGGTTAGGGACTTTCTAAATTGTTTATCACACATATTCCAATATTGTACTTTGTTACACATTATCTTGCCTTCTCATTACTGTTATCCAACAACTAGCCTATTGATAACACCATAGGGCATGCACATTGTTTAAGTAATTATAAACAGACAAGAGAATGTGGTGTATTTATGTTGAAACTTACTAGAATAATATTTTTTACACACTCCTATATATATAATAATGTGGTGTATTTATCTCAAACCTAAAGCTGAAGCGATTCAGGTTTGAGCATTTGGGGATAGATGTTGTAGTTGCAACAACCCTGCTAGAAATGTATGCAAAATGTGGAAGTGTAGAGAAGGTACGTGAACTATTTGACAAAATACCTTAAAGAATTGCAAGATATGCACAAAAGAGTTTAGGCATCATGTCTATGCTTCTACATTTTTTATACCGGTCTGCCAGGGCGCTTGCAACTGATACATCTGACAAAAACCCACAAGATATGCGCAAAATGGATTTGTTGAAAAGTCTTTAGAAATTTTGAAGTAAATGCAATTGGCTGGTATAAAGCCAAATTCCACAACCTTTACCAACATCCTCCCTCATATCCATCAATACATCTATGAATCTAAATGGATATGAGGGAGTTAATAGAGCCACACCTACTCTATACCATGATGCAATAGGAAACTACAAGGAACATCAAATTTCATCCACACAACATAAGATTAAAAATATATCAAAATTCAAAATCATTCTAGAGAGAATTTGTGCATAAATTCTTCTTTATTGAATTTTGTGCATAAGTTTTTATCAAGGTTGTGGTGATGGAAAATTAATCACAATTTGATACCATTGAAGAAATAATTTGTGCATAAGTTATTGGAAAGGTTGTGGTGATCAGAAGTAGCAAGTGGTTGATGGTTGTTGGGTGGGAGTCAGTTCACACATAAAACAGGTCAAATCAAGTGCTATAGTAATGTAGGACATGAACTTCTATCCCTTGTAAGGTTATCCATTCAAATTTGCCCATCAAATGCTAGGGAATAACATGGTTAAAGAAGGAAACAACATACACTAGATATATATACAGATATAATACTCTAGAATGTTAAATAGAGTTTGCCTTTTCTAGATTGTGAAATGCTTTTTTTCTAGATTGAAAATATACCTTCTTATGACTCCAACTACTATAGGATAAAATCTAATTTATATAAATTCCTATATGGTTGTCATGTCAATATGCTACATGCTACATGTGACTTTAAATTTAGATTTTCTATGCATTCCTAGTTCTATGTTTTATGGTTGATTCAGATTTGGTTGATAGGCCTGTTATTTATGTATTTGCAAGCATCTAAGGTGCAAGTTTATTTGAGAAGCACATGTGCATTTATATCATGGTTTTTTTAAAGATGTATGTAGTAGTTGGAAAATTTATATGCAGGTTTATTTACATCATGACATACAATATGTTTGACAGAAAATTTAATTATCATACTGCAAATAAATTTAGGTCCACATGGATGACCAATCTTCACATTAATCACATCAGTCAGGTCAGCCTGATGATCATGATAATTCTACATTCTATGTTGAGACCATTCAGAGGTTTCAAAGAGCTTTGGATGAACTGAATAGTACAATACACAATACACCAACCTGTCAGGTAGAGATAGGTTGGTTAGGATTAGGGACAAGATAACATGTATGATCCAAGTTGCTCGATCATAAAATCCCTATGATGACATTAGTGTTGACAAGTTCTAAGCATCACTTTCTCAGAGTGTTGTCAGCCAGGAGAAATGACCATCTATTTCTAGGTTGGTTTCAGTAGATAATGTTCTCAGCATGTTCCCTTTTTATAGGGGAAAAGAGAGAGTGAGAGGCTATTCTCCCACCAAGTGTGTGGATGTAGTTGTCAATCCTTTCATCTATCCTAGGTTTTTGGCAGCTCATCACAAATGGCCAAACAATGATGAGTTGCCATTGTATTTTTGCAAATAATTATATGCAGAGTTCCATTTACATTTATCTGTCGATTATACATCTTTCCTTAAACATGCTGGTCAGGGGAAAGGGAGGTTTGTAGAGAGACCTAAGTATAGAAGACAAGATGCACCACCTCTTCAGAACAAGAGGTCCTTAGTTGGTCCACATCTTTTGGTTCTTCCAAAACTTGTGGAACTAGCAAATGCCGCCCATCCAACATTGACCCCATCGAGATGCATGATTTTTGAGAGCATAGTGACTATTACAACTAAGGTTGATCAGTTGTCATCTGATCATGTTGGAAGGTATTTGTTATGCTCGAGGATTGACATTCCATCCATTGAGGCCACATCGACCAACTATTCAGATCATTACATTTGTGCTGATATACCATCGTCACATGATGTGGCATAGATTAGTGGAGAGAGTGCTTTGCAAAATATGACTAGATGCCTGGCTAGTGATTTATTAGATTCATACCAGTTCATCAGCAATCAATATGGGATCCCACTTGATGCTATATCCTCACATCTCGAGCAATATTTTGGTAGACGAAGGAGCCATGGTGAGTCAAGTTCACAGGGTTTGGGGGGACATCAAGATGTTCCAGTTGGTCCTACAGGCTCTACCCCTTTGCATTTTCTAGTTGGTTCTAAGGTTGAGGTTACTGCACATGATGTTATGGGAGGTGAGTATAGAAGGCTTCTTTTTGGCACTGAGACTGCACCATCTACACATGTATCATTGTCTCAAGCGATGATTCTAACCTTAGTGGGATTGGGAGGGCCTTTGCTGGTGCAGTTGAGGTACAATTTATTTAAAAATTATAATCTAAATTCATAAATTATATATTTAAAAATTATAAGTTTAATTTTAAATAAAATTACATACATTGAAGCTCTGACTCTTGATTGCAATCTTAAATGTACATGTGTATTAGACACAAGCTACTATTTTACAACTTGGATATGGAGATTTGCATCATGCTGGAGATCCTAGTCATCATCATGAGGTATTTAAAAACTAGGTCTATATATCACATGTACATATAAGTTTGATTTAAGTGTACACACACACACACACACACACACACACACACACACACACACACACACATATATATATCAAGATAACTTTCTACATACATACATCAAGTGTACAAGTTTTCTAACTAAATACACATATGCTTATATATTGTATGAACACATGTCATAAATAGGTTGCAGGATCGGGTCATTCTTCTATTGAGACTCCTCTACATGATACAGACCATGTATGTCAAGTAATTTAGATTTGTCAAGTATTATTTATTTATTTAAAATCAAAACAAATTATATTTGTAAATGTATATATGGGTAAGTGCAAGAAGATGGGGGGCCAAAAAGGGGTCTTAAGTGGCCACGTTTTTTCTAAAATTAGGAAATACTGGCCTTGGATGAGAAATTGAGCATAATTACACTCAAAATTTGGAGATGCAACCAAAACAATGTTCATAGTGCTTTGAGTCTACTTTCTAAACTACTATTTTTTTTAAAAATGGCATAGATTAAGGGGTTCAAAAGACGGAGCCACATAAATTAGTGTTGTTTCTGTCAAAAAAACATAACATAGCATGTTTTGTGGCTCCCTCAAAAGGTCAACCTTTTTTTGGTATTTTTAAAATCACTTCAGTGAGAAATTAGCTAATAGCATGTAGTTTATGCCTGATTTTTTTGATAATTTTTTGATGAATATTTGATTTTTTACTAATTTTCAAAGTGTACACATCCTAAAAAATAGAATTTTGGTCATGCTACCCCTATAAATTTTGAAAACTAATTGAAAATCATTTTTTCTTTTTTCAATATGTGTAGAATGGAGTCTAGTTTCTAAATATGTAATATTTTTGAAATTTCAATGAATAGTTAATTGACAATGAAAAAAAGACCAAATAGTGGTTTTTGCCCAAAAACGGACACACAAACAAAAGAAATTAAAGATGAAAGGCTTAACATTGTTAAAATGTGAAAAAAATCACATCATCAAATAGCTAAGAGAAAGCCTAACATTACCCAGGTGTTCGATTTGTTCAACCTTGAAACACGTGCAAATCTGAGGGTTAGCACGAATGAAATTATGTGAAATCTTGAAGAATATGAAAAAACACATCTGTGGATATTGAAAAGGCACTCTAAGCCTTTGGGTTGGAAATCCAAAGCAAATCCCAAGCCCAAGGCTTGGGATTCCCAAAGAAAAATATAACACGCTCGTGTTATTGTTTGCTTTGCATTTTCCCTTTTCCGCAAAAGTTTGTGTTGTTTGTCATGTTTGAAATAAAGCGAGCATGTTATAACACGCTCGCGTTATGTTCCCCTTGAATTTTTTTATGTTCAAGGTTATTAATCATGTATGTATGTATGCCTATATGTATGTATGTATGCCTATATGTATGTATGTATCTATGTATGCCTATATGTATGTATGTGTCTATGTATGCCTATATGTATGTATGTATAGTGTCAAGGGTAGATGAGGGTAGAGATGGGAGTGAGCCAGATAGGGGAGGAGAGGGGTGGATAAGGATTGAGTGATTAAGGTTTAAGGTTGAGGGTTGAGCATTTAGGGATAGGATTTAGAGTTTAGGGATAAGGAATTAGAGTTTAGGATCTTGAGGGATTAGGGTTTAGGGTTGAGGCTTTAGGGATAGCATTTAGGGTTAAGGGTCGAGGGATTAGGGTTAAGGTAGAGTGTTGAGGGTAGAGGGATTAGGGATAGGGTTTAGGGTTGAAAGTTTAGGGTTGAGGGATTAGGGTTTAAGGTATAGTTTAGTAGTTCTTGTGGATAGAGCCAATAAACAATGAGAGATTATTTACCTGTTTCATAACAATATACCTCCCCTAAGTGCGGGGTGGACAATAAGAAACATAGATGTACCCCAATGCAAAGCTTTTCTCATAATGATCATCGTTTTGATTTCAACTGCTAATTACTCACTGTGGATGTAGCATACACAAAGCTTTTCTCATAGTATGTACACCTATTGGCATAATGAACCCCAGATGGGCCAGAAAAACATGCCATATAATATTACTAAAATTAAAAGAGTTCATAGCCATTTTTCTGACATATTCTTGCAACTCAAATATCTTTAAGAGAAGTGTCAAAAATGATGGGTTTAACAACCTAACATAAGGCAAAGCAGTTTTGTTGGGTTTAGGGATAGGGTTTAGGGTTTAGGGTTGAGGGATTAGGGTTTAGGGTTGAGGGATTATGGTTTAAGGTATAGTGTTGAGGGTTGAGGGTTTAGGGTTTAATTTTGAGAGTTGAGGGTTGAGGGTTGAGGGTTTAGGTTAGGGTTGATGGTCAAGGGATTAGGGTTAAAGTAGAGTGTTGAGGGTAGAGGGATTAGGGATAGGGTTTAGGGTTGAAGGTTTAACGATTGAGGGTTGAGGCTTTAGGGCTGATGGTTAAGGGATTGGGGTTTAAAATATAGTGTTGAGCATCGAGGGTTTATGGATAGGTTTTAGGGTTTAATTTTTAAGGGTTAAGGGTTGAGGGATAGGGTTTAGGGATAAGGGATTAGGGTTTAAGGTATAGTGTCGAGGGTTGAGGGTTTAGGAATAGGGATAACGTTTAGGGTTTAAGGTATAGTGTTGAGGGTTGAGGGTTTAAGGATAGGGTTTAGGGTTGATAGATTAGGGTTTAGGGTTGACAGATTAGCATTTAATGTCGAGGTTAGGGTTAGAGTGTCGAGGGTAGAGGGATTAGGGATATGGTTTAGGGTTGAAGGCCTAAGGATTGAGGGTTGAGGCTTTAGGGATGAGGGTTTAAGGCTTTAGATATAGTGTCAAGTGTTGAGGGTGAGGGATAGGGTTTAAGTTTTAAGGGTTAAGGGTTGAGGGATAGGGATTAGGGTTTAAGGTATAGTGTTGAGGGTTGATGGTTTAGGGATAGGGTTTAAGTTTGAGGGATTAGGGTTTAGGGTTGATGAATTAGGGTTTAATGTTGAGAGTTGAGGGTTGAGGGTTGAGGGTTGAGGGTTAAGGGTTGAGGGACAGGGTTAATGGTCAAGGGATTAGGGTTAAAGAAGAGCGTCGAGGGTAGAGGGATTAGGGATAGGGTTTAGGGTTGAAGGTTTAAGGATTTAGGGTTGAAGCTTTAGGGATGAGGGTTAAGGGATTAGGGTTTAAGATATAGTGTCGAGTGTCGAGCGTGTAGGGATAGGTTTTAGGGTTCAAATTTTAAGGGTTAAGAGTCGAGGGATCAGAGTTAAGGGTTGAGGGATTAGGGTTTGATGTTGAGGGTTGAGTACATTGAGGATTGAGGGTCAAGGGTTTCGGGATAGGGTTGAGGGTCGAGGGATTAGGGTTAAAGTAGAGTGTCAAGGGTATAAGGATTAGGGATAGGGTTGGAGGGTTTAGGGATAAGGGATTAGGGTTTAAGGTATAGTATTGAGCCCGTTGAGGGTCTAGGAATAGGGATAGCATTTAGGGTTTAGAGATGACATATTAGAGTTGAGGGATGAGGGATTAGGGTTGAGGGTTGAGGGATTAGGGTTTAGGGATAAGGTTTAGGGTTGAGGTTTGGGGGATTAGGGTTTAAGGTATAGTATTGAGGGTTTAGGGATAGGGTTTAGGGTTGAGGGATTAGAGTGAAGGGTTGAGAGATTAGGATTTGATGTTGAGGGTTGAGGGTTGAGGCTTTAGGGTTTAGGGTTTAGGGATAGGGTTGAGGGTCGAGGGATCAGAGTTAAGGGTTGAGGGATTAGGGTTTGACATTGAGGGTTGAGTACATTGAGGTTCGAGGGTTAAGGGTTTCAGGATAGGGTTGACGGTCGAGGGATTAGGGTTAAAGTAGAGTGTCAAGGGTATAAGGATTAGGGATAGGGTTGGAGGGTTTAGGGATAAGGGATTAGGGTTTAAGGTATAGTATCGAGCTTGTTGAGGGTTTAGAAATAGGGATAGCATTTAGGGTTTAGGGATGAGGGATTAGAGTTGAGGGATGACAGATTAGGGTTGAGAGATTAGGGTTTAAGGTATATGTTGAGGGTTTAGGGTTGAGGGATTAGAGTGAAGGGTTGAGGGATTAGGATTTGACGTTGAGGGTTGAGGGTTGAGGCTTTAGGGTTTACGGCTTAGGGATAGGGTTGAGGGTCGAGGGATTAGGGTTTGACGTTGAGGGTTGAGTACATTGAGATTCGAGGGTTAAGGGTTTTGGGATAGGGTTGAGGGTCGAGGGATTAGGGTTAAAGTAGAGTGTCAAGGGTATAAGGATTAGGGATAGGTTGGAGGGTTTAGGTATAAGGGATTAGGGTTTAAGGTATAGAATCAAGCCTGTTGTGGGTTTAGGAATAGGGATAGCATTTAGGGTTTAGGGATGAAGGATTAGAGTTGGGGGATGATGGATTAGGGTTGAGGGTTGAGGGATTAGGGTTTACAGTTGAGGGTTAAGGGATTAGGGTTTAAGGTATAGTGTTGAGGGTTTAGGGATAGGGTTTAGGGTTGAGGGATTAGAGTGAAGGGTTGAGGGATTAGGATTTGATGTTGAGGGTTGAGGGTTGAGGCTTTAGGGTTTAGGGTTTAGGGATAGGGTTGAGGGTCGAGGGATCAGAGTTAAGGGTTAAGGGTTTAGGGTTTGATGTTGAGGGTTGAGTACATTGAGGTTCGAGGGTTAAGGGTTTTAGGATAGGGTTAAGAGTCGAGGGATTAGGGTTAAAGTAGAGTGTTGAGGGTTTAAGGATTAGGCATAGGGTTGGAGGGTTTAGGGATAAGGGATTAGGGTTTAAGGTATAGTATCGAGCCTGTTGAGGGTTTAGGAACAGGGATAGCATTTAGGGTTTAGGGATGAGGGATTAGAATTGAGGGATGATGGATTAGGGTTGAGGGTTGAGGGATTAGGGTTTAGGGATAAGGTTTAGGGTTGAGGGTTGAGGGATTAGGGTTTAAAGTATAGTGTTGAAGGTTTAGAGATAGGGTTGAGGGTTGAGGGATTAGAGTGAAGGGTTGAGGGATTAGGATTTGACGTTGAGGGTTAAGGGTTGAGGCTTTAGGGTTTAGGGTTTAGGGATAGGATTGAGGGTCAAGGGATTAGAGTTAAGGGTTGAGGGATTAGGTTTTGACATTGAGGGTTGAGGTTCGAGGGTCGAGGGTTTAGGGATAGGGTTGAGGGTCAAGGGATTAGGGTTAAGGTAGACAAGGAGCAGCTGAGAGACATAGAGAGGGGAGAGGTAGAGAGGTGAGGGGGAGAGATAAGTGAGATATAGAACATGAGCTAATGGAACTAGAGGTGAGATATTGTAAAGGTGCTATTGAAGGTGAGATAGGTACAAATATTTATGGATCAATCTATAGCAGGATAAAATGCGAGCACGTTATAACGCGCTCGCATTTTTTCCTGCTATAGAAATGGTAAAAAGTGTTGACCCCCGTGATCCAAGCCCACATGCTCTATTTTCATTCTGATTATGTGTGTGCTCCGACAAAAGAGAAGTGCTTTCATGCTGTTGGGAAGTTCACATGCACATTTTACATATTCTACCACCTTTGCATGATCTTTCCACCACCTTTTCTACTTTGCCAACTTGAGAAGGATGAAATTGTTGCAAGTATGAGGTGAGCCAGTGTTGTCATTGATGTCAACATACTCATATTGCATTGACAAGAAGGATTGGATGAGCTGTGTGCTGAGGATATTGAGAAAATTAGCCTTAGTCAGGAACAGTGAAGAACCGTGATGAGAAGAAGGCAAATGTATTGTATAGGTTGAGAACCAGAGGATGCGGATTAAAGGGTTTGTAGATATGAGTCTTGAGATGCTTCAGTTAATATTTCAGAGGTCCGCATGAAGATTTGAAGGAGTTGTGGCTGTTGGTGTAGAACCGGTTCCGGCAAGTATTCAGAGGTGACAGAGGATCACAAAAAGGTCCGGTGAGGTCCGGAACTGTATAATCCTAATCTGCGGATTGGAAGGAGTCTTTGGGATGTCCTTGTGATGTGCCATCTCAAGTTGTGTATGATTTGGAGGTCCGGAAGTACCTCTTGCATTATGACAGTGGCGACAGACAGTGTTCTTGAAGTTCTAGATAAGGAAGAGAAGAGATTCCAGTAAGTAAAGAAAGTGCGGATGTACCTGGTCATTCAGACAGGCTTGTGAAGGTTCTTGGATCATGTTGAGGTTGTGTTGTTGGTCCGCATTGATAGTAGAGCCCAGAATTGAAGTTATTCTTCCGGATGAAGTTCTTGCTCTGTTTAGCCGACCGGATGAGTTGTTCATCCTGCGAATGTTCTTGTGGTGGCCGACTGGATGTGTTATTCATCTTGCGGATACTCTTATGGTTGTTTGCCGACTTAGATGTTTGTTCCTAAGTCGATGTCTTGTATAAATAACGGTTTGTGAGTTCATTTCGAAGTGTGGATTGTGTGGATGAGTGTGGCATAGCGAAGAGAAGTGCGAAAGGCAGAGCAGAGGTTTTTGGGCTTAAATGGAACTGATCCGGACATGGTAGAGATGTCATTCTCCAGTTCAAGATTGTGATTCTTATCACTTTGTAGACAGTGTGTCTCCTTGTAGGTAGTGGGCCTCTTTGTGAGCAGTGTGCTCGGGCAGTGAGCCCTAATTGGCAAGTGCCATTCTTTTTCGTATTTCTAACAGAGAATAATCCTTGGGTTAATCACCCCGTGGTTTTTCCCTTAACCGGGTTTTCCACGTCAAAATCTTGGTGTTCAATGTGTTGATGTTTATCTACTCTTGTGTTTATGTATTATGCTTTCATGGATGATTAATTGATATGCTGTTAACTAACAACGAAGAATCAAGTGTTTGAAAGAACAAGAAGTTTTATACAACTGATTCACCCCCCCCTCTCAGTTGTATGCCTTAAATCCAACAATTGGTATCAGAGCCAAGTTCCTCTGAAAGGAGCTTAACCGCTTGAGGAGATCCAGGATGTCGTCATACAAGAAGGATAGTCCGAAGTTCGATGGAACCAACTTCACTCTCTGGAAAGGTCGCATGAAGTGTCACTTGGAATGTATGGGAAAAGCATACTTGGCTATGGTCTCAAAACCATATGTACCTCCACAAGGTGGTCCGACAACTCTGAATGAAATCACAGATGCTGAAAATAATCTGCGGACCAAGGAAGCCCTACTAAGCGCATTGAATGATTCAGATCTCTCAAATGTTATTGACCTACCAACTGCATATGAGATCCTGACTAAACTGGAACTTCTGTATGAAGGAGATGAGTTTCTCAAAAGTGCAAGGTTGCAAAGTCTGAAAGGGAAATTTGAAAGATTGAAGATGAGAGATGATGAAAACATCACTACCTTTATGCCAAGAGTGAATGAGCTGGTATGTGGAATTAGAAATGCTAGTGGATTTCCAAATCGTCACTTAGGTCGATGACGATTCGTCGTTGTATCCATAGCGCTATTCTGTTCTCCAGTATAATAGAGGGAATCGTCTGATTATCGTCTTCCATCCGGGCCCTTCGATCAAATCATATGAAGACGATGATCAGACGATAATCATCGTTTTCCCTCAACCTCTCCTCCCACCCAACTATAGAAAGGAACTCTAGATGAAAATGAGATTGTTTGCAAAATCCTAAGATCCCTTCCTGCTGCCTACAAAATCAAGGTTGCTGCCATTGATGAATTCAGAGCCCACACAACTGTCACAAGAGAACAACTGGCTAGCAAACTAGCTGCATTTGAAATGACCGAGTTTGGAGATGATCCTCCCAAGACTGAATCTGCTTTCAAAGCCAGTGCCTATGTGAAAGGCAAACAGAGATTTGATCCGGGAGAAAACTCATCAAGGAAGATGTCATGGTATGATCAAGCAAGAAGAGACATGGAAGAAGAAGAAGCAAAAACAGCTCAACTTGAAGCCCTCATTGCAGAGAGACTGCCAAGAGGATCCGGTAAGTATGAAGGAAAACTACCCTTTAAGTGTTTCAACTGCAATAAGATTGGTCATTTTGCTTCAAGATGTCCGGAAAGATCTGCAAGGTCTAATACTAATAGACAAAGGTTTCAAAAGAACTGCTATTATGTTCATGAAGAAGATGACAATGAAGGAGTAACAGATGATGAATCAGAACTAGAAAGCAAATCTGGAAATGAATGGGTGTTTATTGCCATCAAGGAAGAAGATTCAATATCCTCTGAATCTGTCAATCACAAGGTTGTGGAAAGAGCTTTGGCTGCTCAAGTGGAAGAAAAGGATGATTGGGTTATTGATAGTGGATGTTCTCACCATATGACTGGTGACAAGAATAAGTTCTTAGATTTGGAAATGTATGAAGGAGGAATGGTAAAGTTTGGTGACAATTCTGCTGGCAGAATCAGAGGTAGGGGAACTATTTCCTTTGATGGAAAGAGCAAAACAGGTAATGTACTATATGTTGAAGGATTGAAGCACAATCTTCTCAGTGTTGGTCAGTTAGTGGACAAAGGCTATGATCTTTGGTTCAAGAATGGAAAATGCAGAATCTTTACAAGCTCCGGAACTGAAATTGCATCCAGTGCTCAAACAAAAGGTAATATCTTTCATCTGGTTGGTTCAAACAAAAGTTGTCTGTTTGCTCAAGTTGATTAGAGTTGGTTATGGCATAGAAGAATGTGTCATGTGAATTTTGATAACATCATCAAGATAAGCAATATTCAGGCTGTAAGAGACCTTCCAAAATTGGTGAAACCTACAAATAGTTTGTGCAAAGAATGTCAGCTAGGTAAACAGAGCAGAGTCTCTTTCAAAAGCAAAGATCAGTCTTCTACCGGATTGTTGGAATTAGTACATACTGATCTCTGTGGTCCGACAAGAATCAAGAGTCTGCAAGGTGATAGATATTTCATGTTGTTAATTGATGATCATTCCCGGATGATGTGGGTTACCTTTCTAAAAGAAAAATCAGAAGCATTTGAGAAGTTCAAAATCTTCAAAGCTATGGTAGAGAATCAAACTGGATTGAAACTAAAGTGTCTAAGGTCTGATAGAGGTGGTGAATTTACATTTGGTGAGTTCATTGACTTTTGTGAGAAGCAGGGTATAAGGAGACAATTGTCTGCTCCTAGGACTCCACAGCAGAATGGAGTAGTTGAAAGAAAGAACCAGACCATCCAGGAAGCTACCAGGACAATGATGTTGGAAGAAAATGTTCCTCAGATGTTTTGGAAAGAAGCTATCAGCACTGCAGTCTACACTCTCAATCGAGTTCAAATCAGAAACAACACCGGTAAGAACCCCTATGAACTCTGGTTTGGCATCACTCCTACTGTGAAATATTTCAGAGTATTTGGTAGCAAGTGTTATATTAAAAGAGATGAAGATCTAGGAAAGTTTGATGCTAGAAGTGATGAAGGAATTTTCTTGGGCTACTCCACTCAAAGCAAAGCATACCGGTGTTACAATAAGAGATTGAGGAAGATGATAGAAAGCACCAATGTGAAAGTTGATGAAGGAATTGAGAAGCCTTCAAGATTTTATGAGTTTGATGAAGATGATCAAGATGGTGTTCAGGTTCAAGGGACTCAATCCCCTCCGGTAAGTCAGAATCAACTTGATCCAGTAAATCAGGAAGAAGAAATAGGTCAGAATTAACCTGATCAAGGAGCAACAGTGCAGGATATTCCCAAAATTCCAAGGTATGTAAGACTAAACCACTCTGAAGATCAGATCATAGGTGACAGAAGCAAAGGTGTGCAAACTAGAAGGAATGTTGCTCAAAATTAGGATGAATGTTGTCTGATTTCAAAGATTGAACCTAAAACTGTAAATGAAGCCTGCAATGATGAAAACTGGACTAAAGCAATGAAAGATGAATTAATGCAAATTGAGAAAAATCATACTTGGGATCTTGTTCCCAGACCTAGAGATAGGAATGTGATTGGAACCAAATGGGTCTTCCGGAACAAACTGAATGAAGCTGGTGAAGTTATCAGAAACAAAGCTAGATTGGTCTGCAAAGGCTACTCTCAAATAGAAGGAATTGACTTTGAAGAGACCTTTGCTCCGGTGGCAAGAATTGAAGCAGTCAGATTATTTCTTGCATTTGCTGCCTTCAAAGACTTCAAGGTATATCAGATGGATGTCAAGTCTGCTTTCCTAAATGGTGATCTGGAAGAAGAAGTTTACATTGAACAACCGGATGGATTTCAATTGTCTGATAATGATGATATGGTCTGCAAGTTGAAGAAAGCATTGTATGGACTAAAGCAAGCCCCAAGAGCATGGTATGAAAGGTTGGATAAGCATCTTGTGCAGATTGGATTCAACAAAGGTACTGCTGATAGTAACTTATATTTCAAAATTGTTCATGAAAACATTTTGATTGTTGAAGTGTTTGTGGATGATATCATTTTTGGAGGAAGAGATAGTATGTGCAAAACTTTTGCAAATCAGATGAAAAGTGAGTTTGAAATGTCTATGCTTGGTGAAATGAATTTCTTCTTGGGTCTGCAAATTACTCAAACAAAGAAAGGAATCTTCATTTCTCAGACCAAATACGTGAAAGAATTGTTAAGGAAATATGGTATGGAAGATTCAAAACCAATGAACACTCCCATGGCAACCGGATGTAAGTTGAGCAAAGATGATGACTCCCCAAAGGCAGATCAGACAAAGTATAGATCAATGATTGGTGGATTGTTGTATCTCACTCAGACTAGACTAGATATAATGCAGGCTGTTGGTCTTGTGGCAAGATTCCAGGCTGATCCTAGAGAATCTCATGTTATGGCAATCAAAAGAATTTTTAGGTACCTGAAAGGAACAGTTGAGTATGGTCTATGGTACCCTAGAGATCCAGATTTCTCTCTTCATGCTTACACAGATGCAGATTGGGCAGGAGATGTGGATGACCGGAAGAGCACTAGTGGTGGAGCATTCTTTTTGGGGAAGAGATTGGTTTCTTGGCTAAGCAAGAAACAAGATGCAATATCTCTGTCTACAACTGAAGCAGAATACATTGCAGCAGCAGGTAGTTGCACTCAAATCTTATGGATGGAGTAGATGCTAAGAGACATTAAAGTTGAATATGAGGAGCCTATCACAATTTTCTGTGATAATTCAAGTGCAATTAATATTTCTAAGAATCCGGTATTGCATTCTAAGACTAAGCACATATCTATCAAGTTTCACTTTTTGAGAGAACAAGTGAACAAGGAAGAAGTCAGATTGGAGTATGTTCCCTCAAAGGATCAGATTGCAGATATCTTTACTAAACCTCTTCCCAAGGAGTCTTTTGAATATCTCCGGGAGAAGTTAGGGGTCATGGCCCCTCCGGTGATGAACTAGGATGCACTGATGTGCATCAGTCCGGTGGATATCACAGTCATATCTTGTGATCCGGATTGATGATGGGGAGCTGCAACTAAGGGGGAGCAGCTGGTATGATTCTGATGTATGAGAATTGCAAGTATGAGCCCTTTGCCATTGATGTCAAAGGGGGAGAGAAGACATGTGAAAAACAAGTGGTTGATGATCAAAGGGGGAGCAGTAAAGGAAGAGAAGACATGTGAAAAGTTGTTGTTGATAGGGGGAGCTGTGACAGAAAGGAGAAGTTCTTGTCTTGATGGTTTTTCACATCATATGTTGCCATCAATGACAAAGGGGGAGATTGTTGCAAGTATGAGGTGAGCCAGTGTTGTCATTGATGTCAACATACTCATATTGCATTGACAAGAAGGATTGGATGAGCTATGTGCTGAGGATATTGAGAAAATTAGCCTCAGTCAGGAACAGTGAAGAACCGTGATGAGAAGAAGGCAAATGTATTGTATAGGTTGAGAACCAGAGGATGCGGATTAAAGGGTTTGTAGATATGAGTCTTGAGATGCTTCAGTTAAGATTTCAGAGGTCCGCATGAAGATCTGAAGGAGTTGTGGCTGTCGGTGTAGAACCAGTTCCGGTAAGTATTCAGAGGTGACAGAGGATCACAAAAAGGTCCGGTGAGGTCCGGAACTGTATAATCCTAATCTGCGGATTGGAAGGTGTCTTTGGGATGTCCTTGTGATGTGCCATCTCAAGTTGTGTATGATTTGGAGGTCCGGAAGTACCTCTTGCATTATGACAGTGGCGACAGACAGTGTTCTTGAAGTTCTAGATAAGGAAGAGAAGAGATTCCAGTAAGTAAAGAAAGTGCGGATGTACCTGGTCATTCAGATAGGCTTGTGAAGGTTCTTGGATCATGTTGAGGTTGTGTTGTTGGTCCGCATTGATAGTAGAGCCCGGAATTGAAGTTATTCTTCCGGATGAAGTTCTTGCTCTGTTTAGCCGACTGGATGAGTTGTTCATCCTGCGAATGTTCTTGTGGTGGCCGACCGGATGTGTTATTCATCTTGCGGATACTCTTATGGTTGTTTGCCGACTTAGATGTTTGTTCCTAAGTCGATGTCTTGTATAAATAACGGTTTGTGAGTTCATTTCGAAGTGTGGATTATGTGGATGAGTGTGGCATAGCGAAGAGAAGTGCGAAAGGCAGAGCAGAGGTTTTTGGGCTTAAATAGAACTGATCTGGACATGGTAGAGATGTCATTCTCCAGTTCAAGATTGTGATTCTTATCACTTTGTAGATAGTGTGTCTCCTTGTAGGCAGTGGGCCTCTTTGTGAGCAGTGTGCTCGGGCAGTGAGCCCTAATTGGCAAGTGCCATTCTTTTTCTTATTCTTCTAACAGAGAATAATCCTTGGGTTAATCACCCTGTGGTTTTTCCCTTAACCGGGTTTTCCATGTCAAAATCTTGGTGTTCAATGTGTTGATGTTTATCTGCTCTTGTGTTTATGTATTATGCTTTCATGGATGATTAATTGATATGCTGTTAACTAACAACGAAGAATCAAGTGTTTGAAAGAACAAGAAGTTTTATACAACTGATTCACCCCCCCTCTCAGTTGTATGCCTTAAATCCAACAGAAATAACATAGTTTTCACACCAAGTTTGATATATATCTATTCAAGTTTCAATTTTTGTAGTGTTGCAATGTTAATTGTGATTCAATTTTAGGAATTTAACATTATAGATTGGTTAATAGTATTGTTGTTAGTAATTATATTTGAGTGTTAGTCAATTTAACATTGAAAAGGAAGCAAGTGGTCAAAAACTCAAATTGTTGAGGAGTTTGATGGAAGAAGAAAAAACACTACATAATTGGGTGCTCTCTCCATTCGAATCTTCATTTTTTAGGTATGTCAAGTCTTCACATTTTCCTTAATTCTATTTGAATTGCTTTATCATGCTTTATCATACATGTTTAAAATAGACATATTCCCAATCAAGAAAGCAGCCTACAATCTCACATGATGCCATGTATATTTTCTACACTTGGGCTCTTTAATAATTATGTGTAATAAACAGACCTTAACATACCATGATGTCAAACTATACAAGAATAAATTCTTACAACATAATAAAATATAATCCCACTATTATCTTGTATTTATTTCTTAGGAACTAATATTGGTCTCTTTATCATGCTACAGACAAATTCTCCATCATGCTGAGGAAACGATCAAGAATTAAAGCAACACAGGAAGAGATAGAAGCTAAGAATGCAAAGAAATAAGTGGCTATGAGGGAACTTTGTGAGAAGAAGAAATTGGACACAATAAATGAAGACATGCCAATTAAAGAGAAACCACAACCATCGCAATGAGATATGGAATTGGTGGCACAAAGAGAACGAATGCAAAAACTTCGTGCTACGAGAGATTTGAATACCATAGTTGGAGACATGTCCTCTACTGCAAGTCAACGTGTAGGGACACCATCTACCACATCTCAAGTTGAGATTACATCATCACTCACATGTGATGAAGGAGGTACTCCATTATTCCCACCTGAACCTCAAGGTATGTCATCTATTCCATCTTTGATCGAAGGTATTCCATCTAGCCCATCTCATTTAAATATTGATGAAATTCCTAATGTTGAGATGAATTTACCTAACTTAACACCACCTAGAATTTTGCATAGAAAGCCAAAGTATTTGATTGATATTGATGAGAATATTTTGCAGCCAATGGAAGGTAAGATTCCAAAATGCACTTGTAGAAGATATGCTCATAAGATTTGGAGATTGTTCTTTGAAAAGTTAAATGAGACTACAAGATGTCAACTATTCATTGAAATGATGCGAAGTATAAAGTATAGGTCTATCACGAAGATTCTTGGGTTGAGAACATTAGAGGCTTTAAGTGAAAAATCTATTGTCAAGAATCTAATGAGTGCGTATGAGAGCGTGGGTAACACCTCACACACAAAAGATAGTAATGCAACACAGCGTGTGATTACATTGACTATAGTAAGTAGTCAAACAAGGAAAGCTCGTCTCATTAGAAAGACGAGTCAAGAATTGAGAATTAATAGGAAAACTTTATCAAGAGCCGTTGGAAGATGCCAAAGAATTGAGGACACTAATGCCAATGAATTATGGGAATTCTCGGGGAGACTACCATGAAAAGATAAACCAATTGTTGAAGCATTGAGATCACTAATTGAAGACTTTTGGAAGAATTACACAAGGGTATCTCTGAATCAAAGGAATGTGGTAAGAAGGAGAATCGGTAGTCAGAACCATGAGCCACATCCAAAGCATTTTTTGGACGAGACTCAAACACAGTTTTACGGTAAATTTCTAGAGAAGTATCCTCAAATTAAAAATTTTCAAAGATATTTTGAAATGCTAAAACCTTTCTATGTCAAGATAAATCACACACGCACTACTTGTTGTAGATTACATATAGAATTTTCTAACCATTTTGATGTTTGTAGGTCTATATATTTAGATATGCATACTAACAATGTTTTGCAGGGTTGTGCCATACGTGCCCCACCAACATATTCAAGAGACTTCATATCAAGAATTTTATGTGAAAGAGAGGAAGGTCAAATATTCTAAAAGAAATTATGCTTGGATGGCACATGTCATCATTGCGATGGCTTGCAACATTTGCTAATATGTGAACATATGGAAAGAACACATGCAGTTGGAAATGAACTAGTAGAGTTTGGCAAGTATAAAATAATGGCATACAATACAAAAGATGGTAAAGAAGTAAAGAGGTGTGAATTGGTTATTGAAAAGATTCCAGTGTATCAATTTATGCCTATATTTTGTGACAACATAGTGTATGAGTATGCAAGACATGCCCATAGAGCTCGATGGTTGGACTTGCAATTCAAGTTATGCAAGGACACATTTCCAGTTGGTAGCATTGTTTCATTCATCGACTTTGCAGAGAACTACAGTCTACAGCCACAACGTGAAGTGTAATCACAATATTACAACTCCACACAGGTTTCTATATTTGTGCACATCGCATTCATTCATGCGAATGATAGTATAAAGGATGATAGAAAGATCATAAGGGAGTATAATTTCTATATTAGTGATGATCACACGCATTCTACGGAGTTTGTGCAAGGTTGCTTTCACGTGTTCTACAATGATTTGGCTAGAAGGGGCATATCGTTCAGTCAGCATATCATATGGTCAGATAACTGTGCGTCACATTTCAAGAACTCATAGAATTTCTATTGGCTGAGTAGGAGGCATAATTTTATAGGTATTCAACATATGTGGAACTTTTGTGAGGTCGGGTATGGAAAGGGGGAGCATGATGGTGCAGGAGCATGTATGAAAAGAGCCATAACACAAGAAGAGTTAAAGTATAAAAACAATAAAAAGTTGACAGATGCAAAATTGATTGTTGAGTGGTGTAATGCTTCCATGGGTCTAGGTAATGAAGGTAAGTCTTCAGTTCGTAGATTTTTTTGGTTGATAGATGATACTAACATTGCACCATATAAGGATTGTTCTACATTGACATGATCAAATGAGATGCACTCTTTTAGAAGATCAATTGCAAATTCATGGAGTATCCATACGCAAAAGATGTCATGCTTTTGTTCTTCCTATACAATTCAAGCCTAGGATGAGTGTGAGTCAAAGGACTGGGTTGATGAATGATAGTTAAGTTATCTTAGCCCACTTGACATGTATCAAGCCCTGATGGCACTAGAACTAACACAGATGGAATCATCAGTTGAATTTGACCACATATCAGATCTAGTTCAACCAGGTAATATAGGGCACATATATGCATCTAATTTCATCTAGTTCAACTAGGTAATGTCATCTTACTTTGTACTATTTTTGTAATATTGACTAATTTCATCTAATTTGCTACACATATCAATGTAGGGCACGTATATGTAGTTATTACAGATGAAGATAATGATGAAGGAACAGATTATTACTTATGTCATTGTGTTGAGGCCAAAAAGAAATTAGAGGCCCCAGTTACAGATGGAGAAAACATCGAATACCCTACAAGCTCAGTGGTTATTACTGGAACATGGCTTAGAAGGTACCCACATAAGAGTGTTAATGTTTGGCTATTTCAAGACTTTGACACGCATTGAAAGATTCTTCATTACTCAAACCTTGTCGCGGGATCCAATGTTCATTTGATAAAGTATCGGGGTAGACCTTTGAACAAAATCTTGTGGAAGGTGCGTGAGTCTGACCATGAAGCAATACTTGACACAATAAAGAGTAAAGTAGACCCGCATGATTCATTGGATTAATTTGTAAGTATTCACATTGATTTTGTAAAGTCATGTTACATTGAGTTGTAAGTATGCACATTAATTTGTAAGGTTTGTCTTTTTTTATTTCCTGCTGCATTTTTACACATACACATTTTTACATCATCATGTTATATATTTTTGGTGTCCTGCTCCTAATGCAACCAAACTGACTATTCCAACACATCTAGATGGGTACATTTATGCTAGACATGGTCCTGTTTTTCACCCAAATATGTTGAAACAGTCTGAGCTACATTGTACTGACGATATCCCTGAAGAGTCCAAAGTGCAAAAAGGTAGCAATCTTTGATAAGATGTTACTAAAAAACTGTGTCACTTAGAAACATTCTGTCTAAGGCAACGTGATCAAGTAGAGTGCCTCTACAATAACCTCTCTCATTTTTTTATATCTCTGAGGCATTTGCCCATGGTGAAAGGTTTTCTACTACCCCAAAAATTGTCAGAAGGAGGTAGTGTAAAGTTGCAAAGGGGTGTAACTTTCATCCTGCTCTTGATGCAACCAAATTGACTATTCTAACATGTCCAGATGGGTACATTTACGCTAGGCATGGTCCTTTTTTTCACCCAAACATGTTGAAATAGTCCAAGCTACATTGTACCAACGATATCCTTGAAGAGTCCAAAGTGCAAAAAGGCAACAATCTTTGATGAGATGTTACTCAAAAACTGTGTCACTTAGAAATATTCTATCTTAGGCAATGTGATCAAGTAGAGTGCCTCTACAATAACCTCTCTCATTTTTTTATATCTCTGAGGTATTTGCCCGTGGTGAAAGGTTTTCTGCTGCCCCAAAAATTGTCAGAAGGAGGTAGTGTAAAGTTGCAAAGGGGTGTAACTTTCATCCTGCTCCTGATGCAACCAAATTGACTTTTCCAACACGTCCAGATGGGTACATTTACGCTAGGCATGATCCTTTTTTTCACCCAAACATGTTGAAATAGTCCAAGCTACATTGTACCAACGATATCCCTGAAGAGTCCAAAGTGCAAAAAGGCAACAATCTTTGATGAGATGTTACTCAAAAACTGTGTCACTTAGAAATATTCTATTTTAGGCAATGTGATCAAGTAGAGTGCCTCTACAATAACCTCTCATTTTTTTATATCTTTGAGGCATTTGCCCATGGTGAAAGGTTTTTTGTTGCCCCAAAAATCGTCAGAAGGAGGCAGTGTAAAGTTGCAAAGGGGTGTAACTTTCATCCTGACTATTCCAACGCATTTGGATGGGTACATTTATGCTAGGCATGGTCTTGTTTTTCACCCAAACATGTTGAAACAATCCAAGCTACATTGTACCGATGATATCCTTGAAGAGTCCAAAGTGCAAAAAGGCAGCAATCTTTGACGAGATGCTACTCAAAAACTGTGTCACTTAGAAATATTTTGTCTGAGGAAATGCAATCATGTAGAGTGCCTCTACAATAACCTCTCTCATTTTTTTATATCTCTGAGGCATTTGCCCGTGGTGAAAGGTTTTCTGCTGCCCCAAAAATTGTTAGAAGGAGGCAATGTAAAGTTGCAAAGGGGTGTAACTTTCGTCTTGCTCTTGATGTGACCAAAATGACTATTCCAACGCGTCTGAATGGGTACATTTATAGTAGGCATGGTCCTTTTTTTCACCCAAACATGTTGAAATAGTCAGAGCTACATTATACCGACGATATCCCTGAAGAATCCAAAGTGCAAAAAGATAGCAATCTTTGACGAGATGTTACTTAAAAACTGTGTCACTTAGAAACATTCCATCTAAGGTAATACGATCATGTAGAGTACCTCTACAATAACCTCTCTTAGTTTTTATATCTCTGAGGCATTTGCCCATGGTGAAAGGTTTTCTGCTACCCCAAAACTCGTCAGAAGGAGGCAGTGTAAAGTTTCAAAGGGGTGTAACTTTTATCCTGCTCCTGATGCGACCAAATTGACTATTCCAATGCATCCAGATGGGTACATTTATGCCAGGCATGGTCCTATTTTTCACCCAAACATGTCGAAACAGTCCAAGCTACATTGTACCGATGATATCCCTAAAGAGTCCAAAGTGCAAAAAGGTAGCAATCTTTGATGAGATGTTACTTGAAAATTGTGTCACTTAGAAACATTATAAGGCAATGTGATCATGTAGAGTGCCTCTACAATAACCTCTCTTAGTTTTTTATATCTTTGAGGTGTTTGCCCGTGGTGAAAGTTTTTTTACTGCCCCAAAAATTGTCAGAAGAGGCAGTGTAAAGTTGCAAAGGGGTGTAACTTTTGTTCTTCTCCTCGTGTGGCCAAATTGACAGTTCCAATGCATCTAAGTGCCAATGTGAGGTTGTTTTGATGGCAAAGGGTGCCTTGATTCATGATGTTGAATCTCCTTCCTCCTAGGTGCCAAAATGGATAGTTTAAACAAGAAAAGGCACCTTAGTGTACTTAGCTCATTTCTTGGCAATTTGATGTCTTCAATCACTTGTTCAAACCTATAGGAGACTATTTTACACTTAGGTGCTAGATCTTAGGATTTAGAACATCTTCCTTCAAGGCACCAAAATGAGGTTATTTAGACACAAAAGTGCACCTCCATACAAGATGCTTATTCTTCTTCCACTTAGGCGCTCATTCATGATGATCCAAATGACAATAGGTTCCTAGACTTCCTTTGGTAAGATTTAGTCATTTTGAAGGTTCTAACACTAGGCACTATAGTTGGAAGTGATTTGAAGTTCATTTTCCTCTAGGCACCCAAAATGGATGGTGGAGACAAGAAAAGGTGCCTAGGCTTCTTTTGACGATTTTCAAAGTCTTCCTAAGTTATATTATGTTATATTGACCCTTAGGTGTAAATGGATGATCTAAGATGACTCTAGGCGCATATCCAAGGTGATATCTTTCTAGGCACAATCTTCACTAAGTTTAGACTTCACTTTACATCAAGCCACCAAAATGGATAGTTTAGAGAGAGGCAAAAATGTGCCTAGAGGTATGATGCTCAGTTTGATGTGTTTGATCAACTTTGATAATCAAGATGAATTGCCTCCCTTAAGGCGCCCTCCTTTATACTTTGAAACATCCTTTCAACATCAAGGCACAATTTTGAGGTTGTTTGAATGATGAAAGGTGCCTTGAGTTCTAGGCGGAGTTTTGAGCTTGTGCAAGTAGAGAAATGCGCCTAAGGTCTTAAAGAAAATTTGCACCTAAAACTAAAAATCCCTGAGGTATGACTTATGGAAACCTATAGCCCCAATGTTATGTTGCATACTAAAATTAGGTAAGACTCAATGTAATCTCATAACCTCGCCTTATATGCAAGAGGAATTACATTTAATAACCACAATGGTCATCAGGTGCTCATAAGCATATGATTTTGACTATCTTATTCAAAACAACAAACATACTCTTTGCATCCCAATATGGTATAATAACAAGAAATTAAGAAATATTTTCAATTGACCGACTCATAAAGAATATGGATCAGCATACTCATTTGAATATTTTCAATTGAGCAACTTATAAAGAATATTAATATTTTCTGTTCAACATGATGATTCATTTTTTTTAAATACAACTTTTATCTTTTAGTTCCAAAATGAGGTTTAGGTGATACTTGAATAACGATAGCTAGCTTATTGGATCAACAAACATCCTATGTAATACAATTAGACTTTAAATATTTGAAGTAGCCATCTACAATTATCCATTCAAAAGTGGATTTATAATGCAAGTAAGGACGCCATCAATAAAAAAGATTTGTATTAACCAAATATCCATATAGGCATACATCAATATCTATCGATATAAGTATAACATATATACAAATTAGCCATATAGGCTTACAAGAATGCCATATAGGCATACAATGTCAACTATATACAATACAAAATATATGTCCACAAATGCCATATAGGCATACAACAAAGGAACACAATAAAAAGTCATTCCCTTCTGGTTGGTGAAGATAATAGATCATGGGTAGCCTTTGATCTTCTAGGGGATGGAGATGCGCATGTGGGTGGTCTACTACGAACCCAAGGGCTACTCCTCCTATTTAGTTCTTCCTGCATCTTTAGCTGTTACAATAAAAAGTATAGACATTAATATATAGAAATTACATTTTATAAAAAATAAAACATTTAACAAAATAATCACTTACCGCTACCATATAATCTATCTCCTCACTTGCCTCAGTAGCAGGAATAGGCCGTGGTGATGTCATGTCCTATAGAAACCATCCAGATAGAAATTAAACTTCAAATCAATAATATTTTGATTTTTCAAAAATAAACAACTATAACAATGAATGTAAATTGAAATTTGCTAATCTGCCTCATACCCCTATCAATGCCATGAAGATATGAATTACAGAGGTCACACCATGCTCCATTGCCCTATGAACATCGGGAAGTGTCTCTGCAGCCTGCATCATCTGGAAATAAAACAACATTATTCAATTACGAAAACTATAATAGTGATGCAAATCATGGCTCCTAACATACACACACGTTCATCTAAACATGGAAGTACACACAATAAAGCACACAAGTCACATAAAAAAATCTAGTAAGTACAATTCATTCATTAAACTATTTATTTTATTACCTCTGTGAAGCTTTGAAGTCCACCACCGTTAGTAGGTGTTGCCATGAAATCTCCAATATTAACCTATTCAACATCCAAAATCAGATATTAGAATACCATTCATATAATGATTCTATTCACATGTAATATTTATAATTGTTTACTAGTTACATACTCCGACAGTAGATGATCTAGTGTAATATGCAGGTGGAGAACCACTGAAAACTGCATCAATGCTATGACCCTGAAATTTCATTAAAATCATCAAACTAAATTAGTTAATCTTGCATTTCAAAAATGAAATTTAATAAATTAAATTTAATAAACTTGCTAATATTTACTTGAGTATCAAGGCTGAAAGTCTCACTCAGGAGGGTATCTGTCATCACCATCTACTCAGCTGCAAATGTAGCCTGTGCACCTGCGTCCTAACTATCCATGGGGTCATAACGACAGGCTGACACACAAGTTTGACAAGTATGGGATGGGACCCTACTCCTTGCACTATCTCCCAACCCACTCTGTGCTGCAGGATTGGCATGCTCTATGATGCTCTAGGTCAAGGCACTAATGGACTGAAGTGTATCGACCTCAACACTCTCCTTCACAATGGAAGGGATAGAAACATGCTCATGGGCTGGTTTACTGATTACTCATCTCACTGCCCGCTGTGGGTCAACATGTGCCCCTGGTCTATCTTGTGCTGACCCCCCACCTCTACCCTGGAAGCCCTGCATATCAAAATAGTTTGGCACTTTATTGAGGACAAACTCGTAGTAGAGTTTCCTCAAAAAGTATTGTGGGACCTTATTATTATTGCATGGAGGATGGTCCAAAACCATCCACCACCTCTGCCCAAAATTGTCCCTTATTGCTTGGTTGTTGTACCAATGGATAGGGAACCTCTTGCATGTAATGGGTGGAGGTTGTTTTGTTTGTGGGTTTGTGAAAATCGAACACAAGTCTAATTTTGTAATTTGTAATTTTTTCACATCTTGGTATGATAGCTTGTCTGCATAATAGTCTCTAAACTCTCCCCTTTCATCCGTCCAACTAGATATTTGCTTGCTAATTGAATCTACATTTGATAACATAGATTCAAGAGTTTCAGCAAGCGTGGACCTATGCAAGGTTGAAATGGAAGGATCTTTTAACCTTGCAATTATATCTTCAATTTCTTTTTTGTTGTTTTCAATTTGCCCCATTATATTTTCTTGTCTTGCAGGGGCATGTCGAGGAATGGGCAGAGGAGGTTGTTGTTTCGCAGGTATTTCCTCCTCAAGATTTTGTGGATTTTGAGGAGGAGGAGGTGCATTAACATTTCCTAACAATTAACGAAATATACATCTAAAATCAACTCAAACCTACCTATTTAGAAACAAATTCAAACAAAAAAACAAATAAAACTCACTCCTTTGGCATGCTCGATGTTGTTGTGGCATTTTGGTGACGAATCAGCAAGATTTTGGTGTTGAATTATCTTTTCCAAAATGCGAGCGCACTTCCTAGGGTTTGTAGGCCACGGGTATAGAGGAGAAAAACATAAATGAAATGAGATGATAAGATTTTTTTAATTTATAATAGTTCATAATGCGCTCGCGTTATGTATTAAATTTTTTTGAAAACAATTTTGCCACTTTTTTGCCCCCCATCTTTTTGCACTTACCCATATATAGAATTTGAAAATTTTATGGTGTTTCATGTGTAGACCCTGACCCACAACTTAACACAGTGCTTGGGTCATGGATCAGTCATGGGCTCCAATCAGGGATCAAGATGTCACAGCTCGAGACACAGCTTGAGACAGAGTGAGGCTCAATCCACTCATAGAGCAAGACATTTATGAGTTATTATTATGATTCAGATGTTTTATATTTACAGTACATTTGGACATTATGACTTACATATTATATTTTATCTAGATATTTTTATGAGTCACATGAACTTTTATATGTAGACATTATTATGAGTCGCATGTTTTATATTTGGACATTATATGTACACTTATGTTTTATATCTTAGAGACGTCCGTTCTTATTATCAGTCACATGCTTTATATTTACATTTTGAAATTTATATTATGAGCTACATGATTTATATTAATTATTTGGACATTTGGATGTCAATTATTTATTTTGTGAAGAAATTTAATTAGTTTCCCCTTTATGAATAAATTTAATGCATTGATGTAATATAGATATAATTGCTTGGTATTATTCAATCCAAGGATAACCAAGTGCCATGTTTAATCTTCTTGACATAATGTTTTCAATGGTTGAATAGGTATCAAAGTAATCACATTGTCCCCTAAAATAGAAGATCAAGTTCACAATATTTCTGTTGTTCTCAAAATTAGCTACGCTCGTTTTTGTAGACAACCCCTACGAAACTTTTTCGTTTCTTAATCTACACTCTAAGTTCGCAAATCAAGACAAGATTCTCTTGGTCTCGTGTGAAGTCTTATGGCATCCTAAACTAGTTTACAACATTCCCTCAAATCGATTCCTCAATATTTGCACAAATCAATTAGGTTGTAAATTGATCAAAATATCAATTTTGGTCATTTTTGGGGTGTCAGTGAAATTTTGAGTCTTTATACACAAAGGCGGCCAAATTCCCCGCTATTGCATGTCTTTTTGTCCACTTGTGTTATATCGGCAATTTTTGCCACTTTTACATAGTTCTTCATTTTCAACATGCTCGAGTGGCACTTTTTGCCGTCGTTACATGTTCCTTGCCAAGAAGCAAATGTAGAGTCGACGGTTTTTACCACTCTTGCATTTTTTTTAAAACACGTGTCATGTTAGCTGAAATCGTCGCCTGAGCAAGATCTCCAAAATCACAAACTTCAAGTGGCATTAATGGCCACTTGTGCTAAGCATTAAGGGTTTGTTTTTAAGCTTTTTAATGTGTTATTTCTATTTCTTAAGTCTTCCAATTGATTAGTGAACCCTTCCTCAAGCTGCTTGGTTGCGCTGACATTGGGTTCAAACAGATTTTGACTCGTCACTGTCATGTTTTAGGGTTTTCATTCCTTTTGACTAGTGAGTCCTCTAATCATTTTTTTTTATTCATTTTTGTTTAGGATTTTCTATTTTTCATTCTTTGGAGTCATCAAACTCGTGTTTCCTCTGAATTGTATTGAGGCAAATCGTCCCCTTCATTTTTATTTCTCAAGTGATTTTTGAAAGCTTGGTTAGTAAACATTTCATCGGTGGATTTTACTGATATACAAGAAATGACCTTTTAGTGATTAGTTAGAGATCATTGCCACTCAAACATGTCCATGTGTAGTGATGGTGATTTTCACCACCTACGTTTTTTCATGAACTTGAGTAGATGCGAAGTTGGCATTTTCTGCCACTTATGTGTTTAAAGGCTTATCAAAATGCAAGTGTATGGGTGGCAAAATTCACCGTGCCTAGATGAAAACCTTGAAACTCCTATTACCTGTAGCATCGACAATTTTTGCCGTTCCAACATATAACCATTTTTCCTATAATATGCAATAGCGACAAATTTTACCGCTGATGCACATGCACAATATCCCTCATATGCAAGGGCGGCAAATTTTGCCGCCCATGCAAATATTCTCTCAAATTTTCCTAACTCTAGGATATTTTCAATTTTACTTTTCTAAGCCCTCTTTCCTCTATTTTTTTGGCCTACTCGCACTCCAGTCCTTTGAATCATGTCTCCATAGTTGTGATCATCGACATGCAATTTTTCCAGATTACCAGTTTTTCCCCTAATTGCATGATCATGACTTTTTTGTTGTAGTTTCTTCTGTGGATCTTCTATCTTCATCAACATCCTTCTGGTGATAGCTCGTTTAGATGACTGAGTTGTCTCTGAAGAAGTTAAAAGTGATGAAGTACAAATATCAAGGTGTTTTCCCAATCACCTCAGTTACTTCTAATGTCGATGACATTAGGGATATAGAGATTGGCCATGTGGACATGGCTGAATTTGTGGAGAGAACTAAGTCAAACAATCCCAGCTCTGCAATTAAGAAGATAATTGATAGTAACATTCATTTGGTGTCGTCTTTCCCAGTGGTAGCCCACAACACAGAATTTGTCCTTCAGTGTGCTCAGTTTTACAACAGAGATACTAGGGCTGTGGTGGACACAAGTGGCAATGTGATAATCAGACTAGATCCTGAGTTCATTGATAAGGTGTTTATGTGCCCTCTTGCAACAGAAGTGATAAAGCTAGATTTTCCTGAATCACAAAAAGAGTATGACAAAAATCCAGAGAAAGCAAAGAAGGTAATCAATACTAAATGGCTTAAAACTCCATGGTCAAACTTGTCTAGGTGGCCACAGAGCTTTCCTAGGAGTGACTTTATAGAAGAAGTTGGTGATCTGATTACTCTTCTCAACAGGATAAGGGGATTGTCCTCTTCTTCACTGTTTCATGGATGGATGTATCCTTTCATCAAGGTGATACTCCAAGGAAAACAAACCATCTTCTGGGGTGAACAAATTAGCAATGCTTTGCACGAGCTATTGACAATAGTATCTACTACTTTCAAATTTTACATGACCTCTTACTTCGTGTATATAGCAGCCTCTATGAGAATCTTTCCAGGTCTAACCTCAGAAGGAGATAGGAGGGTAATCCCTGTGTATCAATACTACTCTCAATTAACATTGAAGGGTTCTATTCATCATTTCAGGAGAGTAAATGATGCTTTCTTTGTAGTATTCTTATGTCTCTTTGATCCCCAACTAGAACAAAGAAGAGTGTTAGTTGAGGCTTGGACAGTGGTAAATGATTTTGGATGCATGTTCTTATAGTTTCCTTCTTTCTGATACCTGAGGGTTGGCTTTTCCAAGGTCATCCTTATATGCTGCCAAGGTTCCTCTCAGACAAATTGGTCTTAATGGAGTTATGTAGACAAATGATTGTTGTGTATAATAAACAAATGGAGCTCAATAAGCCCAGTTTCAGGTTCCCAATTGAAATTGGCAGGTATTCAGTATTAATTACTGCAAACGCTAGGGCCATGGAGACTGAGATGCAGCTTGTTACCATGAAGCAATTCAAGAGAAGACTAAAGTTTGACTACGGGGGTGTGAAAGACAAAATCAAGTGGAAAACCTAATTCCATGAACCTATGGTTGAAGATGTTTTCATAGATTTGAGAACAGAAGAAGATATCAGGAAATTGGACTACAATAGGTTATCTCTTGAGCAGATTGAATATCTAGGACTTGCTGATAGTCCTGAGGATCTAGTGGATGATGGAGAATTGGTTGATAATAGATATAACACTGAACAGGTTGCTAACACTCCTCTTCCTCCAATCCAATGGTCTCAAAAAGAGTTGACCTCTTTGAGGAAAAGATTTGAGCCTATATTAGCAAACACCAATAATTGGCTAGCAGATAAAGGAATTAATTTGAAAGAATTCTATCCAGGATCAAAGACTAAGATCCAAGAACAAACAGGTAAAAAGGTGGAGAATGAGACGAAGAACAAGAGTGATGTTCCCTCTTCTTCCAAGCCACATAAGCCTAGGATTAAGTTTGTGACCAAGAAGTCAAAAGCTGTGGAGAAAGAGTCTGAAATAAAACATATGGAAGTTGAGAAATAGAACACTGAGGAGACAACCACTAAAGAAATGGAGGTTGAAGATAGGCCTACAGATCAACAAGAGGAAGAAGCTTTTTCCCCACAGGAGAATGTACAACGAGAAATGAGAGTCTCTATTGGCAAGAGACTCTATGTGGCTTCATGATTGTTGTCATTGATGGCAACAAAGTTCATCCTACACATCCGCAGGACATAGTGTGCCTATACCGGAAGTTAGATTGAAGAGTGTTGTGGTCCGGTAAGCAAGAACAAAGTGTTGTGGCAAGGTCCGACAGTCAGGTCCAGATCTCTAAGAGGAAGTATCTTTGGAAAGTGTGGACTTGGGTAAGTCAAGAGGAATACCTTGACTGGTAGATTCTAGGATTTGAGCATCTAGTGATGTAAGAGTGAAGAGATATAAGCATTCAAGTATTGGGTTCCTATTTAGCAGAGCAGACAGAGGAAGAACTAACCGGTAGAACATTAGACACTATTCCAGATGAGATGTTGATGGTGATCAAGATTATTAAGGTATCATTCAAGATTGACCAACTTGTTAGATGACTTCTATAAGTATCTCTTTGATCTGCATCACTTGGTAAGCAAGGATTCAGCCGATAGACTGAAATCTGGGAAATACTGACTATTCCGGATGCCGACTAGAAAGAAGATGAAATCCTTTGTGCGGATATATATACCAAATAGATTTCGATGAGAGTTGTCATTATGGTTGTTGTGTGTGTGAAGAAAAACAGAAGAACAGTGTGAAAGTAGGAAAATAGGTTTGGTATGTGATAGGTCAACAGCACCAAAGAAGAGGAAGGATGAAGTGTAGCAGATCAGTGTATTGAGCCTAACCAGAACTGAACCTCAGCATATGTGGATGCTTCTCATCAGTTCAAGTATCTAATTCTCTTGTATAAACTATTGTAGGCAGTGAGCCTCTTGTGAGCAGTGTACTCAGCCAGTGAGCCCTAATTGGCAAGTGCCATTTTATATTTCTATTCTTCTAACAGATTGTGAATACAATCTTGGGTTAATCACCCCGTGGTTTTCTCCCTTAATAGGGTTTCCACGTCAAAAATATTGTGTCAGGTGTATTTCCATTTCATGGTTATGTTTGCTTATTTGAATTAATGCTGCATTAATAGTTAAGAAAGTTTAGAAAGCTAAAATAATTAAGATAACTGATTCACCCCCCTCTCAGTTATCAATAATTGGTATCAGAGCTAAGTTCCTCCCAAAGGAGCCTAACAGCTTGAGGAAGATCTGGGAACTAAAATGGCTGTGTATGGTATGAGGGAGCAACTTCAATCTACCCTAGATGATCTTGAGCAAACAAACTTTGAAGTCAAAGAATTGAAGGAAAGACTCAAATAGGCTGATGATTTCATAAATGAACTAAAAGGGAAATTGAGTATCTCTATGAAAAAGAGAAAAGATCTACTTCAACAATTGGCAAGTCAAAATGAAGACAATGGTTCAAATGAAGATATGAAGGAGAAAACCAAGTTATGTGAAAAGTTATCAAAAGAGGTCATTATGGTAAGATATGAAATGGAATCAGGAGTTATGAAATTCACCCAAGAAATTGAAGAGAAAAGAAAAACCGAAGATGATCTAAGACAATCCCTTAAGGAGAAGTCAGAAGACTGCCACAAAATGGATAGAACAATCAGGCATCTAGAATCTGATCTTGAAGATGCTAGAGATAATGAAGAAAAACTTGAGGATCAAATTGACACTCTTAAAAAGGATCTTCAAACAACAAATGAATACAAAGAGAAATTCAAGATAAGTTTTGCTCAACTTGAAGTTCTTCTTGAAAGCCAAAAGAGGGTAGATGACAGGCATGGCTTGGGATATGAGAAAGGTGAAAGCTCTGGATCTGGTCAGAAGAATTTTGGATCAGAAAATCCAAGGAATAGGGCTAGGAGACCTCCGGTAAGGCAACCTAATGCTCAAAGATATCCATCCTTCAATGGATACTGGCATAACTACAATAAATTTGGTCATAAAGCTAATCAGTGCAGAAAGAGAATAAATCAGACTAATACATCCTTCTCCGGATAGTGTTTCAACTGCAAAAGGTATGGTCACAAATCTCAAGAATGTAGAAATATGCAAATGAACAATTCATTCAATGGTAGATGCTTTGCATGCAATAGAATGGGACATATGGCTAATCAATGCAGATCAAGAGAATTTCATTCAAATATGCAAAGAAATGTTGTTTGCCACAACTGCAATAGATCCGGTCATATTGCCAAATTCTATAGAAGCAAGAACCAGGACAAAAGGGGTCTGGTGCATCATAATTAGAATCAAGACAAAGGAAAAGGAAAAGTAAATGCGGATGAAGTTAAAAGTGAGATGAACAAGATTTGGGTAAAGAAAAGCACAGAGAATGTTGGGGATGGATCCGCACTAGAATCTGGTGCTGATAATCCTTCTGAAAATTGAATAGATGAGATCTGGCTCAGGGGAAGTCACTAAGAAAAACAAATTTCCCCAGCTAGTAATTAGGTGCCTGAAATTGGCACATGAAAGGTTGTGGACTAAAGGCTTCTTAGAGAAAACATCATAAGAAGGCTTGGTCAACTTTTGGAAGATCCACAAGAAGATTTGAAGAATCTAATTGGCACGATTGATCCGGTTCAATAGTCATCCGGTAAAAATAGGATTCTCACAGTTAGATCCGGCTTGATTCAAAATCATGGAATCTTGATCTACAGATAAATCAAATGATTAGGGAAATGAAGATAGATTGTCACTCTTCACCAAGAATAACTATAAGTGTATCTTAGTGATCCGAAAATGATCTGCCTCAGATTAAGAAGAACAAGGTAACCAGAATGACTCAAGTTGCGCATTTATTGTAGTGCGGAATTAGGTTTTCTTTCTCAGAAATAAAAAGGTTCATTCGCTCGTCATTTGCACATTTACACTCAAGAAGAAGAAGAAAAGAGCTCTACAAACAAGTTTGCTTCATCTCTCTTAAGGATCAACTGCAGAATTCAAGTCAATCAGCGATCTTTTCAGCTCACTTCGTAAACCCTAAAGGCGTAAGAGGTATTTTCCGTTCTTGAAATTTATTTCTAAATCCTTTGTAAGATGGACACACCAAATGTTGTAAAGATTTCTGATAGGCTGCGCCTTAAATTTAAAAAGCATCCCTACAAATCCTAAGAATTGGATCCTTTAGGAGCATTCTCTAGTATTCCGCACGGGGTTTTACATGTAGAAGATGTTAGGGCATATATTCATGTGAGCATTGAAGAATTTGGGGAATCAAAGATGATGGATATTTACCACAAACAGTTGTTAGATGATTCCTTTCAACTCAAACCTTAGTACAAGGCCATCTGGGAAAAGCATTTTGCACAATGCATCCATTTCCCTTGTTTTGCTAAAAATGAATGGGTCTGGTATGTTTTGAGTAGGGTGCATGATAACTTCATGTGGTTGAATGGACCATTCAAGATCACAAAAGATGCCATTAGGGCAGTTACCGGATTGCACTCATCTGGTGGGTTACCTACTCTCGAATCTGTCAAGAATCAAACTGTGAGTGAAGCTACCAGATCAAAATTTGATAAAAGAGCAATGACAATTGAAGATATTACTGATCCGAATATCAAATTTGCATCAATGATAATTGGATATAAAATATATCACTCCAGCAGGGAAAATTCAGTATCCAGAACTGCTGTATACACTGATTATGAAATGTTGAGAAAGAATGCAGATTATGATCTTTGCGAACTCCTTCTAAATCAACTGATGGAAAACCTACAAAAGATCAAGAAGGACAAGAAGAATTCCTTCAAGTATGGTGGGTTGATACTATGTTTGTTCTTCTACTTCATGAATGAGCTTCCCAGATCCAGTGGCTGGGTATGGCAGAACGATAGACTAGTAGCCATTCAAATAAGAGATTATATATATGGGCTTGGTGATGCCAAGGCACAGAATACAGCTCTCTGGGGCTATTTCAAGAATTTTTAGAGCATGATGCAAGCAAGAGAGAGAATCCCCCAATCTTTAGTTGAAAAATATAAAGATACAATATGCTTTATGGTAGAAACTGATCAGTGCCTAATGGAGGCAGTGGAACCAAGAATAGTGTGGATCATGCCTATGGGGTATGAAGTGGATGAGAAAATTGTAGAGTTGCATGTTCAACACATGCTAAGTCAGCAAAAGGATCCTAAGGCAGAAAGGTTTGGAACCTTTGAAGAGTTGAGTGTGAAAATCCATGTGGAGCTAAGACAACCAGAAATAAAAAGAAAAGTGAGGAGGGAAGTTGAAGAGTTTGCCATGAAGCATGGGATTTCAAAGGAGACTCTTGATGCAAATAAAGAAAAGATAGAAAGGGTAGAGAAAGAGAAAGAAAAAGTAGAGAAAGAAGGTGCTTTGGTGGAAGTCCCCTCACGGACCAGATCCTCCAAGACCTCTGCACCTACCACTACTAAGAGCTCAAAGGCATCAAAACCAGAAGCAAAATCATCTGGTAAAGGAGAAAAGAGAACTAAGACCAAGGCCACAAGATTGTATGCCAGTCAAAAGGATGATGAAGAGACTGAATCTGATGAAGATATCAAGAAGATGAAGAAAAAGAAGAAAGTATCTAGTGAAACCAAGGAGGTAGAGGTAGAAGAGTTTGTTGAAAAGCCCACTCTGTCATTAGATGATGTGGTTAACGCAATTACTATGGATGGGAACCTGCAACCAATAACAAAATTCTATGATGCATATAATGATGCAGATAAAAAGATCTTGGAGGAAGCCACAGTCAAATACTTGAACATATACAATAAAGCATTTATTGAAATAATTTCTCTAATTCCTAAAAGTTTAGAGAAGGAACTTGATATGAGAAAAGAAAATGCCAAGGCTAAGGACTTAGAGATTAGAGATCAGATAGCTATCTAGTTCTATCCCTCAATTACTCCAAAACAAATGGATATGATCTTCAAAGATTGCAAGGATGAGTTCCGGAGTAAGGCTAGAATGAATCAGCTCATGCTTGGAGAAACTGATAAGGTGGCAAAAGAGATAGAGGAAATCCTCCAGAATGCCTATAAAAGATTCAATATTCCTATTGTAGAGGATTTAGGTGATGATCCCTCGGGAATAGATAACAAAGAAGAATTCACTGAGAAAATGTCAGAAGAGGCAAAGGAGATAGGTGAAGAAAAAGAAGCAAATATCTCTCATTTGGTTTCCCCTGTAGATTCTAGATCTAAAGAAGAAGAAAGAGTAATCAGTCAAGAAGTAGAGGAGAAGCAAAAAGAATATGTCAATAGTAAGGCTATAGAAGAAGAGAAAACTCCAATAGAAAAGGCCACAGATGATAGTGGTAAGGCTGCAGAAGGGGACAAAACCCTGTCACCGGCAAGAGACACAACAGAAGCAGTATAAGAATTCTTAACCAAGGAGATGATGGAATTTGATGAACCGGAACTTCTTCAAGGACCGCTCAATTTTGACTCCCTCTCCCTGGTTCAAACCATAAAGCTAGCATCCTTTACTTCAGCAAAAGCAAAAGAAAAACTCCTAAAGTCTCACATGGAGGATTGCAAGATCATAGATATTGCATCTGGTGTATTGGAAAAGATCATGCCATCTTTTTAGAAGGATCCCTCAGCCTCCTCATCCGGTAATCTCAAATCTCTAGTAAATAGTGTTAGCACACATTTTGATTCATTAGAGAAGTCAGCAGAAGATAAGGTCCGGAAAGAGTTTTTGGTAAAAAGATTATCAGAAGTACAAGGGTTAATAACCAATGATAGGAGAGTTATGAATATTGGGTTAAAGAGCTTGGAAAATGCTCTCAAAGATGGCGGTGATATTTAAAAATTTTGTTTATCTTGGCCTAAAGTGACCAAGGACATTGAGAAGAAGGTAAAAGAGCAAGAAGATAAATTATTAAGTTTATCTCAAAGTTTTGTTCCTCTATCCTCCTCCATAATAAATCAAGAATGTCAGACTATTGCAGTCATAAATGAAATGAAGAAGCTTGAGAAGGAGAAGAAAAATAGAATAAGTAGATTGAATGAACTTAGAAGAATAATTATCCCTAAGTTAGAGGCCATGCACGAGGCCCTAAATGATGCTCAAACCATAGACTAGACCAGTGATCTGACATATCTGAAGAGGGCAGAAGGTTTTGCATTCCTGTTGAGTGGTCACATCTCAATTTTGGATAGGATGAAGCAGAGTTGGGCAATAGAAGTTGTACAATTAAAGAACACTTTTGCAGATATACTAAAGTAGATGTAAAGTATATCCAGATAATATACTTATGCGACTAAGTATAAATTGAGTTTTGAAAGTTTTGGTGTGCGGCTCCCATCCTTTGCCATTGATGTCAAAGGGGGAGTGAGGAGCAATGAAAAATGTGGACTCTAGCTAAGGGGGAGCTCCAGTATAGTGTACAATAGAACAGAGCATCAACCAAGGGGGAGTGTTGTATAACACTTAGTCATTTTTCACTAAGTGTTGCCATCAATGCCAAAGGGGGATATTGTTAGCAAGAGACTTTGTGTGGCTTCATGATTGTTGTCATTGATGGCAACAAAGTTCATCCCACACATCCACAGGACATAGTGTACCTATATCGGAAGTCAGATTGAAGAGTGTTGTGGTCTGGTAAGCAAGAACAGAGTGTTGTGGCAAGGTTTGATAGTCAAGTCCAGATCACTAAGAGGAAGTATCTTTGGAAAGTGAGGACTTGGGGAAGTCAAGAGGAATACCTTGACTGGTAGATTCTAGGATTTGAGCCTCCGGTGATGAAAGAGTGAAGAGATATAAGCATTCAAGTATTGGGGTCCTATTTGGTAGAGCAGACAGAGGAAGAACTGACCGGCATAGCATCAAACACTATTCCGGATGAGATATTGATGGTGATCAAGATTATTAAGGTATCATTCAAGATTGGCTGACTTGTTAGATGACTTCTATAAGTATCTCTTTGATCCGCATCACTTGGTAAGCAAGGATTCAGTCGACTGACTAAAATCTAGGAAATACTGACTATTCCGGATGCTGACTAGAAAGAGGATGAAATCCTTTGTGTGGATATATATACCAAATGGATTTTGATGAGAGTTGTTGTTATGGTTGTTGTGTGTGCGAAGAAAGTAGAAGAACAGTGTGAAAGTAGGAAGACAGGTTCGGTATGTGACAGGTCAACAACACCAAAGAAGAGGAAGGATGAAGTGCAACAGATCAGTGTATTGAGCCTAATCAGAACCGAACCTCAGCATATGTGGACGCTTCTCATCAATTCAAGTATCTAATTCTCTTGTATAAACTATTGTAGGCAGTGAGCCTCTCGTGAGCAGTGGGCTCAGGCAGTGAGCCCTAATCAGCAAGTGCCATTTTGTATTTCTATTCTTCTAACAAAGAATACAATCTTGGGTTAATCACCCCATGGTTTTCTCCCTTAACAGGGTTTCCACGTCAAAAATATTATGTCATGTGTATTTCCATTTCATGGTTATGTTTGCTTATTTGAATTAATGCTGCATTAATAGTTAAGAAAGTTCAGAAAGCTGAAATAATTAAGATAACTGATTCACCCCCCCTCTCAGTTATCAACAGTCTCTTCTCCCTTTCCTGACACACCTGTTGTAGCTCCTTTCTCTGATACACCTATTGATATCCCCTCTTCTAAATCTCCCTCCCCTTCCAAAACTATTTTTGACAATCCTCAAGATACATTTGAAGATGTGCTCCATTCCTCAAGGTCTATTCCTAGTTTGTCTTCCTCATCTTTTGATATTGGGGATGCTTCTATTTTTGATCACTTTGTAATGAATACTGAACAGGTATCTAATGTATATGTAACATGTGCAGTTTTTACTAACACTCCACCTATTGTTTCCACTACCAGTGCAAGTACAGTTCTAGTGACACCAACAATGGGGACAGATCCAAATGTGAGTACTTCTATGCTTCCACCATGGTTGTCAGCTTATATACCAAAAAGGAAGAAACAAGCCATCTCCCTAGATGATTTTGATTTCAGTAAGCTGGTGCCTATAGAAGCCAAGGCCCTGAAGCAGCCACAGATTCTTTCAAGAATGCTTGGGGACAAGGGACACAAATTTCTGGAGATTGCAAGACCTCCATAGGATGCAATAATGGAAAATTTTAGTATGACTGATTACTCTATCTCTAGAGTGGAGTTAGGAAAGATAACTCATGAAAGTACCAAGACAGACATGCAGTCAGCTATGTATATTCTAATTTAGAAATTTGACAGGGAGAAAGAAATGAAAGATCACTACAAGGCAATGGTGGAACAGTTGACTACAGTGGTGAGGAAAATCACTTTGAATTTAGAAGCAGTAACTCCTGAGGCCATTTCTGGAGAGGACCCTATTATCTAGAAAGTAGAAAAGACTCATCTCAAGGGAAGAGTACTTGAAGAATATATGGAAAGGGTGCACACCCAAGGGATCTCTCTGCTTATAGAGCTATCTGAGAAGATAGATAAAATGGGGAAAATAAGAACAGAACTTGATGATCTCATTGATGTTGTTTCTCAAGATATTGAGCGCATAGAAAAGAATCATGATAAATGGGTGGAGATGAGAAAACTAAAAATAATCACTCTAATATCAATTGGTACCATTCCTAATAGGGATTCTTATACAAAAACCAAAGAGGCATTGACATACAGGAGCCGGGTGCTTAAAGATTTGATCAATGACCTAGAAGCTGCAAGTAAACTTAGTGAACAGAGTGATGTAGGTCTTTTGCATAAATTGGTGGAGCTGCCATGCAAGCTTGTATCATAGGATAACCAATTTCTCTTTGCAAAAGAAATGGTTCAGGAATTTGAAGATATGTTCCAGAAAGAGTTTGAGGGTAAAACGTTTTCAATGGCCTCTTTGGACAATATTCTGGACAATTAGTTAACTTTGGATAATTTGAAAACCAAGTTAACTAGTCATGCAAAATCGGTCACTATAGTCAGAGATGCCATAGTTAGAGCCAAGATGATTTTTAGGAACACGGTTAGTCCAGACAGTATCAGGATGCAAGCAACTTTCACTATGTATGATGGTCACATGAAGAAAGATGACAATACTAGTTGAAGCAATTTTTTCCCTTAGTTTATTTTCCATTTTTCAGATGTACTTTTGAAACAATTTTAGACATATTTACATGTACTTTTTTCAAATGTAATTACATGTAAAAACATAGGAAGTCCCAAGTCAATAAGGACTCCTATTCTTGAATAAGTCAAAGTAGTTAGGTTTTTTCCTAAATTTTCTGAAGGCCTCTCCCTATAAATAAAGAGGGCCTCTATTGTAATTTCTATCTTTTAGTTATTGAAGCGAAACTCTGCCAAATTGAATAGCATTTTGAGACTTTGAGTTCAAATTGTAAATCAAATTTTATCAAGTGAATAAGAAAGCAAGTGATCATTCAAACTTTGTGTTGAAATAACTTCTATTGTATTGGAAATTGTTCTTATGTCCTTTTCTTAATACGATCTTATCTATTTGATCAAATAGTAGTGTGAGTGAGAATAATCTGGGAGATGTTCTAAAGTTGATTGTGGAGACTTGCTACAACAATTATCTTTAGTTTGTGATTTAGTGTTTTAAAGTGAAAGATATTGGAAAGGCTTTGAACTACTATTATCTTTTGTAATCATATATTTTGTTGTAGTTTTCGGCGAAGACTTTGGGCTGCACCTCATTCTACTGGGTTCTAAGTTATAAATCAGGAAAAGAAGCAACGATAGACTTTGTGCTCTCGTGGGTTTCTCGGTTATTCAATTTGTATCAAGAGAGTGCTCTTTCATTTTGTAAACATCATTTCTAAAAAAAGAGAAATGGATGATATGGTCTCACCCCTGAATTAGTATTTAGTTTAAATTAGTTTGTGATAGTTTATAGGGAACCTCCCTTTACTGAGAGGAGAGATTTATCTCATTACACTATGGTCAATATAACCATTTTGCCTTTAGTTAGTTGAAGACAAAATATTCACCCAACATTTTTTGGTGACTCTACTGGGGAAGGAACACGCAACTTGGAGCGTCATGCTCTGAGTTGAAGCATTTTAGTTCTTTTCCATTGTTTCTAGATTTTTCAAAATTTTGTTGAGTATACTACATTCTGGCAGATTCATGGTATACAAGAAGCTAGAGAGCTCAAGGAATTATTGATCCTGTATTTGAGTTGATGCAGCAAAATAATTTTGGTCTTTTGCCTCTACGACCTCGCTTTCAGCGAACCAAGAGTTTTCCTCCTACCAATGCTAGGTCTCCAATACTAGGTGAAACTTCTAGTTCTAGTGCTAGCAGAGTTTTGTCTTTTCATACTCCACAAAGGTTTGTTATCCTTCCTTTTAATTAGCACATCATGGCAGCCCAAGGCCCTTGGGGTAATACTTTTGGTCCTCTAAATTTAACCCCACCATTGCATGAACTACCTCGTAGTTCAAGAAAGAATTTTCCTAAGTTCTATAGTGATGGGAAAGTTCACCATGATGAACACATTGTAGCTTTTTGCATAGCCTATGGTGTGATAGGTGTTGAGCATGAAGATGTAGCAGTAAGGCTTTTTGTGGAAACACTGCAAGGTACTGTTGTAGATTGGTTTTATCATCTTCAAGCTCAGACTATAACCAACTGTAACACTCTCAAGACCAAGTTTGAGGCTAGGTTCAAACCTGCAAAAGATGCACATGCCTTATTGGTTCAGCTTACACAAATGAAGAAAGAGCCTCATGAACCTATGCGAGACTTCATCGCTAAGTTCAATAAGTTGAGAAATAGGATTCCTGCAACCACTCAGCCAACAACAGAGAATCTTAAGTGTTTCTTTATCAATACTCAACTTCCCGAAGTGAGTTTTCTTTTAAGGCAGGCTGGCCTTGCAGATCTTCCTGCAGCTCAAATTTTGGCTACCGAAGTTAAAGATGATCTTATCCTTGTGGGTAAGATAAGAAGAGATTTTAATAGAAATAAAGGTTCCTCTTCTACTAAGAATTCTTCCACAAGCACCATGGATCGTATGGTGCAAAAGTTAGTAAACGAATTGCTAGCTCTGAAAAGGCAAATGTGCCAAGGTATGTCTGCCCCTCCTTCTTATCAGGATATACCAAGGAGGACATTTCCCAACAATTCATATCAAGGCAACGCTGCTAAAAATCAAGGGCAATCCACTTGTCTTCCACCTACATAGGGGAAGCTTGCCATTGAAGCATCGCCAGTCAACTCAGCAGTTGGCTATTATGAAGCCGAACATGATCATTCTTTCCAACCCGAGTTGGATGAGGAGAATGATGCTAATCTCTTTGCAGAAGGAGAAGAAGAATTAGCTGGTGACTCTACCACCAGCTTTCTGAATTACCAAGATGAAGCTGAAAAAAAAGGAGAAGTGTATGATGGAGCATATGCTATTTTCACTAGGTCCCAAAATTAGTCAAATCAGCAAGTTTATAAGGGAAAAGCAAGAGAAGAACCTCAACCAGTGATCTCAATTGCTAAACAGGGAACTCCGCTGCCTTTCCAATCAAAGGACTCAGTGGGAAATAAGCAAGTAAGTACATCCAATAATCTTGTATCTTCTACTTCTATCCCTCAGACCAGTACTACCCCTAATAAAAATCAGAATGATGGATTTCCTTCCTCTATTTCTAGTTCATTCCAGTTATTTGATATAATAGATCATGCTAGGAAGACCAAAATCCAAATGTTTGAAGTTGAGTATTTACAAGGTAATCCTGAATAGTTTGATAGGTTAGCTAAATACGTCAAAAACAAGACCATCCCTACAGGACAAGATTTTCCAAAAGTTGCCCATGATCCCTCAAAGAATAAATCTACCCAAAATAATCTTGTCACAACTCCCCTTGTTGCCTTTGGAAAAATAGAACCTTTCTATGTTTCTCTATTGGTAAATGGTCACAAGTTGAGCAATTGCATAATAGATTCTGGAGCCTCTGATAATGTTATGCCCACCAAAGTAGCAGACTCCCTTGGCCTCACCTTATCTAAGACTTTTGGGAGATGTTTATCCATGGAGAATAAGCAAGTACCACTTTTGGGTCAAATCAAAGATGCCCAATTTGCATTTGTAGCCTTTCCAGACAAGAGGATTAAGATGGTAGTCCTAGTAGTTGATGTTCCAGCTTCCTATGGCATTCTACTTGGGCGTAATTTTTGCAAGGATGTAGGTGGGGAGTTGAACATGGATCTATCTGAAGTAAGGATACCTATTAAAGGCGTCATGCAAAAGTTGCTTCTTGAAAAAGAGGCAAAATATATTATTACCCAAACGGAAAATCCCAAAGCTCAAATTTTGTTTGAGTCCTCGGGAATGGGTAATTATTTCCTGTCCACCGAAGATGTTTCTAGTTCATCAGATGAGAGTTCATCAGGTGATAGATCAGACAATTCAGATGGAGAATCAGAAGAGTTTTTAGATGAAAGTTTAGGTGAAAGTATAATAATGCCAGATTCTTCCCTCACTGATGAAGAGGAATCTTCTGATCAATGAAATTCCAAAAAATCAAATTCTAATAAGGTTTGGGTTTTAGAATTTGATGGCAGTTATTCCTCTACCAGTTCTGGATCTGGAGTTGTTTTGATATCCCCACAAGGTGATATCTTCCCTTTTTCATACAAGTTGCAATTTGATAACACCAACAACATCGCCGAATACGAGTCATTATTTCTTGGATTGGAAGTTGTTCATGCGAGGGGTGTTAAAATTCTTCATGCTCAAGGAGATGCCGAATTAGTGGTTTGTCAAGTGAGAAATTTGTATCAAACCAAAAATGAAAGATTAAGACATTATCGAAATCATGTATGGGATTGCATTGAGGGTTTTGATGCTTTCAATATCTCTGCAGTGCCTAGAGAGTTTAATGATCATGCAGATTCATTAGCTGTCTCTACCACTCTCATGGTTCCTCATAAAGATTTCAAAGGAAACAAGTACAGTATTGAGCTAGTCTTCTAACCAAGTGTACCTGATAATGCTGACCATTGGTAGGTGTTCAATGGTGATAACCAAATCATTGCTTTCTTAGAAAAGATAGATAGCTTTGATGAGCTCTATTTTGAAGGTAGTGAATCTCCACCACAGAAATACATTTTTGAAATAGATTCACAAACCGGCGAAGAGTTTCTTCAACTGAAAGGGAATAAGATTCCAAAAGGTTTGGTTTCCCTTGAGAAGCTATTTGATAAGCATGACAGATATATCAAGCAGCAGCAACAACTAGATTCAAGTTCCTTTATGGAATTTGAGCAAATAAATTTGAGTTCGGAGGCAGATCCCAAAATGGTCAACATTGGGAAGTGTTGCACTGCCGATGAGAAGTTCAAATTCATTACACTCCTTTGCCATTACATTGATGTCTTGGCGTAATCCTATGATGACTTGAAGTCCTTCAGGTCTAAGGAAATTTAGCATGAAATTCCCCTCAAAGTTGGGTCATTGCCTCACAAGCAGAAACAAAGGCAATACAACACCAAAATATCAGGTGCTATCCTTTCTGAGATTTAGAAGATGTTGAATGCAAGGATAATTTTTCCAATTCATTATTCCACCTGGATAGCGAACATAGTTCCTGTAAGGAAGAAGAACGGTGAAATCCATATCTATGTTGATTTTAGGAATCTCAACCAATCTTCTCTAAAGGAGAACTACCCCTGACCCATCATGGACCAAGTGTTGCAAACAGTAATTGGTTCGGAAATGTTGTCTATGTTAGACAGTTTTTCGGGGTATAATCAAGTGGAGGTCAATGAAGCAGATTAGTACAAAACTACTTTCACAACACCATGGGGCACATTTGCATATCGCAAGATGCCTTTTGGTCTGATCAATGCTAGCTCCACCTTCTAGAGAGCGATGGAATTTGCCTTCAGAGATGAGATGGGGAAGTTCATCGTGGTGTATCTTGATGACTTGACTATTTTTTCCAAACACTGTCATGATCATGCACACCATTTACGACAAGTGCTGGAACGCTGTCGGCAAAATAGTATCTCTCTCAACCCTAAGAAGTTAGTTTTTGGGGTTACAGAAGGTAAACTTCTCGGTCACATTATATCCCGAGAAGGTGTTGGAACTGAAAATTTCCCACCAAATTTTGCAAAAAATTCAGGATCCCATGATGAAAAAATCAATTTCAGTACTTAAAATTTTGTAATTGCACATAGACATAGTAGCAGATAACGAATCACAAGAAGGTAGCATTAGATTATCAATGGTCAATGCACAACATCAAGATACACAATAGATATAGATATATGAGTGAAGGAGAATTACATACAATTCTGAGATATATAAACAACGTATATATATATATATATATATATATATATATATATATATGGGAATAAAAGATTAAAGGTAATATTCAAATCAAGGAGAATAGAATACATCTTTTCTAATATACATTTGGAAATCTAAGAAGGAATTAAAAGACAATATCATTCTATTTAGAGAAGATAAAAATAAATCAAGGATATCCAAAATAGGGATATTATACCCTCCCATTTACTTCCAAGATAATTTTCTATATAAAGATTTTTTGAAACAGTGAGCTGCATCCACAATCCCATCCAAATATTGAATATTGTCAATTCAGTTAGTTTCCTTTAGGATGCCCACAAATGGTAGGCTACCTATTTCTTTTAGGACTCAGAACCACTCATTATTGAGAAACACATGCTATTTTAGATTTTTGCTGCATCAACACTTGTCTTACTTTCAGAGTGCTATTTAGTCCTCAATTTCTGAGGCAGATCTAGGCAAACCGTAATTTTCTAGCTCAGTAATAAATTATAAATGAGCATTGGAATTATTTCTATAAGAAGAAAATCAGAAAGCAAATATTTATTATGCAAATTTTATATTCACAAGAATTACAATAAATATTTACTTATTTAGGTAAGCTAGTTGCCACTGATTGGACATTGGAAGTTGATGAGCATCGTTAGTTAACATTAACAGGTCAATGCATTAAAATTTGAAAATTGCAGCACCACTTGATGGTTTTGAGGCAAATACATAGAGGCTCAAATCATTATGATTTATTACTCCTAAATTCGAGATTGATAGAAGGATTTGAGTTGCTAGATGTTTCTTTCAAATGACTAGTGCAAAGACATTGGAAATAGTCAACCAATTGTTAAAGTGAAGCCTACCACTCTCAAAGCTAGTATAGGTGAACTTGTAGTAGATTAGAATGCTTGCGGCATCAATTGCAAGTGAACTTGCAAACCCACTAAGCACTATCAAACTATTGCAAGTGAATTTGCAACAAGACCTTGTTGATCTACCTAAGTTGATCCCCTTTCAAATCACATCTCTCAGACTAGGAAGCTATTGGTCCCCGAAAGCTTACTAGGCCAAAAATAAAACTAAAAACTCCCATATTCTCCATACAAATTAAGAGTTGCCTATCTCCAAGGCTAATTATAGATGTGTCAATGCCCTCATGCAATCAATGAGCCCTACTTAAATGGCTAATAGCTTCTATTACGCCTGTTGCACCTCTTTGTGAAAGAATCAACTACACCTCACTTGCAGCAACATTCTCTCCTTCCTCCAACATCCTCTCAACTAACCAATCAGCCAACATGGGTAAACAATTGTGGCCCATAGGGAAGAACACTATCACTTCCTGAGAAAATATCAGAACAATATGGTTGGAAATCTTATGCAGATGAAAGAAACTTAGCAGCATTGCACAAACCTAGGTGTTGAGGAGAAACTTCACATGTGGAGTTCATGAAAGAATTTAAAGGCATTGGTGTTGGCTTAGTCTGAGTCACAGTCTTTGTCATCCAGGAGTGCATTTTTTGTCGATGCTATGGAAACTGCAGAGGGCATTCTCCTGATTGTTGAAAGTCTGTTTATGGATGCTAATATTGGGATCACAGAGAGTGCATTGACTACATCTAATGATTCCAATTGTGCTGGTGAGAAAGCTGCTAAAGTAGTAATGATGTTCTTAGAAAGGCTTTGTCAACCTTCAGGTCTCAAAAGGTCCAATAAATAGTAGCGTAATAATAAATTGGTGGCACACATTTTACCTATGGGGAGCAAGCAGCTATGGAACTGCTTGTTGAGCACTTCAATCCCTATATGAAGGATTGGATAGCTTTTGATGATGTGACATCAAGAAAATGTTAAAGACCTTAGAATTACCAAATAAAATGCCAGCCAAAAGAATTGAAATAACTGAAGGGCCACGACTAATTGGAGAAAAGCTTGTTAGGATATACTGTTATATCACCATCATTGCATCAACACATGGAATTTCCAATTCAATAAAAGATTCAACAATTGCTTTCATAAATGCTCTTGTGTTACCATCATCTCATTTAAAATCTAGAGAGCTTCTTGATCATTTTCTTGATGCAATGCTTGTTAGTCTTGAGAAAGCATTTGTGTCATTTGATATTCCAAGTGCGAAAGATTACTTCAATTTTGTAGTTTAGCTAGCAAATGGTGAGCCTGCCATAAAGCATGTTGTCAAGGGCACAATTAATATAATGGTCAAGCTATCTACTTGTGAAATTCAACTTGAAGGCTTGAAGTTTATATTTGGCTTCCTGATATATGTGTTGGCTGCATGTGGTGCTAACAAGCATGTTTTGGAAAAGTTAACAGAAAAGCCATTGTCAAATGCTAGTTGTAGCAATGGATCTACTATCTATAAGGTGAGGTCAAATGTTACTAAAAAGAACATAGATGCACTAGTTAATCCAATTAATCAGGGACCTCAATCTGCTATAATGGAGTGTGATGCCATGTCAACAGATGAAGATGAAGATGATGGTATGTCAGAGGGTGAAATGACTAGTATGGACAAATAAGATGATGATAGTAATAGTGAACGATCACTTGCATCAAAGGTTTGCATGTTCACATCTAGTGGGAGCAATTTTATGGAGCAACATTGGTACTTCAGCAGATTTAAAAATGCCATCTGTGAAGGAACCGTGTTTAGAGCCTATCTCAAATGTGACACCCTTTGTTCAAAATTTTACTCCTGAATTCAAAGTTGAAACACCTCATGTCATATCTCAAAATTATTTTCTATTTGAAGAACTACGAGGTGGAAAATGTAAATACAAACTATCTCCAGAATGGAATGTAAAATGAAACACACATGCTTCACCGAACACAGGAGAACAATATAATCACATTCTAGGAAAACAAAAGGTGAACAAATGTAATTGAAAGGTGTAAAATTATTAAACAAATATGCAGCATAAATATATTTCTGGGGTAAATATATTCACAGGAGGATATATCAGGGATTTTGCAAGATGAAAAAGGTAAACATTTATTTCAATCATCTCCAGATATAAAATAAATATTTTTCATCAGAATATTTTACCAAAGGGGTTACAAGGATGGAAACAAAATACTTTTCAAGGAATTCACTACATAGGTAATTATTTTACCTAAAAAAATATTTTTGAGGAAGTAACATAAAATGGTCAGGGGATGACATTTTCACCGAGTGAATGAAGAGGGGGTAATCATTTTTACCTAAATGAATATTTTTGTCCAACGTAAGTGAAATATGCGGGTAAATATAAAGAAATGAAGTGAAGACTAATAAGGAATGGGATTAAAATATTTTTGACGAAGATTAATTTAAATATTTAATTTGGCAAAAGCAACCAATTAAATATTTTATTTTGCCTAGAAAATTGAATAGTCATGCCAAAGAATTTGTGAAACTATTGCAGCCCTGAAAGGAAATATCAAAGCAAATTATTATTAACATTTGGGTATACAAAGTGACAAGTAATTAAGATAAAATGAAATACTGTCGTGGTGATGAAAACCCTAAATATAAGTCAGTGAGAAAATATACAATAGAAACAATACCTCACGACACACGTCCTAAGGTTCACATCAATACAAATTATATGTTTATAAATTATCTAATGATTAATTTGTTTTCTTTGCAGGATTAGGGTTGTATTGAATTCAATGAAGTGGCTCGGGAAGATTAGATATTTTATTCCAGCCTCAAATGATCATTAAATGTTTCAAACCAAGTTATTTAATTTATGTAATAAAATATGTTGTTTCTCATGGTTAGTTCAACCAGTTATCAACCATCACAAATTTTGTAATGGGTCTGAAGCTTGTTTGCCTCTCTTTATAAGAGATGACCATGCCCCGAAGAGGGATTAGACGGTAGATAGACTGAGAGATAACTTTAGGTTTGAGGGATTACTTTTGGGATTTGAGTCAGAACATCAGGGAAATAAAATATATATATTTTTTCATCTCAAGAACGACTATGTTGCATGAAATATCTTGAAGCAGTCAGATGAAGAGTTTAGACTTGATGACTTGATGACGGTATCAGTTGTTTGTTGATTTATTTCAGTTATTTGATTGTCTCCATTTTAGTATTTCATGATTATTCAATTTGATATATCAAGCATATATTCATTTTGTCAGAACACAATTGTTGTATCTGTGTGATTAGATTAACTGGTTTCTTTTGAAAAGAATTAAATCCTTTTGATTAATCACAGTAATCTTGAAATGCTATTTGGATTTATAAGTAGAATCACTTAACTAGAATTGTTATTGTATCTCCAAATTTGATGCAATCTAACTTTTTTACATAATTTTAATCAGTTTCTTCAAGAAAGGATTAAATCCCTTTTAATATTTTGCAATTAATTGATTCTATCATTTGGATAATTAAGAATGGATTAATAATTATCTCCTTGCACGGTTACACAAGCTGTAAACCATTTCTCTGTGCCTAACAATTCAAATTATTACTGAACTTAAGTCATTTGTTCTGAATCTCTTTGACTCCGTTACCCAATGAGGCACTAGTCTGAAAATTTGATTGCATTTATTTATTAGTTAATTTTTAATTTCCTTTAAACATTTCAAGTCATTTTCTCTGTAGAAGTAGTTAACAATTTTTCATTTATTTCATATTTTATGCCACTGTGAGTACATAAGTTACATTTGTTAAAATTGTATATTCATTTGAACTGTTTTATTAATTAAAGGTTCACCCACCTAGGTTTAATAGAGCTTGAAGCGCAGGGAGTAATCAATCATTAAGGTCAACTCCGTTAGTTGGTTCAAAAATGTTGTAGATTTGATCACAGAAGCCTAGCATCCTCTTAGAATCTACAACCTGCATTTTTGAGACCCAACAGAAGGCACTAAAATTGAATCAGAAAGAGTCAAATCTATTCAAAGTCTTACTCTACCTGCTAGTAAGGCTGCAATTCTTTCTTTCTTTGGAAAGGTGAATTTTCTGCGAAGGTTCATTCCAAAATTTGTAGAGAAAACCCGTCACATCATCAACATGATGAAGGGTAAGGATACTTTTCATTGGACTGCGGAAGGCAAAGTGACATTTGAGGATATCAAGAGGGCTATTTCTCATGCTCCAGTTCTTGTTTGTCCTGACTATACCAAAGATTTCATAGTTTATAGCTATGCTTCTGAACATACACTTTCAGCCATTCTTGTTTAGCAGAATGAAGAAGGTGTGGAATCCCCCATATCATTTATGAGTTGTCCTCTCAAAGCTCATGAATTGAAATATTTGAATATGGAGAAGTATGCTTATGCCGTGGTCAAAACGGTGAAGCATTTTTGGTTCTATATTCTGAATTCACACATTGTTGTTTTGGTGCCTGATACAACAGTCAAGTCTATTCTGACTCAATAGGAGTTCGAAACAAAAAGAGGCAACTGGATTGCTAAGATCCAAGAGTTTGATCTTTATATCAAACCTACTAAGCTTGTATGTGGAAGAGGTTTGTGTCAATTGATCACTGATAACGCAACAAAAGAGACAGGGGACGAAGAAGAAGTTAAGGATACACCAACTATTCTTTTTGTCACTACTACTGATGAGTGGTATTCAAATATCGCTCATTTTCTTACCTATGGTGAGTGTCCTACACATCTATCTTATAAGGAGAAAAGAACTGTTAAGTTGAAGGCTGCTAACTATGTCCTATGGGACAATGGTTTGTACAAAAGAAGCCTTGATGGAGTATTTCTCTGTTGCATGGATAAAGCGCAACAAAGTAGACTTCTAGAGTCTTTCCACAATCTGGCTTGTGGAAGACATTTTTCTACACTTGTGACAACTCACAAGATTCTACGAGCTAGATACTATTAGCCCACACTGTTTCAAGATGCATACAATTGGGTATGTAGGTGTGAGTTGTGTCAACAGTTTGTTGGGAAACCTAAGTTGGCCGCACTACCTCTCAAGCCAGTGGTGATTGAAGAACCTTTTCAGCAATGGGGAATCAACTTCATTGGCACTGTGAATCCACCATCAAGTGTAGGACACAACTATGTTCTCACCGCGACAGATTATTTTACCAAGTGGGTGGAAGCCATCCCAGTTAAGCATACTACTTCTGAAGTGGTATGTAATTTCCTCAAGGAAAACATTATTTCCCGATTTGGAGTTCCAAACAAGATTGTAGCAGATAATGCTACTTGTTTCTCTTCTCATGAGATTACTGACTTTTGCTACGGGCATGGAATCATTCTTTCCCACTCTTTAGACTATTATTCACAAGGAAATGGTCAAGCATAATCAAGTAATAAAAATCTAGTTACTATTATCAAGAAACTAGTGGATGAGAATTAGGGAACTTGGCATAAAGCGTTATTTGATGCTTTATGGGTAGACATGACTACTCCCAAAAGGGTGATAGGTATGTCACCATTTCAGCTTCTGTATGGTTTGAATGCAGAGATACCAATTACCTTGGAGTTTCCAGCATTGAGGTTGGCAAAGGCAGTGGAAGATAGAACTTTTGATAGTTCTATTGATAAAAGAATTATGTATCTAGCTGAACTTGAGGAGTAGCGAACTATGGTAGTGGATCATATCGCTGAGCATCAAAGTCAAGTAAAGAAACTCTTTCACAAGAAAGCAAGGACTCATGAGTTTCAGATTGGAGATCATGTCTTGTTGTGGGACAAGAGGAGAGAACCAAAAGGAATGCATAGAAAGTTTGATTCCTTGTGGAGAGGTGCATTCACCATTCATCAGTTCTGTGGTGAGAATAGCTTTTTGCTGGAGTATCAGGACAAAACACCATTCTTGCTGCCTCATAGTGGACAACATCTGAAGCACTTCAATCCTTGAAGTAGCAGATAAGTTCATTTGTACATTTGTATAGTTTTGTGTTTTTATTTTTGTGTTTTTGTTTAGTCTTTTGCATCTTTTTCTTTTTAGCTTGACTCTATAGCCTAATGGCATGGATGAAGGTGCTTAGAGACTAGATTCTCCTCCCTTTGATCATTTCAAAGTTTGATCAATGGAAGTTCCCCAGTTAGAGCCAACTGTTGTTCTCAAAATCAGTTACACTCATTTTTATAGACAACCCCTACAAAACTTGTCCATTTCGTAATCTACACTCTAAGTTTACAAATCGAGACAAGATTCTCTTGGTCTCATGCGAAGTCTTATGGCATCCTAAACTAGTTTACAATATTCTCTCAAATCGATTCCTCGATATTTATACAAATTGATTAGGTTGTAAATTGATCAAAATATCAATTTTGGTCATTTTTGGGGTGTTAGTGAAATTTTGAGTCTTTATATGCAAAGTCAGCCAAATTCGCCGCTATTGCATGTCTTTTTGTCCACTTGTGTTATATCGGCAATTTTTGCCGCTTTTACATAGTTCTTCATTTTCAACTTGCTCGAGCGACACTTTTTGCCACTGTTACATGTTCCTCGCCAAGAAGCAAATGTAGAGTCAATGGTTTTTACCGCTCTTGCATTTTTGTAAAACACGTGTCATGTCAGCCGAAATTGCCGCCTGAGCAAGATCTCCAAAATCACGAACTTCAAGTGGCATTAATGGCCACTCGTACTAAGCATTAAGGGTTTGTTTTTAAGCTTTTTAATGTGTTATTTCATTGTCTTTTGTTATTTCTATTTCTTAAGTCTTCCAATTGATTAGTGAACCCTTCCTCAAGCTGCTTGGTCACGCTGACATTGGGTTCAAATAGATTTCGACTCGTCACCGTCACATTTTAGGGTTTTCATTCCTTTTGACTGGTAAGTCCTCTAATCATTGTTTTTGTTATTCACTTTCATTTAGGGTTTTCTATTTTTCATTCTTTGGAGTCATCAAGCCCATGTTTCCTCTGAATTGTATTGAGGCAAATCATCCCCTTCTTCATTTTTATTTCTCAAGTGATTTTTGAAACCCTGGTTAGTAAATGTTTCATCAGTGGATTTTACCGATATACAAGAAATGACCTTTTGGTGATTAGCTAGAGATCATTGCCACTCAAACATGTCCATGTGTAGTGACTGTGATTTTCACCACCCGCATTTTTTCATGAACTTGAGCAGATGTGAAGTTGGCATTTTTTGCCGCTTATGTGTTTAAAGGCTTATCAAAATGCAAGTGTATGGGCGGTGAAATTTGCCGTGACTACACGAAAACCTTGAAACTCCTATTACCTGCAGCATTGGCATTTTTTGCCGCTCCAATATATAACCATTTTTCCTTAATATGCAATGGCGGTGAATTTTACTGCCGATGCACGTGCACAATATCCCTCACATGCAAGGGCGGTAAATTTTGCCACCCATGCAAATATTCTCTCAAATTTTCCTAACTCTAGGATATTTTCAATTTTGCTTTTCTGAGCCCACTTTCCTCTATTTTTTTGGCCTGCCTGCACTCTAGTCCTTTGAATCGCGTCTCCATAGTCATGATCATCGACATGTAATTTTCCCAGATTACCAGTTTTTCCCCTAATTGCATGATCATGACTTTTTTGTTACAGTTTCTTCTATGGATCTTCTATCTTCATTGACATCCTTCTGGTGATAGCTCAGTTAGATGACCGAGTTGTCTCCGAAGAAGTCAAAAGTGATGAAGTACAAATATCAAGGTGTTTTCCCAATCACCTCAGTTACTTCTAATGTCGATGACATTAGGGATACAAAGATTGGCCATGTGGACATGGATGAATTTATGGAGAGAACCAAGTCAAACAATCCCAGCTCTGCAATGAAGAAGATAGTTGATAGTAACATTCATTTGGTGTTGTCTTTCCTGGTGGCAGCCCACAACATAGAATGTGTCCTTCAGTGTGCTCAGTTTTATAATAGAGATACTAGGGCTGTGGTGGACGCAAGTGGCAATGTGATAATCAAACTAGATCATGAGTTCATTGATAATATGTTTATGTGTCCTCCTGCAACAGAAGTGATAAAGCTAGATTTTGCTGAAGCACAAAAAGAGTATGACAAAAATCCAGAGAAAGCAAAGAAGGTAATCAATACTAAATGGCTTAAAACTCCATGGTCAAACTTGTCTAGGTGGCCACGGAACTTTCCTAGGAGTGAATTTATAGAAGAAGTTGGTGATCTGATTACTCTTCTCGGTAGGATAAGGGGATTGTCCTCTTCTTCACTATTTCATGAATGGATGTATCCTTTCATCAAGGTGATACTCCAAGGCAAACCAACCATCTTCTAGGGTGAACAAATCAGCAATGCTCTGCATAAGAAATTGACAAAGGTATCTACTAATTTCAAATTTTACATGACCTCTTACCTGGTGTATATAGCAGCTTCTATGAGAATCTTTCCAGGTCTAACCTCAGAAGGAGATAGGAGGGTAATCCCTGTGTATTAGTACTACTCTCAATTAACATTGAAGGGTTCTATTCATCATTTTAGGAGAGTAAATGATGCTTTCTTTGCAGTATTCTTATGTCTTTTTGATCCCCAACTAGAACAAAGAAGAGTGTTAGATGAGGCTTGGATAGTGGTAAATGATTTTGGATGCATGTTCTTACAGTTTCCTTCTTTGTCATACTTGAGGGTTGGATTTTTCCAAGGTCATCCTTATATGCTGCCAAGGTTCCTCTTAGACAAACTGGTCTTAATGGAGTTATGCAGACAAATGATCATCGTGCATAATAAACAAATGGAGCTCAAGAATCCTATTTTTGGGTTCCCAGTTGAAATTAGCAGGTATTCAGTATTAAGTGCTGCAAAGGCTAGGGCCATGGAGACTGAGATGCAGCTTGTTACCATGAAGCAATTCAAGAGAAGACCAACGTTTGACTACAGGCGCATGAAAGACAAAATCAAGAGGAAAACCCAATTCCATGAACCTATGGTTGAAGATGTTTGGCTAGATTTGAGAACAGAAGAAGATGTCAAGAAGTTGGACTACAATAGGTTATCTCTTGAGCAGATTGAATATCTGGGACTTGCTGATATTCCTGAGGATCTAGTGGATGATGGAGAATTGGTCGATGATAGATATAACATTGAACAGGTTGCTAACACTCCTCTTCCTCCAATCCAATGGTCTGAAAAAGAGTTGACCTCCTTGAGGAAAAGATTTGAGCCTATATTGGCAAACACCAATAATTGGCTAGCAAATAAAGGAATTACTTTGAAAGAATTCCTTATAGGTTCAGAGACTAAGATCCAAGAACAAACAGTTAAAAAGGTGGAGAACAAGACGAAGAATAAGAGTGATGTTCCCTCTTCTTCCAAGCCACATAAGCCTAGGATTAAGTTTGTGACGAAGAAGTCAAAAGATGTGGAGAAAGAGTCTGAAATAGAAGATATGGAAGTTGAGAAATAGAACACTGAGTAGCCAGTTACTGAGGAACCAGCCACTGAAGAAATGGAGGTTGAAGATAGGCCTACAAATCAACAAGAGGAAGAAGCTTTTTCCCCACAAGAGAATGTACAACGAGAAATGAGAGTCTCTTCTCCCTTGCCTGACACACCTGTTGCAGCTCCTTTGTTTGATACACCTATTGATATCCCCTCTTTTGAATCTCCCTCCCCTTCCAAAACTATTTTTGACAATCCTCAAAATACATTTGAAGATGTGCTCCATTCCTCAGGGTCTATTCCTAGTTTGTCTTCCTCATCTTTTGATATTGGGGATGCTTCTATTTTTGATCACTTTGTAATGAATACTGAACAGGTATCTAATGTAAATGTAATAGGTGCAATTTTTACTAACACTCCACCTATTGTTTCCACTACCAGTGCATGTACATTTCCGGTGACACCAACAATGGGGATAGATCCAAATGTGAGTACTTCTGTGCTTCCACCATGGTTGTCAGCTTATACACCAAAAAGGAAGAAACAAGCCATTGCCCTAGATGATTTTGATTTTAGTAAGCTGGTGCTTGCAAAAGCCAAGGCCCTGAATAAGCCAAAGATTCTTTCAAGAATGCTTGGGGACAAGGGACACAAATTTCTAGAGATTGCAAGACCTCCACAAGATGCAACAATGGAAAATTTTAGTATGACTGATTACTCTATCTCTAGAGTGGAGTTAGGCAAGATAACTCATGAAAGTGCCAAGACAGACATGCAGTCAGCTATGGATATTCTAATTTAGAAATTTGATAGGGAGAAAGAAATGAAATATCACTACAAGGCAATGGTGGAATAGTTGACTACAGTGGTGAGGAAAATCACTTTGAATTCAGAAGCAATAACTCCTAAGGCCGTTTCTGTAGAGGACCCTATTACCCAGAAAGCAGAAAAGACTCATCTCAAGGGAAGAGTACTTGAAAAATATATGGAAAGGATCCGCACCCAAGGGATCTCTCTTCTTATAGAGCTATCTGAGAAGACAGATACAATGGGGAAAATAAGAGTAGAACTTGATGATCTCATTGATGTTGTTTCTCAAGATATTGAGCGCATAGAAAAGAATCATGATAAATGGGTGGAGATGAGAAAACTAAAAATAAGCACTCTAATATCAATTGGTGCCATTCCTAATAGGGATTCTTATACATAAACCAAAGAGGCATTGACATATAAGAGCCGGGTGTTTAAAGATTTGATCAATGACCTGGAAGCTGCAAGGAAACTCAGTGAATAGAGTGATGTAGTTCTTTTGCATAAATTGGAGGAGCTACCGTGCAAGCTTGTATCACAGGATAACCAATTTCTCTCTATAGAAGAAATGGTTTGAGAATTTGAAGATATGTTCCAGAAAGAGCTTGAGGATAAAATGTTTTAATGGCCTCTGTGGACAATATTCTAGACAATTAGTTAACTTTGGATAATCTAAAAACCAAGTTAACTAGTCATGCAAAATCAATCACTACAGTCAGAGATGCCATAGTTAGAGCCAAGATGATTTTCAAGAACATGGTTAGTCCAGATAGGATTGGGATAGAAGCAACTTTCACTATGTATGATGGTCACATGAAGAAAGATGGCAATACTAGTTGAAGCAGTTTTTTCCCTTAGTTTATTTTCCATTTTTTAGATGTACTTTTGAAACAATTTTAGACATATTTACATGTACTTTTTTCATATGTAATTACATGTAAAAACATAGGAAGTCCCAAGTCAATAAGGACTCCTATTTTTGAATAAGTCAAAGTAGTTAGGTTTTTTCCTAAATTTTCTGAAGGCCTCTCCCTATAAATAAAGAGGGCCTCTATTGTAATTTCTATCTTTTAGTTATTGAAGCGAAACTCTACCAAATTGAAGAGCATTTTGAGACTTTGAGTTCAAATTGTAAATCAAATTTTATCAAGTGAATAAGAAAGCAAGTGATCATTCAAACTTTGTGTTGAAATAACCTCTATTGTATTAGAAATTGTTCTTATGTCCTTTTCTTAATACGATCTTATCTGTTTGATCAAATAGTAGTTTGAGTGAGAATAATCTGGGAGATGTTCTAAAGTTGATTGTGGAGACTTTGTGCTACAACAATTATCTTTAGTTTGTGATTAGTGTTTTAAAGTGCAAGATATTGGAAAGGCTTTGAACTACTATTATCTTTTGTAATCATATATTTTGTTGTAGTTTTTGGTGAAGACTTTGGGCTGCACCTCATTCTACTAGGTTCTAAGTTATAAATCAGCAAAAGAAGCAATGATAGACTTTGTGCTCTCGTGGGTTTCCCGGTTATTCAGTTTGTATCAAGAAAGTGCTCTTTCATGTAAACATCATTTCTAAAAAAAGAGAAATGGATGATATGGTCTCACCCCTAAATTAGTATTTAGTTTAAATTAGTTTGTGATAGTTTATAGGGAACCTCCCCTTGCTGAGAGGAGAGATTTATCTCATTACACTATGGTCAATATAACCATTTTGCCTTCAGTTAGTTGAAGACAAAATATTCACCCAATAATTTCACATGAAAAAGTAAATCTATAAATGATGCATAATGTTTGTGTGAATGGGAAAAGGTAAAATACGTATTTTTATGTGGTAAATTATTTTCAATTACCTACCCTAATGTTCCACTATAAATCTAACATTAAAAGAGTTTTATTTAGTTAAAGCAAACATAAGTAACTACTATACCCAATAAGTTAGTGTTATTTTTCCTTTTATCTAAATTTCTAAATGTGTCCTAATTAGGCTATATTCCTAATCTAAAATAAGATTAAGTTGGAAAATAGAAAATGAATATAGGAAGATATCTAAGCAAATGAAGTAGTACATATTTAAACCTAGTAAAATTAGAAACTACCTAGAATTTAGCTAAAGTTACTAGATTTAACAAACTTAAATTATTTTTAAAAACCGTAAATCCAACAAAACATATCTATTAATAAATATCCTTTATTCTCTACATATCCAAATAAGTCTTGAAAGTGACTTGTCACACAAGTTCACTCTTTTATTTGTCATTTTTATTTTTATTTTGTAAGTTGCTTGCACTCCTCAATTTTTTTCTAGATTTACAAAATGATAAATTGTGACTCGCTAATGCTTAAAAAATATTTGTTATTTGCTTGGTGACCTCAACTTCCCAATCACACCTCGAAACAAGAACATTAGGACTTTCAAGCAAATAAGATTTTTTTAAAAAATTGATTTTAGGATTTATTTCTTAACTTAAAATATAAAGTGGGATTTCAGAGACGTAAGGCATCTTTTTAGTTATTACAAACTTATTCCCAATTTCTAGTTCTTGGAAGTAAATTACAAAGGGGGATTTTGGTGGTAATTTATAAAAGTGTAAATTTATAGTTAAAATTGCATATTAGTTCTACACCTCTATTTCCATCTTGAAGTGGAACTTTAGAACAATCATGCAATCCATCAAAATTGAAAATTTTCAGTTAATCTCCACACTTATAACAATTGATCATTTAATGCAACTTTTCTCATGTGTATGCAAGAACCTATATATATCCTATCACATTATCATTTTCAATACTTGATTTATCAATTAAACTCATATCAAGTTGGAGAGAGTTTAGTATGATTGAAAAATGAGCCCATTGTTGTGAAATATACCTCCATTGTGTTGAATTAAACCCCTTCAAAGGTTATTTATCAACTTTAGAGATCACTTGAATACTTTTAGACAAATTATACTAATCTTGGGCTTGGGAGTCATTATTGGTTTACTATGATGTCATTCCCACATAGTTCAAGGTGTTTCAATTGTTTTTTGAAGAGATTGGAGTGTTAGTGCCATTTGAAGTTGTGTAGCCTTGTTAAGGTCATATCAAGTTGAAGAGAGTTTAGTATGATTGAAAAATGAGCCCATTGCTGTGAAATATGCCTCCTTTGTGTTGAATTGAACCCCTTCAAAGGTTATTTATCAACTTTAGAGATCACTTGAATACTTTTAGACAAATTATACTAATCTTGGGCTTGGGAGTCATTATTGGTTTACTATGATTTCATTCCCACATAGTTCAAGGTGTTTCCATTGTTTGTTGAAGAGATTGTCTAGTGTTAGTGCCATTTGAAGCTGTGTAGCCTTGTTACTTGGTCATATCAAGTTGAAGAGAGTTTATTATGATTGAAAAATGAGCCCATTGTTGTGAAATATGCCTGGATTCAAAGGTTATTTATCAACTTTAGAGATCACTTGAATACTTTTAGACAAATTATACTAATCTTGGGCTTGGGAGTCATTATTGGTTTACTATGATGTCATTCCCACATAGTTCAAGGTGTTTCAATTGTTTTTTGAAGAGATTGGAGTGTTAGTGCCATTTGAAGCTGTGTAGCCTTGTTAAGGTCATATCAAGTTGAAGAGAGTTTAGTATGATTGAAAAATGAGCCCATTGTTGTGAAATATGCCTCCATTGTGTTGAATTGAACCCCTTCAAAGGTTATTTATCAACTTAAGAGGTCACTCAAGAATACTTTTAGACAAATTATACCAATCTTGGGCATGTTGATGTATTAAAAAAATTATTTAGACAGTCAACAAGGAATATAAATATTTTGAAGTAGTACATAGCAAATTCAAAGATATATCAATGCTTAAATATTTTGAGTAATAAATGAAATGTAATCAAATATTAAAGAAATTTGTAAATATTTTAAAAAGCTAGAGCATATAAATACCATTAAAGATCTACCTAAATTTCAGTTAAAATAACAACCATCATGTTAAAATCCAAAATACAAAAGAACTCTTAGAACAGAACTCATAAGCACATCATCTTTGAACATGTAAATTATGAACTAGATAGATCTATCTAATGTACCTGTTTGTTAAGTTTGAGACCCCTACATGATAAGGATACAAAAAAAGAGCTTCCCTTAGCTTTGAGGAATATTTATTTTGTACTGCATGAAGGTGGAAGCTTAGTGGCCTCACCTAAGACCTAAGACACCTAAGACCTAAGACACCTAAAACCTAAGACCTAAGACCTAGAACACAACTAAGACCTAGAAGACACTTTTAAGACAATTAAGACATAAATTAAGACACCTAAGACCTTTAAGACACTTTTAAGACATACACTAAGACACCTAAGACCTTTGAGACACTTAGAAGACATACCTAGTTGACACATTTAAGACACCTAGACACCTAAGTCTTAAAACACCTAAGAAACCTAAGACCTATAAGACACCATAGTACACCTCTAAAACACCTAAGAATTAAGACATATCTAAGACACCTAAGGAACTTAAGACATACAGTAAGACACCTAAGTCCTTTAAGACACTTGCTTGACACATTTAATACACCTAGACACCTAAGACACCTAAAACACCTAAGAAGGGTCTAAGATGCCTAATCTACCTTTAAGTCACTTAAGACATATATCTAAGACACATAAGACCTAAGATAGGTCTAGAAGACATATTTAAGACACATTTAAGACACCTAGACACCTAAGGCCTAAAACACCTAAGAAACTGTAAGACCTTTAAGACACCTCTAGACACCTAAGACATCTAAGACTATCTATATATAGTTTAGAGATCATACCTGCACAACATGAAGTTCAATTTTATAACTTGTAATCCTTATAGGCATATACCTACATAATTGTAAAAACAAAAATATGTGTAAATAAATGTATAGCTCGTTTGTAGCTTGATTATGTTTGATTATAATAAAATTTGAACTATGAACCATTGAAATTAAAATTTGGAAGGAAAGAACTATCAAGAATCATGTACATTTTAAAATAAATCAATAGATCAATAGATAATTCAAGTGTGCATATACCTTCATACCATGTATCGATTGGTTCAAATCACTCTTCAATAATGTAGTTAGAGCTCTTGGTACATATAATTTAGATCTTCTCTATCTTTTATTATCTCTAAAATCTTTTCATGATCTTCAATAGACAACCTCCACTTTTGTTGGCCACGTCCTCTTTTTTGTAAAGTTTCCAAACTTAATCTTGTTGCTATAACTAAGTGACTGTACTGTAGAACCTTTTGTCTTGGCATATAATCAATAAATATAATACCATTTTTATCTATCTTTACTTGTTGATAATAGGTGCCTTCAACAACAACTGATCCAACATGATATGATTGTCCATCACCATCTATCATTGATTCTAACAATTTTGATTTTGCTTGTGTGCATCTTAGTAGATAGTAATCTACACCTTCTATATTGTCAGCATATGTAACCACAAAAAAAATATCTCATGTACACACCACAAGTAAACATGTTTGTACATTTGAGTTGAACAATGTAAATCAAATGTTCAAAACTTTATTACAATCTAGAATATAAATCAATTCTGTAACTTACCTATAACAACTAAATTTGATACATGTTCATAATCAACTGAATATATAGGATCATATACATATACAATGTCACTATCTTCAAAAGGAGGCATTGATATTATTTGTTTCATTTCCCATTGTGAAACATATCCATCCCTTACATTTGGACATTGTAGAATATTTGCATTGTTCTCAATGCAATCAACACAAAAATAGGATTTTTCTCTCACTTGAATAGCAAGAGACTTGCTATGTCCTGTAGTCATGACTTGATGTGAACTTCTAACACCATTAATAGCTTGATAATTATATGGATTCGATCGATCAATGTCTGCACGTATGAACAAATTCTTGAGCATCTCAATTAAAACTATTTAAATTCAATTAAATCACATGTGTACTTAAATTTAAATATTAAAGTTTTCAAATAACATAAATTCAATTAACATACCTTTAACTTCCCAAAAATAGTGTTTGTTGTATATTGAGTCATGGGCACCAAAATGGCTTTTGCACCACTCAACAATTTGACTTGCATTTCGTATGGTGTTACCTACAATTTTATGTTGGTGTTCAGTGCCCAAGTAAGAGGTTTAAGAATTTAAAAAAAGTTCACATGTACATCCAACTATTACAATATATGTAGATCAATTACATAAATCATTGTAGAAGTATTCAACAATTTTAAATTTTGTAAATTTCATATCTAGTATGTATTACCTACAAGTTAATATTGGCAAAGTGCACACTTTACACATGCTCTTGTTCCATCATGCTCTCCTTTTCCATGTCCACTCTAAAAAACATTCCACACAAACTTTATGCCAAATCTAGCATGTTGTTGCATTAACCAATTAAATGCTTTTGCAGACTTAAATTATCTTGTATAAATAGTTATATATAAACAATGATTTGAAAACCAAAAATTAGTTAAAAATTCAAATCTTAAAAGTTTATAAAATTTTAAATTAAAAAATAATAATAAAATCAACACTTACCAGCACATCCATCAGACCAAATCCAGTGTTGTAATGCAGTAATGCCACGTTGTCCCAAATCTTGAAAAAACATTCGAAAGCAATGTGCTACATAGCTTCTATCATGACCCGTATCATCACTAATATAAAAGTGAACCTCCTTGATGATAATTCATTCATCTTCGGTACTCTCTACCTCATCTACAAATAACTCAGCATATCTATAGAAAACTTGTACAAAGATTGTGACTTGCTTTGAATGATAATATTGACTTTGAATCTCAGTTTGAGGACTAAATGTATAATTTTCAGAAAAATCTACAATAGAGAGAATCCAACCTGGTGGAAAACAATTCTTTGAGTCAAAAATTGCTTAGCCTTCCATCTTGCACCATGGCAATGTTGGATATGTGGGTATACAGTGTTACGAAATTTGTTCATAAACTCGTTGAAGGGCAATTCACTCTCTCAAAATAATTTTTTTGGATTCCACACTTGACTTCGTTGAGTATTTTTCATATTCAAATCTCTTCCAAACAACTAACATTGAATGATCAATATTCTCAAATGGTAAAAATTTTGTCAAATTTCCACAATCTACACATATTTCTTATACACTATACATTGAAATCATCTGAATCTTCTGATTTTTCACATAAGATAGACTTCACAAATTGTGTTGTACTTCCAGGGATGGCTACATTTGGATTAACTATTGCCATAAGTTTTTTATATGACTATAGGTGTACATCAAATTCAACATGATTTCGACAGCAACAAGTTTCACGTACTTTATTTATACGTACAAAACATGGTCATAAATTCTCAAACATCCTTTGAGAAATCTTCACCTGTGAAAATTCTTGCTTGAATGCTTCAAAAAATTGACTTTGTGTTGTATCTATAAAGTGCTTTGGATGAGAAATTTTTTTACCATCTTCATCTTTTATTTGTATAGTGTCCCTTCTATTGGAAGAAACACAAGAGTGCTTGGTCCAATATCCAATTACTTTTTGTTTTACATTTTCTGAAATTCTATCTCTCCGAGGGACTTGACAAATATTTACCCAATTATGTTTAATATTTCATCTAATCTATTTCTCTTATTGATATATCTTTGAACAGTTCTCCTAGATACATTTACTAATTGGGCAATTGCTTTAACTTGTCTTCTATGTGATAATTTCTTACTAGAAATTACAATCATCAATGCTCTACGTGCAACACTTAAATCAGAACTTCAACTCTAGGTTTGAATAGAATCCAATGTTGTTTGCAAGTTTTCAATTACTGTTTGATTTACTAAATTTGAAGATTTTTTCTTGTTATCAACTCCTAAAAACTTCAAAATAGGGGTCATTTCTTTTCACCTAAATAACTTTGTACATAATTGTGCTCTTCCAATTAGAGATTTGTCTTCAACAAATTCATCCCAAATTCTTTTAGAGTGCAATTTTATTGTGCTTTTAGGTAACATATGTTCAGGTGAAATGTTTTTGAAAAGAGCATCCTCATCCATCTCCATAAGATTTTTCATTCCAAGCAAAAAATTTCTATCACTACTACCAATTTCATCTTGTACTTGTTCATTAACATGCCCTTCAACTTGTTCATCAATAATTTCAATGGGTTGTTCTTGACTAGATGTTCCTAGGGTTTTTTCATCTCTTTTTCGGTCATACAACCTTGATCTAGTTCTTTTATTCCCCATTACAAATTGCTTGTTTTAATTCACCTACACACACATATACATCCTAATAAATAACTCATAAAGTTCAATTTCTACATGGTAAAATGAGTAAATAAGTTGGGAATCATGTTACATACTTGAAAATTTGTAGCCTCTCTTGCCAAAAAACTCCTTTTGTGTGGTTTCTCCAAATGCTTGAACTAAAAAAAATTTAAATTTTTTTTTAGCCTCTATTGTGAAAAATTCTGCTTCTTCTATTTTCTCCTTGATGCTTGAATTGAGAAAGAACACAAAAAATAAAGCCATATATGTCATGCCTGCATTTCCCATGTGGTCACGACACACAACACACATGTCATGTGATGCCCCATCATGCAATGCTAGAGCATTAGCAACACGAGCAAAAATTTACAGAAATATTTTTTTTTTCTGAAGCTACAAAAGATATAATTACTCAATTAACAACATTAAATCAAAGAATGTCTAACACCTCTAGGGAATATAACCGCATCAGAAAAATGTACCATTACAACAATACCAGTAATAAACATTATAATACAATTGAAGAGGATTTGCATCAATCATATAGCATAGATGAATAGTTACATAAGATCATTACAAGATTACAAGATTACAAACTTGATGAACGATTACATCGGTTTACAATATACAATAAGATCTTACAATATGGAAGGTGCGATACAACCATGAGGATCAAAGTACAACTAGAATTGGAACACATCTACAGTGAAGAGAATCAAGACAAACAAGAATAACTAATGGATAAAGCTCTTCCACCCAACCATGTGGAACCCTGAGGTCCACCCCTCCAAGCTAGGCGATGACAATAAGATCCCAAGACCTGAGTAGTCAGCTTGACAAGAGAATAAGAAGTACTAGGACCACATATGACCACACAAGAACACAAGCATAGCACAAACATCTAACCCAGAAGAAACCACTCAAAATAAGACAAAGTAACAACAAGGGATTACTAGACTGCAGTAGATAGGAGTGTCATCATGAGGTTTGTCATGGGTTGTCTTGGTAGGCCTTCCTAGGCCCCGACCCCCATCTCGGGTTGTCCTAGTAGCCTCTCCTGACTCTTGGCCCCCATACAAACTCACGCAGAATCAACATACCTTTCATGTGGACTAGGCAGTTGATCTTGCCATTCCAGGCCTTCTCATCTCATCTCAAGCCTAAACAAGCACTTGAGCCATGAGTGAGGCATCAAAATATCTTGTTAAGTGTGTTTACTTCCCAAACCCATAAGTTTATTAATTAGGTTATCACTTTGATTAAGGAAACTCTCACCTGGGTTGTCTAGGACGCCACTTTGGGCTCCGACCCCCATTGAGAGCCACTCCCTTACCTGCATCCAGAAGACCCCCACTCAAACAAGCATACAAAGGTAATACGAACCATGCAAGGTATTAGCCCTCTTACATTTTCAACATAGTCAGAGTACAATCTGCTCATAGCCATCGAGCACAACATAATAGGTTACTTTTCCATGAACAAGTCTGACTTTCACATAGACGATAATAAATTGGCCCACATCAACTACAAGACATTTCCTCAAGAAACTAAAATTTCAAGGCTAAACCATGAAACCCAAAAGATGAATTGATGCCTCTAGATATACTTCCCTCACTAAAATGACTCAATTCAGAAAACATAACATCAGTTAAATCCTACAAAACTGGTTTCTTACAAGAATAATACTAATCCATAAAAATACTAAATTTTATTACCTATGAATTATAACATAGATGGAATAACTTCAATTTTATAAAATTACTAATTCTATAGAAAATCAATTTACACTATCACATACACTTCATCGGTAATAGCTACGATCATTTGATAAAACTTATTAAATCTAATTTTAGAACATTTAAATGTATTTCTTATAATTGAATACATAACAACTTAAATTTTGATTCTAAGATTCCTTACTCTACGAACACATCTATTCACAAAAAGACATTATTTCAATGACATAAAAAAAAAAAAACCATTAACTTGAAATAAATACTACAGTAATAATAATAATATTAAAAAAATAATAAAATACATACCAAAGATTAATGAATGGAATTATATACAAACAATAATACTTTAAAAAAAATATGACTAGCATCTTCCATAGCTACCTAGAAATTTCATTGGCTATCAAGTCTAGATTGGACCACATAGTATGGTGCTTATATGATAGTAAGTAATAATAACCCATAGCGATACATCTTTCCCTTTTAACTAGCATAAAACTATCATCACATATCACATGCATCGTTTGATTAAAGCAAGAAAATAACAGATATCTGAAGACAGCTCGGTGTACCTCTCTGACTACAGACTACAGGATGCACACCCAAATTCCAAGGCTAGATGACATCTAAAAAAGAAAAGTTTGATGGGCGACTGATGTCTCAACGAAAACCATAAAATGACAAGGTCTAGGTTTCAGCGACCATTTAGACTAACAAGAAAGACATTTATACCAATATAATTCTCTTAAGGAACTAACGTGCATTGCCTACACTGTAAGGAGTTGCATCTTAAGTTGAATAAGAGTTGCACTGGCACACCGTGACAACTGCCTTTGATGGAGGTAATGAGCTAAGGCTGACGGTTCCCACTTCTAACGGAGGGTTCACCACTGTCTGGACTAGACAAGAAAGACATAGACATGCGCAGGTTTGAGATCCAGGCTGCTTCTTACCCAAACTCTCCATAGACAATGATGTTAATAGAAAGGTTCACATTTCACACATCAGTTTTATTAGCAACAAGCTCATTACATGGCGGTTAAAGAGTCACCCTAAACTTTGCTACTGAGTTACCCATAAAAACACAGTGCTGAAAGGATGGTGGTGTTTCTTGGTGACTGACGATCAAGAAGAGTATGGCTTAAAAACAATAATTACAGAGATGCTCACATTAGTTAGGTAGATAACGTGATAAGAATAAGAAAGCAAAAAGGTGAAAAGGGTTAAAAGGTCGACACTAAACATTGACAGGGCTTAGATCAAACGTATATTCAGAAGACACAACAACACACCAGTCTTAGTCGGGGTTAACCACTACACACTGGCAAGGCTTAATAAGAAAGTGATCTACAATGGAAAGTATGCAACCCAAAAGGTAACTTGCCCAAAACGAAAATAGAATCTAGCCAAAAAGAATTAATTTAACCACTACTTCCTCCCATAATTGACGATGGAAAGATGATGGCTTTTGTTAAAGAAGGAAATGGTGAATCTAATATTCAAGGAAGAGTTATGAGTGCACAAACATGAACGTTGAAATTTGACATTATGATAAGACTTCTAGTAGCGATTCGACACATAAAGAACTGGTAGAATACAACCACGGTGCAGATAGATGCCAAAGTTGGTATGCAATGTGGGGAACAAAGAAAAGATGAAGATGGGCGGTGGTTCATTTACATGAATCATGATATTTCCTAAGGATAGGTAGATATAAGATGAAATCTATTGAGTAATACACTTAGATTTGGCCAAATGACAAAGGAGTGCAACCTTTCAAAGTAGAGGATTGTTTCTCTTAGCAGAGGTGAAAATTAGCAATATGCATGCAACTTCATCTAGACAGGCCAAGATTATCAAGAAGTTGATGCTTAACTCACAAGAAAAGGAGATCTAAATCAAGAAAATAGACCAGATGCCCTCTTAGTCAAGCTTTTAGATAGGATAGACAACAATCTCAAGCTATGTTTTAAACAAGCACAAAAGGGACTTTTGGGCAATCAAAGACTCCAGATGCATCAAACACAAGACAACCGAAGAAAGATAGATTTTTAGCAACCAAAACATGAAACTAGATATTGAATTGATGGGCCAAAGGGCTACAATCAAGCCACCTAAATGGGCTAAATGAAGATTTGACAAATATTGAAATTTTAGAATAGGGTTCATGATAAATGATGACGGGACATAGATATCAAGAAATGGTAGACTCACACTCCAGGGTAGTAGCTAATATCAATCATCAACAGAAAATAAGTATTTCTCATAACATATTTTACTCATACATTATTACCTACCAAAAAATTAGATACTAACCTCTCCTGTGAATACTTATTTGGCTTGAGTCTTCAACTTTCTTTCCCCTCCTAGTTCCCTTCGTTCTCGATATGCCACGACAATTTCTTCCAAACCTTGTCCATCCTCCCTAGAGATCCCCCTCCCCCAAATATATCTTTCCAAAACAAGGAAAATAGTAACAACAATAAATTCACTTCCCCTTTCTGACCACCATTACCTCCCAATAAATTTCCACCATCCCACAACAAAGAAAATTTCATTTATTTGAAATATCCATACCATATTTTCTGACAACGTAGAATATTTTAAATTTATTATTCTCATAAAGAAGGAATATTCTTATTTTCATGCACACATTGACTTCCAACAAAATAGTACCATATAAACATAATATAAAATTTACCTAAATGTAATCATTTAAACCCATAAAAACCATTATTTACTAGGGTGGACTTATAATTCTATTTAATAAAACAACTTTAATCAAGCAATAATGTGCAAATACAATCTGAACACCCAAACAACACAGACAACCACACTAGAAACAATGACCACCCACCACCCACCTAACCGACCAACCCGATAGAATACAGAGTAAGACAACTCATCCTCTTCAAGGATGATACCAAGCTAAGGGATCTTCTGCCATCTCCAAACCATAATTCTCCATTGGGTATAGGGCACGCTCAGACTTGCCAATTCAGGTGGAGTCGATGCCTGGTACCTGCAACTTGCAGCTAATGAAAAGGGTTGAACATACATATGTATACAAATAATCATCAAATCGACACACCGTGGAAGAGAGTCGCAACGTCGCAGGGTACTCACATGTGAGTAATGTGACATTGTCCCTTCCACCAATCACATCACAATTAACTACATGAAGCATGTTCATTAGAACTAAACAACTATATAAAACATCGTCAAATAAGCATATGTTAAAATTTATCCACATGATCAATTAAATTTGTAATTATCCATAATATAACCATATAGTTCAACCAGTATCATCAGAGTAATTAAATAAGTGTCATCAACAATAGAAAATCCAAAATGTCGCAATGTCTAAATAGAACAACTAGATCAGAAATAAAAAATGAGGGGTACTACATGTCATGTCCACATTTACCATGTGGTCATGACACAAATTATGAAAAACTTTTCTACCTATCCCTAGAAACCCCCTCGCACGCATCTGTGTGCTCGGTGGTAGTACGCATACGGCATAAACAAGTCAACATAAATCAGGGAGGTGTGTTGTCTCATGCAGTTCCCTGCGTGATGATAGTCGTCTAGGGGGTATGCGACACGAAGTGTGTCACTTTAGGGGTTAGAATGGTTTTAATCCTAACCCTAAGTTTCCTAGGTGAGAAGATGATCTTGCCAGATTTGAAAACTAACTCTAACTTAGATCAAAATGAAATTGAAATAATGATTAAGAAAATGATGGTAAGATGGTCGCATGATTAAAGTGGAATGGTGAAATAAAAGTAAATAAAATATTGTAAAAATTAAACCCTAGAAATCTAGGAAAATTTTAACAACATAATGCGTTTTCAATAATCGACTAAAATTTTTTAAAATAAAACTCCAATAAGAAATCAAATAAAATTTAAGAATAAAAAAATTAAAATAAAACTTAAGAACAATTTAATACAATTTAGAGTAACAAACTAAATACCTTGCCAAGGTTAAATAATTTAACTCGCAATAAAATAATAAAACTTGGAATAAAATAATAAAATAATTAAGTGATGACAAAATAGATTTCAAATTTGAGTCCATTAATATGTATAAATTTGGCATTATATTTATTAATGAACTCAAAATAATAGAGAAGGGAAGAGATTAAAATACTAATTCCCATAAAATAATAGTAAAATAGATAAATAATTAAAATAATAAAAAAAACACACTAAGGAGAAATAAAATAAATTAATTAACCCAACTAAAATGAATTTAAAACAAGGGGAATACTCTTCCCAATTAAAATAGAATTAATCCCTCCCTTTAAAAATACACTTTCACAAGACAATAAAATAGAATGCAAAACTCCTTTTGAAATAAAGACAAATTTAAATGAACACAAGAATTAAAAGGACAAGGCAAAAATAGAGAGTTAAAAAAATAAGGAAATAAATAAACTCCTCACAACTCCTCTCATTTAAAAATAATGATTCCCCAAATTAGAAAAACCCTAATTTCATTTTATAATTGTTTTCTCCATTGTGCCCTAACTTCTCTATCATTTTGGTTTGCCCTAATTTCCTATCTCACTCTTTCTTTTTCTTTTTTGTTTGTATTCTTTCTTGTGTAATCAGGTTAGGGTTTTTTTGATGATGGAGGCCATGAGAATGGAGGCTACCTCACACAGAGGTATACATAGCAGGGATATTTCCATATATATATTTAATTAAGTAGAGTGGTTGTTATATATATAATAAGTAACAATGAATATATACTGTAAGTGATAAAGATAAATCTCTTACTGCAGGGTTCAGTGGTGAGGGAGACGGAATTGCAGCCGCTGCCATCACCACTAAGAAACACTACAGAGTGGAGGGTTAAAGGGACTGGAGTGAAGCACGGTGGAGGAGTCTGCGAAGAGGGTTACGGGTAAGGGGAGCACGGGGGAGAAGGGGCCGTGGGGAGTGATGGCAGTTTAGATGGAGTTCGGTGAAAAGTTTAAGGGGGGTAACGGGTGTGGGGAGGGGGCCAATCCCCCACCCACACCCTTGGGTGTGGGTGGGGGCTCGGCCCCCTACCCACACCCACTCTGCATGGTTCCTTTGGTGTGGTCGCCATCCACCAAAGTTTCATTATCTTTTTTTTATTATAATATATTTAAACCTCCACGTTAGGGTTAGTTCGGCCCTTGGTTTTCTTGTATTTTGTTTAATACATTTTGTATATTGCATGCTAAAAGTATATTTACTGTTATATATATATATACATACACAGATTTAAATATAGTCTATTCTAGTGTCTCATTAATCACAGTATGAATCTCTTCTATATATATATATATATAAGTGTGTGTGTGTGTGTGTGTGTGTGTGTGTGTATTTTAATATATACAACACAAAATATAGCCCTCTATTTTCTTCTACAAATTTTTGTACATAAATAGTGAATAAATAAAAAAATGAATAGCAACTAGAATTAAAAAAATAAAGGGTGTATGTATATATTTATGCATATATATATTTCCATATATATATGTATAATTATATATATTCCCATTAAACTAACTTTCTCACAACACTAGGGTAACTAACATAAATACTAACTTTCAGATTTGTACACATAAAATAGTCAATAGCATTTTTTTTTGAAACATATACTATTCAGGAACCTATATTTTTTTGTTTAAAATAGTTCAAATGCATAGAAATATATTATCTCCCTTTTTTTTTATGCAACCATAAGGTAGAAAATTACAATTTTATTTAAAACTCTAACAGTCCATTTTCATAACAACAACTATAAATAGAAGGTTTCAAGCAACTTAACAGAAAATAAATCTCCTAAAATATCTATCTCCCTTTCATTGTAAGAAATGAAACTTAATCCACAACTATGGTTTAGTTTTTTTTTTTGAAAGGAACATTGACAGTAATAATATAAATCCACATGCATTTCTCAAGACATACCAACTCCACAACATAGAGAGTGAACAACATTTTATAAAACATAAAGAAAGTATCCATTACAACACTTATTATAGCCAACTCCATGGTAAAATAACTTAACAAAAATAAATACAACAAGGCCACAAAGGCCATGGCTCAACAGCCATCAACATATAACTATAGAAACACAAAACTGGTCTCCTCTCTAGCTCCATTTCTTCATTTAAACACCCGCAAATAATACACAACAAGGAGGAAAACCCAGCCACTTCGAAATGCCCTCCTCCCTACTGTAGACCCGCAAGTGGGTCACCCCCAAGCTAGGGAAGTAGGGATTCACATAGTTGCAACACTCCACAACAAACAAAGCAACAAGCAACACAAAAATCAACCCCAAGGATTTACACATAACACAACTCATTAAAATGAGTTTGAAGGGGGTAGGGAATGGACCCCTCTACTTCAAAGGCCACACCAAAATACCAAAATACCAAGTCTCATGGCCTCAAGCCAAAACCTCCAAATACACAACCCCTCAAATATCTCAAAATAAACTTCCATGGCACTCTTTCCATTCAAATAATCTCCACAACAAGTAAGAAGCCCTCGAGGCCATAAATAACACAAATATGGGAGTGACCTCAAGGAGGTTCCTTTCCTCTACCCCAAACAAGTTGAGCCTTACCTCCAAATGGAGGTGCTCTCACCAAACTCCCATCCCACACAAAAATGAAACAACAAACAACCAAAACTACAAACAAATTACAATAAAGATATGCAAGGGTAAAGAACATAGACAAGAGGCTTACCTTCAAAAGCCCTATAATGGAAGCACATTTGGTGATGAGCTCCACGCTTCTCCAAACCTTCCAATCTCCAAGAATTCCTCTAACTTCCCCAAAATTACTCAAAAATAGAAAGAAACTCCAAAATGCAAGAACCCCACACTCCTCAACAAGATGAGGTAATATAGGCCATCAATTTTGGCCTTGAGGAATGAGAAGGTGACACTTGTCACCTTCTCCTTCCTCCTCCTATGGCACTTGTAAGGGAGAGGAAGTGTGAGGGTGACAAATGTCATCCTCCAATTCCATCTCAATCCTCACCTTATCCACTTGTGCTCTCACACATGTGTGAGAGAACAAGTGGTGAGGTGGCATTCCTATTCAAACCTTCATGAGGAAAAGGGATGCCATATGGCATCCTCTTATTCTCTAAAAGAAGCATCTCCCTCCAAGATGCTCTCACATGTGTGTGAGAGTCTTGGAGGAAGCTTCCACACACTTGGGAGTCTTGGAGACCTCCCAAGTCCTCCTAGGGAAGATATTCCCAAACATTGGTAAGGGAGATGAGTCTTTCCCAAAGCATGACTCATCTCCCACCTTATCTAATTTTAAATTTCGTCACTTTGACTAAACCTTAGTTTAGAGTGACCAAAAGTGAGTTAATCCAAGGGTTAGTTAGTCAAAATTGACCCTAGACCCATGGGTAACCACCAAGGGTAGATTTTGGGACACTAAGGTTCACCTAGGGGGTCATAAATCCACTTTAAATGGCCTAAAAAATAAAAACAATTACCAAGTGGTATAAGTCAATAAAAATTTATACAACAGATAATATTAATTAATTAAAGAAAGGGGTACTAGGACAAAATGATAAAATTAAAAAAAGTACTTAAATCATCACTCAATTCAAACGTGACCCTTATCCTTCTTGGGAATGGGTGAGTTTCACAGGGAATAACAAATGTGTGAATTCTACCTCCAATTTCCCATGGCCTGGGAATGTAAATCCTGCACATCTCGATCAAGTGTCAATCATATCATGAATAATCATAGCTGAAGAAACTGGAATTAAATTCATACCATTGAATACAACAATGATTATCTAAAACATAATGTCGAAATAAACTACATTTTTCCATCACGTCAAATAATCAACATCACATAAATAACTAGAAATCACATCACAAAACATCATCTAATATATCTTGTATGTTGAATGAAAAAATAGCATCAAAATATGATCAAATCAAATCACCATATGTCTAATCAATGTCATATCAAAATCAGGAGATATAATCAAATCTGCATAATGAAACCATAGTCTCTAAAAGTCTGGTAATGTCATCAACTGAAATGCATAACGATCAAAATAAGGAAGGAAAAATAATCAGCCTCACATCCTCACCCCCAAGACTAAACTTCCTCCTGGAAGTCATCAAAAAGGTGAGGATAGAGTGCCCTCAAACTAGCTACATCCTCCAAAGTCATTGTGACCTCATCATAATGATCCCATTGGACCCTAACCTAGTCCAGCTCTCAACCTCGAAGGCACAGCGTCCAATGAGCCAGTATGCTAATTGGCTTCAAAGCCAATTGCCTATCTACCTTTACCTGTAGAGCACTCCAGTCCAGTATGTGAGATAAATCAGATATATATTGTCCAAATACAGAAATATGAAATACATCGTGGATATGTGACAGGCTAGGTGGCAATGCTAGACGATAGGAAACAAGTCCTATCCGCTCCAAAATCTCAAAAGGTCCTACAAACCATGGTGCGAGCTTAGATCCCTTTCCATAATGGATTGGACTCTTGTGTGGCCGCACTCTAAGGAATACCTTGTCACCCACTGAGAAGCTCCGATCAGTCCTCTTAGTATCGGCATACTTCTTCTATCTATCCTGTGCCTCCTGAAGTCTCTACCTAATCAGTGTGACCTGCTGCTCCATATCTTGAACTAACTCTAGACCAATGGAAACCCTGTCCTCTATTCGATCCCAAATCAATGGTGTCCTTCATGGTCTACCATATAAACCTTGGAAATGAGGCATATCCAATGAGCTGTGATGCCCATTATTGTAGACAAACTCAACTAGATACAGATACTCCTCCCATCTAGACTGATGGTCCATAACATACATACGAAGCATGTCCTCCAACACCTGATTCACCCACTCTGTCTGTCCATCTATCTCAGGATGATAAACGGAGCTAAAGTTGAGTTGTGTGCCCAATGCCTGCTGCAAGGCTCTCCAAAATGTTGAAGTGAACACTGGATCTCTGTCAGAAATCATGTGGCAAGGTACTCCATGTAATCTCACAATATCGTCTAAGAATACTCTCTCCACTGTTGGTGCATTGTATGTTGTGCGTATAGGTGAGAAATGCGCCACCTTGGTCAACTTGTCGACTGTCACCATGATGGCATCAAGGCGATGCGAAGACATAGGAAGACCAACAATAAAGTCCATGGAAATGGTGTACCATTTCCACTCAGGTATCTCATGTGGGTATAAAAGACTTGCTGGATGCTGATGCTTGGCCTTGACCCTCTGGCACTTAAGGCATCGAGCAACAAACTCTGTAATATCCCATCTCATACCTACCCAATGGTACAACTGTCGTAGGTTGGCATGCATCTTCTTCAACCCCAAATGTGCCGCATATGGTGCTCTGTGAGCCTCTGACAACACTACAATACGTAGGTCACCTACGCAGGGTACATAGATGCACTGTCGATGACGAAGTAACCCATCTACCTCAAGTGAATACCCTGCAAACTTGCCCACAATGGCCCTCTGTGAACTAATCTCTTGTTGCACCTCAAGAAACCACTCATCCTTTGGTAGATGCTAAATAATGCATCCTCTCAAGTCCACACTCAGAGTTAAGGTCAAGATCTCATGGCGCCTCTGACTCAATGCGTTAGTAACCACATTCTCCTTCCCTTTGATGTAGTGGAAATCAAAGTCACACTCACAAAAAAAACCCATCCAATGCCGCTGACGAGCGTTTAGATTCAGCTGTGTAAAGATATACTGAAGACTGTGGTGATCTGAATGGAGCTCAAAGCAATGACCCAATAAGAAATGTCTCCAATGAACTAGAGCATGAACCACTACTGCTAACTCCAAGTCGTGCATGGGGTAGTTTAGCTCATGGGTCTTAAGCTTTCGTGACTCATACACTATCGCTCTACCACCCTGCATAAGTATGGCTCCCAATCCCTCAAGTGATGCATCTGTGCAAACCATAAAATCTGTTGGAGGATTAGGAACCACTAAAATGGGAGTGCTGGTGAGATGCTCCTTGAGGACCCCGAAGGCCCTCTCACACTGCTCGGTCCATAGAAAGCTCTTCCCTTTCCACTGAAGGGAAGTGATGGGGTACGCTATCTGAGAAAAACCCTCAACAAAGCGATGGTAATAACCAGCTAATCCCATAAAACTCCTGACCTCTGTCACACTGGTGGGTGCTGGCCAATCCCTGATAGCCCTGATCTTCGATGGATCTACTAAGATTCCATTGCCAGATAGGATATGCCCCAGATACTGTACCTCTGTCCTAAAAAATGCACACTTCACCAAGTTCCCATAAAGATTCTACTCCCTCAAACACTGTAGAACCTGACATAGGTGCTCCTCATGCTCCTCCTTGGCCTGTGAATAGATCAAAATGTCATCGAGGAAAATGATCACGAGCTGATCTAAATAGGGACGGAACACCCCGTTCATGAAGCCGAAGGGGACCATAGTGAACTCATAGTGGCCATATGGAGTCCGGAAGATAATCTTATGGATGTCTACCTTTGTGATATGTAATTGGTGGTAACCGGACTTCAGGTCAATCTTAGAGAACACCCTGGCTCCCTGCATTTGATCAAAAAGATCGTCAATCCTGGGCAAAGGATAACGGTTCTTCACCGTCACCTTATTCAACTGCCTATAGTCCATGCACAAATGAAGAGACCCATCCTTCTTCTTCATGAAGATGACAGGAGTGCCCCAAGGTGAAATGCTTGGTCGGATGTGCCCCTTCTCGAGCAAGTCCTCCAGCTGTAATGTGAGCTCTGTGAGCTCATGTGTGGTCATCCTGTAGGGTGCAGGAGACACTAGCTCGGCACCCGACACTAAGTCAATGTGAAAGTCTACCTCACGGCAGGGTGGCATCCCTGGTAACTCTGCTAGAAACACATAGGCAAAGTCTCTAAGGATGGGATGGTCATCCAAGGATGTCTCAGGCTCGTCATCTGATCTGTCACTCATTATGATGGCGAACATCGAGCATCCCTTCCACATGCAACACTTAAGCTACTGAGCATATATCATACGCACTACTGTGGGCTTCTACATGCCCACTATCTTAACTGATGTACCGTGATTGTCTAAGCAGATGATCACCTTTCAGTGACAATCTAACTTGGCTCAATGAGCTGCAAGCTAGTCCATACCCAACACCACATCGTAGGATCCTAATGTTATAACTCTAAGGTCACATACTGTGGAAAAGGGTACCAAATAAATCTCGCAGTCATGGACTAAGGCATCTACTATCATCTTGGACCTTGAGGCCATCTCAATCACCCACCTATCACCCTGCCTAGAGGCCACCAGCCTACAATGCTCCACTAACGATGGAGATATGAAAGAGTCAGTAGCACCAAAATCAAAGAGAATAGAAATGGGGGTACCCCCTATCATACTTGATGTCTCAATCATTGTTGCCTAGAAATCAGCTTGGTAGTTATCAACCGCCGTGAACATACGGTGGGACCTACCCACATCTTCAATAGTCTACTCAGATCCTCCTACACTAGGCTATCCCCCTGCTGTAAAACCCTATGGACACTCTCTGGCTAGGTGTCCTACTCCACCATAAACATAACATGGGCCCCTAGCTTGTACCTGTCCAGTCTGAGTCCTACTCGATTACTGTTGTCCTAACCTACCAGTGGATCCCTGTGAGCCCCTATATGACTACTGTGACCTCATGGGTCCCACAGGTGGTCCCTGCTACCTCTGATATCTATGCGGGCCCTGCTACTACCAACCTCTATTATGTTCCCCATGTGCCCTCTATTGTGTCCTAGCTCTCTGCTGCTACTGTGGGGGTCTAGGAGGTAAGGGTACAAAACTAAATCCTCCCCTATGAGGTGGCTGTGAAGGTCTACGAAAATGCTACTGATGTTGCTGCTACCCACGATCCTGAAATTGAGGGCATGAACTCTGCCCTCGTCCCTGAATCTCCTTAGTGACATATGCCTTCTTGACAACATCACTCAAAATCTGGGGGTCTACCATGCGAACAGGCCCTGCTACGCTGTGGTTCAGTCCTCTAATAAACTTATGAACCAAAAGTTTCTCGTCATGGAGATACTCCGCATATCAAGACAACTCAATAAATCTACCCTCATACTGAGAAACTGTAAGTCCTCTCTACTAAAGGTCATGAAACTCATTTATACGACACTACCTAGAATGATCTGATAAGTATCACGCATTGAAGTGCTTAATGAAGGTCTCCAATGTGAGAGTGTCTAATGATAGGTGATGCTTGCACTCCTCAGTGTGCCACCAGGTAGCTGCTGCATCTCACAATAGGTGTACTACTACATGAGCCTTTGTGTTGCCCTCGTAAGGACACAATGCGAAGCATCTATCTAAGCTAATGAGCCAGGCCTCTGCCTCAACTCCCTCTATGGTCCCGATGAAAGTGGGAGGGTTTAGCCTCAACAAATCCCTAATGGGATCTCCTCTATCTCTGTGCCCTCTGATAGGCTCATCTGTGTAATAGTCATAAGGTCTGTGAACAATGTGCTCTACTCGTACTACCTCATCATGCCTAGCATGATGTGGAGGGCTCCTACTACAGGCCCTGTCAGCTGAACCAACCTCCTCTGCCATCGTCTCTAGCACCTCAACATATGGCTCCACATGTGGTGCCCCTCATGGCTCAATGTAGGGCTCCACACATGGCTCGACATGGGACTCTACTCATGGCTCCTCTCGTGGATCCTCATGGGGGTCAACACGTGGCTCTATGCACAGCTTAGCTATGGTCGATGGAAGCCTATCTAAAACTACCTGTAAAGCCTGTAATATATGTGGACCAAAATCAGGTAGGGCCAGTGGTGCCTGCTATGCCTGTAGGACTGGCTGTGCCTGTCCCTCAACTGAAGAGTCACTATGCACCTTGGGGGGTGGAGTGTGGCGGGACTGCGCTCGCCAAACTCACTGAGGAGGCATCCTACAAAAATGAGGTAACTACAAATTAATCAAAGTTGCAAAACTAATAATGTGCCCTAAACAAGCCCAGTGTTTAAATTTAGGCTCTGATACCAAATGTCATGCCCGCATTTCCCATGCAGTCACAACACACAACACACATGTCATGTCCATATTTGTCATGTGGTCATGACACGAATTACGAAAATCTTTTCTACCTATCCCTAGGAACCCCCTCGCACGCATTTGCGTGCTCAGTGGCAATATGCATAAGGTGTAAACAAGTCAACATAAATCGGGGAGGTGCGTTGTCCCACGCAGTCCCCTGCATGATGATAGCTGTCTAGGGGATATGCGACATGAAGTGTGTTGCTTTAGGGGTTAGAATGGTTTTAATCCTAACCCTAAGTTTCCTAGGTGAGAAGATGATCTTGCCAGATTCAAAAACTAACTCTAACTTAGATCAAAATGAAATTGAAATAATGATTAAGAAATTGATGGTAAGATGGTCGCATGATTAAAGTGGAATGGTGAAATAAAAGTAAATAAAATATCATAAAAATTAAACCCTAGAAATCTAGGAAAATTTTGACAGTATAACGCCTTTTCAATAATCAACTAAATTTTTTTAAAATAAAACTCCAATAAGAAATCAAATAAAATTTAAGAATAAAAAAATTAAAATAAAACTTAAGAACAATTTAATACAATTTAGAGTAACAAACTAAATACCTTGCCAAGGTTAAATAATTTGACTCGCAATAAAATAATAAAACTCGAAATAAAATAATAAAATAATTAAGTGACGCCAAAATAGATTTCAAATTTGAGTACGTTAATAAATATAAATTCGGCATTATATTTATTAATGAACTCAGAATAATAGAGAAGGGAAGAGATTAAAATACTCATTCCCGTAAAATAATAGTAAAATAGATAAATAATTAAAATGATAAAAAAAACATGCTAAGGAGAAATAAAATAAATTAATTAACCCAACTAAAATGAATTTAAAGCAAGGGGAATACTCTTCCCAATTAAAATAGAATTAATCCCTCCCTTTAAAAACACACTTTCACAAGACAATAAAACAGAATGCAAAACCCCTTTTGAAATAAAGACAAATTTAAATGAACACAAGAATTAAAAGGACAAGGCAAAAAATAGAGAGTTAAAAAAAAAGGAAATAAATAAACTCCTCACAACTCCTCTCATTTAAAAATAATGATTCTCAAATTAGAAAAACCCTAATTTCATTTTATAATTGTTTTCTCCATTGTGCCCTAACTTCTCTATCATTTTGGTTTGCCCTAATTTCCTATCTCACTCTTTCTTCTCTTTTTTGTTTGTTTTCTTTCTTGTGTAAGTAGGTTAGGGTTTTTTTGATAATGGAGGCCATGAGAATGGAGGCTACCTCACACGGAGGTATACATAGAAGGGATATTTCCATATATATATATAATTAAGAAGAGTGGTTGTTATATATATATGTAATAAGTAACAATGAATATATACTGTAAGTGATAAAGATAAATCTCTTGCTATAGGGTTTAGTGGTGAGGGAGATAGAGTTGCAGCCATCGCCGCCGCTGAGAAACATTGCAGAGTGGAGGGTTGAAGGGACCGGAGTGAAGCACAGCAGAGGAGTCTGCAAAGAGGGTTATGGGTAAGGGGAGCACGGGGGAGAAGGGGCCATGGGGAGTGACGACAGTTTGGATGGAGCTCGGCAGAAAGTTTAAGGGGGGTAACGGGTGTGGGGAGGGGGCCGATCCCCCACCCACACCCTTGGGTGTGGGTGGGGGCTTGCCCCCATCCCCACACCTGCACTGCATGGTTCCTTTGGTGGACGGAGGCCATGGCTGCCGTCCACCAAAGTTTCATTCTCTCTCTTTTTTTTGTTATAATATATTTAAACCTCTGCATTAGGGTTAGTTCGATGCTCGGTTTTATTGTATTCTGTTTAATACATTTTGTATATTGCATGCTAAAAGTATATTTAGTGTTAAATCTATATATATACATACACAAATTTAAATATAGTCTATTCCAACATCTCATTAATCACAATATGAATCTCTTCTATTATGATATATATAGGCACTCATATATATATAAGTGTGTATATATATATTTTAATATATACAACACAAAATATAGCCCTCTATTTTCTTCTACAAATTTCTGTACATAAACAGTGAATAAATAAAAAAAATGAACAGCAACTAGAATAAAAAAAATAAAGGGTGTATATATATATTTATGCATATATATATTTCCATATATATATATGTATAATTATATATATTCCCATTAAACTAACTTTCTCAAAACACTATGGTAACTAACAAAAATATTGACTTTCAGATTTGTACACATAAAATAGTCAGTAGCAATTTTTTTTAAAACATATACTATTCAAGAACCTATATTTTTTTGTTTAAAATAGTTCAAATGCATAGAAATATATTATCTCCCTTTTTTTTATGCAACCATAAGGTAGAAAATTACAATTTTATTTAAAACTCTAACAGTCCATTTTCTTAACAACTATAAATAGAAGGTTTCAAGCAACTTAACAGAAAATAAATCTCCTAAAATATCTATCTCCCTTTCTTTGTAAGCAATAAAACTTAATCCACAACTATTGTTTAGTTTTTTTTTTTTGAAAGGAACATTGACAACAATAATATAAATCAACATGCATTTCTCAAGACATACCAACTCCACAACATAGAGAGTGAACAACATTTTCTAAAACATAAAGAAAGTATCCATTACAACACTTATTAAAGCCAAATCCATGGCAAAATAACTTAATAAAAATAAATACAAGGCCACAAAGGCCATGGCTCAACAACCAACAATATATAACTATAAAAACAAAAAATTGGTCTCCTCTCTAACTCCATTTCTTCACTTAAACACCTGCAAATAATACACAACAAGGAAGAAAACCCAGCCACGTCGAAACACCCTCCTCCCTACTGTAGACCTGCAAGTGGGTCACCCTTGAGCTAGGGAGGTAGGGATTCACATGGTTGCAACACTCCACAACAAACAAAGCAACAAGCAACACAAAAATCAACCCCAAGGATTTACACATAAGACAACTCATGAAAATGAGTTTGATGGGGGTAGGGAATGGACCCCTCTACTTCAAAGGCCACTCCAAAATACCAAAATACCAAGTCTCATGGCCTCAAGCCAAAGCCTCCAAATACACAACTCCTCAAATATCTCAAAATAAACTTCCATGGCATTCTTGCCATTCAAATAATCTCCACAACAAGTAAGAAGCCCTCAAGGCCATAAATAACACAAATATGGGAGTGACCTCAAGGAGGTTCCTTTCCCCTACCCCAAACAAGTTGAGCCTTACCTCCAAATGGAGGTGCTCTCACCAAACTCCCATCCCACACAAAAATGAAACAACAAACAACCAAAACTACAAACACATTACAATAAAGATATGCAAGGGTAAATAATATAGACAAGAGGCTTACCTTCAAAAGCCCTATAATGGAAGCACGTTTGGTGATGAGCTCCACGCTTCTCCAAACCATCCAATCTCCAAGAATTCCTCTAACTTCCCCAAAATTACTCAAAAATAGAAAGAAACTCCAAAATGCAAGAACCCCACACTCCTCAACAAGATGAGGTAATATAGGCCATCAATTTTGGCCTTGAAGAATGAGAAGGTGACATTTGTCACCTTCTCCTTCTTCTTCCTCCTCCTATGCCGCTTGCAAGGGAGAGGAAGTGTGAGGGTGACAAGTGTCATCCTCCAATTCCATATCAATCCTCACCTTATCCACTTGTGCTCTCACACATGTGTGAGAGAACAAGTGGTGAGGTGACATTCCCATTCAAACCTTCGTGAGGATAAGGTATGCCATATGGCATCCTCTTATCTCTAAAAGAGCCATCTCCCTCCAAGATGCTCTCACACGTGTGTGAGAGTCTTAGAGGAAGCTCCCACACACTTGGGAGTCTTGGAGACCTCCCAAGTCCTCCTAGGGAAGGGATTCCCAAACATTGGGAAGGGAGATGAGTCTTTCCCAAAGCATGACTCATCTCCCACCATATCTAATTTCAAATTTCGTCACTTTGACTAAACCTTAGTTTAGAGTGACCAAAAGTGAGTTAATCTAAGGGTTATTTAGTCAAAATTGACCCTAGACCCATGGGTAACCACCTAGGGTAGATTTTGGGATACTAAAGTTCATCTAGGGGGTCATAAATCCACTTTAAATGGCCTCAAAAATAAAAATAATTACCAAGTGGTATAAGTCAATAAAAAATTATACAACACATAATATTAATTAATTAAACAAAGGGGTACTAGGCCAAAATGATAAAATTAAAACAAGTACTTAAATCATCACTCAATTCAAACGTGACCCTTATCCCTCTTGGGAATGGGTTGGTTTCACAGGGAATAACAAATGTGTGAATTCTACCTCCAATTTACTGTGGCTTGGGAATGTAAATCCTACACATCTCAATCAAGTGTCAATCATATCATGAATAATCATAGCCGAAGCAACTAGAATTAAATTCATACCATTGAATACAACAATAATGATCTAAAACATAATTTTGAATTAAACTGCATTTTTCCATCACATGTCAAATAATCAACATCACATAAATAACTAGAAATCACATCACAAAACATCATCTAATATTTCTCGTATGTCGAATCACAAAATAACATCAAAATATGATCAAATTGAATCATCATATGTCTAATCAATGTCATATCAAAATTAGGAGATATAATCAAATCTGTATAATGAAACCATAGTCTCTAAAAGTCTGATAATGTCATCAACTGAAATGCATAATGATCAAAATAAGGAAAAATATTCAGCCTCACAATATTTATATTATTAAGTTTAAAAAAAAAACAAACCACCAACCAGGGGTGGTCACTGGAAATATATAATTTCGGGTGAGTCACTCTCTCCCAACTTTAATACTGGCAATTTGAAATCGGGCGAGTTCAATTCACCCAAAATTATCTATGGTATTCCACTTGGCAGCCATCTCATCATTTTCTATGGTTTTCTAAAATTCTCAACTTAAATTGAATATTTCTCCTATAAGAATGGATTATTTCAAAAATAAAAAAATACCTTTTTGTAGAGCTATGAGTCTAGAGTCCAAATATGTTTTTTTTAATATTTTGATTAGTTTTAATATGTTTTTTTAAAATTATTTCAAGTAGGTTTTTAAAATCAGAGATGACACTGATTATAAATTTTTAAAAAAATCAAAACACATCCAATTTTTTTAAAAATTATATGTTTCACTAGAGGAAAGAGTCCCCTCCAAAAGGGTATAATTAGTTTTGTGAAAATGATAAAAAAAATACAAAAGTTGATGTGGAATGAAAACTATCAGATTCTATAAAGTTTGACTTTAAAACGATATTACGAAGAAAATATGCATTGAAAACTGATTTTTTTTTCTCTTCATGCACTAGATATTGAACTCATCTATTTGGGAAAAAAATAAATTAGGGAAAAATAAGATTGTTTGCTCTTTTTTTTTGACGTGGACTCAAAGTCACTTTTTCCTGAAATTTTTAGCAATTCAAAATTTGCTCTTAAATTTATAAAAAAATGTCAAAATAATTTTTTAAATTTTTTGAAAAATTACTAGCATAGATTTCATCAAGAGATCTACATTTCATTAGCTTATATAATTTTGAAATTCAAAACATAAATGCTACTTTTATGAGGTCAAAGTTTAGAATTTTTCTTGCTGTTGGCCGATTCCTTTATAAAGTGTGACACAGGTATGATTTCTCAAAATAGTTATTAGTTTAAGACAATTCAAGGACAAAAGATTTGATTTCTTAGAAAGAGACAGCTAAGTGTGTTTTAACTTACACTGGAATGATTTGTGGCATCATAAGCAGGCTTATCTACAATCTTTTCATAGGATATTTATGAAGTGTAGAAAAAAGTGGATGCCACTGATTCAAGTATTCCGATTTCAAGATAGAGGGGCAAGAATACAAAGCGATGACAATGTCTCCCTGTTAAAACCATAACTCTCAAAGGTTTTTAGGGTTTTCTCTAGTTCAGATGAACAATAGTTAAACAAAACTTTTGTTGCTAAATCAAGCAATAAATATTAATTCTAGGAAAACCATACCATTCCAATAGTCTAGTGACTGCAACCAATCCTCTATCACTACAAAGCTCGATCTGTTGTGGCTTTGAAGCCTCTTCCTCTTTGCTAATGCTCTCTAGAAAAAGGTCAACCTCATTGAGTGCACTGCCCTTATTGAAAAGATCTGCCAAACCTGCCCTGTAGTCATTTTTCAATGAAACCTCTTCATACTTAAGCCCATCCAATTCTATGTCTTTGTTAATTAAATTGACCAAGGACTTCATCTTCATAACAAACTTTGGAGCATATTTTACTGCTCTGGAAACATCTGGTTTGTTTAAATTCCATTTCCTGCAGAGGTGATGTTCCAATGTCACCACAATCAACAAAGTAGCTTCATGGTCACATGAGCACTCTTCATCCTCAAGACTTGAGTGGGTTTTGGATTCCATATTTCCCTTGATGCTCACTTCCATGATAGTTTGGGTATGGAAGAAAATTAAATCTGGAATTGGGGACTTCTTGAGCATGACAGATGAATCCTTTGGAAGGATAAGACTACATAATGTAATACACATGGAGGTGATACTAATGGTATAGATATAGGTCTTGGTGTTATGGTTAAACCATGACAAGTGCGAAGACCACCATGAAGGTGAAGTAGTCTTCTTCTACAATTTTCTTGAGCCGCCACTCCCTTAGCTATGTATTCAAACTTACTCCACAATCTGATAGCACTACTCTTGCCACCTACAATCTAGATGATAGCAATTTATAGACTTAGTCACTATTAATGCAAGCTGAAAAATACTAGAGGAAGTTAAAGACTCGTTAAAAAATAGTTGGCTTATCTGAATTTGTAATCTACATTCTTGAAATCGATAAAAAATATTGGAAAATAATTTGCTTTGTCTTTCTAAATAAACATCCTTTGGAGCCTTATTTTTAGAATTACTGTTCTTCTTACAACCAATGAGGTAATTTGTATGATTGTTGCGGTTATTCTTAAACATGATCTACTTTGACAGTCAAAAGTCAATTTTGGCCAATCAAATTAGAACAAATATTTACCACTTTTTGTTGTGGATGAAACGTAAAATTTCTATTGATTGTTTGATCATTGAAATGGATGATATTTAAGTGGAGTGCATTGTTGTAGGCTATGGTTGACCACTACATACCCGTTATTATAGTTTATCCTTGTTAAAAATGTTTATCTCTGATAAATTGGGTAAATTTCAAAAAGGCTTTAATTATCCCTTCGATGTCATGTTGCATAGTTATCCTCTATGCTATCATATTCAATTTGTAATGAATTTTATTGATGTTTGGTTGTTTAATAGTGGATTTCTCAAATCTATAGAGAAGTATTAAGCAGTGACAAGGATCTACATTGAATTAGATAAAATGTTTAGATTTTACATTTGCTATCATTTGGTTTGGTGGGTGCACAATGAGATTTAGTTCACTAAGAATAAGATGGGAGGTGAGTTTGATACTAGATTTTAAAATAAAATAAAATATATCATTCAAATTGGTTGAATCTATAATTTTTTAACTTAACATAGTATGATGACAAAAGTATTATAGAGATTTTAAGAGAATAAGCTCCAAAATAATTATCATTTTAATATGAAAAAATGAAGTAGCCAATATAAAATAAAAATGTAGAAAAAAGTATATATATATAAAATCCATCTAAAGTACAAGGTAAAGTAAGTATAACAAATCTAAAATATTAAAAGATAAAAACTTACTGGAATCGACACATTAAAATCTCTTAATTATAAAACTCCACCACTCAACTATGTGGTAAAGGAAATTGTTTGTTTTAATATACTATAAAGAAGATGTTAGCTTTAGTTTTAATAAATAAAGCAATTTAGTTGAATTGTTAAAATACAAATAAATTTACTAAAAAAAGGGAAATGGATATTTAACCTATCAACTTAAACTTCTATACTTCAAAAGTAGAATTACAGGTAATATTAGAATTACAATCTTTTTTAGGATTTTAAATAGAATTAGTGGCGTTAGGATCAACGTTACAAATAGAAATAAGGGTGAGGATGATAATTATACTTAGTGTTAGGGTTAGAATTAGACTTACAATTAGCATTAGAATTATTGTAGGGTAAGAATTAGAATTAGGGTTAGGGTTATAATTATGGTTAGGATTAAAATTAGAATTAGATTTAGGGTGAAGGTTACATTTAGGGTTAAGGTAACTATAAGAATTAGGATTATTGTTAAACTTAAAATTAGGGTTATAGTTAGAGTACAATAAATGTTATGATTAGAATTAGAGTTAGGGTAAGAGTTAGGATTAGGATTCCTATTAGAATTAGGGTTAAAATTAAGGTGGCTTACTATTAGAATTATGTTAAGAATTAAAGTTATAGTTAGGGTTAGGGTTCAAATTAGAGTTAGGGTTAGAGTTCAATTCGGGTTAAGGTTAGTATTAAGCTTAGGTTTAGGGTTTGAATTATAATTAGGCTTAAGGTTAGGGTTAGGGTTAAAATAAGGGTTAGGGTTAGGGTTAGAATAAGGGTTAGGGTTAGGGTTAAAATTAGGATTAGGGTTAGGTTTAGAATTAGAGTTAGGATTACAATTATCAATGTGGATAGGGTTACAGTTACAATTAGGGTTAATGTTAGAATCAAGTTAGGGTTATAATTAGGGTTAGGGTTTGAATTGAGGTTAGGGTTAGAGTTAGAATTAGGGTTACTAAATTAAGGTAAGCATTAGAATTACAATTAGGGTTAGGGCTAGAGTTAGGGTTAGAATTCAAGTTAGGCTTAGGGTTAAATCATAGTTAGAATTAGGATTAGGGTAAGGGTTAGAATTGGGGTTATTTATTAGATTTAAAATTAGGGTTATAATTAGGGTAGAATCAGGGTTATGTTTAGAATTAGGGTTAGGTTAGGGTTAGATTTAAGATTAGGGTTCCTATTAGACTTAGGGTTAAAATTAAGGTGGGTTACTATTAGAATTAGGGTAAGAATTAGAGTTAGGGTTAGGGTTAGTGTTAGAGTTAGGGTTAGGAATAGGGTTAGAGTTAGGGTTAAAATCATAGAATTAGGATTAAGATAAGGGTTAGAATTAGGGTTATAGTTAGATTTAAAATTAGAGTTATAGTAGGGTAGAATTAGAGTTATGATTAGAATTAGGGTTAGGGTTAGGGTTAGAGTTAGGATTAGGGTTCTTATAAGATTACACTTATCATTATTTTATAAGCCTCAAAACCCTCGACTTCATGGTATTCATGTCATTAATTTTAGCAATTGAATAATTATTATGATATCTTTACAATAATTTTCCTTTCAAATATTTATATATATTTAAATTAATTATTATCAATAAAAATATATCTACTTATTCTAATTTATTATATTATTTTGATTAAAATTATTAAAGTATACAATAATTACAATTATAACTTAAAATAATTTAATTAAATATCTGCATTGGATCCATCTCGGCGTACTTTAAATATATATATTTTAAATATAGCTATACTAGTGTTATACACATTGTTAGATGCATTATCACTTATTGGATGAGTTTGAATGTTCAATGTTTGCTTATTTTCACAATTCACTTTTATAAAATTGCAATGTATTGCATACAATACAAACAATCAATACATAAATTTTTTACCAAAACATTCAAATAACAAACAAAACATATATTATACAAACATGAAAATGCATGAATGTCATGACTATACCTATAGGAAAGCATATTAAATCGATAGTTATGTGAACATAACATCATATTAATAATATTATTTACACAATTACAATTACATGGACACAATTATAAGAGAATTTGTTTTACAAGTATGAAGACCACAAAATAATTTTAACAATGCCATGTTGATTTATCACAACCTATCACAAGCAAATTTCAAATATGTGTTGGATGTTTCCCTTAAGGATCAACATAGATACAAGGATTGTAACCATTTGTTAACATAATTTGCATTTTCTATCTAAGAACTACCATTCAAATAAGAATGGTGGTGATATTCTCAATGTTTGGAGAATTTTAACTTAAGAGATAATAGTGAATGTCAAACGAGTCCTCTCTACATCACCAATATATAGTGGCCCTTTCCAACATTAGCCCTTGTCATTGTGTATGGTTAAATCTCATGCCATTTTGATTAACATTTGTGTATATTGCCTCTTGTAATAGATAGAATTTAACAAAGCTTGGCTTTGTTGAAAAGCACAAGACAACTGAGAGGGGGGTGAATTAGTTGTATTAAAAACTTTAACTTGTTTAAACAAAATCACTTTCACATTCACTTTAACTCCTTATTCTATTATGAAGATTAAACATGAATAGAAAGATCAAAACATAAACACATCAACACCAAACACACATGAACACCAGATTTTTACGTGGAAAAACCTAAAAGGGAAAAACCACAGTGAGTGTTTGCTCATAATATAATGTAGTAACAATACTAAATAACAAAGGAGTCTCATTGCCCAAATGAAGGGCTCACTGCCAAGGGGTGGCTCACTGCCAAAGGGTGGCTCACTGCCATGAATTGATATAGTAGCATCTACAACATGTCTGAGTTCAGTTCCATTGAAGCATAATATATCTCCTCTACTCTGTTATGCTTTTGTAACTCACAATTTATCTTCGTATCTTCACTCATTCACACACCACTCATGGATTCATTACATATATTTATACCAATCATCAACCTTGGAACATTCATCTCAAGGTCAACAATACAACATACAACCATTGGAACTATCTCCAAGATCGGCATACATACATAAATCAAATTAGGTTTAAACTTAAACAAACTTTTTGAATCAAATGAATGAAAGAGGAAAAATTCATGGCTTAGCTTAGAATCAAATACATATTCACACACTTGAACATGCTTCTACAATCCACAAATCACCTCTGCAACAAGTGTAAATAACCAGGTCGGCTAGAACTAGTGCACACATTAAGAATACTTAGATACATGCTTCCAAGAACTTCATTATAGCTTACGGATCAAGCACACGCCTTCAGTACATTTTGGGGACATCCAAAAATATCATAGAATCACCCAAGAGATGACAAATCCAACCACAATAGTTCTCACTTAAGGACAACAAATATCACTTGAAGAAATATCAGAGACTGCTTCACAATAAACACTGTCAAACTCTGCTAATCAATAACTTGCTTTCTAGAGCACTAAATCACAAATCCTTTGGAATGAAGATATCTAAGGACTTTATAAGCTTAAGTCTAGAACTAAAAGACCAAAATCCAAACTGCAGAGAATTGCAGAGTAAAATACTTTCTCCCTATTACTCTACAAACATTGTCAGGCATAGTCTTCAAACTAGTTAATAGAATTTTTTATGAACAACGATCCAAACCACCAAATTCTAGATTTAGCATCTTCAAACACTTCTCTAAAACATATCCAAATCTCATACTCTCCTCTTCAACATAGAGGAAATGCAGAGCAAAATACGCAGACAATGTTCTTAACATGACAACTCAATCAATCAACAAACAATATCAAAAGATATAGTTGGCACCAATGACAACACAAACATGTTGACATCAATGACAACACTAGTTAGCACATACTTGCAATAATCTCCCCCTTTGTCATTGATGGAAATGTATGATGTGAAAAATTGAATAACGTGTTCCTCCATCAAGACACGACTATGCATCTGGACTCCCCCTTTCATTTTACACATCTGAACTCTTTCTCCCCCTAAGTTTTTCACATGATCTTTCTCCCCTTTGACATCAATGGAAAAGGGCAACACATCTCTTCCATTGCACATACTTGTACACTATTGCTTGATTAGTTTGAAATCATTCTTTACTCCCCCTGACTACAACAATCATCTCAAATCATTACCTGCTCCCCCTAAGAGGTAGCCTCCAACATTAGTCCAAAAAGAGAAATGTACTTTGAGGCATATTGGACTGATGCATCTTCTTAGGCATCTAGTTCAAGGAAGAAGGGGCAACAACCCCTAACCTCCCATAGAGATTCTCAAATGTATCCTTTGGAAGAACCTTAGTGAATATATCAACAAATTGATCTTTTGTAGGCACATACTCAAGCTTCACTTCATTTCCTGCAACTTTCTCCCTCAAAAAGTGATACTTAATTGAAATGCGCTTTGTTTTTTAATGCATCAATGGATTCTTTGAAATATTTATGGCACTTGTATTATCACAAAGAATAGCGATTGGCTCATCATACTCAACTTTGATATCCTGCAAGGTCTGTTTCATCCACAACACCTGAGTACAACATGATGTTGCAGCAATATATTCTACCTCTGCAATAGACAAGGAGACTGATTCTTGTTTCTTTCTATGCTAGGACACAACCCTATCTCCAAGGAAGAGTGCTCCTCCACTTGTTTTTTTTCTATCATCAACACATCCAGCCCAATCTGCATATGTATAGGCACTTAAGGAAAAAATTATTGTTCTTAGAATACCATAAACCATGATTAGGAGTGCCCTTCAAATACTTGAATATCCTCTTCACTACCATAACATGTGATTCTCTGGGGTCTGATTGAAATCTGGCCACAAGATAGACTGCATGCATGATATCCAATCTAGTAGAGGTTACATAAAGCAGTTGATGCAGAGTGGCACAAGGGAAGCAACAAGGTTTAGTCTTCTCTACCCACTCACCCACTACAATACTTCAATCCAACCAAAGTCACATCCAAGGGCATATGAAGGATTTGTAAATAGACTATTGTTCAATCCTCAAGACTCCTTCCACACCTTGAGATAGGTCTACAAACACTTTTTCCACAGTTGGCTTGATCCCCAACTTCTCACAACCCTTCAACCCTTACTTGGCCTAGTGAGGCTACTAGCCCTCCTAAACCAATTTTCACTACACAACTTGACAAAACCCTAAATGACTAGGCAAAAAAATGGTGGATTTGAATACCCTTTAGGGGACTCTAATAGACTTCCAAGCCTCCAATTCCAACTCTACTCCAGCAACTCAAAACGCCCACCAGGTCTCTAGGCCTAATTGATCAATTTAGGTCTAGGTTACAAAGCAAATGGTCTAAATTAGGCTCATAAACTTGGGATAGGAATTTGGATCTCTTCCACCACATGCAAACATCTCAGAAAACCACCAGGAATTCAACCACCTATCAGATTTTGTCACCTACATCACCAAATTGTACATTTCTTGGTCAAATACATAGGGATATTTGACCTGGGGCATCACTCTAAAAATTGAAGACTATCTTTTCCCACCAAATGATTTTGGAATCATGTAATATACAACCCTAGCCTACATTTCAACCAGTGGCATGAAGTTTCATCAGTTAGAATGCATTCTAGGGCAAGTTTTGTATGACAGACCCTAGGAAAGAGGATTTTAGACCAGTCTGAATTCAAAATGCAATATCTTCCTACTCAAACCACTTCAAGACCTCAAACTTGATGCATTGGAATTTAGACTCAACCTAGTTTCAGAAAAATCACATTGATCCACTTGGTCAATCCGTACAATCTGTACAACAACAGAAATTTAGGGAAAAATAGTCATTTTTATTGGTTTTTGTGCCCAAAACTCTGTACAAAAACTTCCTCGTCATCCTGGAGTAAGATGTCAACAATATCAACCCATCCAAGTCAGTATGCAACTTGTAAAAATAGTTGCAACCATTAAAAGTGGGTTGGGACCAACCAAATACATGACACCTTTGGACAACTATGGTAGTTTGCATAAACACAAGGATTTTGATTGGTTTAGCTTGTCCAATGGAATCCAAACAACTACCATACTCCCTAAAACATGACAAAACATCAAGACTACCAACTAGACTCAAAAAATCATCATTAGACCTTCTAGGCCTAAGTGACACAACTAGGGTCCAAATGGACTAAGAATGATTTAAGGTTTATAAGATTACCCCAAATCTCTTGACCATACAGAGTGGACCTTACAACCATGGCCTTATTACAACACACACTGAACAAAAACCTCAAAATGTTAAACAAAAACCTCAAAATGCTCTTAGGTGCCCTGCACTAGCAATCCTCCAATCATTGATCTATACTTTCTTTGATCAACCTTAGGAGATTCATCGTTCTTGCTCAATTTGCAACCAGTAACCATAGGGGTACATACCAGTTTAGAGTCCTCCATTCCAAACTTCTTCAACAACTCTTTAACATACTTGGATTGAAAAATGAAAATACCAATACTAGTTTGAATGATTTGTAGTCCAAGGAAGAAATTCATTTCACCACACATAGACATTTCAAACTCTTTTTGCATCTCATTTGCAAACTTCTTACAGATACCTTCATGTCCACTAAATATAATGTCATCAACATAGATCTCAACAATTAGAATTTGGTCTCCACTTATCTTGGTGTACAGGTTACTATCTGCGGACCCTTTACTAAATCTCTACTGCATTAGGTACTTATCCAATCTTACATACCAAGCTCTGGGAGCTTGCTTCAATCCATACAAAGCCTTTTTCAATTTGCATATCATATTTGGTTTGTCTGATAGCTAGAATCCATCCAGTTTCTCTATGTAGACTTCTTCTTCTAACTCACCATTCAGGAAAGCAGACTTCACATCCATCTAGTATACCTTGAAGTTTTTATGTGTTACAAATGCCAAAAATAATCTGATAGCTTCCATTCTTGCCACTGGAGCAAAGGTCTCTTCATAGTCTATTTCTTCCACTTGTGAGTAGCCTTTACACACAAGTATTTCCTTAATTCTCACAACTTCTCCAACTTCATTTAGTTTGTTCTAGAATACACACTTTGTTCCTATCACATTCTTATCTACAGGTCTAGGGACAAGTTCCCAAGTATTGTTCTTCTCAATCTGCATTAGTTCTTCTTCCATTGCTTTGACCAATGTTCATCATTGCATGCCTCATTATTGTTTTAGGTTCCACATTTCAGAGTAAGTAGAGATTTACTTGATCTTCTGTATCTCTGCTTCTTGTCAACACACCTTTCCTTTTGTCACCAATAATATGATCTTTAGAGTGATCTCTTTGCACATACTTGGGGGTTTTAGGAATTTTTTTTAGAGCTGCAGCTTGAAATTCTTCTTCTTTAGGATCATCTTGCACTTCAACTTGAACTTCCTTTTCTTTGTCCTTTTCAACCTTTTCTATATCAGCAGATCCATTTGACTCATATCCATCTGACTAAATATATTGTCTTTACTAGTTTGGATGATTTATAGTCCAAGGAAGAAACTCATTTCACAACACATGGTCATTTAAAATAATTTTTGCTTCTCGTCTGCAAATTTCTTACGCATACCTTCATTTCCACCGAATATAATGTCATCAACATAGATCTCAACAATCAGAATTTGGTCTCCACTTATCTTGGTGTACAGGTTACTATCTGCAGACCCTTTATTGAATCCCTAGTGCATCAGGTACTTATCCAATCTTGCATACCAAGCTCTAGGAGATTTCTTCAATCCATACAAAGCCTTCTTTAATTTGCATACCATATTTGGTTTGCTGGATAGATGGAATTCATTCGTTTGCTCTATGTAGACTTCTTCTAACCCACCATTTAGGAAAGCAGATTTCACATTCATCTAGTATACCTTGAAGTTTTATGTGTTGCAAATGCCAAAAATAATATGATAGCTTCCATTCTTTCCACTGGAGAAAAGGTATCTTCATAGTCTATTCCTTCCACTTGTGAGTAGCCTTTACACATAAGTCTTGTCTTATTTCTCACAACTTCTCCAACTTCATTTAGTTTGTTCCAGAATACCCACTTTGTTCCTATCACATTCTTAACTATAGGTCTAGGGACAAGTTCCCAAGTCTTGTTCTTCTCAATCTGCATTAGTTCTTCTTCCATTTCTTTGACCCAATGTTCATCATTGCATGCTTCATTTACTATTTTAGGTTCCACCTTTGAGAGTAAGTAGAGATTTAGTTTATCTTCTGTAGCTCTACTTCTTGTTAACACACCTTTCTTTTTGTCACTGATAATCTGATCTTTAGAGTGATCTCTTTGTACATACCTGAGGGTTTTAGGAATTCTTTCTAGAGTTTCAACTTGAACTTCTTCTTCTTCAGGAGTAGCTTGCACTTCAGCTTGAACTTCTTTTTCTTTGCCCTTTTCAACCTTTTCTATATCAGCAGATCCATCTGACTCATATCCATCTGACTAAATATTGTCTTTACTAGTTTGGATGATTTGCAGTCCAAGGAAGAAATTCATTTCACCACACATAGACATTTCAAATTCTTTTTGCATCTCATCTGCAAACTTCTTACACATACCTTCATTTCCACCAAATATAATGTCATCAACATAGATCTCAACAATCAAAATTTGGTCTCCACTTATCTTTGTGTACATGTTACTATTTGCAGACCCTTTACTAAATCCTTGGTGCTTCAGGTACTTATCCAATCTTACATATCAAGCTCTAGGAGTTGCTTCAATCCATACAAAGCCTTCTTCAATTTGCATACCATATTTGGTTTCTCAGATAGATGGAATTGATTTGGTTGCTCTATGTAGACTTCTTCTAACTCACCATTCAGGAAAGCATATTTCACATCCGTCTGGTATATCTTGAAGTTTTTATGTGCTTCAAATGCCAAAAATAATCTGATAGCTTCCATTCTTGCCAATGGAGAAAAGGTATCTTCATACTCTATTCCTTCCACTTGTGAGTAGCCTTTACACACAAGTCTTGTCTTGTTTCTCACAACTTCTCCAACTTCAATTAGTTTGTTCCAGAATACCCACTTTGTTCCTATCACATTCTTGTCTGTAGGTCTAAGGACAAGTTCCCAAGTCTTGTTCTTCTCAATTTGCATTAGTTCTTCTTCCATTGCTTTGACCCAATGTTCATCATTGCATGCTTCATATACTATTTTAGGTTCCACCTTTGAGACTCAGTAGAGATTTACTTGATCTTCTATAGCTCTGCTTCTTGTCAACACACCTTTCCTTTTGTCAGCAATAATCTTCTCTTTAGAGTGATCTCTTTGTACATACCTAGGGGTTTTAGGAATTCTTTCCAGAGCTTCAGCTTGGACTTCTTCTTCTTCAGGAGTAGATTGCACTTTAGCTTGAACTTCCTTTTCTTTGTCCTTTCAACCTTTTTTGTATCAGTAGATCCATTTGACTTATATCCATCTAACTGGATATCTTCATCTACTTTAACATTTGTACTTTCAATGATTTTTCTTAGTCTTTTGTTATAGCACTAGTAATCCTTTCTCTTAGTAGAGTACCTAAGGAATAGACCTTTATTAAATCTAGCATCAAACTTTCCTAATTATTCATCTCTTCTAATGTAACATTTGCTTCCGAAAACTTTGAAGTATTTGATAGTAGGATTTCTTCCATACCACAACTCCTAAGGTGTCTTTGTTTCTTTTGCTTTGACTAGCACTCTGTTATGAATGTAGACATCTGGTGTGTATTGCTTCTTTCCAATATACTTCAGTAGGTCTACTTCCTTGGTTATTGTTCTAGCAACTTCTTAAACAGTTATATTCTTTCTTTCAACCACTCCATTTTGTTGAGGAGTTTGAGGAGTAGACACATGTCTCTTTATTCCATGTTCTTCACAAAAAGAACTAAACTCATTTGAAGTAAACTCACCACCTCTATCAGATCTCAAACACTTGATTCTCAAATCCATCTCATTTTCAACCATAGTTTTTGAATGCCTTAAACTTGTCTAGGGCTTTTGATTTTTCTCTAAGAAAGGTAGAACCTAAGTCATTCTTGAATAATCATCAATAAGAAGTATGAAATACATATCACCATGTAGACTTCTTGTTCCTATAGGGCCACATAAGTATGTGTTGATGATTGTTTTTACACATTCATAACAAAAGTTAAAATTCATAAAATGAACCTAACTGTCTTGAAAGATATGAAGAAATCAATTAAGATTACTTAATCCCAAGTTTCTGTATGGTTAGGTTTTGACCTCGTGGATAGTTCAATAGGTTAATATGAAGCTATAATATGCAAGGGGCCTTACTTGATTTAAGGTGATTGATGATTTACTGGACTTGAATTATGCAAAATATCACAAATATCAACATTTCATTCATTTCTTTCCATAAATTTGTTACTGTATCACAAAGCTTTATACGATTTATATTAACACAAGCTTTTATTTTCAAATGTTATGAAGATTTCCAAATATTAACTCAATTGTTCCTATTTCCTTCAAATGTCAGATAATCTCCTTTAAATTTCTACATTTGGGCTAAATATTTCAAATGTTTGGGAAAAGTTAGAGAAAATTGAATTCAACATCATTTGCTACAGGATCTAAATGTTTTGTCATGCACATTATAAGAAGCATAGCAAATTTGATCAAATCAATAGACTAAATCATTAAATGCGAATGTCCTGAGTATTTTCACAAACATGCATTCAAGATTGCGATCTTAATGAGATACTATTTCAAATACAAAGAAGAGCGAGAAGACACTCTGAATATAGACGTAGAATTTCAGATTCATTTATATTCAAAACACACAGTCATATATGATTTACAATGTATGAATGACTCTTAGCTTCATTAATCAACTTCACAGAAAACTTACAATGCTTTACAGATACAATAAGAAAGCTGGACATTCCACACGTTCCTTAGTGCAGACATAGGTGACTCCTCTAAATTAAAATACTCCTTCTATTCAAAACTCAAACAAATTACAACTACTAGCTATCTTCTAAAAATCTCCGTGTAAGTAATGTATAGGTAGCAAGGTTCCTTAAATAGATTTTCAACTTCTCATTGCTACGGCTACAAACTTCATCTACGATTGAGATCCTTCCATTATTTATCAATGGTGTACATTCATCTCTAATCGTCTATCAAAATATCTAAATGACATCTTTTCCCTCTCAAAGGATGCTTTTGGAATCTTTCAAAATTAAGATTCCCCTTCTTCATTGACTTCCTCTCGCTGATACTCTTTATTTGACTTTTATTCTTTCAAATATGCTTTGAAATTACTCATTACACCTTCTACAAAGGTGCAGTCCCCTCCTGGACTCTTTCCCCATATGTATTCCTGCATTACAACTCCTTTTAGTTTCTTCTCTCTATTTTTTGATCCTTCTCTCTTCTTCTTATATTTCCTCATTTTAATGCTTTCTTCTACCAATGAATCCATAATCTGTTTGCTCATATTTGCCTCAGGATTTTCTATGCATGGTGTGCAATCGTATTAAACTCTGTTAAGGCCCTTTCCTATCCATATGATGGTATGTCCATGCATTCATGCTCTAAAAGTTTCTCTACTATCGTCTTGTGCATCCTAATCATTTCATCTACTTTCTCTTCTAAATCCTGGACAACTGTTATACATTTTCTGAGGTTATCTTCCTCAAACTTAAGCTCTAATCTAGTCTGTGGCACTTGACTTGCTAGTGAAGGGGTAATTACTCCTTCATTAATTAACTCTTCTATTCTTTCTTCAATTTCTGTTAGCTATTTCAGTTTAAACTTACATTCTTCCTTTCTAAATTGGTAGTTATGTATGAGTATACTACATTTACTCCTTTCTTCTGCAACTACTTTCCAACTTTTCACTGCCTGCTTTATTACTTGCTTAGCTCCTTGTATAAAATCTCTGATCCATTCATCAAGAATATTGGCCTTAGGCCTTTTATTTTCCATGTCCCTTATTTCTTCCTTGGATATAACTGCTATGTCACTAGGTAGTTCTGGGACTGTTTCACTAGGATCAAATATCCCTTTAATAAATTGCTGAAGTTGGACAATGTGTCATTTGAAGTATTCCTATTTATCTTTGTCCTTTCTCAACATCTCTGCTGTCACTTGGTGCATATCCTCCCATTCATTAATGTGTTGTTCCCTTGTAGTATGCCCAAGGTCAAAATTTAATATCTTATACTCTTCTAAGGCTATTTCACCTTTTGCCTTTTCTTTCTATGGTATGGCTAGGTTCAACATTCTATATCCATCTGGACCTCTCTGTATAGCCTTCTTTTTTCTTTCCTTGGTGTCTTCTCACCTAACAAACTCTTGATGTCAATTGGTACTAACTGTATCTTTTTTTCCTCCTTTCTTATTTCCTCTCCTAACTAGGCAGGAATTTCCTTGGTGCCTTCTGTAGTTTTAACTTCATCAATTACCTCGTCATGAGGTTTCTCTATTTCCACTTCTTCCTGTTGTTGTTGTTCCTGCTATTGTTCTTGTTCTTCTTCTTCTTGTTGCTGTTGAGGTGGAGACTCTTGTTCCATGGGATCATTTTCCTATTCTTTTGATTCACCCTCATTTTCTTCCTCTTCTATTTTAATGTCCCCTCCATCCTCAGCTTCCTCTTCAAGACTTTCTCTTTTAGATGGTTCTTTTTCTTGGTCATCTTCTATATATATTTGCTCTATATCTGGCATGTTCACATCTTCTACTAGTTGCTTAGTTTTATTTTCATCCATCCTTTCTGGCTTTTCTTCATCTTCAGGCCTCTTGGCTTCATCTTCTGTAACCTTATCTTTTGTATCATCTTCTTTTGTTTCCTTTTCTTGTTCTTCTATGTTTTCTGTGTGTTTTTTTCCTCACTTGGCTCATCATACATATTCAGCGTATTTAAGGCATCCACACCTGAGGTGTCATCTTTTGTTTCTTCTTCTACTGAAGCATGCCTTTCTGTGATTATCGCTTTAGGTGTTCCTTCTTTCTCAGCTTCTTCAATTTTATGTACCTCTTCTTGTACATCTTTAATGATATTGGGAGGTATTAGGGTACCAAAGGGATCCACTGATCCTGTTTCTTCTTGTACCCTCTCTTCTTCATGCTCTGAGCTTTTCTCAATCTCCATTTCAGCTTGGGTACTTTGCTCTTCCTCTTCACTTAGGAAATCACTAGAATCTTCTTCTATGTTAATCTCCTTTCCCTTATATATTTCTCTTTCTTCACTATCACTACTATCAATGTGCACAGTCTCAATATTTTGTTTGGATTTGTGAGTTTTTTATTCTTGTTGCATTTCTCCAATCAACTCTATCTTCACTTGCACAAATGTTTGTCTTTGTTCTGATGATGTGGAGGCACTAGGTATATTACTCAGTTTTGCACCTACTTCCTATGCTCCAACCACATCAGCTATTTTAGAAGTCTCTCCTTTTGATAAACTTATTGGTATTGCCTTTCTAATTTGTTGTCCTGCCACTTTCGTGGCAGTCTGTACCTCTTCTGCACTAACCTCATGACTTAGTGACTTTGGATCTACAAAAGTATTTGATGCCACTACTACTATTATTCCTAGTGCATATGGATCCATTAAAGTAGCATTCTTATCTTTTTCAACAATCTTGGCCTCTACAATCTTTCTTTTCTTCTCATAGAAGCACTACAGATCCTCACTAGGTTCTCCTTTTCTTTTTCTCTCTTTCTTTGGATAGGTGATATCTTTTCCTTCAACCTTGAGCTCTTCAATTCTGTCTTTCAACCATGTTTTTGAAAATAATATCACTGGATTAGACAATATCTCCAGAGATGTATTCCAAGGCTGTGACCAGTCAGGCTCTATAATATGAGCCAACCTTGCTTTTGCATAACTATGATGTAATAGTTTATCATCTTCTTGAACTTCTGGGGGGACATATATGTCACCTATAGACTTCATTTGCTCAATGGTTAATCTTTTATGAGCTCTTTTCCTCACTTCCCTATCATTTTTGCAATCGGCCCAAAAATCTTCAATATGTATCTGATGCTTATACTTTTTATCAACAAAATTATGGATCCTATGGAAAGGATTAAACCTCTTGACTAAATCAAATTCTTGGAAACCATAATATCTTAATTCTTGCTCTGAATATCCTACAACCTCTTCACTGTAACAAGAGTATCTGCCAATATCCCAAGGCAACTTTAAATTCCCTCTAGTGAACTTCCTTTTATATATCTTAAATACATTCAAGTTCTGCCTTGAAAATTCCAACACAATCAATTTATCTGGAGGATACTGAGGTAGCATAAAAGGTTTTCCTTCAAATCCTTCAATCTTGATATAAGTAAACTATTCAAATTGAATGAACCAGGAACTATGCAATCCAATTGCATCTTCTGCACTTTTAGATAGTCTTTTGTTAGGCTCCTCTCTCAAAACTCTTACCATGTAAGTATAAAAGACATCATTGACCAAAGCAAATTTCTTCAATGCATTTTCTTCTTGTAGGTTAGGATAGTATTCATACACTAATTTCTGATCAGGACCATTCCCTAGGGCAACAACCCTTTCTATTCCATGTATATATGGTCTAATTTCTGCTACACATGAATATACCACATAGGAAAACAATTAAAAGGGCATCATCTTTTGTTTTCTCAGCATGGCCTGTTTCCAAATAGCTGTGCTTATTGTTTTGGCCCAATGGATCTGTCCTTTCTCTTTTTTTCCTGCTCTTATGAACTCAATAATAGTGAACATCCATGGTTCACATTTAGTGCCATCTCTTAGTCCTACCAATCTTCTCAGTATTGTGATCATCAAATAAATTTCTTCCTTGAACTATATCCTCATCAAGTTCTTGTGTACCCTGGCTATAGCCTTGCGTTTATTTTATGCGCTATACCAGCTGTGGAATATTTTACCTTTACAGTCCTTTTCATTTGTATGAAAGTCTTCATTATATTGATGTATATAAATATCTCTCATTTTCTCATTAATTTCCAATCCAAATGTCCTGGCAATCCCCTCTGTAGTTAAATCAGCAATAAGTCTATCATACAACATGATCTTCCTGGTAACTGGATCATATAAAGTCACATAGTCTAAACACAAATATCTGGCCTCCATAGCCAATGGGAACCCTGCAGCCCTGTATAATCCACTCTCCCAGATACATTTCATATCTAGAGAAGCATCTGCAACAGTAATTTTCTTTAACACATCCTTTGAATCATAATTTCCAATGTTCGTATCCGTTCCTATTCCACTCGTACTGATTAGAGATGGATAACCTCTGTGCAAGGGTAATTCTTCTTTTTCTATCTCCTTTCGTGGTTTCCTTTCTTTTTTCACCTCGCCCCCTGTATCTTTCTTTTGTTCGGGGCCATCCTGTGGAAACATGCATCTTTTAACTTTCATTTTACTTTCCTATCTTAGGTTTTTACTATGAATTTATGCTTTTACCATTTTACCGTAACTTGTTTGTCCTTTTTGTTTTTTGACTTTTAAATTTGCTAATCCCTACCCATTTAATTAATAGTTAAAACAAGGATTAAACAGATTCCTACATTTTGCTGAAATTACTGAAATCAACAGTATCTTAGCAGCTGAAAAGAAATGACATTTTGGGATAAATACCTATTTTTCTTAACCGTTTAACCGTTGTTGTTGACTTACTTTTACCTTTTTTGCTTTCGTCCAGCTACTGTAACTCTGTCGCCTCAATGAGTTCTGCTCAATTCACTGCAACAATTCTCTTTTCTCTGCAATTTTAACTCTCAACAATGTATATCTAAAAGCGAAATAACATTAAATTTACCCTAACTCTCATTAAATTTTACCCTTTTTGAATGTTAGATCTGCATTAGTTACAACAATTAATGTGCCAAACTTTGGCCTTCTATTGCAGTGTTTGTGTTTTTAAACTTTCTTACCGTTAGTTTAATTCTACATGCATACCTTTTCTTTGTATATCCTAGTTGTATCTTTAAACATATAAGCACTTTATGCAAAGAATCAAACTACAATTCCTTTCCTTTTTTTCTTTTTCCGTACATCCTTGTATCTTACCATTTGTATGTTACTCTTGTATAAGCGCATATACAAACACCTTATGCAAACCCTCTCTTTACCTTTTCTCTCGCGATGCTTTTACTTTCTTTGTATCTCGAATATGTATATCATAAACATACCAGCATTTAAACATACAAAGACTTTTCTATATTTAATTTCTTTTGACATCCGGTTTGTATCTTTAACTTGTATCTTTTTCTTTGCATATCAACTTGTATCTTGAAGACTTACATTGTAATTATACCAACCCGACATGGAAATGATGGGACCAACTTCACTTTTCTAATTGTATCTCCGTGATACAACAATGCTTGTATCCATCTCCTAGATACAAGACCCTAAACCTACAAACTCACTTGTATCTTCCCTTTCGGACTTCTTATTTTATAAACCATAGTATGTAGCCCTTTTCGACTCCGACTTGTCTATAATGTGAAATGCATCCTCTGATATAGATTAAGTCCCGATGCATCCTTTATATTGGATTTTAATTTTCCTTGAGTTCCACATTATATGTATACCGGAATGCATGTCCCAAAATATACATACAAAGCATGAAATATACAACAATTACATCTCATTTCATAATCTTTTCAGTTCTACGACATGCATATTTCTTTTTATATCATCTTGTATATTTCTATTTACCAAACATAGAAGCCTAAAATACAACGATGGACTTGACCGATTATTCATTTCAACTTTAAACTCTGTCGGGCCTGACTTGTGTGTGAAGATAAAGTATTAGCAAAATGCATACAAGTATAACAATATATATAAACCCGATGACTTCCTTTTGCGACTAACACAACGACTCGATAGACAAACAAATTTGTATATGCAACATACAAACCCTTCCTTGATACATTTACCAAAAAACACTTATAACTTGTAAAATATTGGGAATTTTAACATGGTTCAAAAAGCAACCCTTACTCTTTTTTGACAAGGAATTCACCCATACTCTACCCTGGTACTTAATGCTATTTTTTTTAATTTTCAACAAGGTTTGTAACTTTCACTTCCTTCTCCCTTTTACCACTGAGTAGACCCACACAGATAAGCAAAAAGCAATAGCCACAACTGGGGTCCTCATTTTGCTAATAAGTAAAAAATGGGGTGTGTTGTGAGCATCACAACAACTAGCAACCAAACAAAACAATTAAATTAAAAAATATTAAAGAAAACTAAATGAAATAAATCCATAATTTCTAACTATCTTTTCTGCAAATCATTATTTAACTTGAGACCTAATGTATTCAATAAGGTGCATGAATTTTCCCATTCAGTTTAAGTGGGTGCACGTGATTAATAATCCTCATCTTGAAAATTAGTTGAACAAACCAGTGACTGATATTAACCTACATAGTTGATGTCATTCCCTCATAGCCAACCAGATAGAGCCTTGCTACCAGCAGGCATCCATAGCCCTGACAAGATTATCATTACAATTCTCCTAAGTAGAACCCCACTGCTAGCAAGCATCTATAGCCTCGATAGAGTTACTTAGATGACTTAACCTGGATTTCAGTAAAATCTATTTTATTTATTTATTTTATATTTTGTATTTGGCAGAGATTTCATAAGATATTATAGTTGTAACTTCATGATGCAAGGAATAATCAATTGCTAAAATTAAGCTGAGAATTGCAATGGTAGAAAGGGTGACCTCTGATTTTTCACCTAATATCTACACTGGTAGGTTCAACAAACCCAAGGATTTTAGGTGTGTCATTGTGAGAAACTTCCCTTGAATACTCAACCCATAGTTATTGAATACAAAATTTCAAAAGTCAAACAACTTTCTACATTCATGACAGTCACAACAAGTTATGCATAAATTTCAAATAATTAACCTAAATGTTATAAATTTTCTATTGTTTTCAGTGGTTGTTAGTCTACTCCTGCATACTTTAAAACAAAACAAACACCCATACTGAGGCAACACAACAAAACAAAACAACACCAAACAAACTGTACATTATTTACATTATGATACAACATAGACCAACAATCCTCACCTCATGCCTAAAAGTAATGTTTCAAATGCTGGCCATTAACTGGTAATGGCACATCTTCCCCAGTTAAGGTCTTGAGCCTGAATGTGTTGTCCCCTATTATTTCTGAGACCTGTAATGGACCTAACCATAATTTGTCAAATTTTCCATGATTTCCTTTCTTTTCATGTGCTTTATCCCAGCATAACACTAAGTCTGATATTCTAAACATTTTGACTCTTGCTCTTTTGTCAAACCATCTTTTAACCACTACTTGATGTTTAGCAAATTTCTCAATGGCTTGATCTCTTTTCTCATCCAATTGTAACATCTATATTATTCTAGCTTCTCTATGATCATCAAAGCCTAAATATTCATTAGTAAACTTCCAAACTGGTATTCTTAGATTTATAGGAAGTATGGGATTAGTCCCATAATCTAAGTGATAAGTTGCATTACCTAAGGCTGACTTAACCTTAGTCCTATCTACCCACAATGCATACTTTAGCAATGTGTTCCATTCTCTTGGATTCTTTTCAATTAGCTTTTTGATTATATCCAATAAAATCTTGTTTGTAGACTCAGCTAATCCATTCCCCTGAGGATAATAGTTTGAAGAAAATTTTAAAACTATTCCATATTCAAACACTGATTTAGAAAATTTCAAAGAAGAAATGCAGGGCCATTATCACATACCAACAAGTATGGAGCTCCAAACCTTGTTATGATGTTTTCTTCAAGGAACTTGATAACTACCTCAGTAGTAGAGTACTTACAACATGTGGCTTCAATCCACCTTGTACAGTAGTTAGTTACTATCAGTATAAAATTGTGTTCTGTAGATGATGGAGGATTTATAACTCCAATGAAATCTAAGCCCCACTGTGCAAATGGCCTAGACTCACTGACTGGCTGTAATGGATTAGCCTGATTCCTTCCTTTATCCGTTGTAGTTTGACAAATGTGACAACTTCTAATGTGACTCTCAGTATCTTTAAACATAGTAGGCCAATAATATCTTGCTCTCAATATCTTATGCGTTGTGGCTAAATGGGAACCACGAGCAGTTCCATACTTATCATGCAGCTCTAACAATACCTTATCTACTTCATCTCTGTTTAAACATCTTAAATATATTCCTTCATGGTTCTTCTTGAATAGAAGACCTCCTTGTACCATGTACTTCTGTGCTTTAATCTTTAAATCTCTCCTTTGAGAAGATTTCATCTTGCTTGAATATTTCCCCGATATCAGAAAAGTGTTCAAATCATCATACCACCCTGATGCATCACTAGTATTCAACAAATATTGTTGTTTCACCAAGTTTGGTTCTGTGTTGGCTATGGTTTGCACTAAAGCTTGTCCTCTGACCAACTTCATTGGAATAATTTCCGTATCAAACTCTTGCAAAGTTGTGATCCATTTAGTTCTTTTCTCTCCAGGTTCATTCTTCATCAGCAGCATCTTCACGACTGCATCTAGTACTATGGATTTAACCTGACTGCGTAAGATATAATGTCTAAAATTTTTTACTGCTCTTACTAGTGCAAATGCTTGTCTTTCTGTATCAAGATATTTTAGCTATGCATCATTCAAAGGTGCACTCATAAAAGCTATAGGTTTCTCTTCATTATCTTCTCCCTTCTATGTCAAAGCAGCTGCAACTAAATGTGAGGATGCAAAAGAATAAATATAAAATGGCTTTGTATAATTTAGACTGGCCAATACAGGAGCATCAGAAATAGCTTCCTTGATATCCTCAAATGTAGCTTTGGCTACTAGTGTCCATTCTATCACTGCATCCTTCTTAAGCATAGCGTTCAATGGTTGTACAATCTCTGCAAACCCTATAATAAACTTCCTGACAAAGTTAATTTTACCAAAAAATGACTTTAGTTCTTTCTTATTGTTTGGTAATTGCAATTTCTTTATTCCTTCTATTCTATTAGGATCAATAGATATCCCATTTTTAGAAATAACATGCCCCAACAACTTTCCTTCAGTTACCCCAAATGAACATTTCTTAGGGTTAAGAGAAATCCCATACCTTTCACATCATTTAAGTACTCTTCTCAGATCTTCAGGTTGAGTGGATGCATCTTTAGAATAAATAGTTAAATCATCCATATAAATTACAATGCATTTACCTGATAGTCCGTGAAATGCAATATCCATGGCTCGCTAAAAAGTGGCACCTGCATTGATTAGACCAAAAGGCATTCTTCTGTATGCATAATTACCCCATTTACAAGTAAAAGTGGTTTTCAACTTGTCTTCTTTATCAACTAAGACTTGGTTATATCCTAAAAATCCATCTAGAAAAGACATCATCTTAGCTCCATTCACTTCTTGCAACACTTCATCTATTGGAGGCAGAGGATAATTATCTTTTTCAGATGCCTTGTTCAAATTTCTAAAATCTACACATAACCTGATGTCTCCACTTTTCTTTCTAACAGGTACTAAATTAGCTACCCAGGTTGAATGTCTGACTGGGAAAATTATTCTAGCAGACAATAATTTTTTTACTTCTTCAAAGATTAAAGGCTCTAGAATGGCATTCATAGGCCTTTGTTTCTGCCTAAAGGGTTTAACATTTGGTTTCAATGGTATCACATGAGTGATGATGGACATATCACATGTCTTTAAATCCTCATATGTCCATGCTATGACATGTTTGTAATCTTTTAGAACATCTATAATTTCTTTTCTTAACTCTTCAGAACAAGCCTTTTCAATCATCACATTTTGTGGACTTTGCTCTGTTCCAAGGTTATATGGATCACACTTACCTCCCTCAATTTTGGGTAAATCTTTCTGTTTTACTACCCCATCAAAGTCAAAAATTTACTCCAACTCAATCACTCCCTTAGGTAATAAATTGCTTTTTAAGTTGATTATGTCTTCTTCATCCCAAGACACATCAGGCCTTTCCTATTCATCAATGATTTGAGCTTCAAATACCTCATTACAAGTTAGAAAATCTACAATTTGTTGATCCCCTTCAAATACCTGAAAATGAGTAACATTATCTGGTACGCTAGGAATGTTTACTAATTCTACATCAAATCTTTTTAATCCTGACAGTGTTAAGGGTTCTAAAGTGCTAGCAGCAACTATTAATGCATCTAGTCTATGGTTCGATTCTCTAGGTATATGCTCTATGTTGAAAGCATCAAATGAATCTATCAAATCCCACACCCTATGCCTATAACAAACCATCTTTTTATAGTTGCATACATACAATTTCCTTAATTTCCTGACTACTAACTTAGAATCTGAAAACACTCAGATCATTTTTACCTTTTTCTTGATAGCCATGACCAGTCCATAGATTAAAGCTTCTTATTCTGCCACATTGTTAGTACAAGCAAACTGTAGCCTATATGCTGCTAAATATGACTTACCATGAGGATCTATAAGTTCTACACCAGCACTTGCACCTTGCTTAGATTTCAATCCATTACACTTTAATGTCCACATGCCATCTTTATTCTTTTGATCCTTTACTTTGGCATGTTTTGCTTTTTCTATCACATGTGAGGTGCTATCTTGTTCATTTAGAGGCAATTCATTTTGACTTACTTGTAAATTTATCCTTTCAGTTTGTAGATCAGAATGACAGACACTTTTTTCTTTTGTCTCTTTTTCTAAATCTGGAGTTAATCTATTTATGTTGTTCTAAAAATATCTCTCTGGTTGATTAGGATTAACCTTTCCTTCTTGCAGTTCCATCCCCTTTGTGCACTTTATACATTGATACTCAATAATATCCCTGCACATCCCACACTTCTCTTCAGAATGAGGTTTATCATGGACTCCACATGTTTTTGTTCAATTTGTATTGAACTAGAATATTTTGTTCCATGCACTTTTCCATTTCCTGTCTAATGACTTGACCAAAATTATTTATTGCATTGTTTTCTTCATTAGAAGAATTTCCATCAGATTCAATGAATATTACTGTTTCCTTACTGACACGTTTTTCTCTAAAATTTAACATCAAGATTTCTTCAATTTGTACTCCTTTGTTAGTGACCCTATAAACACTAGGTTCAATAGAAGCATACAATATTTCATTAGTCCTATTGTACTATGTGAGCATGTGTTTCATCTTGGGTTTAGCTTCTATTCTGATCTGATTTGGAACACCTCTCCAAGGTAACCACATATGTGAAAAATCGGTGGCCATATATCCATTCAATGTTTTAGACCAGTCTCTACTCAACAACATCCCATAATTTACAGGTATATCTACTACCTAAATGCCAATAAACTAACTCACCCTAGGATTTGAGGCTAACTACATTTGAATATGCATTAGTTCTCCTATCACATTAACCACAGTTTTATCCAATTGTGTAACAACCTTAGCAGATTTGGTAGGGGTCAACCCTAAAGTTTTGCATATCCCTAAAGGCATTACATTAGTTGATGTACCAAAATCTACCATACAATTATGTATGTTCTTTCCAAACATTCTAATGGTTAACAAGAAAGGAGGAGCTTCTTTCTTATCTGCATACATTACCACATAAGTGTTGGAAGGTTGTTCAGTTTTCTCACTCTTTTCTTTTGGCTATGAATCCCTACTAGGAACATTCACCTCAACAGAAACCTCACCTATCATAGATGCATCCAAGGATTTTGTGAAAGAATTTCTAACCCGTGGACTTTTCAACAATTTACACAAAGGTATACTAACCTTAATTTTCTTTATCTCCTCTGACAAGTAACTCATCAACCTCATTGTTTCTACTGTCTCTGTTTTACTTGTTTGGACCTTTTGTGCTACTGTTCCATTATTTACATGATAATTGGCCTTCAATATAGCAGGATTATTACTAGTGTTCTGGTCTGGGGGAGTATTGAAATTGTTAGGAGGAGTGGAAGTGTTGAAAGGACCTCCTGGCCTAGTGTTATTTCTTAGATTATAGGTATGATTTTTATTTGACTATTGAAAAGCTTGTACCTCCTCTGTCTCATACAACACTTCATTATCAGCTTCAAAGGGAATCTGAAATACATTTAGTACTAAGGTTGATTTAGGATATAGGTTTTCACAAAAATAGGGTTCATCCTCTAACAATTGGTCCTCCTCTTCTTTGGTTACAAAGGTAAAAGTCTCTAGGTCTAAAGCAGTATCATATCCTAAGGGCACTATTTCATTACCTTTGGGAATTAAAAACTTAGAAGTAGGAGCCTGTACATCTACATTGAAAATACTTGCAGCTAGATGAAATTGAGGGCAATCTAATTCAGCATGGGCACTAGTATTATGAATTCTACACCAATTCTTTAATGCTACATTGGCTATTTGAATCCTAGCTATTTGTTTTTTGTATCCTGGTTATCCAAATTTTCAAAAGGAGAATCTAGAGTGCCATTATTAGGCCCTATGTTCCATGTTTTGGGTGGCCTTGGCTGATTCTGATTTCTGTTATTCATACCCCAGGCTCTATTATCTATAGCAAGTCCTTTATTTTACATATGTTGTCCTTGATTATGATTTTGATTTTGACTATGATTTTGACCTTGATTAGAACTTTGACCTTGGTTATAATTCTGATTATGATTCTGGTTATGGTTAGGGTTGTAGTTCTGGTTTTGGCTCTGGTTATAATTCTGGCTATATCCTTGGTTGTTTCTAGTAGAAATTTTCATTTCTCAATTGTGTCATCTCGATAGTCAATCTTCTCAAGTGTGCAGTAATTTCTTTGATTTCTTCTCTTTCCTCTTGTGCCTTTGCCACAAATGTGTCCTGAGGAGGCTGAAAGAAGGACTGACCATTACTCTAATTATTGTTGGTAGTGTTACCAGTATAAGGGACTATGGCCTAGATTGGGGTAGGATTATACACAGGTGTGTATGTAGGAACTGGATTTAGCAATGGAGTGTTATGTGAAGGAATTCCATTCCAAGGCTATGCTTGATTTTGTATCCCAGGATTTTCTCCATTGAGAAATAGATTATAAGTTGTCTGCCTCATCTCCTGGTTTACAAAGGCTGCCTCTTTATAGGCTTTAGATATTGTATCTATGTCAGGATTTCTTTTGACAAACATAGCAGTTAATGGATCTAAGGCAACATATTACATGGCTAACAATGTATCTGCATTTACTATGTATGGAGCTACCAACCTAGAATAGGCCTTTTGAAACCTGTCATTAAAATTGTCAATCAATTCTCCCTCACCTCTTTTAATTGCAACCAATTTATGATATAAGATGGAAGGATCTATTGGTCCCCTAAATCTAGAGAAAAATGCTTCCTCCATAAGTGTCCAAGAAGAAAGGTATCCATTAGGTAAATTCACATACTAGTTAGAAGCCTATTCATTGAAGGAGTAAGGAACTAACCTACACAACATCTTCATACTCTAACCTGGCCCTAAAGCATGCCTCCTTAAATATCCTAATATGATCTTCTAGATCCTGATGCAACTGGTATTTAGGACATATCTTTTCAGGATTCTTTGGCATCTCATGATAATTAGTGAACTGTATGGGAGAGTTGACATTAAAATAAGCCATTGCAGGTACTTGTGCTTGACCTGGACCTGTAGGAATACCTAAATTTCTTGGTGGACTAGGATTTCTGGGAGGACTAGGACCTCTAGGAGGACTAGGACCTCTGGGAGGACCTAAACCAAGATTTAAAGATCTAAATGAAGAACTGTCAGGACTCACAATATTATGAATGTTAAAAGGTGATCCAGGAGGCATTCTAGATGAACTTCCTATATTTGATATTCGAGGTATCCAAATCAAAGGACCTTTACTCTGCCTCCTATCAAGTAATTGCACAAATATATCTTCTGAACTGGATCTAGACCTAGTCACTCTACTATTGTTATGAGCTACCTTTACTCAAATTCAACCTTCAATCCAATTAGGCCCTCCTTCTAGTGCTAAAAACTGTTGATGATTGTTTTTACACATTCATAACAAAAGTTAAAATTCATAAAATGAACCTAACTGTCTTGAAAGATATGAAGAAATCAATTAAGATTACTTAATCCCAAGTTTCCATATGGTCAGGTCTTGACCTCGTGGATAGTTTAGTAGGTTAATATGAAGCTATAATATGTAAGGGGCCTTACTTGATTTAAGGTGATTGATGACTTACTAGACTCGAATTATGCAAAATATCACAAATATCAACATTTCATTCATTTCTTTGCATAAATTTGTTACTGTATCACAAATCTTTAAACGATTTATATTAGTACAAGTTTTTATTTTCAAATGTTATGAAGATTGCCAAATATTAACTCAATTGTTCCTATTTCCTTCAAATGTCAGACAATCTCCTTTAAATTTCTGCATTTAGGCTAAATATTTCAAATGTTTGGGAAAAGTTAGAGAAAATTGAATTCACCATCATTTACTACAAGATATAAATGTTTTGTCATGCACATTATAAGAAGCACAACAAATTTGATCAAATCAATAGACTAAATCATTAAATGCGAATGTCCTAAGTATTTTCACAAACATGCATTCAAGATTGCGATCTTAAAGAGATACTATTTCAAATACAAAGAAGAGCCAGAAGACACTCTAAATATAGACGCAGAATTCCAGATTCATTTATATTCAAAACACACAGTCATATATGATTTACAATGTATGAATGACTCTTATCTTCATTAATCAACTTCACAAAAAACTTACAACGCTTTACAGATACAATAAGAAAGCTGCACATTCCACACGTTCCTTAGTGTAGACATAGGTGGCCTCCTCTAAACTAAAATACTCCTTCTATTCAAAACTTGAACCAATTACAACTGCTAGCTATCTTCAAAAAATCCCTGTGTAAGTAATGTACAGGTAGCAAAGTTCCTTAAATAGATTTTGAACTTCTCATTGCTACGGCTACAAACTTCATCTACGGTTGAGATCCTTTCATTATTTATCAATGGTGCACATTCATCTCTAACCATTTGTCAAAATATCTAAATGGCATCTATTCCCTCTCAAAGGATGCTTTTGGAATCTTTCAAAAATAAGATTCCCCTTCTTCATTGACTTCCTCTCACTGATACTCTTTATTTGACTTTTATTCTTTCAAATATGCTTTGAAATTACTCATTACACCTTCTACAAAGGTGCAGTCCCCTCCTGGACTCTTTCCCATATGTACTCCTGCATTACAACTCCTTTTAGTTTCTTCTCTCTGTTTTCTGATCCTTCTCTCTTCTTCATATATTTCCTCATTTTAATGCTTTCTTCTACCAATGAATCCATAATATGTTTGCTCATATTTGCCTTAGGATTTTCTATCCATGGTGTGCAAAGGGCATTAAACTCTGTTAAGGCCCTTTCCTCTCCATATGCTGGTATGTCCATGCATTCATTCTCTAAAAGTTTCTCTACTATCTTCTTGTGCATCCTAATCATTTCATCTACTTTCTCTTCTAAATCCTGGACAACTGTTATACATTTTATGAGGTTATCTTCCTCAAACTTAAGCTCTAATCTTGTCTGTGGCACTTGACTTGCCAATGAATGGGTAATTACTCCTTAATTAATTAAATTTTTTGTTCTTTCTTCAATTTCTATCAGCTGTTTCAGTTCAGACTTACATTCTTCCTTTCTGAATTGGCAGTTATATATGAGTATACTACATTTACTCCTTTCTTCTGCAACTACTTTCCAACTTTTCACTACCTTCTTTATTACTTGCTTACCTTCTTGTATAAAATCTCTGATCCATTCATCAAGAATATTGGCCTTGAGCCTTTTATTTTCCATGTCCCTTATTTCTTCCTTGGATATAACTGCTATGTCACTGGGCAGTTCTGGGACTATTGCACTGGGAGCAAATATCCCTTTAATAAATTGTTGAAGTTGGACAATGTGTCCTTTTAAGTATTCCTATTTATCTTTGTCCTTTCTCAGCATCTCTGCTGTCACTTGGTGCATATCCTCCCATTTATTAATGTGTTGTTCCCTTGTAGTATGCCCAAGGTCAAAGTTTAATATCTTATACTCTTCTAAGGCTATTTCACCTTTTGCCTTTTCTTTCTGTAGTATGGCTAGGTTCAACATTCTAGATCCATATGGACCTCTCTATATAGTAGACATTGTCCTAGCCTTTCTTTTTTCTTTCCTTGGTGTCTTCTCACCTAAAAAACTCTTGATGTCAATTGGTACTAACTGTACCTTTTTTCCTCCTTTCTTATTTCCTCTCCTAACCAGGCATGAATTTCCTTGGTGCCTTCTGTAGTTTTAACTTCATCAATTACCTCTTCTCCTTTTCTTTTTCTCCCTTTCTTTGGATAGGTGATATCTTTTCCTTCAACCTTGAGCTCTTCAATTCTGTCTTTCAACCATGTTTTTGAAAATAATATCACTAGATTAGAGAATATCTCTAGAGATGTATTCCAAGGCTATGACCAGTCAGGCTTTGTAATATAAGCCAACCTTGCTTCTGCATAACTATGATGTAATAGTTTATCATCTTCTTGAACTTCTGGGGGGACATATATGTCACCTATAGATTTCATTTGCTCAATGGTTAATCTTTTATGAGCTCTTTTCCTCACTTCCCTATCATTTTTACAATCGGCCCAAATATCTTCAATATGTATCTGATGCTTATACTTTTTATCAACAAAATTTTGGATCCTATGGAAAGGATCAAACCTCCTGACTAAATCAAATTATTGAAAACCATAATACTTTAATTCTTTCTCTGAATATCCTGCAACCACTTCACTGTAACAAGAGTATTTGCCAATAACCCAAGGCAACTTTAAATTCCCTCTAGTGAACTTCCTTTTATACATCTTAAATACATTCAAGTTCTGCCTTGAAAATTCCAACATAATCAATTTGTCAGGAGGATACCTTGGCAGCATAAAAGGTTTTCCTTTGAATCCTTCAGTCCTGATATAAGTAAACTATTCAAATTGAATGAACCAAGAACTATGCAATCCAATTGCATCTTCTACACTTTTAGATAGTCTTTTGTTAGGTTCCTCTCTCAAAACTCTTACCATGTAAGTATAAAATACATCATTGACCAATGCAAAGTTCTTCAATGCATTTTCTTCTTGTAGGTCAGGATAGTATTCATACACTAATTTATGATTAGGACCATTCTCTAGGGCACCAACCCTTTCTATTCCATGTATATATGGTCTAATTTCTGCTGCACATGAATATAACACATAGGAAGACAAATAAAAGGGCATCATCTTTTATTTTCTCAGCATGTCCTGCTTCCAAATAGCTGTGCTTATTGCTTTGGCCCAATGGATCTGTCCTTGCTCTTTTTTTCCCACTCTTATGAAATCAATAACAGTGAACATCCATGGTTCACATTTAGTGCCATCTCTCAGTCCTACCAATCTACTCAACATTGTGATCATCAAATAAATTTCTTCCTTGAAGTATATCCACATCAAGTTCTTGTGTACCCTAGCTACAACCTTGGGTTTATTTTCTGGGCTATACCAGCTGTGAAATATTTTACCTTTACAATCCCTTTCATTTGTATGAAAGTCTTCATTATATTGATCTATATCAATATCTCTCATTTTCTCATTAATTTCCAATCCAAATGTCCTGGCAATCCCCTCTGTAGTTAAATTAGCAATAAGTCTGTCATATAGCATGATCTTCCTGGTAACTGGATCATATAAAGTCACATAGTCTAAACACAAATCTCTTGCCTCCATAGCCAATGGGAACCCTACAGCCCTGTATAATCCACTCTCCCAGATACATTTCATATCTGGAGAAGCATCTACAGTAGTGATTTTCTTTAACACATCCTCTGCATCATAATTTCTAATGTTCATATCCGTTCCTATTCCACTCGTACTGATTAGAGATGGATAACCTTTGTACAAGGGTAATTCTTCTTTTTCTATCTCCTTTCATGGTTTCCTTTCTTTTTTCACCTTGCCCCCTGTATCTTTCTTCTATTTTGGGGCCATCTTGTGGAAACATGCATCTTTTAACTTTCATTTTACTTTCCTGTCTAGGGTTTTTACTATAAATTTTTTCTTTTACCATTTTATCCTAACTTGTTTGTCCTTTCTATTTTTTGACTTTTAAATTTGCTAATCCCTACCCATTTAATTAATAGTTAAAACAAGGATTAAACAAATTCCTACATTCTGCTGAAATTACTGAAATCAATAGTATCTTACCAACTGAAAAGAAACAACATTTTGGGATAAATACCTATTTTTCCTAACCGTTTAACCATTATTGTTGACTTACTTTTACCTTTTTTGCTTTTGTCCAGCTACTATAACTCTGTCGCCTCAATGAGTTTTGCTCAATTCACTGTAACAATTCTCTTTTCTTTGCAATTTTATCTCTGAACAATGTATATCTAAATGCAAAATAACATTAAATTTACCCTAACTCTTGTTAAATTTTACCCTTTTTGAGTGTTAGATCTGCATTAATTACAACAATTAATGTGCCAAACTTCGGCCTTCTATTGCAGTGTTTGTGTTTTTAAACTTTCTTTCCGTTAGTTTAATTCTGCATGCATACCTTTTCTTTGTATTTTCCCTTGTATGTTTTGTTTGCATATCCTCATTTTATCTTTAAACATACAAGCACTTTATGCAAAGAATCAAACTACAGTTCCTTTCCTTTTTTGCTTTTTCCGTACATCCTTGTATCTTACCATTTGTATGTTGCTCTGGTATAAGTGCATATACAAACGCCTTATGCAAACCCTCTCTTTACCTTTTCTCTCGTGATGCATTTACTTTCTTTGTATCTTGAATATGTATATCATAAACATACCAGCATTTAAACATACAAAGACTTTTCTATATTTAATTTCTTTTGACATCGAGTTTATATCTCTAACTTGTATCTTTTTCTTTGCATATCAACTTGTATCTTGAAGACTTACATTGTAATCATACCAACCCAACATGCAAATGATGGGACCAACTTCACTTTTCTAATTGTATCTCCACGATACAACAATGCTTGTATCCATCTCCTAGATACAAGACCCTATACCTACAAACTCACTTGTATCTTCAATTTCGGACTTCTTATTTTATAAACCGCAGTATGTAGCCCTTTTCGACTCCGACTTGTATATAATGTGAAATGCATCCTCCGATATACATTAAGTCTTGATGCATCCTTTATATTGGATTTTAATTTTCCCTGAGTTCCACATTGTATGTATACCAGAATGCATGTCCCGAAACACACATACAAAGCACGAAATATACAACAATTACATCTCATTTCATAATATTTTCAGTTTCGTGACTTGCATATTTCATTGTATATCATCTTGTATATTTTTGTTTACCAAACATACAAGCCTAAAATATAATGACGGACTTGATTAATTATTCATTTCAACTTTAAAATCTGTCTGGCCCGACTTGTATGTGAAGATAAAGTATTAGTGAAATGCATACAAGTATAACAATATATATAAACCCGATGGCTTCCTTTTGTGACTAACACGATGACTCGATATACAAACAAATTTGTATATGCAACATACAAACCCTTCCTTGATACATTTACCAAAAAACACTTATAACTTGCAAAATATTGGGAATTTTAACATGGTTGAAAAAGCAACCCTTACTCATTTTTGACAAGGAATTCACCCATACTTTGCCTTGGTACTTAATGCTATTTTTTCTTTATTTTCAACAAGGTTTGTAACCTTCGCTTCCTTTTCCCTTTTACCATCGAGCAGACCCCCACACACAAGCAAAAAGAAACAGCCACAGCAGGGGTCCTCATTTTGCTAAGAAGTAAAAAATGGGGCGTGTTGTGAGCATCACAACAGTATGTATGCACCAACTCCAACAAACTGGTAGAGAATTTATCTTTTCTTTTGAAATTAGTCTTTGTCATCTTCCCAAACTGACATTCTTTGCACATATCATTGGCAGGCTTCACAATCTTAGGTAGTTCTCTCACTGCTTGTACTATGCTTATTCTCACCAAATTGTCAAAGTTAATGTGACACATTCTCCTATGCCACAACCAACTTTCATTTGTCTAAGACAACAAACAACAGTTATTAGTACCCTTCAAATGATAAACATTACCATGAGTCTTCTATCTAGTAGAAATTAAGTTTTTAGAGCTTTTCCTTATCTCACACCCATTGTCCTTAAATATCAGATTATATCCTTTGTCACACATTTGTCCAATGCTTAGAAGATTATGCTTTAATCCTTTGACATAAAGAACTTTTGTATTATGCTTGCCATCAAAGGTAATTGATCCTTTTCCAGAAATCTTACTAGCTACATCATCACCAAACCTAACTAGTCCTCCCTCATATTTTTTAAATTTAACAAACTTACTCTTATCTCCTGTCATGTGATTTGAACATCCGTTGTCAATGTTCCATTCATCTTCTTTTTCAACATGAAATGCAGATAACTCTCCTAGACTTCCTTCATTCACACAACTTGCAAGATTAGCAGAAACATGTTCTTCTCTAAGTGCAATAAACAAGCATTCACTACTATTACCATCATCAGAATTAGGTTCATCATCAGTTACACCATCATAATCTCTAACATGTAGTAACTCTTTCTTACCATTTTTCCTTTACTTTCATTGTTTTTGAACTTCAAAGCTCTATTAGGAAGGCATATTGACCAATTTTACCATAATTGAAACATTTGAAAGGTAACTTACCTTTGACTTTTCCTTTGCTGGCTCTTTTCATTCTGCTTGCAAATTATGCATCAAGCTCTTCAGAATTTTCTTCTTTTGATTCCACAACATATTTATCTAATCTAGCAATCTTTTCTTCCTTGGCCTTAAAGGTAGTCTCAGTTTTAACAAGGCCATTAGTAGTACCAAATTCTCTCATCTCAAAAGTAGTCAGTTTACCAAGCAATTGATATTTTGTAAGCTTACCCATGTCAAACAATTCTTCAATGGAAGATTCCTTGTCGCTATAAGATTTGGGAAGAGTTATGAGTATCTTATCTAAAACATCCACATCCTCTAACTTTCCACCAAGACCCTTGATGCTGCTAACCACTTCATCAATCTTTTGTATGTAACTTGTTATGTTCTCATCCTCAGACATTCACATGGGTTCATATGTAGTCTTCAAGTTCTGCAACTTAGCATTCTTGACAGATTCATCACCTTCATAGATGTTTTTCAATTTGTCCTAGATCTCATGAGTAGTTTTCAGGTCTACAACTTTCACCATTTCAGTGTTAGAAAAATCATTTAATAGAGCATTTTTAGCTTTGTGATTAGCCTCAAAATCCTTAATTTCATTATCAGACTAGGGACCACCTTTAGGTACTGTACATTTATCTTTAACCATCTTCCAAACATTATAACCAATAGAAATAAGATAACTTTGCATTTGTACCTTCTAGCAGGCATAGTCAAATCCATCAAACTGAGGAATGTCTTTCTTGTGTTACATCCTAGATCTACCTCAAGTTGTTAGGATTTCTTCCAATGAACCTCTCTCTAATACCAATTGTTGAAAGGCACAAGACAATTGAGGGGGGGTGAATCAGTTGTATCAAAAAAATTAACTTTTTTAAACAAAATCACTTTTACATTCACTTACTTTAACTTCTTATTCTATTATGAAGATTAAACACGAATAGTAGAATCAAAACATAAACACATCAATACCATACACACATGAGCACCAGATTTTTACATGGAAAACCCTAAAAGGGAAAAACTACAGTGAGTGTTAGCTCACAATATAATGTAGTAACAATACCAAATAACAAAGGAGGCTCACTGCCCAAATGAAAGACTCATTGCCAAGGGGTGGCTCACTACCATGAACTAATATAGTAGCATCTACAACATGCCTGAGTTCAGTTCCATTGAAGCACAATATATCCCCCCTTCTCTGCTCTACTTTTGCAAATCACACTTTATCTTCACATCTTCACTCATTCACACACCACTCATGGATTCATCACATATATTTATACCAATCATAAACCTTGGAACATTCATCAAGGTTAGCAATACAACATACAACCATTGAAACTATCTCCAAGGTCGACATACATACATAAATCAAATTAGGTCTGAACTTATACAAACTTTCGAATCAAATGAAAGAAAGAGGAACACTTCATGGATTAGCTTAGATGCAAATACATCTTCACACACTTGAACATGCTTCTACAATCCATGAATCACCTCTGCAACAAGTGTAAATAACCAGGTCCACTAGAACTAGTGCACACATTAAGAATAATTAGATACATGCTTTCAAGAACTTTATTATAGCTTGCAGATCAAGCACACACCTTTAGTACATTTTGGTGACATCCACAAACATCATAGAAGCACCTAGGAGCTGACAAATCCAACTACAACAGATCTCACTTGAGGACAACAAATATCACTTGAAGACATATCACAGATTACTTCACAACAAATAATGTCAAACTCTGGTAATCAATAACTTGCTTTCCAGAGAACCAAATCACAAATCCTTTAGAATGAAGATAGATAAGGAATTTATAAGCTTAATTCCAAAAATGCAAGACCAAAATCCAAACTGTAGAGAATTGCGGAGCATAATACTTTCTCCCTGTTACTCTGTAAACATTGCCAAGCACAGTCTTCAAACTGGTGAATAGAACTTTTTCTGCATAGTGATCCAGACCACCAAATTTTATATTTAGCATCTTCAAAAACTTCTCTAAAACATATTCAAATCTCATACCCCAGTCTTCAACACAAAGGAAACATGAAGCAAAATACTCAGACAATGTTCTTAACATACTCAAACAATCAACAAACAACAATATCAAAAGATACAATTGGCACCAATGACAACACAAACATGTTGACATCAATGACAACACCAGTTAGCACATACTTGCGATAGGCTTATTAATGTCTAATGACATACTCACATAATTATCTAATTCTATGATCACACACAATGGCAACTATTACTAAGGGATTACAGATCGCAGTCTAGGGATTTGAGCCTAATCTCCCTTATGTAGTCTTTATACCCTAGTCATAGCAGTGAGAGAAGAGTTATATCATTTGCACTATACTATCTCCTATTGTGGTAATCTATGATAACATACAAAGCATCATAAACATCATAAACACTTAAATAGTTCTAATATATCCTTATATCTTCAATATATATATTCATCAAGTCTTATATTACTAGGTATGTGATTTCTGCTCCACAATATATTTTCCTCTATCTTATCTATCTCTTACTATTTCTTCTATTCTTATACATAAGAGTACAATAGGGACGTGTCCCTTACAAAATGGATCTAATCCTACTAGTCCTAGTCAACCTTATGCTCCACATTCCATTTGTGGTCAATTGCAGTGGCTTTTGATCTCTGCTATGTCTGTTGTCAACATCATCCCCCCTTTGAAACCATGTCTTGTCCTCAAGACATGCAAAACTAGTTGTCTAGAAAAATGTTATTATAAATGATCTTGAGTTGGGCCAATGTAGTATCCCACTGATTCTTTGCCTAATGTAGTATCTATATATGTCCATGGGTCTGAATCAGTGTTGTCTCTACATCTGTTATGCTGGTGGAGATTTGGATATGTTATGTACTCTTCTTTGCATCCCCTAAAATACTAGCCATATGTGTCAATCTAAGGCTTATGACTTCCCGTAGTTGTTTTATTTAGGTTTTTTTTGTTCTCTTTGTTTCTGTATGTATTGGAGTTGAGTATGGATTACTTTAATTTGTTCTCTAACTAGCCCATCCATATCTTGTATTGGGTTGTAGGTGCTAGCTACTTGCAAATTTTAGGCCTCCAGTTGGTCTATCTAATCCTTTAGGCCCTTTGTTGTTGTATGCCATTGGAGCCAAAACTGGTATAGTGTGTTGATATTAGTTATTGTTTGTTGTAGAATTTTGATTTGGCCTTCTAGTTGTGTATGTGCTATGACACACTTCTTCCAAGCCTCATCCATTCTGTTCTTATTCATCTCCAATGTAATATGATCTTTGATGCTTGAAGTCTAAGTGTCCATCTCTATTTTTACTCCATCCATTAATAATTTCAATTGTTGGCTCAATGGGAGTGATGTATCCCTCTGCAACTAGGGTAACTTGTTCTGTATTATTGCTTTAACATCTTCTAGCTACTTAGTATTGTCCACATGTTGTTTCAATATTTCCTCTCAGGCTATGCCATGAAATATATCCCCTAATTAAACTTTTAGATTGGGGAAATATTTGTTAAGTCTACTTGTGTCCCTATCAAAGGTAGTTACAGCAATTCTGATGTATGCATTGGTTGTATCTGCTTTTGTTGTGCCAAAAAGTCTTTAATGGACTGCATAGGAGAGGTTGTAGTGGATGAAGAGGCTCTTCGTGGGGAGGATAGTGGTTTTTGTGGTCCCTCAACTTGATATCTATGTGGTGGGATACCTATGGAATGTGTAGTGTGTTCCCACTGACTCTTATTCTCCTCTTCCATTAGTGCCTGATAAGCCTTCCTTGCGACCTTAATTATTTCTTTTTATTTTTTGTTTGATCTTCATCATTCAACCCCATCACCTAGGTATCTACCCTCTATTTAGACCTAAGTTCCTTTACCTGAAGTTGTATTAGTTTTTCCTTTTGTGCGGTGGACAGGCTTAGATCAACTTCTTCTAAGGCTTGTTGTCTTATTTCCTCTTGTAGTTTCATTTTCTTTTTCTCTTCTTTTTCTTTAGTGCAGAGGCTAGTTGCACAGAAAAACTTTCAATGATACTCTCTAAGGTGTCCTTAGACATCCTTATATGTCTTATCATAGCTCTTTTAATTACTACTTTATTTTTTGGACCTACTTTGTCACACATCTTAGAAGTTTGTTTGAGCATTCCCTTACTACTATTTATGGCTGTTGTTAAGAGCTCAACATCCATAATGGTCTCTTCTTGATTTTCTTCTCGAGTCTCTAATTCCACTGTTACCTATTTGGTACTTCTTGTTGCTCTCTTTTGTAGTGGTTGTTTTACCTCTTGTATTTCCTCTTCCTCTATTTCTTCTCTTGTTGCTTGCATTATCTTTCTTTTAACCCCTTACTTTTTCCTTGTTGGCTTCTTCTTTTTCTCTACACTCATCTACAACAATATTTCTAATACCTCCTCTATCTAGATGGGTTTGTTTCAAGAGGTTACAGAGTAGATACTATTTGAGAAGATGTTGATGGCCCTATTGCAGCCTAGGATTTTGGGGAACCTACTATAGGTTACCGTAGGTGGCATGCAAAGGATAGAAATGACACACAAAGAGGTATTTTGGGAAAAGACATAGCTCTATGTGAATAAATGGGATGGATATGTAAGTAAGCAATAACATGTAGAGGACAGGGATGAGATAGATATGAAAAGGGTAGAGACTTATACCTATTAGTATGAATGTATCTGTACCAATTGAATATGAATATATAAGGAGATATAAGTGTTCTAATCTATATATGTATGTCTTATGAATGTTTTTCATGACTTAGATAGTACCACATAGCCTTATTTCCTTAATGTTTATCTATGATTCTCTCACTGTATGACTAGGGTATAAACTAACTTTACAGACTTGACTGAGGACTAGATCTCTGGACTGGTTCCTTCCCATTTCTTGCCAACATTTGGTTTTATTGTCAGGACCCTAGAAAAGGACAATGAAGAAAAGAGAGGATAAATAGTAAAAGGAAAAGTGTGGAGTAGAGAAAAGTATGAAAACTAAGGTGATAGAAATTTTTTATGATTTACAAAACACTTTGAATTCTCTTAAGTTCCTACCCTTGTGAGAGGGGAACAAACACTTAAGGGGATGGAAAATGGAAAAGGGGGAGGATCTAAAAGGATACTTGAAAAGATGTAACTTTCAAGATGAGCCGACCATGGGATACATAAGGATTAATATGATACCAAATTAAAACACCCATGGAAAATGGAGATAACCAAAGATTAAGGGAGATCCATGAGATTATACTAACCAGAATGGAGATGAGAAGGGAGGAGAGACAAAAACAAACCCAGGAATGTTAAGAAATGTACCATAGAAGGATGGAGAATGTAGGAGAGCCATGTAGAAAATGTGAAAGAGAGATTGTGAGGAAAAGAAATAGTTAGATGACCACACCAATGAGGGTGCTAATGAGTGCACCAAGGTGGCTTCTATTGGAGAGAAAAATATAAAGGGAAAATAAAGAATGGATGAAACAACCATATTGGTTGCCGCAAATTTGATAGAAACAGACATAGACAATCCTAAACCTATCACAATGCATATTGATAGGGCTACATAAATTCTAAAAAACATAGGAGGAAGAATTGAGGCACATGACTAGTTAATAAATATGTGGAGGGAAGAACATAACCAAACCTTGGCCCTACTGCAAATATATAAAACTTTAAAATTACAACCTAATTTTGCTAGTATTCAAGTTAGAGTTGATAAACAATGGGAGGAATTAATGAATCCTATACGTAACCGCCAACCCTTAAATTTGGATGCGGATTACCTAGATTGCCTAGTAAATCAAAGTATAATGAAGATTAGGGAAGATGCAGTATGTAGAAAGATTAGTTCCGCAAGTATAAAACAAAGTAAGGAAAAGTCACCTACAAAAAACATAATTTTGTTCACAAATAAAAAAGTATCCCTAAAAATGAAGAGGCAATTTGAAGAGACACATCTCTTCAACTAGGAGCCACCCTGGGTGCCTTATAAAGAAAGAAGAATTTCAAAAGAAGATTAAGTTGGCAGTGAGAAAGATAAAGAAGAAGAAATTAAGAAAGACTTCAAAGAAATATTGGGAAAGGAGTATTTTGACATCAAATTGTAGATAGATAAAGGAAGGGAACACAAGACCCTAATATAGAAGCAAAAAAACTAAGAAAAGTAAGGAAGAAACCTACCACAAGACACCGGAGTTTCTGGAAAAATAGAAAAAAAGTAAAAAATGGATGCCATGATTAAGTTACCAATATTTGAAAAGGATACAAATGAAGCATCAGAGAAAATCTTTGTTCTAGGGTCTATTTGGAGTTGAAATGATATAACCAAGGATGAAACCAAATTATTTAACTTTATTGGGACATTTCGGAATGATGCTCTAAAATGGTACAAAAAGGTATTGTCCTAGACATGATAAAACTTGGGATGAAGTTAAGGAGTTCTTGGGAAATTTTAAAACTCTAGAGATACCTACTGAAGGAGTAAGAAAAATGAGAGAGTTAATACATAAAGATGGAGAAACCATAAAAGAATTTGATAAAAGATTTAAAGAAAAAGTTCACAAATTAGAGGACCCATTAACTAAAAAGTAGAAAATTGAATGGTTCACATTTGGGATAAGCCCAGATGTTAGAGTGTTATGTTAGGAAAATACACCCTTGGGGCCTTTTTCCTATTAAGGTTTAGCTTCTGTGTCTTTAGATTACATTTAGAGCATCTTGCATGATAATTTAGACTCCTGATGAGAAAACCCTTGGGTCCTGTGACAAATAAGACCTAGGGGGTGCTAATTTGATGATCCTTGAACAAAGACAGAGGGGGTGGACAAGGGCGCTAGCGCCCTAGTCCAACAGTATTTTGGGTCTTCTCTAAATTCAAATGTCAGGATTGTGACCATTATTTAGTTTCCAGGATGACATCAGAAGTTTTAATTTTACAAAATTCTTGGCGGGAATCTTTGTAGTTGCATATATAAGCATGTGTAGGTTATCATTTAGAAACTAGAGAAGATGATTGTGAACTTTATGCATACTTGAGATTTTTGTGATATCATTGTGTTATAGAGCATAGCATTGTTATTGTGTTTGTTTTTGCAGGTTGGATTACATCTTCTCCTCATGGCATTGAAGAGCATCTTCCTTCCATGAGAGCTTCATCATCAAGGTGACATCTATTGTGTTTTATTATCATTATCATTTGAATTTTTTCCTCTATCCCACAAGGATACACACTCTCTCTGACAACAATGTTTGGAAGACTTGAATGTTTCTCTGGGGTTTGACTAAGGCAAGCCTCTAAACACCACAACCCCCTCCCATACTCCTTGTGATTGTAGGTTACAGGTTATGAAAGTGGAAGAAGTGGAGTTGCAGGGAGTAGGACGACACTGTGGAGATTTCAGATCCTGAAGGAGGAGCCTACTTGGACCAGGGCACCATCAACATTGTCCTTCGCATCCAAAGCTACAGAAACAAACTAGATAGTGATAATTAGGGTTTGTAGAGTTTTCAACATCTGGTAGAAGATCCCTCAGTGGACTAGGGTGCCATCAACATGGTCTTCCACTACCACATTACCAAAAACTAAATATACAACAAAGATCAGTGTCGGAAGAAGATTAGGACTTTGAGGAAAGACTTGTACCTTGGACTAGGGCACCATCACCATTGTCCCTAACATTTCCGTTCTCCTGACTGTGAAAAATAGTGAGTTAAGGTTCTCTATCCTCTGTCTAATTCTAGTAGCATTTGTCGTAATTTATAGATTTACTTACTATTTTGCTTAAATTAGGGTTTCAAGAGCATTAAAAGATTAATTAGCAACATTGTGTGATAACTTCTAAATTTCCTAGTAGAAAACTAAGTGGCAACCCAATCTAATAGATGACTCTCCTCTCGATAGGAGAAGAACTCGATTGAAAATCCCTTAGAATGTTTTGTGGAAAGGAGGATTCAAACTAAAACCTCCATACAAATAACAACCCAACCATTCCCCTTTTCCACATTAAACATAGAGTATCTTTGGATGGAAGAATATTCAAAACATATGCAGAAGTTAGAACATTGGCTTGCCACATTGAGTCACAAACATGGCATAAATAGGACAAAAATAAAGAAAACATGGAATTAGAAAGAATGAGGCTAGAATTGGAACAGTTGAAACTAAAATAAGACATTTTGGCAAAGCAAGAAGAAAAGAGACCTAATATATGGTGTTCTTATTACACAAAGGAAAGACACATCAATAATGAATGTCCAAAATTGAAAGGGGAAAGATAGGCTTTCAGCATGAAGGTGGATATCAAAGCACTACCTACAAGAAATAATACAATATATTATGGATTATGTGGTGAGTGGGGTGACCATGAAACACTAGATTTCCCTTCACAACTATTCAGGGTGAGAGAAGATCATGATGAAAATGATTCATGGTATAACGTAAATCATAAGAATAAAGAACAAAATAATACAATGGCATATGTAAAAGGCTTGTGAAAAGACCGTTATATCTTCAGGATTAGGGTTATAAGAAACCTACATGGAGAAATCAAAGAAAATGAACACTGTTCAATACTCAAACCCTAATGTACCATATGGAAATAACTATAGTAACAATGAAAGTGACCAATTTGGAGGATATAGAGGAGGAAAAGGCCATGATAGAGGCAGAAGAAGGAGAGATGAAGCAACCTACAATAAATGTAATAAACTATGGCACTTTGCTAAGGAATGCTTGGGAGAAAGAAGAAGACAATACATATTTTGTAATAGTACATAACACGACCTTTTCACACATGATAAAACACAACAATATTTTCAAAATACATTGTAAAAAGAAAAAAGTGATGACCTAGAAAAACAAAAAGGAGCCATAATAATCTGAAGAGACCCTGAAGAGCAAGGTGAGTTCCTAAGAACCTACCAGAGAGACAAAGATGGCAACAGAAATATATCTTCATAAAAAATTTCAGAAGAAGAAAACCAAAATAAAGGAGTCAAGTATGAAAAAGCCAAAATGGATAAAAGTAAAGGAAAAGAAAAAGTTATAGTAGTAACAAGATGCATGACATGATGCTACTAAAATAGAAAAAGAATAAAGTGAGGAGGAAGATACATTCTTCCCTGATAAGAGGCAACATGATGACATAGTTTAGAAAACAAAGAAGATTGTGACCCAAGAACAAGATAGATAGAAACAAGAGAATCAATTATTCACAGAAGAAGAAGTCGCAACACTCAAACAGTTCACAATACTAATGCAACAACATAATCTTATGGAGAAATTTAAGCAATTTGCAAAATACTGGAACAAGGAGAAAAAACCTAAAAATCAAATCCAGAAAATGAGAAGAACTAATAGACATTGGAAGACAATCCACTATTGGTGGATGCTCATAGAAATCACAAAAAAGTCAAACATGTTATGATAGACATGGGTGCGGATATAAATATGATCACTAAGAAGCTGTGGGAGCAACTAGGAAGACCTAGATCATCTCAAACCCCAAGCTACAATATCACTTTGGTAGATGGATCTAGTATGACAACTATTAGAACTTGGAAACAAGTGGAGGTAAACCTGATGGGCATAAAATAGTTAATAGACTTTGTTGTTGTAGCCATGAAAGAACAAGGAGATTCATTCAATGCATTACTAGGATTAAGATGGTTTGTAGATGAAAATGGCATTGTGGATTCCCACAAAGAAGAATTATCTTTTGTAGATAACAATAAAAGTGTATACATACCTTGAGAATCACCCATGGAAGAGGCCTCTATTGAAGAAACTGATTATGCAAAAGAAAATGATAATTATCCTAAGAATATCTACTCAATATCAAAATTGGAAACAAATGAGACAAAAGAAGAACCAAATTTAGGAGGAGAAATAGAAGCAGAGCATGATAATGATAGTACTGATAGTGAGGAAGTTCTGGAAGCATAGGTAAGAAATGAATTAGAACTCAAAAAAGAATAACAAGATTCCAAAGGATATGTATGCTTCATTCTAGTAGAAAAAAACTACCACATTCCTTTGCATTAAATGGAAATCCACCATAGAAGAGATGTGCCATCAAGGAAGAGAAAAATATAGAAGAATATAGGATATCTCAATATATTAATCATATTATGAGAGGAATTTCCCATATCAAACTACCTAAGTTTTCAGGGGTGAAAGGCCTACAACTATACTTGAATGAGATGAAGATAAAATTTTTAGAAGAACAAAGCAGAATATAGGTAGTACAACATACATTAGTATGCAATGTAGAAAATTGGTGGTCAACTCATAAAGATTTAGTTAAAGATTTGTCCACATTTAAGCTTCTCATTAGTGTAAGATATCTACCAGAGAAATGAGAACATAAAGTTATACCCAAGTATGAAGGACAAAATCCACTGCAAGAACATTTAACTACCTACATAATAGTATGGGAAGGTAGACAGGAACATAACAAGTTTTTATACACCCATCTATTCTATTGGACATTGTTACCAATAGCCCAAACTTAGTATATTAACTAATAAAGAAGAAAATAAACCAGTAATTGGGAGGAAGTACAAAATGACTTTATACATACATTTTCTATCTAAAGTCTAGTAAAGACTATACATAATGCACTTTTGAAAATGAAGGAAATAATTTTTAAACAAGTAACAGAGGAAGAGAAAGAAGAACTAGAGAAAAATACACCACCACCTAGAATTGAAGGGATATGGAAATTGGCAAAATGGATAGACCAACAATCAAGAAATATTGGTCAGAAATGCTATAAAACTAGAAAAATGGATGATGAGGACACTGAGGATCTAGAAATAGATGTCTAAGAAGGAGAACAAAAATTGGAGATATTAACTAAACCAAAGGATCAATACTACAATAAACCTCTTAAAAGTAGAGAAGAGAATATTACAAAAGAAGGTGATCCCAAGCTAGAAAAGATTGGAGACTATTGGGATGAGAAAGTGGTAGTATAGGTAATTGAGATTATTTTTGAATTTAAAGACTTATTCCCAAGAACTTTTACTAAAATGAAATGAATCAAAGAAGAGGTAGTGATGACGAAAATACAATTAAAAGAGGGAACTAAACTAGTACAGAAAAAGCCATACAAGCTAAATCCAAACATGAAGAAAAGGGTCAAAGTAGAAATTGATAAGATGATAGTAACATGGATCATAAAACCAGTGGAAGAAGCATATTGTATTAGCCCAATGGTAGTGCAAAACAAAAAAATAGGAGAGATAAGAATATGTGGAGATTACAGAGAATTGAACAAAGCTTGTATTCATGACCCATTCACAAAAGAGATATTAGAATCAATTGCTGAAAGATAAATTTATTCATTCATTGATGGGTTTTTTGGTTACCATCAAGAGAAGATCAGAGAAGAGGATCAGCCCAAAATAACATTTATATCTGAACTTGGATCTTACATGTATACAGTAATGCCATTTGGATTAAAGAATGCATCAACAATATCTAGTAGAATAATGGTAAATGCATTCAAATAATTCATACATGATTTATTAGAGGTTTACTTAGATGATTGGACTAAAAGACCACACCCAGACCTTAAATATGATGTTGAACAAATGTAGAAGTTTGCAAATATCACTAAATTTATAGAAATGCACATTTGTGGTACCTTTTGGGACTTTATTAGGGCACATTATTTGTAAATAAGGGTTGATGGTAGATCCTTTGAAGATAACTTTGATACTTACACTACTACCACCTAAAACAACAATAGAGGTGAAAATTTTCTTAGGATATACTGGGTACTACTAAAAATTCATTAGGGGATATACACCAATAGAAACACCTCTAGAGGAATTACTCAAGAAGAAAAATGGGAAAAATATTCAGTGGAATGACCAATGTCAAACCTCTTTTGACATTAAAAAAAATGCAAAGGCTTCTATTTTGATATTTTTGGATTGGAACTGTTGGTTCTTTCTCTCCGAATCAGCAGAACATTTGCTAGTCCCAATGCACAGGCAGATTTGGCCAACAAATATAAGAAGATGTGTGAGTTGCCTCCCCTTCACTTCTGGTTCTGCCGCACCAAGGGGGTATCCCTATAGCTAAAGATTTGATCTTGACTTGCCCAATAGAAAGATTTAGCTTTATCACAACAGGCAGAATACTCTCATGTCTCGACCAAGATTTGTGTGATAAATAACAAGGTTGACAATGTTCTTGGACATATCTGACTAGTTAGGAATGATAGTATGTAGGGGTCCTATTTCTACTCCTACAACTAATAGATTGGAATAATGAAATGATTTGTTTTATATTTTGGATGCAAGACTGGGGGTTTTGGATCACAACTACTACACAAGAAGCAAACTGGTGCCTATCTTAGGGCAAGGAGTCAACTAGATGTATATAAGAGAATGATTTGCACTGGCATTTAAGTTTCAAGGGGTTAGGACTGGTATTTGCCTTACAAACACCACCCAAGATTGAGTATTTAGCTGCCTCTACTTACACATATCCCAACTGACATACATTCTTCTTCATGCTTAACCTAAAATAGTTTAATCCACTCCTTGAATGGAATTTAGAGATCAAGCATGCAATACAGCAAATTTGTATCCTAGAATCTTAGAAACCCTTAGCAACTAGATTCAAAAGAAGGGATGCATACAACAAATGGAGACAAATAGTTAAACACATGCAAAGAATACATTTTTCATATAAAACAACAATGAAATTGAACATATGTGCAAGGTGCATTCAAATGCAACTCATAAACTCACAAAAAAAGATAGAACAACCAATAAATGCTCTATTCTTCATTATTTCTCTAAAAAATTGCCCAAGTCTCCAACCCCTGAAAAATGAGTAACACAGTTTACTTATATGCAAGAACATGTACTCAACATTAATTACATGGTCAACCCAAAATTCTGCCAGATATAGCGCACCATCAGAATGGCGCTCAAAACATTCAATGTAGCTGAGAGAAGAAGAGGAAAGAGCAAGTGAGATTGGGGGATGTGCCGCCGAATGAAGATTTTCTTCTTTTAAAAAATGGTAGTTGGCTTGTCCCTTGAGACCATGCCTCTTGCAAACCCACCATTAATGCCAACCTACCGATTTTGAAATGCAGCAGTGGTTCCTATGTCTCTGAAGTTTTTTCCTGCTTGAAAATGATGTAGTGAACACAAAAATCCTCCTTCCTTGGGCACTCAAAACAGGGCCGTCGATTTCCCCTTCATCGCTAAGATCTGCAGCTCCAGATCACTAACTGGATCAAATAATCCCAGTCACCCATGCTGAAAAGTCCTCAACCAATGAGATTGTGCCATGCAAGTGCCCTTTTTCGATCGTTGACTTTTCCTTTTATTTTACTATTTTTGCCTTTGTATATGCAAAAGCATATACATACAACTGCTTGCACATTCAAATCTTTGCATATACGAGATTGTATATACATACTGTTGGGTGAATATTTTGTCGTCAACTCACTAACAGCAAAATGGTTATATCAACCATAGTATGATGAGATAAATCTCTCCTCTCAGCAAGGGGAGGTTCCCTTTTAACTATTACAAACTTATTTACACTAAATACTAGCTTTGGGGGTGTGTTACATTCATCGTTTTCTCTTCTTTCAGAAAAGATGTTTACAATGTTTCACAGTAATATTCAATAATACTTCTACACTTAAACAATAATCAACAACATTCTTGTAAGTTGAAGCACAAAGTCTTTCAACTTACTTCACAAAAAGATTCATGAATCAAGTGAATAATCTCAAGTACAAAGTCTTCAAATTATCCCCAGAAAGATTTTAATAGTAACTGTATCACCAGTTGGAGCACAAAGTCTGTCAACTAATAACACCACTGATTCACGCAAATGTGATTGAAAATCATAGCACAAAGTCTACAAGCTCTCAACACGATTCATATACAAAGTGAACAACTACAAGCTCAAAGTCTTTATAATCCTTCACCAAGAAACACTTTCAACACACATAGATTCAAGGAAATAATATAACACAAAGTTTATATAACTTATCTTGAATGTCCTCCAATCATAATAACCAAGCACCACTTTATCCAATCAATTAACAAGAGAAATCAGAAAAAATGCCATATGTACATTCTCGCTCATACAAATTTGATTCAACACAAAGTTTGATATCAAAACTCGCCTTCTTTATTGATTGGAATTGATCATACAATTTGAACACAAAGTCTCAAAGTTGAGTCTCAATTTGGGCAGCACTTTGTTGCATAAGATTAAAGATAAAATTTACAATAGAGGCCCTCTTTATTTATAGGGAGAGATCTGGAGCGAAAATAGGAAAAGTTTAACTACTTTGACTTATTCAACAAAAGAGTCCTATTTGACTTAGGACTTCCTTTGTCTCACATGTATTACATTTTGGAAAAATACATGTCAATATGTCCAAAACAAAATACAAATTGCATATACGAAAATGAAAATAAACTAAGGCACGAAGAAGAATATCAGCTGCCACCATCATTCTTCTTCAGGAAATTATGGTACATGTCCTTTACTGCTTCCATCTCATAAACGTTTGGTCCAAGTGTATGGTCTGAAACAACATGAGTTTCGACGATTGTATCTTTCACCATCTTTATCGCTTTCTTCATTGATAGGTCAATCATTTGGAAGATGAGCACCTTTAGATGATGTGATGACCTCGGCAATTCGCAGAAGAAACTGCAACAAAAAGTCATGATCATGCAGTTAGGGGAAATACTGGTAATCTGGGAAACTACATGTTGATGAGCACGACTATGGAGACATGCTTGAAAAGGGCTATAGTGCGAGCAGGCCAAAATTTAGAGGAAAGAGGGCTTGGAAGATCAAAACTAAAAATTTCCCAGAGCTAGAAAATTTTCAGGGAGTGAGTACATGGGTAGCAAAAATTGCCGCCCTTGCATGTGGAGGAAAATCATTGGTTATCATGCATAAGTGGTGAAAAACGCTACCGCTACATGTTATCACTTGCAAAGGTGTAGGGTTTGTGCATAGTCGGCGATTCCAGCCGTCGTTGCATATGACAGGAAAAAGTTTGCATGTTAGAGCAGCAAATTTCACCAATAACGCAGGTAGGATGGAAATAACTAAATGGCCTTTGGTGTTCAAGCAGCAAATAACGCCAACACTGCAATATAGTAGGAATTGCAAGGTTTTTCATGTAGGGGCGGTGAATTTTGCCACCCATACACTTACATTTTGATAGTCTTCAATTGCATGAGTGGTAAAAAATGCTGACTTCGCATCTTGTGAACATACAGAGATCAATCTTCTTATGAGATAAGAACTAGGCAAAACCCTCACAAGATAATACCGGCCAGAGGGGTTTTTTGAAGAAAAACTAGGGTTTAGAAATGACGCAAAAGAAGAAAAGGTATGAAAAACTACAATTTAGCTTTGGACAATATACAAATGACAAAATCTGTTAAAAAGAGGAAACCCTAAGCACCAACTGCAACTCAAAATCTGTTATAACTCAAAAGCATGCGATCAAACGGTCAAATAAGGTATTGGCGAATCAACTAAAAAGGTTTTTGAATGGAAGAAATGACAAGAAACAATGGGTTAATTATATTAAAAAGAGTCAAAAGGCGTGACCTAAATGCCAACATGAATGGCAATTAATGCCACTAGAGTTAGTGATTTTAAAGATCTTGCACAGGCAGTGAAATTGGCCGATCCTGCATGTGTAGCATCAGATATGCAATGGCGGTGAAATTCGTCGACGATGTAAGCAAACATTGGAGAAATATGTAATAGCGGTGAAATTGGCTGACATTACATATTTCAAGAAAAACACGTGTAAGAGCGGCAAAATTTGCCGTCATTACACATTCACAGCAAAACTTAAAAAGAGACATGTAAGAGCGGCAAAAGATGCCGCCATTACATGTCAAAAACTCAAAAAATACTAACTCTTGAAAATGGTCAAAATCAACATCTTAATCAATTTACGACTTAAATGATATTATATCAAGAAACCAATTTAAAGGAATGTTGCAAACTAGTTTAGAATGTCAAATGACTTCACACGAGATCAAGGGAATCTTGTCTTGATTTGCGAGCTTAGAGTGTAGATTCACGAAACGGACAAGTTTCGTGGGGGTTGTCTACAAAACCGAGCATAGCCGATTTTGAGAACAACACATACAATCACCAACATACAAGGTACGGACCCCAAATCATTATAAAACATTTTGAAATTTCCATCATGTCCCGCCTTGTATCTTCCCTTTGTATCATCACTTTGTATATTGCAAATACAAAATGCAATATACAACCCGCGGACCCCAAATTTTTATGGAACAAACTTTGAAATCTCAATCAAGTCCAGGCCTTATATATAACTCCTTGTATGTCGCCTTGCATATTGCACATACAAAATGTAATATACAACCCATGAACCCCAGCCACCTATCCGCTATAATACACTCTTCACTCACGTCTAGATTGTATATGTGCTTTGTATCTTGCATTATATATACACACATACAATCATGGGACATACAACTACGCGGGCCCACCAGGTTCCTAAACACTTTGACTTTGACCATTCCTGCTTTGTATATTTTTCTTTGTATCTTCTGTTGTATGTCTGATTGTATATTAGGAACATACAACCCCAATATACAACCACGAATTTCACCTATTTCTCAAATGCAACTAACTCCTCAGCCACGTCCACCTTTCGCACATGCTTGCTTGTATATTTCCTTTGTATGCGGTGAATGTACATCGCATATACAATGCGACTTGTATATAAAGCGGACCCCACCTATTATATCTCCCCCTTTGTAAGTTTGCATGCATTAGCCATCGGGGAGACTTTTGCATGAGTCACCGATGGATATTGTTTCACCGATGAAACCTCTTTGCATGTCTATCTTTGCACATTAACCCTTACACATTTCTTCTTGTATATCACCCTTGTATCTTTGCGATGTATATTTCACTCTTGCAAATCGCCAATGTATCTACCCATTGTATATCAAATATATAACACATTTATACATGCAACTGTGAAGATACAACTGTAGAATATTCCAGGAATCTGCAATGGAATCTTTAATGTATATCCACTTTTTTACATCCAGAAAAGCACCCGAATAGCACATAGAAGCTTGATATGCATACAACGATGCATAAAACTAATTTTTGCACTTTTTTGAAGTTGATTTAGCTTATTTTTCGGGCCGCCAATGTACATTCGTGCTTGCACATTCAAATGCACATACAAACAACAATGCATATACAAAGATACATGCATGAAAAAGTGAAGGCCGATAGACTTAGAAAATTTGAAAGTTTTACAAAAATGAAAATACCTATGGATTTTTAGCTCAAAATCTTAACTCCAGGTGCAGGCACCAATATTGGTTATGTCTGGGGACGCATGCATGCCTCGTGTAGGCATGGCGAGAACCGTAGATCTCTAGGATGCAGACCAGGCCATATCCATTGGGCATAGAGTCAAACATTACACCAACTTGCATCACAAATCACATATTTTTTTAAATTTACTTGGTGGCCCAAGGCCACCAAAAAGGAAAAACCAGTATTTTCCTTTGTCAAATACCTTGTTTTCATCTGCATTCACTGGATCAAGCCTGAAGATATTATCATGATTTGCCCACAAACAAACCTTGTCATTTGCATATTTAAACATCTCATTGAGCTTGCCCCTGTCAACCTTATGCAAACAACCTTTAGCATCAGGCAACATGTGAATGTCATATTTATCAAACAATGCATTCTCATATGAAATATAACACTTATTATCATTTGTATCAACAATATGCATTGTAAAATGATCTCCCAACTGGACTGAAAATAGAAAGCACTCATTGTCCACCATATATCTAGGATCATCAGGCCTCATTTTATCATAAGCTGGTATATCAAAGAAGAAGCTTTCACATTCACATTTGTGCACTTCATGCAAACAACCATCAGCTACACCAAACTGGAAAGGATCAAACTCAAGCACCTCTTTGCAATAACTTTCATGATATATGTTGGTCTCTCTTTCATCAGGATGAAATTCAGAATCCTTATCAATAACAGTGCCTAGATTCTCACCATAATCAACCAGATCCTCCTCAATATATGTATCATTTGCATGGAAAAGAGTTGACCCAAATGTCTCAACTTCATTATAGTATGCCACTAGTTCATAGGTAGCCAAACATGCATTTTCATTACTAATGAATTCTTTGTGTGGAGGAGTATCATCCTGTGTGTCATAAACAAAACTATAATAAAATAAAGAATAATCATGCTCAGCACTACTGCTTGTTTCAATCTCTGATTTCTCTTCATCATCTCCATGTGTCTAAATAAAAGGCAATGATTCAAACATGGAATTGCTCCTTTGTTTGCTTATTTCTTCTCTATCTTGAGCACAATACTCACAATCATCTCCACAAACCCATTCAAACAAGTATTCATTGCTGTCCATAACCTCATCATTGTTTTCAAAACCAGATACCTCAACCTTGAAATGGGGGTCATCATTGATCCTCTCGTTAGCATCCTTCACTGGTGAACAATCTAGTTGAGCATTGTTGCCATCACTATGTTCAAACACAACATTCTTAACTTCTATCTTTTTATTTTCACATTTATCTTCAAATGATGCCATGATCACTTGGTCATTTGCAACTACACAATTGCTATTCACACCAAAGCCTGTGGACAGGGAATTCTGTATGTGCTCATTCTTCATTTTTTCTATCCTTTCTGAAAAATTGTACGCCATCTGCATACTTGTTGTCTCGAATTCCCTCAACATTGCACTAGAGCCCTTTTCAAAAGCTTCAAAATACATACTAATGCAGGCTGGAGTATCAGTTCTAAAGTCTTTAGGGATTTGTGAAAGGGCAACTGCAAATCTATGACTAAAATCAATACTGGGCTCTTCATCTTGCCTTTTAATTTCCATTAATCTTACAACAAGATCAGCAGGTTCTCTTGCAAATTCCTCTCTAAAAAGGTCAACAAGTTCATCCCAACAAGTAAAGGATCTCTTTGGAAAGCTCAAATACCAATCTCTAGCTCTAGCACCAAAGGATCTAACAAAAAACCTCATCCACATATCCTCATCTCTAAATGAGCGTTTCTCCATGAAGCTATGAAAATTTTGGATATGTGTACCCGCATCACACACACTGTGTCCACTAAATCTAGGCATCTAATTATAAATCTGAGCAGGCATACTTCCAACTTTATAGTCAACCCATGACAAATCTAATTGGTCATACAAAGGATCAAAAGAGATGACAAAAGGTTTAGCATTCTGACTGGTAGACACAACATGGTTATTATTTAACTGAGCCTGCCTAGCCTCTAAGGATATCAACCCATTCGTTATCTCTTCAATTTTTTTACACAATTTCATCCCCCTCTTGGCTAAGCATGGGTGTATACATATTTGGATTCGTGAAAATTTCAATCTTAGACATCTTATGTCTGCATAAGACCTAAGGCTTCCCCTTGGCATTTAACCTATGCAATAAAACAACAAACACAATTGGGAAGAAACCGTGTACCTTTTCTCATCTAGATGCTGAAGTCTTGAACAAAATATTTTTTTAGATCACAACAACATACATCGGCCTTTCATGTGCACTGAGAATTTTTTTTTTTTTTGGCAGAGTCGCCACCTCTTCAAAGAGGATAAAATTTTCAAACAACTGAAAGCTCATCATAGAACAAATATTTTTCTAAGTTCATTCCACCAACAAAGCACCACTATTCACATGAAAGATCTATATATCAACTCCCCAATAGAGTCACCTTTTTGTTGGTGACTCAGATGGGCAAAACTTCACCAGAGATTGCAAGATAGTACTTTCAAATCAGTTCCCCAGTAGAGTCACCATTTTGTTGGTTCTTTTTCTCTGAATCGGCAGAGGGTTTACCAGTTCCAATGCACAGGCAGATTTGGCCAACAAATATAGTAGGTTGCGTGAGCTGCCTCCCCTTCACTTCTAGTTCTGCCGCACCAATGGGGGGATCCCTATAACTAAAGATTTGATCTTGACTTGCCCAATAGAAAGATTTAGCTTTACCACAATAGGCAGAATACTCTCATGTCTTGACCAAGATTTGCATGATAAATCACAAGGTTGGCAATGTTCTTAGACATATCTGACTGGTTAGGAATGAGAGTATGTAGGGGTCCTATTTCTACTCCTACAACTAACAGATTGGAATAATAAAATGATTTGTTTTATATTTTGGAGGCAAGACTGGGGGTTTTGGATCACAACTACTACACAAGAAGCAAATTGGTGGCCTATCTCAGGGCAAGGAGTCAACTAGACGTATACAAGAGAATGATTTGCATTGGCATTCAAGTTTCAAGGGGTTAGGACTAGTATTTGCCTTACAAACACCACCCAAGATTGAGTATTTAGCTGCCTCTACATACACATATCCTAGCTAACATACATTCTTCTTCATGCTTAACCTAAAATAGTTTAATCCACTCCTTGAATGGAAGTTAGAGATCAAGCATACAATACAACAAATCTGTATCCTAGAATCTTAGAAACCCTTAGCAACTAGATTCAAAAGAAGGGATGCGTACAACAAATGGAGACAAATAGCTAAACAAATGCAAAGAATGCATTTTTCATATAAAACAATAATGAAACTAAACATATGTACAAGGTGCATTCAAATGCAACTCATAAACTCACAAAAAGAGACAAAACAACCAATAAATGCTTTGTTCTTCATTATTTCTCAAAAAATTGCCCAAGTCTCCAACCCTCAAAAAATTAGTAACACAGTTTGCTTATATGCAAGAACATGTACTTAGCATTAATTACATGGTCAACCCAAAATTCTACCAGATACAACAAACCATCAGAATGGCACCCAAAACATTCAATGCAGCTAAGAGAAGAAGAGGAAAGAGTGGGTGAGATTGGGGGATGTGCCACCGACTGAAGATTTTCTTCTTTTAAAAAATGGTAGCTGGCTTGTCCCTCGGGACCATGCCTCTTGCAAACCTGCCATTAATGCCAACCTACTAATTTTGAAATGCAGTAGTGGTTCGCATGTCTCTGAAGTTTTTTCCCGCTCGAAAATGATGCGGTGGACACAAAAATCCTCCTTCCTTGGGCACTCAAAATAGGGCCATCGATTTCCCCTTCATCGCCAAGATCTGCAGTTCCAAATCGCTAACTGGATTGAAAAATCCCAGTCACCCATGCTGAAAAGTCCTCAACCAATGAGATTGCACCATGCAGGCACCCTTTTTCCATCACTAACTTTTCCTTCTATTTTGCCATTTTCACCTTTGTATATGCAAAAGCATATACATACAACTGCTTGCACATTCAAATCTTTGCATATATGAGATTGTATATACATACAATCACCAGCATACAAGGTGCGGACCCCAAGTCATTATAAAACATTTTGAAATTTCCATTGGGTCTTGCCCTTTATCTTCCCTTTGTATCATTGCTTTGTATATTGCACATACAAAATGCAATATACAACCCGCAGACCCCAAATTTTTATGGAACAAACTTTGAAATCTCAATCGGGTCCGAGCCTTGTATATAACTCCTTATATGTCGCCTTGCATATTGCACATACAAAATGCAATATACAACCTGTGGACCCCAGCCACCTATCCGCTATAACACACTTTTCACTCGCGTCTAGATTGTATATGTGCTCTGTATCTTGCATTGTATATGCACACATACAATTGCGGGACATACAACTGCGCTAGCCCACCAGGTTCCTGAACATTTTGACTTTGACCATTCCCGCTTTGTATATTTTTCTTTGTATCTTCTATTGTATGTCTGATTGTATATTGGGAACATACAACCCCAATATACAACCATGGATTTCACCTGTTTCTCAAATGCAACTAACTCCTTGGCCGCGTCCACCTTTCACACCTACCTGCTTGTATATTTCCTTTGTATGCGGTGAATGTACATCCCATATACAATGTCACTTGTATATAAAGTGGACCCCACCAATTGTATCTCCCCCTTTGTATGTTTGCATGTATCAGCCATCGAGGAGACTGTTGCATGAGTCGCCAATGGATATTGTTTTGCCGATGAAACCTCTTTGCATGTTTGCCTTTGCACATTAACCCTTGCACATTTGTTCTTGTATCTCGCCCTTGTATCTTTGCGATGTATGTTTTGCTCTTGCAAATCGCCAATGTATCTACCTGTTGTATATCAAATATACAACACATTTATACATGCAATTGCAAAGATACAACTGCGAAATATTCTAGGAATTTGCAATGGAATCTTCAATGTATATCCACTTTTTTACATCCAGAAAAGCACCCAAATAGTACATGCAAGCCCGATATGCATACAACGATGCATACAATTGATTTTTGCACTTTTTTGAAGTCGATTTAACTTATTTTTCAGGCCCGCCAATGTACATTCGTGCTTACACATTCAAATGCACATACAAACATCAATGCATATACAAAGATACATGCATGAAAAAGTGAAGGTTGACAGAGTTAGAAAATTTGAAAGTTTTACAAAATGAAAATGCCTGCGGATTTTTAGCTCAAAGCCTTAACTCCAGGTGTAGGCACCAATAGGAACATCCGATTCCATGTCCATGTAGATACCTCAAGAATAGCAGTGGGTGTGGTACTAGCCCAACCCAAGGGGACGAAAGACCATCCTATAGCATTTTCCAGTAGGAAATTATCTAAGGTTGAGAAAAACTATACCACAATAGAAAGAGAAGCCTTAGCAATGGTATATGCATTGCAAAAATTTAGACACTACATGTTATCCACACCTTTCATCTTCTTTACTGATCATGAACCATTAAAGTACTTGTTGAGGTCATAACTAAAGTATAAGTGATGAGGCTACATGCTACAAATGTGGTCAACTAGGTCACTATATAAATAAATGCTAGGAAGACAAGAAGAAAACTTATGGATTTTGTCTTCAGATGCTAACCATGATTTATTTAGTTGCATAAGGGAACAATTGTTAAGTGTGAAAAAGATGAATACTGTTAACTAGCATGCACACTACATCAAACCCTCTTGCACAATAAAATTCAAGGACAAAACTGAGCCAAATCACTACCAAATGGAGGTGGACTTAGCTACAAGTTTTGTACTTAGGAATGCTATGGAAAGATCTAATTTAATCAAGCCTTTCTATCAAATCCTAGGTCAATGATGCACAAAATCCTAGTTCTACAAAGAGTTGATTATAATAGAAGATGTATAGTAGATATCCAGAAACTAATTGCACAAAAGTGATCAGGAGGATGTCAAAATACATGTCTCGAAAGGGAGAATGTTAGAGGACTATTTCGAGGGCACCCAAGTCATGCAAGTTGGAATCTTTAGAAAATTAAAACTGGAGAAATGCTACAGAGACTATCCTAAGGCTAGATTTGAAGTTTGTTAAGATAGAAGGACTATTTCAAATGTGCCCAAGTCTTTCATGGAGGGATATTCCTGAAATATTGTCAGATCCCAAAACCCTAATTCTTGCTTAGTCTTCATATACCTTCATTTCTTGAATCTTGCACCTATAACTTGCACACAAGAATATGAAAAGGGGTTTTGGGGTTATCGTGTTTAGGGACTTGCCTCAGTCAAATCTTGGGATAACATTCAAGCTTCCATACACTGTTGATAGAGAGAGTGTGCCCTTGCAGGGTAGAGGCTAAACACGAATCAATGAGATGAAATCAAATGATGATGAACACCAATGATATCACCTATGTGATGAAACCCTTAGGAGGATGAATGCTCTTCAACTCATAAGGAGAGATAGATAATAACTTCAAACTTTCAACAACACACACAATGAAAATACAAATCTACTCTAGAATCACAATTAATTCTTCAAGTTGGCAATCTCTGTCTAGGTTCATAATGAATTCAAAAACACACTTATATATGCTTTCCTACTAAGATTTGTTAAATTAACCAAAAGAGGGCCGACAAGGAGCAACCTTTTTAAAGGTCTTATGCCGACATACAATTAAATTTTCCCTAACCAATTAGGGAGGTCTTGGGCACGGGTGCCAAAGTTCTAAGGATCCTTTTTGGTCTAGGGTAAGATAAAATATGGGCTGCTTGTTCCCAATTTGCATTGGTTTCAAGGATTTTGCATTGGGATGAATGTTTAGAATGTATAATGTATTCATGGGGACCTAGGAGCTAAACAGGGAGGTAAAAAGACATGTGGCTATATTTTACTACATAACATTTAGCCCCCACTTTAATGTGTGTATGATCTTATGCTCAGTACATGCATTAAAGTATGACCGAAGCATATCAAACACATTAAACACTAGAGCAAAGACACACCCTAAGTTCGGAAGACCGTTTCTAGTCCGCAAGCTTAGGCAAATATAAGAAAACACTTGACAATCACGCAAGACATAGTGAATATAGTAAGGAATCATGCAATACATGGAGAAGACAATAAAGCATGCAATACGTGGAAAAGAAATGAACTCAGTCACACAATACACAAGGCATACATGAAGGGAAGACATAATTAAACAATTATACTACCCTAACTAGGCGATGGGGGGAGCTCATTGCTATGCACCACCATCAAAAGCACACAAAACGCACATCGTGGGGGGAGCTCATCACTATGCACCACCAATAAAACATGCAAGACATGCAAGGAACACATGGAATACATGAACACCATAGAGTATATTGTCAACATGCCATATGTCTTAAACACATAAAACATGGATGATGGGGGGAGCTCATCACTATGCACCTCCATCTAAGACATGCCAAACACACCTGATGGTTGAGCTACACTACCACAACTACCAAAGACATGCTTAAGCGTGAATAACTCAAGATCCAACCCCACCTCCCTAGAGGACTTTTTTAAAAAGAATGTACAATCGCTCAAGGGAATACACAATCCCCCCTTCCACAGAAGGGATTTTGATGAAGGGGGTAAATCATAAAACACACAATAACATAAATTGCACATAGAAAATAGAATGATATTTTATTAATATGGGAAAAACATTACATTACAGAAGCTCAAATACAATCAGAGGATGAATCCCCTACAGGCTGCAACACATTACAGCTCCCTCTCTCAAGACTCTGGAACCTTTAGCCTTCTGTAACCCCAAATCAGCTAGGGTTTCTATTTTCTTACCTTTTCTTGACTCTACACCTTCCCCCTTAACTCTACTCCTCCAAGGGTTCCCCAAAATGGTCACATATAGCCCTTTTTGGTGGCCACTAGCTTAATTTCAAAATTTTCATCTCCCTCCAAAAATAGGTCAACTTCACGGGGCCATAACTTTCGATCCAACCATTGGATTTTCAATTATAATACATTTTCCAAAAGCTCTCAAAAAGACGGTTGTGGACAAGCAGTACCTAAAGGTAAATTGCTTGGTTTTCCTACCAAATTTCGTGCCCATCCGGAGCCTCTAAGTGCCTCAAATTTGACTTTGAATATTTCAATAGGATTTTTAGAATTTAAAATTTTAATATCTCACAAATGACAAATGATATTGAAGTGATTTCTTCACCATTCTAGAGGTCTGTGTAAGACTTTGTATCCAACCGTATACAAATGTAAACTTACTAAAAATAGTAACCTTGCCAAATTTAGCCCTTATTGAAAAGAAACAACATTTTTTTTTGGTTGATGCAAGATTGCTCTTACACCCTAGATGCTCTTGCATCAGCTTTCAAAATGTAACCTCACTTGCATCACATAGATTCCTTACGATGAAAAGGAAGCATGCACACAAAGTATACAACCCCACATACATCACATAGATGCCTTATAGTGAAAAGGAAGTATACACAAAACAAAAACAAAGTACACAAACCCACCTGCATCGCGAAGATGCCTTATAGTGAAAAGGAAGCATACAAAAACACATGTTATCAACAATATCTAAAATATCCAAGCATTTACCACAATATATGTAATGCAAGAGCATCCCTAGTTCAAGAGAAATCTTGCATCAACCAAAAACATCTAAATTTTAGTTAGTTTGTAGTTCAGTTTGTTTCTTTTCATTTTCTAGTTTAGTTCAGGCAGTTCAGTCATAAGCAGTTTCTGCATTTTGGTCCGCATTTTACCACAGTTGCATTTCAGACCTTGTAGAGCTAGAATTAACACCTACATTCATTCATCTACATCATATCTAGAATTCAAAGATCCACACATCATTACCAGAAAGATATCGCTATCAAAAGATCGACTATTTTCTTAGAACAAAGCATCCTAATAACCACATACAACTAGCTGAAGTAGAGATCTGCGGAAGCAATTCCTGATTTGTGAAGCTTAATGACACATCATTCAATGATCTTTGGTTCATGACTAACCTTCCTCGAGATCCACACATCATTCCATACATTTGCGGAGGTGTTCTACATGATTAGGTCTGACCTATCTGTGTACACACATTACAACTCTTCCTTAGAGTTTGTGACCTTCCTTGGCCGACACGAAGGAATCTATTATTCAGGTTTTGATATATATGGATGTAATAGATCCTTAGGGAAGTAGTTCTCTTGATTTATAAGATCAATAGTTTTGATTCTTTGTGAAGGAGCTTAAAAGCTTTATCTTGTGCATGAAGGTAATCAGGCCTGTGAGCCCTAACTGTAAGCCTGCATGTTGCCGACCGATCTCTATTTGAATCCTATGATATACTAAAGGATTGAATCTACATTTGTTTCATTTCTTTGAGTTGATTCCATTGTTTTTACTCTTGCTGTATGGTCTGGACAGTTCATTCTATGAACTCTCCTACCATGACTGCACCAAGTGGTATCAGAGCGAAAGTTTGAATCTTTGGGAACAAATTGAGTGAAGTTAGCGAGGGAATTCTATAAGATCTTGTTGTGGATAGATTTCCAAATTGAGGCAGGTTACTTGTATCACAACTGGTCACTGATTGAGAGGCAGTTGTCACCTTGTAGCCTGATCACTGAACTTGAGACAGTTTTCACTTGATCCTAGGAAGAATGCCTTCGAGGAGAGTTGGTGTTGTTGGAACAATGGCTGGTAGAATGGATGAGATGATGAAAACCATGTGAATTCATTTGGATACTGTTGAAGAGGATAGACAAAAAGGATTGACATCGAGACCTAATGTTGAAAGCAATGAGGTAGAAGAATTTCAATCTATGGAAAAAACTGGAGAAACCTTAGGAGGTGATGAAGAGGAAGAATCAGATCAAGTAAATATGTTGCAATCTATTTCAAAGATTGGAAAGGGACCTAGAGTTGATGTGATGAACTATACTGGTAATTTGAACCCTGAAGAATTGATTGATTGGATAAATGACATGGAAGAATACTTTAAATATGAGGAAATTGAAGATCCAGAGAAGGTGAAATTTGCAAAGACAAAGTTGAAAGGACATGTTGCTATATGGTGGAAAGAAGTTCAGTTGGAAAGAAACAGAAGAGGAAAAGAAAAGATTGCAAAATGGGATAGGATGGGGACAAAGTTGAAAAATTAGTTTATACCTGCTGACTATGAGTTGGAACTGTTGAAAAGACTACAAAACTTGAGACAAAAGGAGAAATCTGTGGAGTACACTGAAGAATTTCATAAAATGATTATAAGGATAGGACATAGTGAAGAAAGCAAGGAGAAAGTGGCTAGATACATCAATGGATTGAGATTGAACATTCAAGAGGAACTAAGCTTGGTAAGGATGACATCTTTGGAAGAAGCATATCAGTTTTCCCTGAAAGTTGAAGAGAAGCTGAGTAAAAGACATGATTAGAAGCAAAGAGGTAGAAGAGGTAAATTTTAGAGAAGTAGAACATATTCTGGAGGAGATAGATCATATCTAGAGCAGAACAAGTTTGACATCCCATTTAAGAAGAATGACAGAGATAACAATGCTTATCGGAGAGATGACATAAATATTTACTGGAGAGGAAACCCTAGTGAATATCAGAATGAAGGATACAAAAGAGAAGGAAGAGGATTTGTTAAGAGAACATTTAGAGGTACTTGTTTCAAGTGTGGAGGTGAAGGACATAGAGCATTTGAGTGTAATCAGGGTAGTACAAGTAAGAGGATAGAAAATAGTGGAAGAGAAGCCTACGTGGAAGAAGAACCTGTTGGATCACCCAGTTCAGTTGGCAAACTTGAGAAAGGAGAATCAATTGTGATGAGGAGAGCACTATTTCAAGTAGAGACAAATGAGGAACCATCGCAGAGGAAGAGTCTATTTAGAATAAGATGCAAATCAGGAGGTAAGTGTTGTAAAGTTGTAATTGATAGTGGTAGTTCAAATAACCTAGTTTCAGAAGAGATGGTGACTAAGATGAAGTTGAAGAGATTGAAACACCCTAATCCCTATAAGATAGAATGGATTCAGGATGATCATAAGGTTAATGTTTGGTGAAATTTCATATTGGATCTTATCATGATGAAGTCTTGTGTGATATTATGCATATGGATGTATGTCATATCTTGTTGGGTAGACCTTGGTAGTATGATAGAAAAGATATACATGATGGGAGAAAGAATACATACACTATAACAACAAATGGAAAGAGAATTACTTTGACTCCTTTAGAGCATGATCCTAAGAGTGAAGTATGTGGGAATGCTAGAATCTGTTTGGTAAATGGAAGAAATTTTTTGGATGGTTTGAGACATGAGAATATGTGTTATGCCTTGATTCCTAAGAAGATTGAAGCATTGAAGAAGGAGACTGAAGAATCACAACCAGAGGAAATAAGAGAATTGCTAATAAAATATGAAGACATCATATCAGATAATGTACCTGAAGGATTGCCACCTATAAGGAATATCAGTCTTCACATGGATCTTATACTAGGAGAAAGTTTGCCTAACAAAGCAACACATAGAATGACACTGGCAAAGAATGAAGAATTGAATAGATAGTCAAAAGAGTTGTTGAGAAAAGGTTTGATCAGAGAAACTTTGAGTCCTTGTGCCATACTTGCAGTTTTGGCACCGAAGAAGGATGGAGAATGGAGAATGTGTATTGACTCTAGAGCAATAAACAAGATCTTAGTTAAGTATAGATTTCCTTTACCTAGGATGGATGATATCATGGATTGTTTGAGTGGAGAAAGATATTTCACAAAGATAGACTTGAAGAGTGGATACCATCAGATCATAATCAGAGAAGGAGATGAATGGAAGACTACTTTTAAGACAAATGATGGATTGTGTGAGTGGTTAGTGATGCCCTTTGGATTAACAAATGCACCAAGTACTTTCATGAAATTAATGAATGAAGTTTTGAAGAAATTCTTGGGTAAGTTTGTGATTGTATACTTAGATGATAATATGATTTTCAGTAAGACAAAAGAGGAAAATTTGTCACATATTAAACAAGTTTTGTAGAGACTGAGAGACAAGAAATTGTTGATAAACATCAAGAAGTGTAGTTTCATGAAAGAAGAGTTGGTATATTTGGGATTTGTGATTTCTGCAGAAGGATTGAAGATGGACCCTGAGAAAGTGAAAGAAATTATTGAATGGCCTACACCAGAGAGCATTGGAGAGGTTAGATCATTTCATGGATTGGCTAGTTTCTACCAAAAGTTCATTAGAAATTTTAGTTCAATTTGTAATCCTATGATAGAGACAATGAGAGGAGACAGAAAAAATTTTAAGTGGACATCGGGAGCAGATAAAAGTTTTGAGTTGTTGAAGTAGAAAGTGACAGAGCAACCTATTTTTGCATTACTGGATTTCAATAAGGTATTTCAAGTTGATTGTGATGCAAGTGGAAATGTAATTGGAGTAGTATTAAGTCAAGAAGGTAGACTAGTAGTATATTTTAGTGAGAAGTTGAATGATGCAAGGAGAAGATATCCAGTTTATGATCAAGAGTTCTATGCCATAATTCAAGCCTTGAAGAAGTGGAGACATTATTTTCTGCCTAAGGAGTTTGTGTTGTATACAGATCATCAAGATTTTCAATATTTGAGTAGTCAAGGTAAGTTGAATCAGAGACATATGAGATGGGTAGAGATCATGTAGAGTTATACTTTTGTGTTGAAACATAGGAGTGGAAAATCAAACAAAGTTGCTGATGCATTGAGTAGAAGAACAAACTTGTTGACAAAAATGAGAGTTGAAGTGTTGGGTTTTGATGAATTGAAGAACATGTATGAGGGAGACACTAATTTTGTAGAACCTTGGAAAGAATGTAAGGAACCTATTGTGATAGATAGGAGTAAGTGGTTAGACTATTTCATTCAAGAAGATGTGTTGTTCAAAGGAAATTAGTTGTGCATACCTAGAAGTTCAATGAGAGATAATTTGATCAAGGAGAAGCATAGTGGTGGATTGGCAGGACATTTTGGCATTAATAAGATAGTGGCTTTGGTGAGTGAAGACTACTTTTGGCCTCAGATACATAAGGATGTTAGGATATTTGTATAGAGTTGTAGAGTTTGTCAAGTTGCAAAAGGGAGTAGTCAAAATACTGGATTGTATAAACCTTTGACAGTATCAGAGAGACCTTTGGAAGACATAAGCATGGATTTTGTAATGGGATTGCCGAAGACATAGAGAGGACATGATTTAATATTTTTAGTGGTTGATAGATTTTCAAAGATGGCTCATTTCATACCTTGTAAGAAGACAATTGATGCAGTGCATTTAGCTGACCTATTTTTCAAGGAGATTGTGAGATTGCATGGATTACCTAAGAGTATAGTTTGAGACAGAGATACAAGGTTTGTTGGATAGTTTTGGAAGACACTTTGGAAGAAGATGAAGACATATTTGAAGTTCAGTTTAACTTTTCATCTATAGACTGATGGATAGATAGAGGTAGTGAATAGGAGTTTGGGAAACTTGTTGAGATGTTTGGTTGGAGAGAAGATAGGAAGTTGGGATTTGATTCTTTCACAATCAGAGTTTGCATACAATAATTTAGTAAATAGGAGTATTGGAAGAACACCTTTTGAGATTGTGACCAGAGTGGACCCTAGAGGAGTAGCAGAATTAAGAGATATTAGCATGGAAGAAAAGAGAAGTGTAGAAGAAGAAGAATTTACAGATCACATGAAGATAGTGCATAATTAGGTGAAGAAGCATTTGGATGATATGAAAAATAAGGGCAGATGAGAAGAAAAGACATAAGGAATTTGAATTTGAAGTTGGAGATGAAGTGATGGTGTACTTGAGAAAAGAAAGATTTCCAGTTGCGACATATAACAAGTTGAAGATGAAGAAGTTTGGACCTTGTAAGATAATCAAAAAATTTGATTCAGGAAATGCATATGAAGTAGAGTTACCAGAGACATTGGGTATATCACCTATTTTCAACATTGCATACTTATTTAAGTATCATGACGTAGAGTTTAGTGACATCATGGAAAAAGACTTGAAGAAGCAATTACCACAACAAGCACTGGAGCAAATTGAAGACATTTTGGAGAGCAAAGTTGGACGCAACACTAAAGGAAGACAATACAAAGAATATCTCATGAAGTGGAAAGGCAGACTGGAGGAAGATTCATCATGGATTTCTTAGGCTGAGGTGGACTGTCTTGGTTCTCCCCTAGCCCCAACAAAGTGAGGGACTCACTTTTTCAATAACCCCAGTTGTCTGACACAGGAGCATCCTTGGTTCAAGAGCAATCTTGCATCAACCAAAAACATTTGCATTTCAGTTTGTTTGTAGTTCAGTTTGTTTCTTTTCATTTTTCCAATTCAATTTAGGCAGTTAAATTAGAAGCAATTTCTACATTTTGGTCTGCATTTTACCATAGTTGCATTTCAGACCTTGCAGAGCTGGACTTAGCACCTACATTCATTCATCTACATCATATCCAAAATTTAGAGATTCGTACATCATTACCGAAAAGATATCACTATCAGAAGATTGACTGATTTCTCAGAACAGAGCATCTTGATAACCACAGACAACCAGCTGAAGGGAGATCTGCAGAAGCATTTCTTGATCTGTGAAGCTTAATGAAACATCATTCAATGATCTTTGGTTTGTGGCCCACCTTCCCCAAGATCTGCACACCATTACATGCATTTGTAGAGGTTTTCTATGGGATTAGGTCTGACCTATCTGTGTACACACGTTATAGCTCTTCCTTGGAGTTTGTGACCTTCCTTGGCCAACGTGGAGGAATCTATTGTTCAGGAGTTGATATATATGGATGTAATAGATCCTTAGGGAAGTAGTTCTCTTGATTTAGAAGATCAATAGTTTTGATTCTTTGCAAAGGAGCTTAAAAGGTTTATCTTGTGTATGAATGTAATCAGGCCTGTGAGCCCTAACTATAAGCCCGCATGTTGCTGGCCAATCTCTATTTGAATTCTATGATATACTAAAGGGTTGAATTTACATTTGTTCCATTTATTTGACTTATTTCAATTGTGTTTACTCTTGTTGCACAGTCTGGACAGTTCATTATGTGAACTCTCCTACCATTACTGCACCAATATGCACCCACCTTAAAGTGGTTGATCTTGCTTATCGGTATCAATCACGTTTAAGGTAAAGTCAAAAACATGTGAGGGAACAAGAGCTTTCATAAATCCCATGCCCCAAAGTGACATGTGCTTATGATCATTGAATGTTCCCAACAATCACACACGTTAGTATCAAATTTGAATCATCAACAATATTCATGCATATAAATAAGGTAACATACCACATAAACAAACCAAGGATATACTTACGGGTTTAAAACTGAGTATATCCATGAGGTTATACTTTAGGTATCTTAGAATTGAGTGTAGCTACAAGGTGAGATTCAAAACAATCTAAAGTGTATATAAGCAAATTTAGAGTATTGCAAAGGCTTGTTACAAGAAGTTTCACAATACGAGATCACATCACCACACATAGTGATTCTACTAGTCAAGTGTTAGTAACATATTAACCCCATCTTCATATATGGACTAGGTCCATTTTTGTTCTTATTATAGGGACAAATGGTCCTTATCAATATTTATTTGTTACTCTCATCCGCCGACTAGTAGAGCCATGGAAGAATGAAAATACAAAAAATGAGAGAGGAGACAAAAGTGACTTGGGTTCACAATGTGGGAAGATTTCCCTAAGACATCCTTCACAACATTATGCCCCCAAGGCACCACAGACAACAATTACAATAAGAGAGAAGAGTATAGAAGAATAGAGAAACAAAAAGAAGAAGTATCACAATAGAGGCAAACTCCTTGTATCCTTAACCTTACAAGAGTATTAAGGGTCATCCAAGGAGACCTAAACATTAACACAATATGGGGGAAACACAACACTACATATACATATATAAATATATCTATTTAAGAGGAGGCCAAACTTGCAAGCATATTTGAGAGGTGCTCCATCAAATGTGGTGAAATAGATGAGAGATTCATACCTATTTGATTACTTGATCTATCACAGGATGCTTGTTTCACAAAATTGCTTATGTTTGAAATATTCTAATGCTTGTGGGGAGGTGAATCATTACCTTTTTCAATAGATGACTCACACCTTGCTCTTTTCCTTTCTTTTACTTTCTTATTCTTCTTTGCATGATGAATGAACCACTCACGATGAAATGGGATGATTTTCATCTTACAAATTTCTCTTGCTTCAAATGATTATATGTAGGCTACTCCATCTATGTATCTTGTGCATCTTGGTTATCTCCTGATCCATAAAGGGATAACAAAGGAGGAACCTCAGCATATATACCTTTTCCTCATGGTCAAGATAGTGTTGGAATGCACATAACAACTAAGAGGAGTGGTGAAACTCTCAAAGCATCAACCACTTATAATCCATTGGCGGAATGTAAACATATGAAGCATCAATGCAAACACATCCAAACACATAAGAACACCAGATTACATGGAAAACCCAATAAGGGAAAAACCATGGTGAGGATTAGCTCACAATATATATGAATAACAAAACCAAAAATCAATAGGCTCACTACCCAGAAGAAAGAAGAAAGAAGTCTAGTATAGAGAGATTCACTAGCTCAAAGCAACAGAAGAAATCTTGCTACACCATTAATATTAGTGTACATCAGGTTATGAATAGCCAGCTTGTGGCAATCTTAACTCCTAATTATGTCATGTTATCATTATTATATTATTATTTAGTTAGTTAGGTCAGCCTCGGGCTTATATAGGGGTGTGTCTATTTAGCCTAAGCATAATTAGGCATATATAGGAGGATCTGTCTTATTTCAACATCATATTGTGAAGTGTGTTCTCATTGGAGATATTTGGAGGTTTTCCCCCTTGAAGTGGCCTATTATTCTTAGTTATTATCAAGTATTTGCAGCATAGTCCATATCATATTCTTCTATTATGCAAGTTATTTCATTACAAGTGGTATCAGAGCATGATCTTGGCACCGTAGAGGCAAGGTTTTTTCTCAATTTTAGAGGCAATTTTGGGAAGAGCATATCTTTCATATTTTAGTGAATTGTTTTTGGATTTTTAAAGGGTTTTTGAATACCATATTAAAGAAGATATAGTTCATATTTCAGAGGAATTGGCAGAATTGAGTGAATTAAAGCAAAGTTAGGGTTTCCATAAAATTCACTCTCAAGGCTATAAATCTGCTTATTTCTTGGAGATTTTTCTGGGTGAGAGGTATTTTGGCCCTAGTAAGTTATAGTAAAAATTTTAGAGAATTTAGATTTTACTTATGTGATTTATTTCAAAATTATTGGTTCCGATCATGACAGGGCCTACAATAAGGGGCAAATAGAATGTTGTCACACCGGGGAAGACTCTTGATAAGGATGGGGTAACAATAGAGGATATTAATCCTAATTAGGAAATCAACAAGGTCAAGGAAGACATTTCCTCAATGAAGGTGGATATGTGTGACCTAAGGGGAGATATATCGGATATAAGAAGCATGTTAAGCACCTATATGGATGAACCAAGAAAGGAGTTCTTAAGAAACCAAGGTGAAACCTCCAAGTAGGCTAATAATGACACAAATTTTAATACTCCTATGGGATCTAGGAATTTATTTCCAAATGTGGATATGCACAAGTTTGATGGCAAGGATCCTCTAACATTGATAAACCAAATGGAGAATGTTTTTGAAGTACATCAAATCCCAAATGGACAAAAGGTCACGATGGCTTCCCTATATCTAGAACCAGATCAATTCATTCGGTATCATTGGCTTTGTACTCATTGAAAGAAAAAGGGTCTCACCATCTCATGGTCAATTTTTACAGAGGAACTCCAAGCACAATATAGCAATAGTGTGATAGACAACTTCTTCAGCCAGCTTGCTAAATTTTAACAAACATGATTAGTTAAGAATTATATTTAGCAATTCCAAAATCTATCCTTAAGAGTGGATGCAATTATAGAGGATAACTTGAATGATTTATTCTTGTGTGGTCTCAAGGATCACATTAACATGAGGTACACATGTTTAGTCCTAGTTCAGTAAATGAGTCTTTTATCTTAGCACTCAGGGTAGAGGAGAAGTATTTGATTCCTAAGAAGCAAGGGGCTAATGTGACAAGAGAGAAAGTATATTCAACACCTTCTCTTCCTCAACCTACTAGGTTGACTCCACAACAAATTAAAGAGAAAAGAGCAAAAGGGTTGTGTTTCAATTGTGATAGTAAATATAGTCGAGGACATAAATGTAGTGAAAATAAATTGTTCTATATTAAAGGTCCAAGTGAGGAAGAAGAGGAGGAACCCATATTAGAGGATGATAGGGAGTCAAGTGAGGAATCACATGATTCTCAACTAATCATTTCTTATCATGCACTCTCAGGTTTCAATACTCCACAAACTCTCAAGGTAGTGGGTTTCTTAAAGAAAAAAAAAATAGTGTTGATCGACTCAGGTAGTACTCATAATTTCATCAACAAAAAGTTGGCAACTCATCTAAATTGTTTTATATATCTAGCTCCAGAGTTTCAGGTTTTGATTACAGATGGTGGTAAAGTTAGTTGTTTTGGGAAGTGTCATAGAATTAAATTATCCATGGGAGATTATCAACTTGATACCCCAATGTATGCGATATCCATGGAGCAACAAATATTGTTTTGGGAGTACAAATGCTTACTACATTGGGAATAATTGAGATGAACTTCCAAGAACTATTCATGAGATTTCAATCAGAAGGAAAGGTAGTAGAGCTAAGGGGGTTGAAGGTAAAGTCCCCATAGATGGTAATTTCTCATCAAATGCAAAAGTCACTTAAGAAAGGAGTGGATGGATTTGTGGCCCAGCTATGTTCATTACATGTCTCTCAATCTAATGCTCCTACTCATCTAGATTTACAAGCAATAATTGATCATCACTCAATGATTCTTGGAGATATGCCTAAAGGAATTCCTCCCAAGAGAGATCATGATCATGCCATACAACTAGTTCCAAGGATCCAACCACTAAACATTAGGCCTTACAGGCACCCACACATACAAAAAAGTGATAAAAAAATTGTTGAGGAGATGCTAGGGTAAATGCACAAAGATGAGGGACCAAAATGGGTCTTAAGATGCCAATTTTTTTATGAAATTAGGAAACATTGATGTTGGATGAGAAATTGAAGATAGCTACACTCAAAATTTGAAGATGGAACAAAAACAAGAGTTGTAGTGCTTTGAATCTAGTTTCTAAAATACTATTTTTTTCCAAAAATGGTTAAGATTAAGGGGTTCAAAAAGGGGGAGCACACAAACTGGTCCTGTTTTTCTCAAAAAAACATAACATAGTATCTGGTGTGCTCCCCCTAAAATGTTAACTTTTTTTTAGTATTTCAATAATCATTCTAGTGAGAAATTAGCTAACACCATGTAGTTTATCTCTGATTTTTCTGATAATTTTTTAATGAATAATTGATTTTTTAGTAATTTTTAAAGTGGACACATCCTGAAAAATAGAAATTTGAGTGTGCTCCCCACTAAAATGTTTGAAAACTAATCAAAAATCATTTTTTTTTAATTTGTGTATAATGGAGTCTAGTTTCTAAAAATATGACTTATTTCAAATTTTGATGAACGGTTAAAAAAAAGTCAAAAATACTAGACACTAGTTTTTGACAAAAAATGGACACACTAACAAAAGAAATTCAAGATGAAACACTAAACATACTCAAAATGTGAAAAAAATTATATGGTTAGATAGCTAATAGAGAGCTTAAGATTATGGTGATATTTTGTTGAGTTTTCATTGAAAAAAGTGCCATCTTGATGGGGAGCATGCTCTAGATTATCTCTAGATTTTGCTAAAAACTGATAAAAACATGTCAGAGAACCTTGAACATAACGTGAGTGTGTTATAACACACTCATGTTATGATGAGCATAATTGGCAATGCACATGCCAATTACATTTGCTTGAAAGTTTCTAAAGCCTTTTCAACAAATCCATTTTTTGCATATCTTGCGATCATTGCATTCCATTATAGAACATCTCTTTGAGGTGTTACATCATACAATTGACATGCCTTGTCTATGCTTCCACATTTTACATACATGTCTACAAGGGCAGCTGCACTTCTTATTGTCTCTCTCACTCTCAACTTCCCTCCCCTCTTTACGTCTGACCCTTTCTCTGAATCTCTACTTCCCTCCCCTCTCTACCTCCTACCTTCTTTCTCACTCTCTTCTTCCCTCCCCTATATACCTTCTATCCTCTCTCTCACTCTCTACTTACCTCCCCTATCTACCTCCTACCCTCTTTCTAAGTCTTTGCTTCCCTCGCCTCTCTACCTCCTACCTTCTCTCTCACTCTCTTCTCCCCCTCCCTCTCTACCTCTTACCCTTTCTCTCACTTTCTACTTCCCCCTCTGTCTACCTCCTACCCTCTCTCTCAATCTCTGCTTTCCTCCCTTGTCTATCTCCTACCCTCTCTCTCTTCTTCCTTCCCCTATCTACCTCCTACAGTCCTCTCCCACTCTCTACTTTCCTCTTGTCTCTACCTCCTATCCTTTCTCTCACTCTCTGCTTCCCTCCCCTCTCTACCTCTCCTCATCATTCTTGCCATCCAATGAAATTTCATAAATTATCTTTTTTCCATTTCATCATCCCAATTTATATCCTTGTCCCTCTTTGCATGTCCTAGTTTTCTTGTTTCCATATTCTTTGTCGACATGTGAGAGGAGAGGGAGGAAGAGGGAGACAGGATGGAGATGGATGTGAGAGAGAGAGGGGAGAGATAGGGTGATAAGGAGAGAGGGAGTTCTAGTTTTCTTATTTTGGAGAGAGAGAGAGAGGGTTGGTCAAGTTTCTGAGTTTAGGTTGCTTAAGTTTAGGGTTTAGTGGAATTATTTAGGGTTTAGGGGTTTAGGGTTGCTTGGATGTATGGTTTAGGGGTTAGATTTTAGGGGTATTATTTAGGGTTTAGGGTTGCTCAGGTTTAGGGGTATATTTAGGGGTTATGAGTTTAGGGTTGCTCAAGTTTAGGGTTTAGGGGTTAGGGTTAAAGGGGAAATATTTTATAATTTCCCTCCAATCCTCGTAATACTAAGGCATTAGTCCTCCCATCTCCTAATCCATCAATCCCTATCATCCATCCACCATCAAACATTCTAAGCTCTAATCCATCAACCCATGAATGCTTGAAAAATTTTCTCCAAAGAGTCTTTACAAAATCAAAAAATAAAGCAAAGATATGGAGCCATCCAAATCCACTGATCCAATTTCATCCTTCTCTAACACTCCCAATCCTAATCCATCCAGGCCTCCTATATCCATTCACTCAAACCTAATCCTAACCCTACAACATCTTCCATCATTATCCATCAACTATATACATATCCTAGTCCATCAACCCATGAAGCCATGAAGGATGTGACCCAAGGACTATTAGCAAGGAATCTAAGAACATCATGTACTCAAATTCCTATCCTTGAGCCTAAAAAATAACCTCCTAATAACATGTATACCACTCCAACACCATCATCCACTCCTATCTCTATCCATTTCATTGAATAGTCTCCTACCATAAGTCCAAGTCAAACCCCATCATGTAGCCATGTTGTCAAACATCCAAAGATTATTGATCCTGGATCCAAGAACCCATCACATCCATCTAAGAAACCCAATAGCTATACATTAAGAGCCCAGTCGAAACAATGTGGAAACACCAACCACCCATCCTAATCTAAATCCAAACATCCCATCTAATCCCATCTTAGTTCCTTTACCATCTCATGGTCAACCCCTCTATACAATGATCCCATCATTAATCCTCCAATATCTCCTATTGAACCCCCATCACCACCTCTTACTCCCCAATCCAATGAATATCAATGCATCCCCACTTACCCTATCCATATCTAATATTGTGTTATCTATGCTTATCCTCCCTGTGATCAAGATATTATCTATGAGAAAGATCTTATCCATAAACAAGTAAGTTCCACATCACTCCTATCCATCATCCCATGCTAGTCCTATTCATTATCCATCAATATCCCATGTTGAGACACTTGGTCCTCAAGAAAACATAGACAATCAAACAAATATCTTGGATCCTAGATCTTGAATCATATCCCAATGAGTATAATGATTTAATCAAGATCCAAGAATTATACATCCATTTCCCATTGATCCTCCATCATTTAGGTCAAACTATATGTTTAGGTGTTTATCCTAGTTGCTCGAGTTTAGGGTTTAGGGGTCACAAGAATTATTTGAGGTTTACATGAGTTTAGGGTTGCTCAAGTAAATAGGGTTTAGGGTTTAGGGGAATTATTTAGGATTTAAGGGGTTAAGGATGCTTGAGTTTAGGGTTTAGGGGTTAGGGGTTAGGGTTTAGGGTTTAGGGGTTAGGGGTTTAGGGTTTCTCAAGTTTAGGGGTTAGGGTTTAGGGTTTAGACAGATAGAGTGAGGGGACCAATAGAGATTGGGAGAGATAGGGAGATAGAGGTTTAGGGTTCTTTCCAAGTTTTATGGTTTAGGGGTTTAGAGTTGCTCATTTTTAGGGTTTAGGGTTTAGGGGCATTATGTAGGGTTTAGGGTTTAGGGTTTAGGGGTTAGGGGTGAAGGTTTAGAGGTTTAGGTTTATGGTTTAGGTAGAGAGGAAAATAAGGAGTTATAGAGGAGACCGAGCCTGGGAGAGATATCTCTATCTCCTCTATCCTTCTCTCTAACTATACCTACCTCTCTATCTCTCTCTCTCTCTCTCTCCCTGTTTCTCTATCTTGCTCTCTCTTTCGATCCCCTCTCTCTAACTCTACCTTTATATCTCTCCCTCCCTCACTATTTGAGGTTTACATGAGTTTAGGGTTGCTCAAGTAAATAGGGTTTAGGGAACACCTTTAGGGTTAGGATTTAAGGGAATTATTTAGGCTTTAGGGGTTTAGGGATGATTGAGTTTAGGGTTTAGGGGTTAAGGTTTAGGGTTTAGGGGTTTAGGGTTGATTGAGTTTAGGGGTTAGGGGTTAGGGTTTAGGGTTTAGAGAGAGATAGAGTGAGGGGACCAACAAAGATTGGGAGAGATAGGGAGATAGAGGTTTTGGGTTGCTTACATGTTTTATGGTTTAGGGGTTAGGGGTTTAGGGTTGCTCATTTTTAAGGTTTAGGGGTTAGGGGTTAGGGTTTAGGGGCATTATTTAGGGTTTAGGGTTTATGGTTTAGGGGTTATGGGTTAAGGTTTAGAGGTTTAGGTTTATGGGTTAAGGTTTAGGTAGAGAGGAGAATAGGGATCCCTATCTCTATCTCTTTGGACATATGGATCCCTATCTCTTAATCTATCCCTCACTACCTCTCTCTCCTCCTCTCTATATCTCTCCCCATCCCTCTACCTCTTGAAATCTCTCTCCCTATGTCTCTAGACCTCTCTCCATCTCTTTCCCTATCTCTATCTATCTGCATAACCCTATCTTAATATATCCCTCTCTACCTCTCTCTCTGTATTTCCCTATCTATCTCTCCCTTGATAGATCTATCTCCCTATATCTCCCCTCTCTCTCTATATATGTATCTCTATCTTTCTCCCTCTATAGATGCCTTTGTCTATCTCAATCCCCATCTCTCCCTCTCCTCACCTCTATCTCCACCTATCCCTCTCTATCTCTCTATTTGTCCCTCTTTCTATATTTTTTCCTTTCTCTAACTCTATCTCTATCTCTCCATCTCTTTCTGGATGTCCCTAGGCTATCTCCATATCCATGTCCATGTCCCTCTCTATCTCTCCATGTCTCCTGACCCCTCTCTATATATAGGATAGAGAAATGAAGAGACAGAGAGAGAGACTCTCCCATGTAGATACAAGGTTACATTTGTCCCTCCTAGTATTATATAGGATTTTTGCATGCATGAACCTTTATGTTTTCATGCTTCCCAGAATGCGCGCACATTTTGGGAAGCATGAAAAATGGTAAAAAAACATGTGGGATCTGTGTTTCAGACCCCACATGACTGTTATTCTTGCTTTTCATGAGTATATTAAACAAGAAAATGCTTTTCATGTTGTTTGACTTATTGAGAATGATTTTTATATCAATCCACCACCTTTTTTTGTTTTTTCAACATAGAAGAACTGATTTTGCATGTTTTTGGAGAAAAGTTTATTATTTAAACTAAAAGTTTCATGTTTCATGTGTGATATTGTGTCAAAGCTAATTACCATTGATATATAGATTGAATTTGATGATATATGTTTGTTTTTTTCCATAAATTTCACTAATCCTATTATAGAATTATATAGAATTCATAATCAAACTTGCGAAAAAGAACAATTTGAGGATTTTGAACCCATATTTTGGAGAATTGGTCAACTACAATATCGAATTCTAAGGTATGTTCAACTTATGTCCATTTTAATTCACATATATATGTTCTTATGTTCTTTATTTCTTTGTCTTTATGTCTTCATGTCTTTATGTCTTTATGTTTTTTATGTTCTTTATGTTCTAAGATATATATGTGTCTAGGTATATCAGTTAGTTTAGTCAAAGAGACTCCAAATTCCACATGTTTCCACCTTGTTTTGGCCCTTCATGCCTTCATTTCACCTATTTTAAGCTATACAAGAGAAAACATTATCAAATACTTCATAAAATAATTTTAGTGAACAATTGTTTGTCATACTCATTATCATGGTCAATGGAGCCAAAATTGATTTTGGAAGACTCTTAATTTTTTCCCTAGGATGATATAGAAGGATTTATTCCTTAATACATGCATAATTCAATTCATTTAATAGAACCATGCAATGGCTTGAATCTTAGACTATCCTATGCCCCCTATTATGACAATCCTACTTGTCTCTATTGATCATTTAAACATAATTGTTAGGTGTCCTTTTGATAACTTCTCCATGCATGTTTCATAATCCTACTTGTCTCTATTGATCATTTAGACATAATTGTTAGGTGTCCTTTTGATAACTTCTCCATGCATGTTTCATATTATGAATTCTCTTAGAGAAGGTTGGAGGATGTGGAGACCTCTTCAGTGTCTTGGGCTAGGACATTCCTTATGTACCAATTCATAAACAAGTCACTTTTAGTCAATAGAATCCAAAATACATCCATTTGCAATCATGGATTAGTTAAGGACAACTAGGTGGTAAATTTGTTGCCATTGGCAACTTCACAAATTTCGTGTCTTATCTTGTCCTCCTTGGTTTTTTCCATGGATCTCCATCATTGTCTTCATGATTCATATAATTCATCATGTCATAGTGGCTTTATCATTTGATAATTATCTAATCACAATAACCTTAGATGGCTATCCCTAGGACTACTCTGCCAATTGCACACTATGTATTTCAGTAATTTAGATTTCCTTCATGTGTGTTTCAATGGTTTACAGTGTTAGGGAAGTCGTATGTGAAACTTATTAAACATAATTAAACTCCATCACACCACCTCAAATGAAATCAAACTCAATCCAAATTTCATGAATATGAAGTTATCCTTTTGAATAAATCAGTTATGGCATGACAATCCTTTATGAGAACTTGGTCTTGATCTTCTTCAAACTTCCACCTTTTGTCTGTATTGAAAAATCTCTAAAATAAACCTCTTAGAACCTTACGAATAAAGTTATGACTGTTATGACTACCCTCATAGCTGTGATAGTCTTATTTGCATCTTAATATGACAGTCATGTCTCCATGTAATGAACTGGTCTAGGATATCTTTCTGCAACACCCATTCTCACCTTCATTCTCATTGCAAAGATCAACAACACTCTTGAGCAAGGCATTTGCACCTATTCATGATTATCCTACTTGTGTTGGTTATGACAGTAGATTGTCTCCTCCTTCATAGTGGCCTTTATGGCAATTTAGCTTATGCACATGTTTATCTAGTTGAGTTTGGCATTGCCATATTAATGAGCCTTGACTTCAATAATTGTCTCTCGATATCCCTTCTTCACCCTCTACACTAATCCAAAGCATAATTTTGTCACTACTATTCACAACATATTTCATGAGACTGTCTTCCTTTTTGCCATTGTTGTGACAATAAGGCATGACTAGGGAATAGCTAAATGACATCTCTTCTTAATTAAGATAGTCTTCTTCCTTATTTCACAAGCTTGTAGGATCTTATGAGTCACTTGACCCATAATTCACTAGAATAATATTGAGGTGTGGAGAGATTTAAATTCATGGACACCAAAAACACCATAACTCCATCCATTCCACCATGTTTCATGAGATTTCATTGGAGGAATGGTGGGTTTTACATTTTTCTTGCCTTCAAGGTAGTTAAACAAGGGTTTCAAACTAGTTTTAGGAAAATTGTTATAAAATGCTCAAATCCCTAGGCCTAATTGCTTTCAAAAAATTGTATCATGCCCATTATCTAAGAAATCTCCATGAAAAAGAGGTTTAGGGGTTGTCTTAGGGTATACAGAAGATGATACAAAGGGTGTTATACGGAGATAAAACACTAAAAAGGAGGTTTTCATGAGTGTAGGACAGTCACAAGTCTATATAATAGTCCACTATCATAGTCATGACCATCATGAAGTTGTTTTTAATTTATGAATAACTTAAGATGTCTTTGATCTTTTGTCATGAGTATCCAAAAGGTTATCTTCAAGGGTTATTGTTCTTTTGACTATCACAAAGTTTTTGGACTGGTTTAAGACTATTAGAATAGTCAATTTATGTTGATTAACAGTCCCCTTCAATGACATTCATTTTGTCATCCTTCAAAATCACCTCCATACAACTCATATATGTAAAAAATTAACCATAGAATTCATGATTTCCAAACCTAAAATAATGATTTGATACTCATATAAGAGTCCAAAGGTGTGAAGAATCTATATGAAGGTCTTTCAAACTTGCTCAAAGAGTTTTGAAGCTTTTTTGGCCATTATTTGACAAAGTATGATGACTGTCTTAAATGATTGTGTATGACAGTGTTGGGGCAACAATTGGAAGTTCAACAAATCTAAGTCTAAAAGTGTTGTTTGTGCATATTCCTTGTTGGGAAGGGGGCTTAGAAGGTCCTAAAGACCTAAACAAAGGATTTTAGATCATTCTTCAAGGGTTAGACAAGTTTTATTATGACTGTCCCAAGAGGACTAGTTTTACAATCATTGAGTAAGTGTGGCACCCAATCAAGTTAGGGTTTGCTTTTGAGCCTAGGTGTTTAATACCTATTGGAATCACCTTTAGAATGTTTGAAAGAGGCTCCCAAATATGTATTGAGGTTTTTGAAATCATTCCAAGTGGATTTGCCTTAGTTCATTGAAGTCATATAAGAAGGTGTACATAGGAGCAGCAATGGAGAACATGTAAGAACAATTTGTCTTTTGGGTCTGTTTTCATGAACTCCACCCTTCCTCTACATCATTCATGACTTCATGTATTTGAGTGTATACTCCATGACTTTGTATGTTCAAGTGTATACTACATGTCTTATATGTGTGTTCAAATGCATACTCCATGACTTATGTATGTTTAAGTTATCTTGATATGAGGTGTCTTATTCAGAAGTTTGTTATTCATTCTAGTTGTGCTATTCATTGTAATTATAAAATTTCTAATTATCATTATCTTATTCATCATGCTTGTAGAAATCATCATCATGCCAAGGAAATAAGCAAAGACTCTAACACCAAAAGAGCGTGAAGCTAATAATGAGAGGAAAAGAGAAAGAATGAGGTGAATTCAGGAAAGTAGGAAATTATCAACCATACAAGAAGACATTCCACCATTGCCAATTAAAGAGGAACATGATAGGTCTAATGAAGCTAAATGGTAGGGAAGGTCTCGTTTCATGTGCCAAGCATCCCAATCATTCTAGCTTGCAAGCTACCGACACCTAGCACCTTTCATGTTTGCTGGTAGCTTGCAGCCCATAACGACTAAGACACTTGGCACATGAAACAAGACCTCCCCTAGAATTTACTTGCCCACTTGAATGTGCTAGCATAGTTGGTTTGGCCCCACAATGAGCAGAACAAAAAATATGGCACATAGCAATCTTTCCACTACATGGAACTGAAGCATTTTGCAAGAATGTGCTTGATTTCGGCACGGTCAATGGACATGACTTGAACGAAAATGAGAGAGGTTATTTTAGATGGATCCCACATGTAGTTGTAGGTCAAAACAAAATGTTCCCAGATGCGATGAATTCTGAGAACTGCTCCATCAAAGTTTGGCAGTTTTTTCATCTTAGGGATCTTAAGGGACTTAGTTGGTAGCCTGCTGCCCTGAATGATTGGGGCACTTGGCACATGAAATGAGACCTCCCCTAGCATTTACCCACCCACCCTGATTCTTTTTCACAGTCCGTTCGGCCCCATGAGCTATGGAATGCAAAATGTCACTCCTAGCATCTTTCTATTGAATGAAACTGAAGCATTTTGCAATAATGCATTTGATTTCAACACGGTCAAACAGACTAGAGTTAACCAAAACTGAGAGAGGTTATTGTGGATGGACCCCATGTACACCTATAGGTCTAAACAAAATGTTCCCATCTACCATGAATTTCGAGAACTACTCCATCAAAGTTTGGTAGTTTTTACATCTTAGGGATCTTAAGGGACTTTGCCGGTAGCATGCTGCCCCGAATGATTGGGGCACTTGGCACACAAAAATAGACCTCTTATGGCATTTACACACCCACCCCAATGTGTTGGCATAGTTTGTTTGGCCCCATGATCTACGGAATTCAAAATGTCAGTCCTAGCACCTTTCTACTACATGGAACTGAAGCATTTGCAAGAATGCATTTGATTCTAGCATGGTCAAATAGACAAGAGTTGAACAAAACTGAGAGAGGTTATTGTATACAAACCCCACATGCACCTATAGGTTCAAATGAAATGTTCATAGCTACCATGAATTTCAAGAAATGATCTATCAAAATTTGGTAGTTTTTTCATCTTAGGAATCTTAAGGGACTTTGCCGGTAGCCTACTGCCTCGAATGATTGGGGAAATTGACATATGAAATGAGACCTCCCCTAGCATTTACTCATCCACCCTAACATGTTGGCACAGTTTGTTCAGCCCCACGAGCTATGGAATGCAAAATGCCACTCCTAGCACCTTTCTACTGCATGAAACTAAAGCCTTCTTAAGTGTGTATGATGGTAGGGTTTGGACAGATGGAAATTTGTTGTTGAAATTCACAACATCTTGATGGTATTGTGGCCATGATCTCCTCATATGACATGACAAGAGCTATTCCATATCCTTGTTGTCCCATAACCTTGATTATTATGATTAGAAGCATGGAAAAAAACCCTACAAGAAACAAAGCAATGATTAGATCTCAATATGACCATGATATACCCAAGCATCTGTATTAGTCTAAATCATAAAATCTCTTCAAATAATGATTTATCCAAGGGTTTGGTGAGTTTCCATTGGCACCCAAACCCTAGGTATTCATTAGAAATCCTTGAATGCTAATTATTGCCATTATGCTTCTTTCTTATTAATTCTTACTAATCATGGTGAGTTGGTGAAATCTTGTTATATGTCATTGAAGAGGGATCCCTGGAGTTGGAACAATTGTTTGAGACCTTGTTGAATGTGTCTGAGGTTTTGGAACAAGAATTGGGAAACCTTGAAGCCTTAAAGCCTTTATTTATTTTTCTAAAATGGGCGAGGATTTCTGATTTTAGGGTTGGGTTTTCCTTTTGGCACATGATTTTCTAATTTTTCCCTATTTATTTCTCATGATAAACTTATTACCTTCCTAATTTTATTGCTACAAGTTGTCTAGGAGGGCTAGTCTTAGGATTGGAGGAGAAAATATTAATAAACTTGAGGGGAATCTATGTTGTTCTTCCTTTATATGAGGATCATGACTGTGTAAATTCATGACTGCATTCTCTGAGGCTTATGTTTGATGGAGGGTTTTCTGGACCCTAGTTTCATTAAGTGGTTTTAGGATAAGTGTCTAAGGGAAGTCATTGAGTCCTTTATGGTGGAACAAGGTTATCACACCTATACTTTGGAATATGCTACCCTTGAGATAGTCCTTCCCAACCTTTTGATTGATATTGTGTAGGGTAGATCTCAAGGATAGTCATAGAGGCAGGGTGTAGTCATGTTTCTTATTTAGTTAATGTAGTCCTTAATCAATGTGAGAGAGTGGGCATATTCTCTTAATGATGATGCTGAGATAGTATGATGAGGCAGTCATCAAAATACCATAAAGAAGAATGGTAATAAAATAGTCACAAGGTAAAACAATCATGCTTTGATGTTCCCATAGAGTCACGCAAAGGGAGATTAGTGTTCAAACATGATTATGAAGGGTTTTAAAAGCTAGAAGAGGTCTCTCATACTTTGAGGATGGTTACCTTTTATATCATTCCTACTTCATGTGCAATCACATAAGATGGATGTTATGGGTGGCCATGATTGTCATGAGATTGAGTACAGTGACTTGGATCTAGGAGGATGATTCAAGATCATTAATATCCCAGTATTTTGAGAGGGGATCAAAGATATCATCATATATTTTATCTAGGTTCATAGGTTATGGAGAATCAAGAGATATTGTGGTGGAATAAACATACAGTTTCATCAAAGGACTTCTGACACCTTACCAATATAGGAATGCTAAATAGGGGAAACATTGTAACAACTTTTGTGCTTTGATTTACCATTAAAACTATACATAGAATTATTCTAATAAACTTTCCAAAAGACTATCCTACGAGTTTTGGGAAGTATAGATATGTAATCAAGGTCTCTAAAGGACTACCCCCATGTGTCTAGGTCACTAAACTTCATCACAATACTATCTAGTTGACCCCAACCTTCTTGTGAGCAACATTAATGACTATCTTATATCATTTGGACTAGAGTATTATTGCAAGAAAGGTTTTGAGTACTCCTTAGACTTTCATCTAGTAATCAATGAGGGTATCAAGACCTAAGAAGTTCACAAAGCCATCCTATAAACAAATTACAAGAAGAGGAATAGTCATGAGGCTCTAAAAAGGTTACTTCAGGGGTTTTCATTATAATAAAGAGGTGAAAAGTTTGTAAAGGTGCTCAATGCTTGTGGGGACTATTATACTGATATGAATTGATGATGGACTATATTTAATGCAAGGTACAGTCGTAAAGGATTTCCCTAATGTAGGATCTTTGTCATGTTAATATAGGGGAATTTGTCACCCTTTGATCCACAAGCCATGAGGGATGGTGAGTGAGTGTGGCTTAATAGGTTTCATTCAAGGTGAGAACATTCCAAGATAGAAACCTTGGATATTAACTCTTTCCTACTCATCCCAATTTCTATAAGACTACAAGAACATTCAAATCATACACCAAAAAAAGCACTAAAATCTAATTGCCAACATGCTAGTGAATGAGCATTGAATGTGACCACATAAAGAAAAATCATACTATTCTTCAACAAATACCATTTCCTTGGTCCAAAAATTCAAAAGACCTAGAAAGCACATCTCAATGCACATGTAGATGAATAGACACACTTCCAACTTTATTGTCTCATGGAATGCAATGATTGCAAGATATGCATAAAATGGATTTGTTGAAAAGACTTTAGAAAATTTTGAACAAGTAAAAGCAATTGGCACGTGTAAAGATAAATTCCACAACCTTTGTCAACATCCTCCCTATCTGTACACCAAAATAGAATGTTTGGAATAGTGTATGGATAACCATCAAAGCATAAAGGATGCATGAAATTTGTCACATGTAATTGCAACTGCCCTTGTAGAAATGTATGCAAAGTGTGGAAGCATAGACAAGGCACATGAACTATTTGGCATGATGCCCCAAAGAAATGTCACCTCATGAAGGAAAATGAACTATAAGGAAAGTGTGGAGGCATAGGTCCAAGGCACATGAACTGTTTGAAATGATGCCTCAAAGAAATGCACAGTCCCAGAGAATGCAATGATTGCAAGATATGCACAAAATGGATTATTTGAAAACAATTTATAAACTTTCAAGAAAATGCAATTGGCACATATAAAACCAAATTCTTGTAATGATAATTGATCATCATATTAAATATTTAATATACGCTGTCATATACATAATGTCATGAACATAACATCTAGTTTATATACAAAGCCATATAGGCATATATTCAAAAATATACATCAATAGTTCATACAAAAGTATGTATACAAAGCCATCTAGGCATACAAAAAATATCCCAAAAACTAGTTTCCTATGGACTTTTATGAAATAATTGGTAGCCCTTGCTTGACCATGAAGATGTAGAGCCAATCACTAACTCATCCTCTCTCTATCATCAAGTAGACCTCTTTGACAAAAGTCAATATGGCTCCACCTGTTAATACTATCAAACAATATATGCACATTAATATATAACATCACATATGTAATCAATCACTTACTGCCACCTGATGATCACTCTCTATCATCTTGTCTCTCTCTACGTCCGTACTTGGACGTACTGTAGTTGTGACCTCTTGTGAGAAGCATCAAGAAGCAAAATTGACTAACATAAATATCATTTATGTACAACAAATGACATGAGATAAACAATAATTATAAAATTATGATATTTTCATGTTATTGGATCATACCTCATTCAAAGGATTTGCAGGTCCATCATGGCTGTAGCAATGCCTATCTGTACTAACTCACAAAGATCAGGAGGAGTCTCCACTGTATCTAGTATCTGAAAATTAAGTTCAAGATTATTCCAACAAAATAAATACATAACATTATTTTAAAAATGCATAATGATTAGAAATAGTTAAATTTACCTCTGTAAAAGTGGTGGTTTGGCATCCAGGGGACCAAGGAAACCATGGAGGTGCCGGTGACTATTGAAATCATCAAATTGTCACAAAATGATATTACCATTGACATATCTACAATAATTATGATTATATGATAAATTACATACCTGCTGACTTGACCTCCTCTAATAACTCGTCAATGGATGACTAACGGAGGTAGGATGAAGAATCTGGCCCTGGAATTTCATTGCACAGACAATTACATACATTATTTTTGACTTATAATATAGATAATCATATAAAATTAATTATAAATTTCAAATAACAATATACTAAATAAGGATGAAACTTGTAATAAATTACTTGAGAGTCAATACCAAATATATGCTATAAGAGATCGTCATTGAGAATAAGATCATCCAATATGTCCTGCCCCTATGTTGTAGCATCATGCCCCTACATCGCAACATCCTGCTGAGAGTCCTGTTGTGCTTCCTATGTCCCATAATCACATAGGTTCCCACATGTAATGCACAAATGTGGGGACACATGATGCCTACTACTCTCACCTTCATCGACCTAGGTAAGATCATCGGCATACTATGATAGAGTTTGGGCGAGAGTAGCTAATGAATGTAAAGTCTCCAGGTCAACACTCTCCTTCAAAGCTAAAGGGAGTGACCTACGTTTTGGCCTCGCTCGGGGTACAAACACATGGTCTTCATATTGTTAAGCCCTAGGTCTATCTTGGGCAGAGCCACCACCTCTACCCTAGAACTCACGAATGTCAAAAGAATTTAGAATCTTGTTGAGGATGAACTCACAATAGAGTTTCCTCAAGAAATATTGCACGGTACCTCATCATTGTTGCATGGGCGCTCATCAAAGACCATGTACCATCTATCCCAAACATTTCAAGATATTTCTTCATTCCTACACCAATGTATAAGAAACCATTTGTAACTTTCTTCTAATCTTTGGCCGGTTGTCATGCTAACATTTCCCATGTGGTCACAACACACAACACTTGTGTCATGTCCACATTTGAAATGTGGTCATGACACGAAATACGAAAAAACTTTTCTACATGTCCCTAGGAACCCCCTTGCATGCGTTTGTGTGCTCGGTGGCAATACACAAGAGGCATAGACATGTCATACATATTCAGGGAAGTGCGTCTTCCTATGCTATCCCCTACGTGATGAAAGCCATCTAGGGGGTATGCGATGTGAAGCATGCCGCTTCTAGGGTTAGAACAGTTTTAATTCGAACCTTAAGTTTCCTAGGTGACAAGGTGATTTCATCATATTCGAAACCAAACCCTAACTTTAATACATAAATGAAATTGAATAAATACAAATATGGAAAATAATGGCATGATAGATGCATGATAAGATGGAGTGTTTAAATGATAGTTGCCAAAATCTCATAAAAATAAAACCCTAAAATCTAGGAAAAATTTGACAGCATAACGCGTTTTTCGATAAATGAGATAAAATTTTTAAAAGGTCTCTAAGGGAAAAATTAATGCAAAAATTAAAATAAATAAACATAGGAAAATTGAATAAATTTCCAAGGTTAAATAAATTGATCGTTCAACCAAATTGTAAAAATTCAAAATAAAATAATGAATGATCAATAAAAATTCAATAGTTAAGTCTATTAATAAATACGACTTCAATAATCATATTTATTAATTGACTCACATAAAATAATTAAAAGGAGGATTAATTAAATTATCCCCTCAGAAATAAAATCGATCAAGAATAAAATTAAATTCAATTAAAGATTTCCCGCAAAATTTAATTAAAACACCCAAGAAAGTAAATATAAAAGCCAAAAGTAAAATAATACCCTAAGGGATAAATTATCCCATCAAATTTTAAAACCACCCAATCTCACTAAATTAAATCTCCCAAGAAATAAATAAAAGAAAAAGAAATCAAACCCCCAAAATAAAATTAAAACTCTAAGTTGAATCTCAAAGGAGTCAACAAGTCAAAAAATGACCCAAATTCAAATAAGAGGGAAAAGAATTCCCGTGCACATAAAATGAGGAAAAAAGAATATAATGAAATAATTAAAAAATAATTTCTAATATTTTATCTAATTCCCAAGAGGAAGCCCTATTCCATTATTATATTAGTTTTCTACAAGTGATGTCCTAAACATATTTTATTCTTTTCTTTATGGGAAAAACCCTAACATGTTCTTTTGTTTTTCTCTTCTCTTCTTTGTTTTATTTTTATTTTCTCTTTTCTTTTCTTCATGTCTCCATTTTCATTGCAGGTTTAAGGATTGCTTCAACAATGGCTTGGCAGCCCCTTAAAGGTATATATACTAAGTATACCCCATAGTTTTTTTTGTATATATATATATACACACACACACACAACACACACACACACTTATGTGTGTATATATGTATATAAATATATATCCATTTTCATGGGATAGGAAATAATAGATGAATTGTTTGGCTGAATGATAAAGGTCAACACACACACACACATATATTGTGCTTTGCAGATATTAAGACTGTTGAACAGACCTCACAACGACCGAATGACATTTTAGTTTCAAAGGAAGGAGGAGTAATGAAGGCCCCCACGGCTCTGGCTCCATGGGGTTTCTTTTTATTTTGTTTAAGTTTAAAAATAGTGGGGGTGGGGATTTCGACCCCCTCCCCACACCCTTAATGGTGAAAACACAGAGCGGTGGGTAGCGGCCTGTGGTTGCCGTCTACCAAAGGTTTAATTTTTTTTTCTTTAATACTCTAAAACATTTCAAACCTTTGCAAGGGTTCAGCCCAAGCGACATATTTCCTCAGTCTCTTTTCTTTTATTTAAAATTTTATATATTAAATGTGAGTTGGTTTGAATGCAAATTAAAACAATGTTGTTATATATATATATATATATATATATATATATATATATATATATATATATATATATATATATATATACTAAATCATATACATATTTTCAAAATCATGATAAAGAAATAAAACAAAATCTGATATGTAACCTACAATGACCAGTGTATATTTTTTTACAAAAATCTCAAATACAAAGAATACTATTATTTCTTTTGAAATAAATTTCTCTACATCTCTTTTTCTTTACAACAATAATAAAGTAAACAACCATATTACTCCCTTTTAAAGAAACAACATTAGGAGGAAAACAAATTTACTAAGAACTAGATAAAAACATATAGAGTTTACTAACTCCTATTTCCTAGAACAAAATTTAGCGACTATATATATTTTTTCCTTTTCTTTTCATGAATATAATTAACAACTAAACAACATTACTAATTTCCCATTTCTGTTTTAGGCATACAATGAAAATCAAACTGCAACACATAATTTATCTTTCTTTTGAGTGGAAACAACAAGCTATACTTTCTTTATTCAAATCTCCAAGACCAAATATGCACCACAGCAAAAGTATAAACAAGTATTTTCATTGCATTCATAACAACAACAATTTATTTTCTTTGGCATTACCACAATCACAAGAACACAACAACATAATATAGTAAATAGATTTTGAATAAATTTGAGAGTGCTCACAATATTTTCTTACAAAAATCAACACATAGGGTAGTAATTATTTGGCAAGAAAATATAATAAGACCTCAAAGGCCATGGATCCAATAGCCAACTAAAATAAAGCAATAAGGCAAGAAAGAGCTCCTCCAACATTTTTTTTTTTTCAACAATAAATCTACAATAAGCACAACAAGGGAAACCAAGCCATAAAGGAATGCCCTCTTCCCTACCATAGACCCACAAGAGGGTCACCCCCAAGCTAGGGAGGTAGGGTTCACATGGTTCAACACACACACCACTACAATGCAAGTTTTCCAAACACACATAAAATTTTCCAAAGGTTTGCACAAAACAAAATTCATGAGAATGAGTTTGATGGGGGTAGGGGAGTGGACCCCTCAACTCAAAAGGCCACTCCATGATCTCAAATCACCAAGTCTCAATGCCTCAAGCCATAAACACCAAAAATACATATCTCCAAATAACTCAAAAACTATCATGGCACTCTTGCCATAAAAAATGTTCTCAACATCAAGAAATGCCCTCATGGCTATAAGTAACACAAAAATAAGGAGGTGACCTTGGGGAGGTTCACTCTCCCCTACCCCATACAAGTTGAGCCTTACCTCCAAATGGAGGTGCTCTCACCAAACTCCCAACCCACATAAAAATGAAAACAACAAACAACATAAAACCATAAACAAAACTTAAATAAAATTTACAAGGGAAAATGGCCATAACCATGGAGCTTACCTTAAAAAGCCCTAACAATGGAAGCACGTTTGGTGAAGAGCTCCAAGCTTCTCCAAGTCTTCCAATCTCCAAATTCCTCTAACTCCCCAAAAGAACTCCAGAATAGAAGGAAAATATGCAAAATGTTAGAATCCCACAATCCTCTTCAAGAGGAGGTAATATAGGCCCTCTAATTTGGCCTTGAGGAATGAGAAGGTGACACTTGTCACCTTCTCCTTCCTCATCCCATGCCACTTGCAAGGGAGAGGAAGTGTGAAGGTGACAAGTGTCACCCTCCAATTCCCTTCCAATCCTCACCTTATCCACTTGTGCTCTCACACATGTGAGAGACCAAGTGGTGAGGTGGCATTCCCCTTCAAGCCTCCATAAGGATAAGGGATGCCATATGGCATCCTCTTATTCTCCAAGAGAGCCATCTCCCTCCAAGATGCTCTCACACATGTGTGAGAGTCTTAGAGGGAGATCCCACACACTTGGGAGTCTTAGAGACCTCCCAAGTCTTCTTGGTGAAGGGATCCCCAAACTTTGGGAAGGGAGATGAGTCTTTCCCAAAGCATGACTCATCTCCCACCCTTAGCCATTTCAAAATTCGTTACTTTGACTAACCCTCAGTTTAGAGTGACCAAAAGTGGGTTACCCCAAGGTTTAGTTAGTCAAAATTGACCCTAGACCCATGGGTAACCACCTAGGGTAAGTTTTGGGACACTAAGGTTCACCTAGGGAGTCAAAAATTGACTTTAAATGGCCCATAAATGAAAATAATATCAAGTGGTGTAAAACAATAAAAATATACAACACATGATATAAATTAATTTACAAAAAAGGGTACTAGGCCAAAATAATAAATCAAACAAGTACTCAAACAACATCTGATCAAACGTGATCCTCATCCCTATTGGGAATGGATCAGTTTCATAGGGAATAACATATGTGTGAACACTACCTCTGATTTCCCGTGGCCTGGGAATATAATCCTGCACAACTAGAGCAAGTGTCAATCATATCATGAATAATTATAGCCAAAGCAACTGAAATTAAATTCATGCCATTGTATACAACATTAATCATTTACAAGATAATTCAAGATTAAACTGCATTTTCTATGTAATGTCACATAATCATCATTAGTTAATGAGCCCACATAATGAACTAGAAATCATATCAATAATCATCATCTAATATATCTCGCATGTCTAATCTCATCATAGCATCAAAATATGATTTAAATTAAATCACCACATGTCTAATCAATGTCAAATCAAAATTAGGAGATATAGTCAAATCTGCATAATGGAACAATAGTCTCTAAGAGTTTGATAATGTCATCAAATGATCAAAATAAGGAAGGAAAATAATTGGCCTCACATCCTCCCCCCCTAAGACTAAACTTCCTCCTAGAAGTCATCAAAAAGGTGAGGATAGAGTGCCCTCAAATTAGCTGCATCCTCCCAAGTCACTGAGACCTCATCATAACGATCCCACTGGACCCTACCCTGGTCTAGCTCTCGACCTCAAAAGCCTAGCGTCCGACGAGCCAATATGAGAATTGGCTCCAAAGACAATTGCCCGTCTACCTCTACCTTTAGAGCACTCCAGTCCAATACATGATATAAATCACATATATATCGTCTTGATACGAAAATATGAAAGATATCGTGGATACATGACAGGATAGGTGGCAATGCTAGACGGTAGGCAATAGGTCCTATCCACTCCAAGATCTCAAAAGGTCCTACAAACCATGGTGCAAGCTTAGAGTCCTTTCCATAACAGATTGGACTCTTGTGTGGCCGCACTCTAATGAATACTCTATCCCCAACTCAGAAGCTCTAATCAAGTCTCTTAGCATCAGCATACTTCTTCTGTCTATCCTGTGCCTCCTGAAGTCTCTGCCTAATCAGTGTGACCTATTGCTCCATATCCTGAACCAACTCTAGACCAATGGCAACCCTGTCCTCTATCCGATCCCAACTCAATGGTGTCCTGCATGGTCTGTCATATAAAGCCTAAAGCAGAGGCATATCTAATGAGCTGTGATGCCCATTATTGTAGGCAAACTCAACCAGATACAAATACTCCTCCCATCTAGACTAATGGTCCATAACATACATACAAAGCATGTCCTCCAACACCTGATTCACCCACTTTGTTTGTCCATCTGTCTCAGGGTGATATGCAGAACTAAAGTTGAGCTATGTGCCCAACGCCTGCTGCAAAGCTCTCCAAAAGGTTGAAGTGAACACTGAATCCCTATCAGAAATGATGCGGTGAGGTACTCCATGTAATCTCACAATATCATCCTAGAATACTCTCACCACTGCTAGCACATTGTACATCATGCATACAAGTGAGAAATGTGCCACCTTGGTCAACTTGTTGACTGTCACCATGATGACATCATGGCGATGTGAAGACATAGGAAGACCAACAATGAAATCTATGGAAATGGTGTCCCATTTCCACTCAAGTATCTCGTGTTGCTATAAAAGACTTGCTGGATACTGATGCTTGACCTTGACTCTCTAGCACTCAAGGCATCGAGCAACAAACTATGTAATATCCTTTCTCATACCCACCCAATGGTACAACTATCGTAGGTCAGCATGCATCTTCTTCACCCCCAGATGTGTCGCATATGGTGCTCTGTGAGCCTCTGATAACACTACAGTACATAGGTCACCCGCACGGGGTACATAGATGCACTATCAACGATGAAGTAACCCATCTGCCTCAAGTGAGTATCTTGTAAACTTGCCCACAAGGGCCCTCTATGAATAGATCTCCTACTGCACCTCAAGAAACCACTCATCCTTAGGTAGATGCTGAATAATGCATCCTCTCAAGTCCACACTCAGAGTCAAGGTCAAGATCTTGTGGCACCTCTGACTCAATGCATCAACAACCACATTCTCCTTCCCTTTGATGTAGTGGACATCAAAGTCATACTCACAAAGAAACTCCTTCCAACGCCGCTAATGGGCATTTAGATTCGGCTGTGTAAATATATACTGAAGGCTATGGTGATCTGAATGAAGCTCAAAGCGATGACCCAATAAGAAATGTCTCCAATGGACTAGAGTATGAACCACTGCTGCAAGCTCCAAATCATGAGTGGGGTAGTTCAGCTCATGGGTCTTGAGCTTTCGTGACTCATACATGATCGCTCTACCACCCTGCATAAGTATGGCTCCCAAACCCTCAAGTGATGCATCCGTACAAACCATAAAATCTACTACTGGGTCAGGAACCACTAAAATGGGAGTGCTGGTAAGATGCTCCTTAAGGACCCCAAAGGCCCTCTCACACTACTTAGTCCATAGAAAACTCTTCCCTTTCCATTGAAGGGAGGTGATGGGGTGTGCTATTCGAGAAAAACCCTCAACAAATCTACGGTAATAACCGGTTAACCCCATAAAACTCCTAACCTCTGTCACACTAGTGGGTGCTAGCTAATCTCTGATAGCCCTGATCTTTGATGGATCTACTGAGATTCCATCGCTAGATAGGATGTGCCCCAAATACTGTACCTCTGTCTTGAAAAATCCACACTTTGCCAAGTTCACAAAAAGATTCTACTCCCTCAAACACTGTAGAACCTGACATAGGTGCTCCTCATGCTCCTCCTTGGTTTGTGAATAGATCAATATGTCATTAAGGAAAATGATCATGAACTGATCTAAATAGGTACGAAACACCCCATTCATGAGACTCATGAACACTACAGGGGCGTTCATCAAATAGAAGGAGACCACAGTGAACTCATAGTGGCCATATCGAGTCCAGAAGGCAGTCTTATGGATGTCTGCCTCTATGATATGCAACTAATGGTAGCCGAACTTCAGGTCAATCTTAGAGAACACCCTAGCTCCCTTCATTTGATCAGAGAGATCGTCAATCCTGGGTAGATGATAATAGTTCTTCACCATCACCTTATTCAACTGCCTATAATCCATGCATAATCGAAGAGACCCATCCTTCTTCTTCACGAAGATGATGGGAGCACCCCAAGGTGAAACTCTCAGTCAGATGTGCCCCTTCTCAAGCAAGTCCTCAAGTTGTAACTTGAGCTCTGTGAGCTCATGAGTGGTCATCCTGTAGGGTGCACGAGACACTGGCTCAGCACCTAGCACTAAGTCATTATGAAAGTCTACCTCACGAAGACGTGGCATCCCTGGCAACTCTACTAGAAACACATCGGGAAACTCTCTCAGGATGGGATGGTCATCTAAGGATGCCTTAGGCTCGTCATCTGATTTATCACTCATTGTAATAGCAAACATTTGGCATCCCTTCTGCATGCAGTGCTTAAGCTATTGAGCGGATATCATACACACTATTATGGGCTTCTGAATGCCCACTATCTCAAGTGATGTACCATGATCGTCTAAGCAGCTAATCACCTTTCGGCGATAATCTAGCTTGGCTCGATGAGCTGCAAGCTAGTCCATACCAAAACCACATTGTAGGATCCTAATGTCATAACTCTAAGGTCACAAACTGTGGCAAAGGGTCCCAAAGATATCTCACAGTTGTGGACTAAGGCATCTACTATCATCTTGGCCCCTGAGGCCAACTCAACTACCCACCTATCACCCTGCCTAGAGGCCACTAGCTTGTAACACTCCACTAATGATGGAGATATGAAAGAGTCAGTAGCACCAGAGTCAAAGAGAATAGAAATGGGGACACCCCCTATCATACCTGATGTCTCAATCACTGATGCCTAAAAACTAGCTTGGCGGTTATCAACTGTTGCGAACATATGGTGGAACCTACCCAGATCTCCAACCATCTACTCTGATCCTCCTGAACGAGGCTGCCCCGCTACTGTAAATCCCTATGGACACTCTCTAGCTAGATGTCTTGCCCCACCACACACATAACATGGGCTCCTAGCCTGTACTTGTCTAGTCTGAGCCCTACTCGACTGCTACTATCCAGATCTACCTGTGGACCCCTGTGAACCCCTATATGACTGCTGCAACCTCGCGGGTCCTGCAGGTGGTCCCTACTACCTCTGATCTCTGCACAGGCCCTACTTCTGCCAACCTTAATTATGCCCCCCATGTGCCCTCTGTTGTGGCTAGGATATCTGCTACTATTGCAGCTATTGCTGCTGTGGGGGCTTAGGAGGTAAGGATGCAGAGCTAAATCCTCCTCTCTGAGGTGGCGGTGGTGGTCTGCGGTAACTCTACTGATGCTGCTACTACCCATGATCCTAAAACTAGGGGCATGAACTCTGCCCTCATCCCTATATCTCCTTAGCTATGTATGCCTTCTTGGCAGCATCACTCAATGTCTAAGGGTTTACCATGCGTATAGGCCCTGCTATGCTATGGTTCAATCCTTTGATAAACTAATGAACCAGGAGTTTCCCGTCATAGAGATACTCTGCATATTGAGACAACTCGATGAATCTACCCTCATACTAAGCAACGGTAAGCCCTCTTTGCTGGAGGTCATGAAAAATGTCTATCCGATGCTACTTGTAGTGATCTAACAAATATCGCACATTGAAGCACTCAATGAAAGTCTCCCATGTGAGTGTGTCCAATGATAGATGGCACTTACATTCCTCAGTGCGCCACCAAGTAGCTGCTGCATCTCACAACAAATGGACTGCCACATGTACCTTCATGTTTCCCTTGTAAGGATACAACGTGAAGCATCTATCTAAGCTGATGAGCTAGGCCTCTGCCTCAGCTCCCTCTGTGGTCCCGATGAATGTAAGATGATTTAGCCTCAACAAATCCCTGATGGGATCTCCTCAGTCTTTGTGCCCTTTGATAGGCTCATTCACATAGTAATCATAAGGCCTGTGAACAATCTACTCCACTCGCACTGCCTCCTCACACCTAGCATGATGTGGAGGGCTCCTGCTATGAGCCCTGTCAGATGATCCAACCTCCTCTATCATCGTATCTAGTACTTTGACATATGGCTCCACAAGTGGTGCCTCTCACAACTCAACACGAGGCTCCACATATAGCTCAACATGTGACTCTGCTTGTGGTTCCATGCGTGGTTCCTCTCACGGATCAACACGAGGCTCAACATGTGGCTCTATGTGCAACTCACTTGTGGCCTGTGGTGGCCAATCTAACACTAGCTGTAGAGCCTACAATATCTATGGCCCAATATCTTGTATGGGTAGGGCCAGTGGTGCTTGTGGTACCTGTGGGGTGGGCAGTACCTATGGAGCCGGTGGTGCCTATCCCTCAACTGAAGAGTCACTATGAACCTCAACAAACTCCGTGTAGGGTGAACATGCTCACCGAACTTGTCAGGGAGGCATCCTACAAAAAATGAGGTAACCAGAAATTAATCAAAGTTGCAGAAATATAATGTGCCCTAAACAAGGCCAGTGTTTAAACTTGGCTCTGATACCAAATGTCATGCCCACATTTCCCATGTGGCCACGACATGCAACACATGTGTCATGTCCACATTTGACATGTGGTCATGACATGAAATACAAAAAACCTTTTCTACATGTCCCTAGGAACTCCCTCACATGCATTTGCGTGCTTGGTGGCAATACACAAGAGGCATAGACATATCATACATATTTGGGGAAGTGTGTCTTCCTATGCCATCCCCTACTTGATGAAAGTCGTCTAGGGGGTATGCGATGCAAAGCGTGCCGCTTCTAGGGTTAGAACAGTTTTAATCCAAACCCTAAGTTTCCTAGGTGACAAGGTGATTTTGTCAGATTCGAAACCAAACCCTAACTCTAATACATAAATGAAATTGAATAAATAAAAATATGGAAAATAATGACATGATGGACGCATGATAAGATGGAGTGTTTAAATGATAGTCACCAAAAGATCATAAAAATAAAACCCTAAAATCTAGAAAAAAATTGACAGCATAACATGTTTTCGATAAATGAGATAAAAATTTTAAAAGGTCTCTAAGGGGAAAATTAATGCAAAAATTCAAATAAATAAACATAGGAAAATTGAACAAATTTCCAAGGTTAAATAAATTGATTGTTCAACCAAATTGTAAAAATTTGAAATAAAATAATGAACGATCAATAAAAATTCAATAGTCAAGTCTATTAATAAATATGACTTCAATAATCATATTTATTAATTGACTCATGTAAAATAATTAAAAGGAGGATTAATTAAATTATCCCCTCAGAAATAAAATTGATCAAGAATAAAATTAAATTCAATTAAAGATTTCCCACAAAATTTAATTAAAACACCCAAGAAAGTAAATATAAAAGCCAAAAGTAAAATAATAGCCTAAGGGATAAATTATCCCATCAAATTTTAAAACAACCCAATCTCACTAAATTAAATCTCCCAAGCAATAAATAAAAGAAAAAGAAATCAAACCCCCAAAATAAAATTAAAACTCTAAGTTGAATATCAAAGGAGTCAACAAGTTAAAAAATGACCCAAATTCAAATAAGAGGGAAAAGAATTCCCGTGCACATAAAATGGGGAAAAAAGAATATAATGAAATAATTAAAAAACAATTTCTAATATTTTATCTAATTCCCAAGAGGAAGCCCTATTCCATTATTATATTAGTTTTCTACAAGTGATGCCCTAAACATATTTTATTCTTTTCTTTATGGGAAAAACCCTAACATGTTCTTTTGTTTTCCTCTTCTCTTCTTTGTTTTGTTTTTATTTTCTCTTTTCTTTTCTTCATGTCTCCATTTTCATTGCAGGTTTAAGGATTGCTTCAACAATGGCTTGGCAGCCATGGATATTCCCCTTAGAAGTATATGTACTAAGTATACCCCATAGTTTTTTTTGTATATATATATATACACTTATGTGTGTATATATGTATATAAATATATATCTGTTTTCATGGGATAGGAAATAATAGATGAATTGTTTGGCTGAATGACAGAGGTCAATATATATATATATATAAATAATTTTGTGCTTTGCAGATATTAAGACTGCTGAACAGACCTCACAACGGTTGAATGCAATTTTATTTTCAGAGGAAGGCAGAGTAATGAAGGCCCCCACAGTGCCGCCGCCGTGGGATTTCTTTTTGTTTTGTTTAAGTTTAGAAACATCGGGGTTGGGGAAGGGGTTGAAATCCCCACCCACACCCATGGCCACCATCCACAGTGAAAACACAGAGCGGTGGGCGATGGTCTATGGCCGCCGTCCACCAAAGGTTTAAATTTTTTTTTCTTTCATACTCTAAAACATTTCAAACCTTCACAAGGGTTCAGCCCAAGTGACAGATTTCCTCAGTCTCTTTTTGAATGCAAATTAAAACAGTGTTGTTTTTAATATATATATATACACACAAAATCATATATATATTTTCAAAATCATGATAGGGAAATAAAACAAAATCAGATATGTAACCTACAATGACCAGTGTATATTTTTTTTTGCAAAAATCCCAAATAGAAAGAATACTATTATTTCTTTTGAAATAAATTTCTCTCCATCTCTTTTTCTTTACAGCAATAATAAAATAAACAGAGATATTATTCCCTTTTAAAGCAAAAACATTAGGAGGAAAACAAATTTACTAAGAACCAGATAAAAACATATAGAGTTTAACTAACTCCTATTCCCTGGAACAAAATTTAGCAACTATATATTTTTTTTCCTTTGCTTTTCATGAATATAATTAACAACTAAACAACATTACTAATTTCCCATTTTTGTTTTAGGAATACAATGAAAATCAAACTACAACACATAATTTATCTTTCTTTTGAGTGGAAACAACAAGCTATACTTTCTTTATTCAATTCTCCAAGACCAAATATGCACCACAGCAAAAGTATAAACAAGTATTTTCATTGCATTCATAATAGCAATAGTTTATTTTCTTTGGCATTACCACAATCACAAGAACACAACAGCATAATATAGTAAATAGATTTTGAATAAATTTGAGAGTACTCACAATATTTTCTTACAACAATCAACACATAGGGTAGTAATGTTTTCACATCAAAATACAATAAGGCCTCAAAGGCCATGGATCCAATAGACAAATAAAATAAAGTAATAAGGCAAGAAAGAGCTCCTCCAATTTTTTTTTTCAACAATAAGCATGCAATAAGCACAACAAGGGAAACAAAGCCACGAAGGAATGCCGTCCTCCCTACCATAGACCCGCAAGAGGGTCACCCCCAAGCTAGGGAGGTAGGGTCCACATGGTTTGACACACACACCACTACAATGCAAGTTTTCCAAACACACATAAAATTTCCCAAAGGTTTGCACAAAACTCAACTCATGAGAATGAGTTTGATGGGGGTAGGGGAGTTGACCCCTCAACTCAAAAGGCCACTCCATGATCTCAAATCACCAAGTCTCAAGGCCTCAAGCCATAACCACCAAAAATACATATCTCTAAATAAGTCAAAAACTATCATGGCACTCTTGCCATAAAAAATGTTCTCAACATCAAGAAATGCCCTCATGGCTATAAGTAACACAAAAATAAGGAGGTGACCTTGGGGAGGTTCACTCTCCCCTACCCCATACAAGTTGAGCCTTACCTCCAAATGGAGGTGCTCTCAACAAACTCCCAACCCACACAAAAATGAAAACAACAAACAACATAAAACCACAAACAAAACTTAAATGACATTTACAAGGGAAAATGGCCATAACCATGGAGCTTACCTTCAAAAGCCTTAACAATGCAAGCACGTTTAGTGAAGAGCTCCAAGCTTCTCCAAGTCTTCCAATCTCCAAATTCCTCTAACTCCCCAAAAGAACTCCAAGAATAGAAGAAAAATATGCAAAATGCCAGAACCCCACAATCCTCTTCAAGAGGAGGTAATATAGGCCCTCTAATTTGGCCTTGAGGAATGAGATGGTGACATTTGTCACCTTCTCCTTCCTCATCCCATGCCACTTGCAAGAGAGAGGAAGTGTGAGGGAAACAAGTGTCACCGTCCAATTCCCTTCGAATCCTCACCTTAGCCACTTGTGCTCTCACACATGTGTGAGAGACCAAGTGGTGAGGTCGCATTCCCCTTCAAGCCTCCATGAGGATAAGGGATGCCATATGTTATCCTCTTATTCTCCAAGATGCTCTCACACATGTGTGAGAGTCTTAGAGGGAGATCCCACACACTTGGGAGTCTTGGAAACCTCCCAAGTTTTCTTGGTGAAGGGATCCCCAAACTTTGGGAAGGGAGATTGTTGTGTGGTTACACAACACGCCCCATTTTGACTTGGCAAAACCGGGACCCAGCTTTTGTTTTGGCTTGTGTTGTCTGTTTCTGGCGGTTTGGTAAAATTAAGTCAGGTGCATCATCATCATGAAGGTCAGGATGAGGTAGGTCATCATCATGAGGTTAGTTTGTCAAAGTTCATATTTTGTTTCTATGACTTCATGGTTAGAAAGAGCTTGAAATTTCATGCAGGTTTGCCTTTTGCATCACTTGAAAATTCGTCCATATGAGGGAGTTGTGAGCAGTCAAAGTTTTGGTCAAACCTGATAATTGCTATCTGAACATCATCATCATGATATTTGAAAAGCTCCCCGATAATATCCTGAGGTCGAAGCATCCGGACGTCAAGTTTAAGTCGTAGTAGTTTCTCCCCGTCGGGCGGTCTTTTATATCGCCAAAGGTCATCATCATGATCTTACTTTATCACCTGATGAAAATCATGCAGTCCCGAAACATCCGGACGTCAATCTTAAATGCTAGTGTGTTTTGCCCGTCAAGCGAGCATCATGATATTCTAACATCATCAGCATCATGATATTCCAACATTGCGAGCATCATGATATTTAACATCACCCGATATTATAATATCATGCTGATATTATAATATCACATTACTTAGAGAAATCTGCCATCTGCATAATTTGCGCGCGCACGACAGTCTTGGTGATCAACATCATCATGATATTTCGAGACCCGACATTTCCTAATATCCTCCTGACCTCCTTTTGCGTGATCATGATGATCACCTTATCTTTCGAAGCGGAGGGTGATTTTCATTTCTTAAGTCATGTTGAACAAGATCATCATGATCTTGTTCGTCTCTCCCAGCAGTTCGTAATATCATCCTGCCGACAAGTATAACATTTTGCAAATATGATGATGACGATGACGTCATCATCACCTTCTCCTTCGGCAGGATATTTTCCAGGGTATGATCCTGTTCGCCAATATGATGATGACGATGACGTCATCTTCGAAGAGTAACACAAGCCCCGGATATCCTGATGATGTCATCAGGACTTTCAGCAGGATCATTTTTTAGGTCGCCCAGTGCGAATATGATGATGATGATCATCATCATCTTGATCTTCCAAGGATCGCCTTAGCCGAAAACGGGGTCATGCTGCTTTCTTGACCTGATCATCTTCCTTAGGGGAACCCGATATTCCATTTACCTCCTGATCTTAGCGAATATGACGATGACGTCATCCCTTTGCATTTTATTGAAACCCGGTGATGACGATGACGTCATCATGATATTCCTCAGTGGCAGGATCATTTTCCAAGTCCTCCTGTTTGTCTTCATCATGATGATGATGACGATGTCTTTCTTTCCCGAATGTGCAAGAGCAAAACATCCTGATGTGCTTTTCATCAGAGTATTAGGAAAGGAGGATCATCATATTTTGTGATATCCTGCGGACAGACAGAAGGCATATGGTTGGTCATCATCATGATTTTTGGCGTCGGTATAACTGTTGCCGTCGGCCTAAGGTAAAATTGTCACCCTGATCATATGTAGTCACGCCGATGCAAATATGATGATGATGCAAGGCCGGTTTCTAAGGATGGTTGAAAGGCGATTATTTCTTTGTATAATTTGAGATCATCATCATCATATTTTGAACCCGATATACAAGAAAATGGGCAAAAACATGAAGCGATAGAAATTTGAAAGCCCGACTGCCTGATTTCGGTCAACAAGGGTTGACCTGGTTGTTTTTATGCTGTTTATGCATTTAGTGCATATTTTTCACAGGTAAGACCTGTTTGCCTGTAGCTGCACATTGGGAGGTATGTTTAATAAAATGTTTTACTTCCTGTTGTTTATCATGATGATGATGAACTTAGTGTTTGTCTGTTTATTTGCAGGAGATCATCATGATGCTGCTGAAGCTGAACATTGAAGTCATGATGCTGCTGAAGCTGAACATTGAAGTCATGATGCTGCTGAAGCTGAGCGTTGAGATCATGATGATGCTACTGAGGCTGAGCATTACAAAGTTGCGCATGGAGGCAACATGAGCCAGAAATGAGGAGGATATTGTCAAATATGCTGTTCGCCAGCTGGAGACCGAATCAAGTTGAATATGCTGGAATATTCTGTGCCAGCTGTACATTTGCTAACTGATGAAGCATGTGCTTTTCATCTGGGCCGTTGTTTGTTATGAGAAGATCCTGATCCTTGGATCTTTGTAACCGTTTTCTGGCAGTTGCTCTATATAACATCCAGAGCTTGTCATTTTAGAAAGGAGGAGAAATACATTAGAATATACAGACGCATCTGGCGCAAAGAGTCCATTACTGTAGAATAAGTTAGGAGATCGGATTACTGAGACTAATGAGGATAGAATTGTTGAAATGTCAAGGTTCTTTCTTCAGATCACTGTAAATGTACCTGTTCTTGAGCATACTGAATGAATATGAAGTTCCAGATTACATCCTGATTGTAAATTTTACGTAATCTTCTGTTGATTTCTGGATATGTACTGGTGAATGCTGTGTTCAACTGGAAGCGCTTTCATTTCATTACATGTTGTTGTCAACTTTCCTTTGAAGCTTTGCACTAGATCATGCGGATTTGTGGAATGTCCTGGTGAAGTATGATTTCTAGTTTTCCTTCTTTTCATTGCAAGTATGGGAGCTTGTATGTGAATCAGTGATCTAAGTCCAGTAATTTTAGGAATCTCACTCTCTAACCCTTTTCCTTTTTTCAATTTCATTAATTCATCACCATAACTGCAAATCATGATAAATAACAAGCAGAAACAGTGAAATATGCTGAAATCCCGTAGGTAACTGAAGATCATTAGCATATTTGAGTTAAATGCATGTAGTATTGGAAATATCATGCAAAGAATCATAAATAATGGTAGAAATCATGCAAATATCAGCCTGTATGCACATCATTTGACTAAATTTACAGTGCAGAGGTAGAATTGTTGGAGACTTATGCAGAGCGAACATCCAGAGCAGGATATTTGAAGATGATGATGATGAACAGTGCAGAAACACGTAAGGCCCCTGAATGGAAAACAGCAACACACATCAACCACTGAGTAACGTCAGTAGATTAAGACCTAATCAACGGAGACTTGGGATCATGAATTCTTTGAATTCATCGTATCTTTCAAGATGAGTAAAGGTTGTTGTGTAACTTTTATTCTATGTTTGCGAATGACTAACATCATGACCAACATAAATTGGCGCTAGAAGGAGGCCAGAGATCCGAAAGATCACGTTCATCATCAGTATTTCCAGGTTTGATGACGCTCAGAGTAAGGTAACTTCAGATCATTTGTGAATTTCATCAAATTGTGTAAATATTTGCTGCGACAAGTTTGTATTTGCACATTCTGTGTAAAGATTTCCAAATTTCACATAAATATTGCAAGCTTTACAGTAGATTTCTTTAAATTCACTAAATATTGGCCAAAGATGCATAAATTTGTTCAAGCTTTGAGGATTTGAGCCTTAGACATGTGAGATCTGGTGCTACTGGTCGAAATATCCCAATATCCTGTCATATTTGCAGTATCTTCGCAAATATCGCGTAAATATTCAGTCTGATTTGCAAGTTGACCGCAAATATCACCTCGTCCGGTGGAATCCAGCCAATATTTGCAAAGTTTCAGCTAATTGGCCTCCAAATTGAGAAATCCTGGCTCACAGGATAAATACCAGGTCTAGACATAGTGAAATTTTTGAAGAATTGCCTGTCAGAGGTTTTAGACCTAAGACTGTAGACGTTCACCATACTCCAGAGTCTAGTACGTCCAGAGCTTCACCAGGACCTCCTCCTGTAACTCCCGTTGGTTTGCAAATACCTTCCGGTATACCCGTGACACCTCCTGTTCAACCTCAGGGTATACCTTTAGTCCAACCTCAGCCAACTGCACCACCAGTTCAGCCCCCTCAGGTTGCAATGTCATTCTTTGCAGCAGAATCACCATTGACCTTTACTGCGTATCATGAGTTACCAAAGTATCCGGACAAGCTTTGTCCAAAATACCATCCTTATCAGGATGCGGATGATCATATCAGGACGTTTAAAGAAGCTTGCTGCAGAGCCAGAATAGAGCATCAGGATGTGGTGTGCAGATTATTCCCTTTTTCCTTAGGGGAAGAGGCTTATAATTGGTTCATCAGTCTTGGTCAATCTTCTGTCGGTTCGTGGGCTGTCTTAGAGAAGGCCTTTCTTGACAGATTCAAGGTCCCTATTGATCCATCCATGAATTACCACCTGTTTGCCACAATTAAGAGATTGGAGCATGAACCTATTGCAAATTTCAATGCTAGGTTCCAGAAAATGTTGTCCAAGCTAGTTACCCCATATGTGGTGGCTGATGATGCTGCTAGAAGTATTTATTATTCAGCCCTGGATCCATTAACCGCCATGTTCATCAGGAGAACACATCCTGCGATCACCACATTGACAGGAGCTTTTCAAGAAGCTATCAAGGTAAATCAACAGCTGATACCTGCTCCTACTCCAAATATAGCATTCCCTGCTTTGCCTGGCATGCAGTCACAATATCCAGCACAGTATCCTGCAGCTTATCCTTCGCAATATCCTGCACAATATCCAAATGGAGTAGTGATGCCCCCAGCAATCATGCCTGTACCTTTGCAAGTACCTCCATTGAGTATCATGCCTCCTCCTAATGGAAATGGCCAATCGCCACAATATCCTGCACATATTCAGACACCTCAGGGTACAGACCTATCCCACAATAACCATGGATCTTCCTTTTTCCAGCCTCAGACTGAAAATGTAGTGGCCAAAGCTCAAGAAGAGAAAGAGGAAGTCAAAGAAATTGCTGCTCAGTTGAGAAAGCTCACCACAGAAGTGACACACTTGAGAAATCAAGGGTTTTATTCACAGTCAGGTCAGAATAGGAGTTATTCCAATGACAGACCAAATTACCCTGACAGAGGATACAACAATAACTTCAACAGTAGTGCTGCAAATAACAATAATCCTCCTAGGCAGCCCAGAGTGTGGAACTCCAGGCCAAATAATGGTTCATTACCATCACCCCTAGACAATCAGCCTCCTGGTGAAGCCAAACAGACTACTAGAGTCAATCTTGCTGAGGCAGCCCTTACCAATTGGTGCAGGATTCACAACACCAATGCACATGCAGAATTAGATTGTCCACAGTTTAGGATTGCTGCCAGCATTTTTCAGACTGAAGTGTCTAATACTTCTGGAAATCCACCTCAGGCAGAAGGAAATGAAATAGTTCCTTGTGGATATGACTCAGCTTTTGTGCTGGAAACCTACACTAATCAGCCTCATCAGGATTATAATCAGACCTATGAAGAATCTGCCTTAACCTTTGAAGCAAATTATGTCTTCCCTTTTGAGGATGAAAATGAACCTACAAGAGAGCATGAGGAAGTACATGCATACCAGCAGCAATACCCTGGTAAGCACAATTATAACCTGAGGAGTAGTGCCAACAGACCTGCTGGTCCATTGACATCATCTCTACCTCCAAATAACTTCAACACACCTCCTGATCCTAAGGCTAGCAATAACCCTGGGTTCCCTAAGGTGAATGCTCAATACTTGTCTCCTCAAAACACAGTAACAAAAGTTGCAAATGCACCTCATGAGTCTGACAAGTTAGTCAGCTATTTGGCTGATGAAATGAAGAAAATCAAGATCAGCCTGTCCCTATCTGAGTTACTGAAAACTCCTGCCATCAAAAGGGCATTCATGAAGTCACTGGATGATCCTGCTTCTAAAGAGGATAATCACCTTTCGAGTCAATCCAATAGCAGAGACCATACTGCTAAAGATAGCACTGTCAAGCCCAAAGTGTCAGCCACAGTCCAAGCTGCTGAAACCTCTCACATGACCTTGTACAGGGATAAAACAGAATCACCACCGTTTCTCCTCACCATAAGAATGTTCAGTAAGAATTTGCACAATTGCTTAGTTGATTCAGGAGCCTCAACTAATGTTATGCCTTTGTCAATATGCAACGCATTAGGACTGCATCCTGCTAAATCATTAAAGAAGGTCACTCAACTGGACAAGACAGAAGTAAGTGTCGTAGGAGAACTCACTCATATTCACATGCAGCTAGCGTCTGATCCTAGGATCCAGTATTACATTGACATTCAGGTGGTTGACATACCTGATACATATGGGATGTTGCTTAGCCGGGACTGGTCTAAAACGCTTAACGGATACATGTCCACAGACTTCAGTCACATGTGGTTGCCATGGAAAGGTATACCTAATCAGATCAGGATTGATGCTGAGCCTAGGATGAAACATATGATCACGGAATATAACAGAACAAATGAGATCATGTATGTAAACGTAGAACCTGGAGTTTATCACATCAGGCCGCAAACTGTCCAAATAGAAGAGGTCCTGATGCTTGATGTTCATCATCATCATGATGATGATTATCATGAGGATATGCCAGTCGTAGAACCTAATAATGATCCTGATAATGACAACGAAATAGATCGCTTCAGGGATTTTCAGATGCATTTATCTACTCAGATAAAACGTTGTCAATTATTAAATATACCTGCTAATGATATCTTGATTGACGGATGGTGCAGACTGCATGGCGAGGTACACTCGGAAAAGACTTGCGAACCATGCTTGGACATGATCATGCTGGAGCAGACGTATAGTGAAGCATCATCATCATATTCCGAGGTGAGTGCTACATCTGATGATGATGATGATACTAATTTTTATTTGTCTTCTGCAGGAACAGAAGAGTCGACGGATCCTGATGAGGATCATATCCGAAAAACAGAAGAGATCCTGGTGTCCAATCAGACGAATGATGCGAGAAAGGAAAAGATCACTCCTGGTAGTGATTGCTTCATGGAACCGGATTACGAGTTGTCTGATGAGGATAAAGGCAGTGACCTGACGAAGTTCAAAGAATTTCTGGTCAAAGAAATAAAAAAAATAACACAACAGTGTAGATCTCCCCAGGAGGTTTTAATTAAAGGTTGGTGTAGGCTGCATGAAGCGCCTCACTCAGAAACCACTTGCTCACTGTGCTTACACATTTTGAAAAAGCATGCAGTTGTATGTGCTGAGCATCATCCTCCTGCTAGGATGGAAGAGAAAACAGAAAAGCCATCAGGCTCATCAGATAAAGGAAAGAAGAAGCTTGAAGATGACACACCTAAGTTAAGGTGGATATCAGGCGGAGCAGCAGCCAGAGCTGCAAAGAAAAAGGAAAGTTCAAATAAATGTCCTGCTGAAGATAAGCCTTGGATCCTGAGGTTTGATGGATCCAAATCTAAGCAAGGTTCTGGAGTAGGGATTGACCTCACTGATCCATCAGGGAAATCCCATTTAGCAGCTTACAGATTACAGTTCCCCTGCACTAATAATGTCACAGAGTATGAAGCTCTGATTCATGGACTGTTGTTTGCCCATAAGAAGAAGGTGAAGATCCTGCATGTCTTTGGAGATTCAGAACTAGTTGTGAGACAAGTACAAGGAATTTACTCTTGTAACTATAGAAAGCTGTCAAATTACAGACATCGTGTGTGGGACCTGATTGAAGACTTTGATGCCTTCAACATCGTTCATGTGCCAAGAGAACAGAACCAAAGGGCAGATGCACTTGCTCAGGCTGCCAGTACGCTGGAACCACTGTCTATATCTGGTCTGAAGAGATTTGCAGTAGAATTGGTGTCAGTACCTTCGGTACCTGACAATGTGACTAATCTCCAAGTGTTTGATGATGATCAGCACATCCTGGACTTCATATCAAACAGAGATGTATTTGAAGCTCAGATCATAGATGAAAATGGTATGGAAGATCATGTCTGGGAAGAAGATGAGATTTTAGAGTTGCCTGGCAACACAATTCCCAAAGGTATGATTGAATTAGAAAGAGCCTTTGATCTGGATAATATGCTCAAGCATAAGGATCTGCCTAAGGCAGATGGAGGTCAATATTCACAGGTGAATATTGGACGAGCTGATGACAAGAAGAATGTCTTGTTGGGTAAGGTTTGTACACCTGAAGAGTTAGATGGAATAACTCAAGCCCTTAAGGATTATATACATGTAATTGCATGGACTTATGACGAGCTGAAGACGTATGACACTTCTGTCATAACTCATACTATACCCCTCAAGCCAGATGCAAAACCTTTCAGACAGAAGCAGAGGCCAGTCAATGCTCTGCTTGAGCCCATCATCCTTGAGGAGGTCAAGAAATTGTTAAATGCCCGGATAATATTTCCGGTAAGGCACTCCACTTGGGTGGCAAATCTGGTACCAGTCAGGAAGAAGAATGGAGACATCAGATTGTGTGTGGATTTCAGGAACCTGAACAGAGCATCAGAAAAGGATAATTATCCTTTACCCTCTTTGGATGAGGTTCTGCAGATGGTAAATGGAGCCAAGATGATGTCCTTCTTAGACGGTTTTTCAGGATACAACCAAGTGATGGTTGATAAAATTGACAGATTAAAGACTGCCTTCACCACAAAATGGGGGATATTTGCATATAGACGTATGCCGTTTGGATTGATAAATGCTGGAGCTACATTCCAGCGAGCAATGGACATAGCCTTCAGAGGCTTAATAGGAAAATGTATAGTCATCTACATGGATGACCTGACAGTGTTCTCCAAAGAAAGGGGAAATCATGTTGCTGATCTCAGAAGTGTGCTAAAGAAGTGTGAAGAATATGGAATATCTTTGAATCCCAAGAAGTGCATATTCGGGGTCACAACAGGAAAGTTACTAGGCCACCTGATCACAGAAGATGGGATTATCATTGATCCTGATAGGGTGGAATCTATTATGAAATTACCACTTCCAGGAAGCAAAAAGGAGCTTAAATCTTATTTTGGTAAGATAAATTTTGTGAGGAAGTTCATCACTGGCTTTGCTGAGATTGTCAGACCACTGAATGCCATGTTGAAAAAAGATGCACAAATTGACTGGACACCAGAAGCCAGAGCTGCTTTTGAAGATATAAAGAGGGCCATTTCAGATGCTCCTGTCCTCATTAGTCCAGATTATACAAAAGATTTCTACATCTACTCATTTGCTTCAGAACATACTTCTGCAGCAGTGTTAACTCAAAGAAATGAAGATAAAGAAGAGAAACCAATCGCCTTCATGAGCTGTCCTTTCAGGGATGCTGAGTTGAGATATGTAGATGTTGAAAGACAGGCTCTTGCATTAGTCAGAGCAGTAAAAAAGTTCAGACATTATATACTGAGGAGCAAAGTGATTGCTGTGGTACCAGATGCAGCAGTAAAGATGCTGCTGATGCAGAGTGAACCTGGTGAAAAAAGGGCCAAATGGATTACGGTACTACAAGAATATGACATGGAGATCACACCCATGAAGCTAGTACGAGGACAGGCTCTGAGCCAGATGATATCTGAAACTGATCCAAACATCATCAGTCAGCAGTATGTGATAGATGAGAAAGACAATAAAGAATGGTATTCAGACATCAGGCACATCCTGATCACTGGAAGATGTCCTTTGAGGATGCAGGCTTCACAGAGAAGAGCCTTAAAGATGAGATCCCAGAAATATATGATGAAGGGAGGAGCCCTGTTTAAAAAGAATTATGAAGGGATATACCTGAGATGCTTGGAGAAACCAGAAGCCAATAAAGTTTTGACAGAGCTACATGACAAATTTGGAACTGCCCACGGATCAGCGTTGGCCACCACACATGCAATCCTCAGAGCAGGATATTACTGGCCTACAATTTTTAAAGACACAGCTGATCATGTTAAATGTTGTCATGTTTGCCAGGTTGCTGCCAACAGAGAAAAATATGCTGCACAACCATTGCAGCCAGTGATGGAAGAGCGCCCATTTGCACAATGGGGCATGGATTTCATAGGACCAATCAATCCTCCATCTTCTTCAGGCCAGAGGTATGTCCTAACAATTACTGATTACTGTACCAGATGGACTGAGGCTATCAGCAGCAAAACTTGTACTGCTGATGATGTCATTAAATTTCTGGAAAGCAACATTGTCACCAGGTATGGAACTCCTTATGCATTGGTAAGTGATAATGGTTCTGCCTTCATTTCCACTAAATTGTCAAGTTGGGCTTTTGATCATGGGATTATACTTAAGTTCTCATCCAATTACTATCCCCAGGGAAATGGATTAGCAGAATCCACCAATAAGAATTTACTGAGTATCATAAGAAAATTGATAGAGAAAAATCCCAGGGAATGGAATTCATTTCTGAAGTATGCCTTATGGGTAGACAGAACTAGAATGAAAATTGCATTAGGAAACTCACCTTTCCAGCTAGTATATGGGGTAGATCCTATCCTCCCTGTAAACTTGAAAATTCCTACTCTGCAGTTTGCCCAAGACTATCTAGGCATAGATAATAAACAGGAAGTCAGGTTGCTTCAGTTGATGCATCTGGAAGAAAAACGAAGCCAAGCAATTGACCAATTTGCAAAACATCAGGCTGTTGTCAAACGCTGGTTTGACAAGAGAGCCAGAATTAAAGCCTTCAGGATATCAGATTTAGTCCTGATGTGGGATAAAGCCCATGAAAGGAAAGGTGATCATGGTAAGTTTGATAGACTATGGATAGGTCCCTTTCAGATTTCTGAAATTTTAGGAGACAACACTTATAGGCTTAAGAACCTGACAGGTGAGGATGTCCCGTTGCCAGTCAATGGACAATTCCTCAAACATTATTTCCAGGCCTGAGTGACTTCATGGCAGTCTTGTGTATCATATTGTATATTTGTATAGTTGTTTGTACAGTGTTTGCTTGTTGTTGTTGTTGTTTTGTTGGTTGGGACCTTGTTCTGGTAAGTCAGGATGATGCACTTCATCACCTAAGAAAATAACTAAATTGTTAGGATTCAAGTGATGAGATCAGATTTAGATATAGATTGTAATTCATTCTGATAAATACTCATGATCAGGTTTATGATGTCTTTTCATCAGGGTACTTTTTCTTGTCCAAAGTGAATCAAACACAATGAAACACCTAACAGCCTTGGGTTTGTTGAAGATATGAGTATAGGTGTTAAGTGAAAAATCTAAAGGGACTCCCTTGCTACCAATACAATCTCCAACCTAAAGCTGCAAGTGACTACACCTTGTACAAATGAGCTGACATGATGATATCAAATATAAGTATAAATGGAAAATATATAAACAATAAAATTAGGCCATCTAAGTAACTCTACCGGGGCTATGGACGCCTGCTGGCAGTGGAGCCCTACTTAGGGAGATTGTATAGATAACCTTGCCGGGGTTATAGACACCTGCTGGCAGCAAGGCTCTATCCAGGTTGGCTATGAGGGATGATCTCCAACTATGTAGTTTAACACCAGTTACTTATGTTTTCAACTTACTTTCAAGATGAGGATAATTAATCATCTGCACACACCTGATCCTTTGTTAGCTTTATCACCATAATGAAATTTTATCATTCAAAGATCATGATGATTTTACTTAGACAGAATTAGAACACTATAGATGAATATGATCATATCACTTGAATCATTTGAATTTTGTTGTTTTCTTTGGTGGCAAGTTGTTGTGTGGTTACACAACACGCCCCATTTTGACTTGGCAAAACAGGGACCCAGCTTTTGTTTTGGCTTGTGTTGTCTGTTTCTGGCGGTTTGGTAAAATTAAGTCAGGTGCATCATCATCATGAAGGTCAGGATGAGGTAGGTCATCATCATGAGGTTAGTTTGTCAAAGTTCATATTTTGTTTCTATGACTTCATGGTTAGAAAGAGCTTGAAATTTCATGCAGGTTTGCCTTTTGCATCACTTGAAAATTCGTCCATATGAGGGAGTTGTGAGCAGTCAAAGTTTTGGTCAAACCTGATAATTGCTATCTGAACATCATCATCATGATATTTGAAAAGCCCCCCGATAATATCCTGAGGTCGAAGCATCCGGACGTCAAGTTTAAGTCGTAGTAGTTTCTCCCCGTCGGGCGGTCTTTTATATCACCAAAGGTCATCATCATGATCTTACTTTATCACCTGATGAAAATCATGCAGTCCCGAAACATCCGGACGTCAATCTTAAATGCTAGTGTGTTTTGCCCGTCAAGCGAGCATCATGATATTCTAACATCATCAGCATCATGATATTCCAACATTGCGAGCATCATGATATTTAACATCACCCGATATTATAATATCATGCTGATATTATAATATCACATTACTTAGAGAAATCTGCCATCTGCATAATTTGCGCGTGCACGACAGTCTTGGTGATCAACATCATCATGATATTTCGAGACCCGACATTTCCTAATATCCTCCTGACCTCCTTTTGCGTGATCATGATGATCACCTTATCTTTCGAAGCGGAGGGTGATTTTCATTTCTTAAGTCATGTTGAACAAGATCATCATGATCTTGTTCGTCTCTCCCAGCAGTTCGTAATATCATCCTGCCGACAAGTATAACATTTTGCAAATATGATGATGACGATGACGTCATCATCACCTTCTCCTTCGGCAGGATATTTTCCAGGGTATGATCCTGTTCGCCAATATGATGATGACGATGACGTCATCTTCGAAGAGTAACACAAGCCCCGGATATCCTGATGACGTCATCAGGACTTTCAACAGGATCATTTTTTAGGTCACCCAGTGCGAATATGATGATGATGATCATCATCATCTTGATCTTCCGAGGATCGCCTTAGCCGAAAACGGGGTCATGCTGCTTTCTTGACCTGATCATCTTCCTTAGGGGAACCCGATATTCCATTTACCTCCTGATCTTAGTGAATATGACGATGACGTCATCCCTTTGCATTTTATTGAAACCCGGTGATGACGATGACGTCATCATGATATTCCTCAGCGGCAGGATCATTTTCCAAGTCCTCCTGTTTGTCTTCATCATGATGATGATGACGATGTCTTTCTTTCCCGAATGTGCAAGAGCAAAACATCCTGATGTGCTTTTCATCAGAGTATTAGGAAAGGAGGATCATCATATTTTGTGATATCCTGCAGACAGACAGAAGGCATATGGTTGGTCATCATCATGATTTTTGGCGTCGGTATAACTGTTGCCGTCGGCCTAAGGTAAAATTGTCACCCTGATCATATGTAGTCACGCCGATGCAAATATGATGATGATGCAAGGCCGGTTTCTAAGGATGGTTGAAAGGCGATTATTTCTTTGTATAATTTGAGATCATCATCATCATATTTTGAACCCGATATACAAGAAAATGGGCAAAAACATGAAGTGATAGAAATTTGAAAGCCCGACTGCCTGATTTCGGTCAACAAGGGTTGACCTGGTTGTTTTTATGCTGTTTATGCATTTAGTGCATATTTTTCACAGGTAAGACCTGTTTGCCTGTAGCTGCACATTGGGAGGTATGTTTAATAAAACGTTTTACTTCCTGTTGTTTATCATGATGATGATGAACTTAGTGTTTGTCTGTTTATTTGCAGGAGATCATCATGATGCTGCTGAAGCTGAACATTGAAGTCATGATGCTGCTGAAGCTGAACATTGAAGTCATGATGCTGCTGAAGCTGAGCGTTGAGATCATGATGATGCTGCTGAGGCTGAGCATTACAAAGTTGCGCATGGAGGCAACATGAGCCAGAAATGAGGAGGATATTGTCAAATATGTTGTTCGCCAGCTGGAGACCGAATCAAGTTGAATATGCTGGAATATTCTGTGCCAGCTGTACATTTGCTAACTGACGAAGCATGTGCTTTTCATCTGGGCCGTTGTTTGTTATGAGAAGATCCTGATCCTTGGATCTTTGTAACCGTTTTCTGGCAGTTGCTCTATATAACATCCAGAGCTTGTCATTTTAGAAAGGAGGAGAAATACATTAGAATATATAGACGCATCTGGCGCAAAGAGTCCATTACTGTAGAATAAGTTAGGAGATCGGATTACTGAGACTAATGAGGATAGAATTGTTGAAATGTCAAGGTTCTTTCTTCAGATCACTGTAAATGTACCTGTTCTTGAGCATACTGAATGAATATGAAGTTCCAGATTACATCCTGATTGTAAATTTTACGTAATCTTCTGTTGATTTCTGGATATGTACTGGTGAATGCTGTGTTCAACTGGAAGCGCTTTCATTTCATTACATGTTGTTGTCAACTTTCCTTTGAAGCTTTGCACTAGATCATGCGGATTTGTGGAATGTCCTGGTGAAGTATGATTTCTAGTTTTCCTTCTTTTCATTGCAAGTATGGGAGCTTGTATGTGAATTAGTGATCTAAGTCCAGTAATTTTAGGAATCTCACTCTCTAACCCTTTTCCTTTTTTCAATTTCATTAATTCATCACCATAACTGCAAATCATGATAAATAACAAGCAGAAATAGTGAAATATGCTGAAATCCCGTAGGTAACTGAAGATCATTAGCATATTTGAGTTAAATGCATGTAGTATTGGAAATATCATGCAAAGAATCATAAATAATGGTAGAAATCATGCAAATATCAGCCTGTATGCACATCATTTGACTAAATTTACAGTGCAGAGGTAGAATTGTTGGAGACTTATGCAGAGCGAACATCCAGAGCAGGATATTTGAAGATGATGATGATGAACAGTGCAGAAACACGTAAGGCCCCTGAATGGAAAACAGCAACACACATCAACCACTGAGTAACGTCAGTAGATTAAGACCTAATCAACAGAGACTTGGGATCATGAATTCTTTGAATTCATCGTATCTTTCAAGATGAATAAAGGTTGTTGTGTAACTTTTATTCTATGTTTGCGAATGACTAACATCATGACCAACAGAGATGAGTCTTTCCCAAAGCATGACTCATCTCCCACCCTTAGCCATTTCAAAACTCGCCACTTTGGCTAAACCTCAGTTTAGAGTGACCAATAGTGGGTTACCCCAAGGTTTAGTTAGTCAAAATTGACCCTAGACCCACGGGTAACCACCTAGGGTAAGTTTTGGGACACTAAGGTTCACCCAGGGAGTCATAAATTCATTTTAAATGGCCCATAAATGAAAATAATACCAAGTGGTGTAAAACAATAAAAATATACAACACATGATATAAATTAATTTACAAAAAGGGGTACTAGGCCAAAATCATAAATCAAACAAGTACTCAAACAACATCCAATAAAACGTGATCCTCAACCTATTGGGTGAATATTTTGTCGTTAACTCGCTAATGACAAAATGGGTATATCAGCCATAGTTATGATGAGACAAAGTCTCTCCTCTCAGCAAGGGGAGGTTCCCTCTAATTACTTGACTTTTGCAAACCAAACAACTTATGAAATTTATGTACACTAAAAACTATGTTTGTGGTGGTTCCATCTCATCTCATTCTCTTTTTTCAGAATAGATGTTTATATCTCAAACTCTTGATATACGACTTATAAATTATCACAAAATCACAGAAACACAAAGTTTTCTGTTACCTCACTTGCTACTTGTAAACGAAACTATTTGTAGTAGAATGCAGCCCAAAGTCTTCACTCCTCTTCAAGATGATAAAAGTAAATCGAATATAACAACTTGCAGCACAAAGTCTCCAAACTATTGTATTCTCACAAACATGAACATATAACCCACAACTGATTTGATAACACAAAGTTTATTAGAATCAAATTAAGAGCACTCTTCAATCACTTGAAACAAACTCCACACTTCAATTATTATCAAATAAGATTATGATAGCAAGATGTAAGAACAAAACTATCACAACACAAATAATCCTGAGACAAAGATTGGAATTGAACTTGCTTTCTTGTATTGATAAATATTTGAATATTGATTTTCACAAAAAGCACAAAGTCTTGATTTGCTTCTCAATTCGCCAGTGTTTTCTTACAATAGACAAAAGATAATATTTACAAAAGAGGCTCCCTTTATTTATAGGGAAAGACCTTGAGAAAATTTAGGAAATCTACAACTACTTTGACTTATTCAACAAGAGAGTCCTATTTGACTTATGACTTCTCTTGTTTCACATGTAATTACATTTTTGAAAATTACATGTGTAGATGTCCAAAACAAAATTCAATTTACATAACATCTAAGAAAAACAAGCTAAGGCACTAGCTTCCTCCATCTTTTTTCTTCAGGAAGTTCTAGTACATAGTTTGAATGACTGACATCTCGCATGCATATAGCTTCACTGTGTTTTCAGAGATGGTGCGAGCTCAGAGAATTGAATCTTTCATTGCCTTTATCGCCTTTTCGTGCTTGTCTAAATTATCCTTCAAGTTCTCCAGAGTCGAATGTTGATCATACAAGCTATCCATTAAGAGCACTGAGGGAGCTTCCTCTTCAAATTTCTTTTGTACCATTTCTTCAAAAGAACTTATCATTTCTTGTGCTGTGAGGAAACTATGATCTTCCCTTGTCAAGGTGCAAGGAAGTTCTTCTAGCCGGTGTAGGAGTGTGACATCACTATCTTTACTGGCTTCTCGAGCTTGGCACAGATCTTCAAGTAGACTCTTTATTATGAAAATATGATGAGCTAGAGTCTCCTTAGTCTTAAGATATGATTCCCTGTTGGTGATGACCCCAATGGTGATCAAGTTCTTTATCTTGATCTTCTTCATGTCTATCCACTCTTCTAGGCTTTCTTCCTGATCTTGTAGCTCTTGTGAAAGTAGATCTACCAAATTGTCTAGCTCAGCTTTAGCTTTGTCCATTATCTCTTTCTTTTCCACAACGGTTTTTAGCAGAACTCGTCCTTCAGCCAACAACCGCTCCACTACATCCCCCACTATCTTGCCTCTAGCTTGGGCTTTTTCAACTTTCTATATCAGGGAATCTTCCACTGTCACTGCCATTGGTTCTACTATTTCTGATGACTTCACTATTTTCTGAAGGACAGCGGCCAGTTGTTTTGCTTTTACTTTGTATTGCTCCTTTTCCCTCTTGGCTTCATCATACTTTTCAAGTAGGGTACTGGCAGTGGTCTGGAAATCTGCTTTGACACCCTCATGAGTCACTTTACCAAGCTCAACCCTTGAGATGACATAATTACTCATGTCAAAATTATCAACCGTGGCATCTTCAGGAGGCTTGGTAATTTTGACATATCTGATTCCCTTTTAGTGACTAGCCTAGAAACAGTCTTAGGCTTCTTCTTCTAGTTCTTTGCTTTCACGGGCAATAGCTTTTCAATGTCAATCTCATCAAGTGAGATGGCTTTCTTCTTCCTTTTTGGAGTATAGGCAGATAGCCATGGAGGAAGTATAGAAGTGTCAACAGCTGGAGGGGGATCCACTACTTGGTTGGCCGGCTTCGTGTTTGTACCTGTGATGGTGACAATTGGACTTGTGTTGGTAAACACAACACCTGTATCAACAACCTTTTGTGCATCATCAAGAAGGTTCTCCAAAATAGTTTGTTCCCCAATATCAAAAGAAGGGGAAGATAAGCTTGGAATGGAACCAAAAGAATAAAAAATAGTTCCAAAGCTAGCTTTCATGGACGGAGGAGTATTGTTAGAAGAAACAACAAAAATGGGAGAAAGAGGAACATTTGAAATCGCTAGCAAACCATCAGAAACTAGAACATGAGGAAGAGGTGTAAGAACTTGTGTCTTGGATGGAAGATCTTTCACAGGAGTCTGAGGGGAACCACCAAGTCACTCTACCTCTGTATCTTCATCTTCACCTTGTTCAGCTTTATCAGATACCTTTGTTTTAGACTTTTGAACATTTTGTTCTTCAGCCTCAACATTCTTAATTTCCATCTGATCATCATTAGTATCTTCAACATCTGACTTAGTGGCGTCAGAAGCCTCTGTGGTTTCCTTCTTCTTTCCTCCCTTAGATACAAATTTGATCTTTGGTTTGTGTATCTTGGAGGAGGAAGGGGTGTCACTCCTGTTTTTAGTTCGGTTCTCTACCTTCTTACCTGTTTGCTCATGTGTTTCTTCTTCAGACCCTGTAAGGAACTCTTTCAACTTAATTCCCTTACTTTCCAACCACAAGTTAGTGTTTGCCAATATTGGTTGGAATCTTTTCCTGATGGATGTCTCCTCTTTGACTGACCATTTCACCTCTGGGAGAGGTTAAGCCTCAACATTCTCTGCCTCATATTTGTGATCTAGGATATCCCCATCATCCTCCATTCCATCTAGAATATCAGTGAGTCCTAGTTCTTCAATTTGGCTTAGATGAAGTCTGCAGAAATCCAATTTTCTGATCTCATTTTGAGTCCTGAGATCTGCCCATATGTCTTCGACCATTGGCACATGAAAAGTTGACTTCCTCTTGATTTTATCTTGAACCCTTCTGAAGTCAAAATGATTTCTTTTCTTGTAGGTCTTCATGGTGACCAACTACAACTCGGAGTCAATTATCTTTGCTTTGTTGGTAGATTGAACTGAGTACCTCCCAATTTCAACGGGAAACTTTATCCCTAACTTCTTAAGCTCCATCTATTTGTTATGCACCACAATCAGTTGTATGCAAAGCTCCATAAGAACAATGCGATCACTGGTATACCGTGGAAGCATGTAGGGGTAACCAGGATAGTATCCTACCCGAAGATATGTGAAGGTGGGAAATTGCAAGAACAAGCAACCAAAAGAATTTACAACCTGCCAAGCTTCATCTGAGACTCTGTTCTGAACCAGTTCACCATCCCACAAACACATGAAAACTAAGAAGAAAGCATCATTGACTCTTCTAAAATGATGAATTGACCCCTTCAGAGTGATTTGGGGGTAGTATTCATGCACTGGGACCAATCTCCTGTCCCCTACTTGGGTTAAACCTGGAAAGTTCCTCATGCTTGCAGCATCATAGACAAGATAAGAGGTCATGTAAAATTTGAAGGTGGTGTTGAGCCTTATCAATTGCTCATGCAAAGCATTGCTGATCTGTTCACCCCAGAATATCTTCTGATTACCCCATAGAATCACTTTGATGTAGGTGTACATCCACTCCTGGAATTTGGAAGCAGAAGGGAGTCCTCTGATGCGACTCAAGAGAGTAATCAAATCACACAATTCCTCCACAAAATCACTCCTGTGAAGGTCTTTTGGCCATCTGGTCAAAGTTACCCTAGGAATCTTAATCCATTTGTTGTTTATATACCTCCTAGCAGATTCCATGTCATTATCATAGTCTTGTTGACCCTGAGCAAAGTCAATCTGCCTGACGTTTTCAATTGGTGGACACATGAAGATTTTGTTCATGAATTCTACATCCAATCTCATGATTACATTTCCCTGTGAGTCTGTCACAGCTCTAGTATCCCTGTTGTGATGACTGGCCACTTGTAGAATAAATTCAGGATTGTGTGCACTGACTGGAAATGATGCAACCAAATGAATACTACTGTCAATGATTTTCTGCATAGGCTTGGAGGGATTTGCTTGTTTAGTTCTATCTATGAACTCGGCTAAGTCCACATGCCCAATTTCTGTGTTTCTGATTTCATCAATGTTTGACTGCACTGTCATTACCAGAAAGACACCCTGGTACTTGTACTTCATGGCTCTGGACTTTGACGGAGATGATTCTGACATGAGCTCTGGAGAGAACTGTGAATTTGAACACCACGAACGCTGATTGAGAACTGTAAAAAGGCCATGATCTCACAGTTAGGGGAAAAATTGGATAAACTGGGTCACCTACGTTTTGACGATCATGGACAAGAAAGCATGCGTTTAAAGGGCTTGAGTGTGCAAATCAAGGTGAAGGCGAAAGTGGGCTTTTGGTTTTGAAAAGTGAATTTTCCAGTGTTGGGAAAAATCAACAAAATGTGCTTGAGCGAGTGATTTGGCCGCCATTGCAGGTTAAAAGAATCTCCAGGTGTAAAGGTGGTGAAAAATACCACTGTCGCATGTATTTTGGAAATTGTTTGTAACATGTTCAAGTGCCAAAATCACCGCTATTGCATGTTATGAGTTTCGACCTTCAAATGCTCGGGCGGGTGTTTTAGCCGCTCTTGCAGGGAAGTGAACATGCGAGTTTTGGTGTAGGGGTGGCAAAAACTACCGCCATTACATGTAGAATCAATGTTTGGTGCTTAAGGTGTTTAGGCGGCGTATTCTACCGCTTCTATAGATAGTGAAGGCTTAAAATGTTACATAGGCGGCAGAAACTACCACCACTTGCAGATGATGCTAGATTTAGTCTTTGAAGTGTTTGACCGGGGATTATGACCGACACCACACAATCGATGGGTAAGAGATTGCCGTGTATGGGAGGTGTAATTCGCTGCCCATATACGTCGGTAATTCAGGAAGCGCCAAAGGTTTGAGTGGTAGATCCGCCACTACATGCGATGAGACTTTTAGGGCATGAACCTAGGTATGTGGACTACCAGGGATTTAAACGAAACTGGTGAAAATGAAACTTTAAACGAAAGCTATAACAAAATAAAACAAAAGAAAAATAACCTTCAAAACTTACAAAACCCTAGTAAAGAAAAAGCTAGGAGTTAAAAAGCTTACCCGTCTGAGATTTGAAAACCTTAGACTTGATAATGGTAGCTTAGGTCGAACTCCTTCAATGGCACAATCTGGTGATGCGAGGGAGTTCGAAGACAGAGCTAGGAGAAACGAAATAGCAAAAATGACACACAAAAGACATATTTAAAGCTTGAATAATAGTTTTAATAAGTGGCACGAGTGGCCATTAATGGCACTCGGTGTTCAAGATTCTAAAGATCTTGAACGGGCAGGTATTTTGGCCACTCAGATAGGTTAGATGCACCAGACAATGCAGAGGCAGGAGATTTGACGGCCAGTACATAAGACAAAAATTCAATCATATGTAATAGTGGCGTGTTCCACTATTTTTACATGTGATCAAACTTCAACATGTAAGGGCAGCTGAAATAACTGCCTTTACATGTCAAAAATAAAAAATTTTCTAACACCTGTTAATGACAAAAAATTGACATTTTTTACTGATTTACAACTTACGATCTTTGCACATATCAAGAAAATGGTTCAAAGAGATGTCATAAACTAGCCTGGGATGTCAAACACTTCACATGAGACTAAGGAAATCTTTTCTTGATTTGCGATCTTAAAGTGTAGATTCACGAAATGGACAAGTTTCGTGGGGGTTGTCTACAAAAATGAGCGTCGCTGATTTTAAGAACAACAGCTGGCTCTAACTGGGGAACTTCCTTCAATAGAACTTTGAAATGATTGAAGGGAGTAGAATCCAGTCTCTAAGTGCCTTCATCCATGCCATTGGGCTATAGAGTCAAGCTAAAAAGAAAAAGACACAAAAGACTAAATGAAAACACAAAAAATAAAGCACAAAACTATACAAATGTAAAATTTTTAACTTATCTAATACTTCAGAGATTGAAGTGTTTCAGATGTTGTCCACTGTGAGGTAATGAGAATGGTGTTCCATCCTAATACTCCAGCAAGAAACTGTTTTCACCACAGAATTGATGAATGGTGAATGGACCTCTCCACAAGGAATCAAATTTCCGTGCATTCCTTTTGGTTCTCTCCTCTTGTCCCACAACAAGACTTGGTCTCCAACTTGAAACTCACAAGCCTTTGTCTTCTTGTTGAAGAGTTTCTTTACTTGATTTTGGTGCTCAGCAATATGGTCCACCACCATAGTGCGCTATTCCTCAAGTTCAGTCAAATACACGATCCTTTTATCAATAGAACTATCAAAAGTTCTATCTTCCAATGCCTTTTCCAACTTCAATGCTAGCAATTCCAAGGTAATTGGTATCTCCACATTCAGACCATATAGAAGCTGAAATGGTGACATGCCTATCGCCCTTTTGGGTGTAATTCTATCAGCCCATAAAGCATCAAACAATGCCTTATGCCAAGTTCTCTGATTCTCATCGACCAGTTTTCTGATGATAGTGACCAGATTCTTATTGCTTGATTTTGCTTGACCATTCCCTTGCGGATAATAGTCTGAAGAATGGGAAAGAATGATCCCATGCTCATAGCAAAATTTAGTAATCTCATGAGAGGAAAAAAAAGTAGCATTGTCTGCTACAATCTTGTTTGGAACTCCAAACCTAGAAATAATGTTCTCCTTAAGAAAACTGCATACCACCTCTGAAGTAGCATGCTTGACTGGAATAGCTTCCACCCATTTGGTAAAATAGTCTGTTGCAGTGAGAACATAGTTATGTCCTGCACTTGATGATGGATTCACTGCACCAATGAAGTCAATAACCCATTGCTGAAAAGGCTCCTCAATCACCACTAGTTTTAGAGGTAAGGCTGCCAATTTTGGTTTCCCAACAAATTGTTGGCATAACTCACACTTGCGTACCCAATTGTATGCATCTTGGAATAGTGTGGGCCAATAGTAACGAGCTTGCAGAATCTTGTGAGCTGTTACAAGTGCTAAAAAATGTCCTCCACAAGCTAAATTGTGGAAAGACTCCAAAAGTCTACTTTGTTGCACTTTATCCACACAACGAAGAAATACACCATCAAGACTTCTCTTGTACAAACCATTGTCCCAAAGGACATAGTTTGCAGCTTTTAACTTGACAGTTCTCTTTTCCTTATAAGACAAGTGAGAAGGGTACTCACCATAGGTAAGGAAATGAGCGATATTAGAATACCACTCATCAGTTGTAGTAACAAAAAGGACAGTTGGCATGTCCACCACTTCTTCTTCTTCGTCCCTTGTCTCTTTTGGAACGTCATCTGCGATCAATTGACACAAACCTTTACCACACACAAGCTTGGTTGGCTTGATATCCAAATCAAATTCTTGGATCTTAGCGATCCAATTACCTCTCTTTGTTCCGAACTCCTATTGAGTTAGGATAGATTTGACTATTGTATTAGGCACCATGACAACAATGTTTGAGTTTAGAATATAGAACCTGAAATGCTTCACCGCTTTGACCACGGCATAGGCATGCTTCTCCATATTCGAATACTTCAATTCATGAGCTTTGAGAGGACAACTCATATATGATATGGGGGATTCAACGCCTTCTTCGTTCTATTGAACCAGAATTGTTGAAAGTGTGTGTTCTGAAGCGTAGCTATAGACTATGAAATCTTTAGTGTAGTCAGAACAAACAAGAACTAGAGCATGAGCAATAGCTCTCTTGATATCGTCAAATGCTTCTTTACCTTCTATAGTCCAACGGAAAGTAGCCTTACCCTTCATCATATTAATAATGTGACGGGTTTTTTCTGCAAACTCAGGAATGAACCTTCGCAGAAAATTCACCTTTCCAAAGAAAGAGTGAACAGTAGTCTTACTTGTAGGCAGAGTAAGACTTTGAATAGATTTAACTCTCTCCAAGTCAATCTTAGTACCTTCCTGGGATACAATGTGTCTGAGAAGCTTGCTTTCTGTCACCCCAAAAATTGACTTCTTGGGATTGAGGGAAATACCATTTTGCCGACAGCGCTCCAGCACTTGTCGTAAATGATGCGCATGATCATGACGGTTTTTGGAGAAAATAGTCAAGTCATCGAGATATACCACGATGAACTTACCCATCTCATCTCTGAAAGCAAGATCCATCGCTTGCTGAAATGTTGCGCCAACATTGATCAGACCAAAAGGCATTCTACGATATGCAAATGTGCCCCATGTGGTGGTGAAGGCAGTTTTGAACTGATCAGCTTCATTAACCTCCACTTGGTTATACCCCGAAAAACCATCTAACATAGACAACATTTATGAACTAGTCACTGTCTGCAATACTTGGTCCATGATGGGCAAAGGGTAGTTATCTTTCAAGGAAGACTGGTTGAGATTCCTAAAATCAACACAGATACAGATTTCTCCATTCTTCTTCCTTACAGGTACTATGTTTGTGATCCATGTGGAATGATGAATTGGAAAAATTATCCTTGCATTCAGCATCTTCTAAATTTCAGAAAGAATCATACCTGATATCTTTGGATTGTATTGCCTCTGCTTCTATTTGTGAGGCAACAATCCAACTTTGAGGGGAATTTCATGTTGAACCTCCTTAGGCCTAAAAGACTTCAGGTCATCATAGGAGTAAGCCAAAACATCAATGTAATGGTGAAGGAGGGTAATGAATTTGAATCTTTCATCAGCAGTGCAACATTTTCCAATGTTGACCATTTTAGGATATGCTTCCGAACCCAAATTGACCTACTCAAATTCTATAGAGGAACTTGAATCCTGTTGTTGTTGCCGCTGCTTGATATACCTGTCATGTTTATCAAAGAGTTTCTCAAGGGAAACCAATCCTTTTGGGATTTTATTTCCTTTCAATTGTAGAAATTCTTCACTAGTTTGTGAATCTATCTCTAAAACATATTCACGTGGTGGCGATTCACTTCCTTTAAAGTAAAGCTCATCAAAACTATCCATCTTTTCTAGGAAAGCAATGATTTGGTTATCACCATTGAACACCTGCCAATGGTCAACGTTATCAGGTACACTTGGTCGGAAGACCAACTCTATAGTGTACTTGTTTCCTTTGAAATCCTTGTGTGGCACCATGAGAGTGGTGGAAATAGCCAATGAATATGCACGATCATTGAACTCTCTTGGCACTACTAAAATGTTGAAAGCATCAAAACCTTCAATGCAATCCCATATGTGATTGCGATAGTGTCTCAGTCTTTCATTTTTAGTTTGGTACAAATTCCTTACTTGACAAACCACCAACTTGGCATCCCCTTGAGCATGAAGGATTTTAACACCTCTGGCACGCGCAGCTTCCAATCTGAGCAACAAGGACTCGTATTCGGCGGTGTTATTGGTATTGTCAAATTGTAACTTGTATGAAAAAGGTAAAATATCACCTTGTGGCGATATCAAGACCACTCCGGCTCCAGAACCAATAGAAGAACAGCTGCCATCAAATTCTAAAATCTAGACTCCATCATAATTTGATTTCTTGGACTTTCTTTGGTTAGGAGACTTCTCTTCGTCAGTGAGGGAAGAATCTGGTATTACTATATCCTCACCTGAACTTTCATCTGAAAACTCTTCTAAGTCTCCATCTAACATATCTGAGCTATCACCTGATGTATTCTCATCTGATGAACTGGAACCATCTTCTGTAGATAGGAAATAGTTACCCATTCCCGAGGACTCAAACAAAATTTGAGCTTTGGGATTTGATGTTTGAGTAACAATATATTTCACCTCCTTCTCAGGAAGCAACTTTTGCATGACACCTTTAATAGGTATCCTTGCTTCAGACAAATCCATGTTCAACTCCCCACCTACATCCTTGCAGAAATTACGCCCAAGAAGAATGCCATATGAAGTTAGAACATTAGCTACTAGGACTGTCATCTTGATTCTCTTATCTGAAAAAGCTGCAAATGCAAATTGGGCATCTTTGATTTGACCTAAAAGTGGAACTTGCTTATTCTCCATAAAGAAACACCTCCCAAAAGTTTTGGTTAAGGTGAGGCCAAGGGCATCTGCTACCTTAGCAGGCATAACATTGTCTGAGGCTCCAGAATCTATTATGCAATTGCTCAATTTATGACCATTTACTAATAAGGAAACATAAAAAGGTTTAATTTTTCCAGAGACTTCAGGGGGAGTAGTAACAAGATTGTTTTGGGTAGGTTTACTTTTGGAGGAGTCATGAGTAGCTTTGGGAAACTCTTGTCCTGCAGGGACGGCCTTATTTTTGACATATTTAGCTAATCTATCAAATTGTTCAAGATTAGCCTGTAAATATTCTACTTTAGACATTTGTATCTTAGTTCTCCTAGCATGATCTATTATATCAAATTGCTGAAAAGAATTAGATACGGAGGAAGAAAAACCATCATTTTGATTTTTGGTAGAGATAGCACTAGTCTGAGGAGTAGAAGTGGAAGGTACAAATTCATTAGAAGCACTTACTTGTTTATTGACCACCGAGTCTTTTGATTGGAAAGGTAGCGGAGTCCCCCGTTTAGCGATTGAAATCGCCGGTTGAGATTCTTCTCTCGCCTTCCCTTTATCAGCTTGGAGAGCTAACTGATTTTGAGACCTAGTGAAAATGGCATATGCTCCTTCACACACTTCTCCTTTTTTAGCTTCGTCCTGATAATTCAGAAAGCTGATGGTAGAGTCGCTAGCTAACTCTTCTTCTCCTTCTGTGAAGAGATTAGCACCATTTTCATAATCCAACTCAGGTTGGAAAGAAAGTTCATTTTCAGCTTCATAGTAGCCAACAGTTGAGTTGATCAGCGCTGCTTCAATGGCAAGCTTCCCCTGTGTAGGCGGAAGATGGTTCTGTTGTCCTTGATTCCTAGTAGCATTGCCTTGATATGAATTATTTGGAAATGTCCTCCTTGGTATATCTCGGTAAGGAGGCACAGACATACCTTGGGACATTTGTCTCTTTAGAGCTAGCAATTCATTCGCTAGCTTTTGCACCATGGGATCAGTGGTGCTTGTAGAAGCATTCTTAGTAGAAGAGGAGCTTTTATTTCTATTAGTATCCCTTCTTATCTTACCCGCAAGGATAAGATCATCTTCTACTTCAGTTGCCAGAATCTGAGCTACAGCAAGATCGGTAGGAGCAGCTTGCCTCAATAGAAAACTCACCTCTGGAAGTTGTATATTGATAAAGAAACATTTAAGGTTCTCTGTTATTAGCTCAGCAGTGGTGGGAATCCTGTTTCTCAATTTGTTGAACTTAGCGATAAAATCTCGCATTGGTTCATGAGGTTCCTTTTTCATCTGTGTCAACTGTGCCAACAATGCATGAGCATCTTCCACAGGTTTAAACCTGGCTTCAAACTTGGTTTTGAGAGTAGCCCAGCTTGTTATGGTCTGAGCTCGAAGGTGGTAAAACTAGTCTGTAGCAGTGCCTTGTAGTGTTTCTACAAAGAGTCGTACAGCCACATCTTCGTGCTCGACACCTATCACACCACAGGCTATACAGAAAGCCACAATATGCTCATCAGGATGAACTTTCCCGTCACCATAGAATTTAAGGAAATTCTTTCTTGAACTACGAGGTAGTTCATGCAATAGTGGGGTCAAATTTAGAGGACCAAAGGTATTACCCCAAGGACCTTGGGCTGCCATGACGCACTGATTGAAAGGTGGTATAACAAACCTTGGTGGTGTATGAACAGCCAAAACTCTGTTAGCACTAAAAACTTCACCTAGTATTGGAGACCTCATGTTTGTAGGGGGAAAACTCTTGGTACGCTGAAGACAAGGTCATGGAGTTAAGAATCCCAAATTATTCTACTACATCAATTCAAATGCAGGATCAATAATACCCTGAGCCCTCTTGCTTCTGGTGTACTGGGAATCTGCCAGAATGTAGTATGCTAAACAAAATTTTGCAACAAAATGGAAAAGAATTGAAAATGCTTCAACTCGGAGCATGAGGCTTAAGTTGCGCGTTCCATCCCCAGTAGAGTCACCAAAAAACTGTTGGGTGAATATTTTGTCGTTAACTCGCTAACGGCAAAATGGGTATATCAGCCATAGCTATGATGAGACAAAGTCTCTCCTCTCAGCAAGGGGAGGTTCCCTCTAATTACTTGACTTTTGCAAACCAAACAACTTATGAAATTTATGTACACTCAAAACTATGTTTGTGGTGGTTCCATCTCATCTCATTCTCTTTTTTCAAAATAGATGTTTATATTTCAAACTCTTGATATAAGACTTATAAATTATCACAAAATCATAGAAACACAAAGTTTTCTATTACCTCACTTGCTACTTGTAAACGAAACTATTTGAAGTAGATTGCAGCCCAAAGTCTTCACTCCTCTTCAAGATGATAAAAGTAAATCGAATATAACAACTTGCAGCACAAAGTCTCCAAACTATTGTATTCTCACAAACATGAACATATAACCCACAACTGATTTGATAACACAAAGTTTATCAGAATCAAATTAAGAGTGCTCTTCAATCACTTGAAACAAACTCCACACTTCAATTATTATCAAATAAGATTATGATAGCAAGACGTAAGAACAAAACTATCACAACACAAATAATCCTAAGACAAAGATTGGAATTGAACTTGCTTTCTTGTATTGATAAATATTTGAATATTGATTTTCACAAAAAGCACAAAGTCTTGATTTGCTTCTAAATTCACCAGAGTTTTCTTGCAATAGACAAAAGATAATATTTACAAAAGAGGCTCCCTTTATTTATAGGGAAAGACCTTGAGAAAATTTAGGAAATCTACAACTACTTTGACTTATTCAACAAGAGAGTCCTATTTGACTTATGACTTCTCTTGTTTCACATGTAATTACATTTTTGAAAATTACATGTGTAGATGTCCAAAACAAAATTCAATTTACATAACATCTAAGAAAAACAAGCTAAGGCACTAGCTTCCTCCATCTTTTTTCCTCAGGAAGTTCTGGTACATAGTTTGAACGACTAACATCTCACATGCATCTGGCTTCGCTGTGTTTTTGGAGATGGTGTGAGCTCGAAGAATTGAATCTTTCACCGCCTTTATCACCTTTTCATGCTTGTCTAAATTATCCTTCAAGTCCTCCAAAGTCAAATGTTGATCATACAAGCTATCCATTGAGAGCATTGAGGTAGCTTCCTCTTCAAATTTCTTTTGTACCATTTCTTCAAAAGAACTTATCATTTCCTGTGCTGTGAGGAAACTATGATCTTCCCTTGTCAAGGTGCAAGGAAGTTCTTCTAGCCGGTGTAGGAGTGTGACATCACTATCTTTACTGGCTTCTCGAGCTTGGCACAGATCTTCAAGTAGACTCTTTATTATGAAAATATGATGAGCTAGAGTCTCCTTAGTCTTAAGATATGATTCCCTGTTGGTGATGACCCTAATGGTGATCAGGTTCTTTATCTTGATCTTCTTCATGTCTATCCACTCTTCTAGGCTTTCTTCCTGATCTTGCAACTCTTGTTAAAGTAGATCTACCAAATTGTCTAGCTCAGCTTTAGCTTTGTCCATTTTCTCTTTCTTTTCCACAGCAGTTTTTAGCAGAACTCGTCCTTCAGCCAACAACCGCTCCACTACATCCCCCACTATCTTGCCTCTAGCTTGGGATTTTTCAACCTTCTATATCAGGGGATCTTCCACTGTCACTGCCATTGGTTCTACTATTTCTGATGACTTCACTATTTTCTGAAGGATAGCGGCCAGTTGTTCTGCTTTTGCTTTGTATTGCTTCTTTTCCCTCTTGGCTTCATCATACTTTTCAAGTAGGGTACTAGCATTGGTCTGGAAATCTACTTTGACACTCTCACGAGTCACTTTACCAAGCTCAACCCTTGAGATGACATAATTACTCATGTCAAAAGTATCAACCGTGGCATCTTTAGGAGGTTTGGTAATTTTGGCATATCTGATTCCCTTTTCAGTGACCAGCCTAGAAACAGTCTTAGGCTTCTTCTTCTAGTTCTTTGCTTTCACGGGCAACAGCTTTTCAATGTCAATCTCATTAGGTGAGATGGCTTGCTTCTTCATTTTTGGAGTATAGGCAGATAGCCATGGAGGAAGTATAGAAGTGTCGATAGATGGAGGGGGATCCATTACTTGCTTGGCCGGCTCCATGTTTGTACCTGTGATGGTGACAATTGGACTTGTGTTGGTAAACACAACACCTGTATCAACAACCTTTTGTGAAGCATCAAGAAGGTTCTCCCAAACAGTTTGTTCCCCAATATCAAAAGAAGGGGAAGATAAGCTTGGATGGAACCAGAAGAATAAAAAATAGTTCCAAAGCTAGCTTTCATGGATGGAGGAGTATTGTCAGAAGAAACAACAAAAATAGGAGAAAGGAACATTTGAAATTGCTGGCAAACCATCAGAAACTAGAACATGAGGAAGAGGTGTAAGAACTTGTGTCTTGGAAGGAAGATCTTTCACAGGAGTCTGAGGGGAACCATCAATTCACTCTACCTCTGTATCTTCATCTTCACCTTGTTCAGCTTTATCAGATACCTTTGTTTTAGACTTTTGAACATTTTGTTCTTCAGCCTCAACATTCTCAATTTCCATCTGATCATCATTAGTATCTTCAACATTTGACTTAGTGGCATCAGAAGCCTCTGTGGTTTCCTTCTTCTTTCCTCCCTTAGCTACAAATTTGATCTTTGGTTTGTGTATCTTGGAGGAGGAAGGGGTGTCACTCCTATTTTTAGTTTAGTTCTCTACCTTCTTACCTGTTTGCTCATGTGTTTCTTCTTCAGACCCTGTAAGGAACTCTTTCAACTTAATTCCCTTACTTTCCAACCACAAGTTGGTGTTTGCCAATATTGGTTGGAATCTTTTCCTGATGGATGTCTCCTCTTTGACTGACCATTTCACCTCTAGGAGAGGTGAAGCCTCAACATTCTCTGCCTCATATTTGTGATCTAGGACATCCCCATCATCCTCCATTCCATCTGGAATATCAGTGAGTCCTAGTTCTTCAATTTGGCTTAGATGAAGTCTGCAGAAATCCAGTTTTCTGATCTCATTTTGAGTCCTGAGATCTGCCCATATGTCTTCGACCATTGGCACATGAAAAGTTGACTTCCTCTTGATTTTATCTTGAACCCTTCTAAAGTCAAAATGATTTCTTTTCTTATAGCTCTTCATGGTGACCAACTGCAACTCGGAGTCAATTATCTTTGCTTTGTTGGCAGATTGAACTGAGTACCTCCCAATTTCAATGGAAAACTTTATCCCCAACTTCTTAAGCTCCATCTGTTTGCTATGCACCACAATCAGTTGTCTGCAAAGCTCCATAAGAACAATGCGATTACTGGGATACCGTGGAAGCATGTAGGGGTAACCAGGATAGTATCGTACCTGAAGATATGTGAAGGTGGGAAATTGCAAGAACAAGCAACCAAAAGAATTTACAACCTGCCAAGCTTCATCTGAGACTTTGTTCTGAACCAGTTCACCATCCCACAAACACATGAAAACTGAGAAGAAAGCATCATTGACTCTTCTGAAATGATGAATTGACCCCTTCAGAGTGATTTGGGGGTAGTATTCATACACTGGGACCAATCTCCTGTCCCCTACTTGGGTTAAACCTGGAAAGTTCCTCATGCTTGCAGCAGCATAGACAAGATAAGAGGTCATGTAAAATTTGAAGGTGGTGTTGACCCTTATCAATTGCTCGTGCAAAGCATTGCTGATCTGTTCACCCCAGAATATCTTCTGATTACCCCATAGAATCACTTTGATGTAGGTGTACATCCACTCCTGGAATTTGGAAGCAGAAGGGAGTCCTCTGATGCGACTCAAGAGAGTAATCAAATCACACACTTCCTCCACAAAATCACTCTTGTGAAGGTCTTTTGGCCATCTAGTCAAAGTTACCCTAGGAATCTTAAACCATTTGCTATTTATATACCTCCTAGCAGATTCCACGTCATTATCATAGTCTTGTTGACCCTGAGCAAAGTCAATCCGCCTAACGTTTTCAATTGGTGGACACATGAAGATTTTGTCCATGAATTCTGCATCCAATCTCATGATTACATTTCCCTGTGAGCCCGTCACAGCTCTAGTATCCCTGTTGTAATGATTGGCAACTTGTAGAACAAATTCAGGATTGTGTGCACTGACTGGAAATGACGCAACCAAATGAATACTGTTGTTAATGATTTTCTACATAGGCTTGGAGGGATTTGCTTGTTTAGTTCTATCTATGAACTCGGCTAAGTCCACATGCCCAATTTCTGTGTCTCTGATTTCATCAATGTTTGACTGCACTGCCATTACCGAAAATACACCCTAGTACTTTTACTTTATGGCTCTGGACTTTGACGGAGATGATTTTGACATGAGCTCTGGAGAGAACTATGAATTTGAACACCATGAACGCTGATTGAGAACTGCAAAAAGGCCATGATCTCGCAGTTAGGGGAAAAATTGGATAAACTGGGTCAACTACATTTTGACGATCATGGACAGAAAAGCATGCGTTTAAAGGGCTTGAGTGCGCAAATCAAGGTGAAGGAAAAAGCGGGCTTTTGATTTTGAAAAGTGAATTTTCCAGTGTTAGGAAAAATTAGGAAAATGTGCTTGAGCGGGTGATTTGGCCACCATTGCAGGTTAAAAGAATCTCCAGGTGTAAAGGCGATGAAAAATACCGCCGTCGCATGTATTTTGGAAATTGTTTGTAACATGTTCGAGCGGCCGAAATCACTGCTATTGCATGTTATGAGTTTCAGCCTTCAAATGCTCAGACGGGTGTTTCAGCTGCTCTTGCAGGGAAGTGAACACGCGAGTTTTGGTGTAGGGGCGGTGGAAACTACCGCCGTTACATGTAGAACCAATGTTCAGTGCTTATGTTGTTCGGGCGGTGTATTCTACCGCTTCTATAGATAGTGAAGGCTTACAATGCTACATAGGTGGCATAAACTACCGCCGCTTGCAGATAATGCTAGATTTAGTCTTTGAAGTGTTTGATTGAGGATTATGACCGACACCACACAATCGATGGGTAAGAGATTGCCATGTATGGGAGGTGTGATTCACCACCCATATACGTCGGTAATTCAGGAAGTGCCAAAGGTTTGAGCAGTAGATCCGCCACTACATGTGATGAGACTTTTAGGGCATGAAACTATGTAGACTACTAGGGTTTTAAACGAAATTGGTGAAAACAAAACTTTAAACGAAAGCTATAACAAAACAAAAGAAAAGAAAAACAACCTTCAAAACTAACAAAACCCTAGTAAAGAAAAAGCTAGCAGTTAGAAAGCTTACCCATATGAGATTTGAAAACCTTAGACTTGATAATGGTAGCTTAGGTCGAACTCCTTCAATGGCGCGATCTGGTGATGTGAGGGAGTTCGAAGACAGAGCTAGGAGAAACGAAATAGCAAAAATGACACACAAAAGACATATTTAAAGCTTGAATAATAGTTTTAATAAGTGGCACGAGTGACCATTAATGGCACTCAGTGTTCAAGATTCTAAAGATCTTGAACAGGTAGGTATTTTGGCCGCTCAGACAGGTTAGATGCGCCAAACAATGCAGAGGCGGGAGATTTGACCGCCAGTACATAAGACAAAAATTCAATCGTATGTAATAGCAGTGTTTTCCACCGCTTTTACATGTGATCAAACTTCAACATGTAAGGGCAGTTGAAATAACTGCCTTTACATGTCAAAAATCAAAAAATTTCTAACACCTGTTAATGACAAAAAATTGACATTTTTTTACTGATTTACAACTTACAATCTTCACACATATCGAGAAAATGGTTCAAAGAGATGTCATAAACCAGCCTGGGATGTCAAACACTTCACACGAGACCAAGGAAATCTTTTCTCAATTTGCGATCTTAGAGTGTAGATTCATGAAATGGACAAGTTTCGTGGGGGTTGTCTACAAAAAATAGCGTAGCTGATTTTGAGAACACATCCCTATTGGGAATGGATTGGTTTCACAGGGAATAACATATGTGTGAACACTAACTCCAATTTCCTGTGGCCTGGGAATATAATCCTGCACAACTAGATCAAGTGTCAATCATATCATGACTAATCATAGCCGAAGCAACTGAAATTAAATTCATGCCATTGTATACAACATTAATCATTTACACCATAATTCAAGATTAAACTACATTTTCTATCTAATGTCACATAATCATCATCAATAAATGAACCCAAATAATGAACTAGAAATCACATCAATAATCATCATCTAATATATCTCACATGTCTAATCTCATCATAGCATCAAAATATGATTTAAATCAAATCACCACATGTCTAATCAATGTCAAATCAAAATCAAGAGAACAAATTTGCATAATGGAACAATAGTCTCTAAGAGTTTGATAATGTCATCAACTGAAATGTAAAATGATCAAAATAAGGAAGGAAAAATAATTGCCTCACATCAGTTTTGAGATTAATAAAGTGTGCACATAATTGAGATTTTGTAATTTTTTCATTCTTGACTTGTTCATATGACAACTTGTCAGCATAATATTGCCAACTCCTCTCCCTATAGTCTTGGAATTTGGTGATTTGTTTTGTCACCAAATCTGTGTGGGAAATAATCTCCTCTAGTGATTTTGCAAGTGCCCTCCTACAATCAGTGGTTCAACTTGGATTGTTTAGGGTTTGAATAATAGTTTGAATATGTTTCTTGTTTTCTTCTATTATCCCTAGGTAGTGTTCTTGATTATCCCTTACATTAAAAGGAGGTGAAGGTGGGTTTTTAGGGTTTGGAGGGTTTGGGGGGTTATTTTCACCCTCCTCAGCTTGATTTAGGTTTTCTCTTTCTCCAATAACTATAAATGCAATATAAAAATGAATCAAACATTGCAAAACTCAAAAATTGTTCTCAAACTAACAAAATCAGTCAAAGCCTACCTTCTTCCTGTGGTGGATCCTCCAAATTTGCATGATGACTTCTTTGGTGATGAGGTGGCATTGTGAATTTGTTGTTTTCTCTATTATACTTGATTGGATAGCCTTTTCTTCAACGTGATGGTGCTTTTACCTATTTTCTTTGCTGCTAAGCTTGCAATGGTTGCGGCTGTGAGTGAGGAGAAATATTTTTTTTCTTTTTATGCAAAGCAAAATGTGAGCGCATTATAATGTGCACACGTTTTAAAAGATGTGTGCATTATAAGGTGATCACATTATAATGCACACGTGTTTTAAAATGTGTGCGTGCTATAACGTGCTCACTTTTTTCTTTAATTTTGGAGATGGTGGCAACTTTTTGGCCCCCCATCTCTTTGCATTTACCTGGTAGAAGCAAGAATTATCAAGCATAGCCAAAGTGCTTACTCCTCACCTGTGGTGATGGTATGTAAGAAGGATAAAACTTGGTGCATGTGTCTAGATTATAGAGTGCTCAACATGTACACCATTAAAAATAAGTTTCCTATTCCAGTCATTGATGATCTGCTAGATGAATTGAATGGAGCTATGTATTTTACCAAGTTAGATCTTAGATCTAGTTATCATAAAATTTGGATTAAGGAGGAAGATATTTGTAAGACAACATTTTAGACTCATGAGGGTCATTATGAATTTTTGGTGACACCATTCAGTCTTACCAATGCACCATCTACATTCAAAGTTTGATGAATTCCATTTTTAAGAAGTTCTTGAGAAAGTTTGTGTTAGTGTTCTTTGATGACATATTGATTTATAGCAAGACTTGGGAAGAACATTTGTGGCATGTAGATCAAGCATTACAATTACTCAAAGATTATCAACTCTATACTAAGCCATACAAGTGTGCTTTTGGTTGTATGGAGGTGGAGTATTTGGGACACATAGTTTCACATGAAGGAGTAAAGGTGGACCCTAACCAAATTAAGGCTACCATGGAATGGCCTATTCCAAAAACCATTAAGAAACTGAGGGGTTTCATGGGATTGACAGCGTACTATAGAAGATTTGTGAAGAATTATGGTCATATAGCAACACCCCTCACCACTCTATTGAAGAAGGATTCTTTTCATTGGAATGAGTCTGCTAATGCAACATTTGAGAGATTGAAGGAGGCTATATATACAACTCCAGTGCTTGCCACTCCAGACTTCACCAAGGAATCCATTGTGGAATGTGATGCTTCTAGAAATGGGATAGGAGAAGTTCTCATGCAAGAAGGTTGACCAATTGCTTTTGAGAGTCGTCAATTAAAGGGTAAGAATTAGCTCAAGCCTATTTATGAGAAGGAAATGCTACCAATCCTTCACACAGTTAAACAATGGAGGCCTTATCTAATGGGTAGATACTTCAAGGCTAAGACAAATCATGATAGCCTAAAATATTTTTTGGAACAAAGATTATCTTCTGAAGAGCAACAAAAATAGGTCACTAAGATGTTGGGATATGACTTTGAGATTGTATATAAGAAAGGGAAGGAAAATATTATGGCAGATGCACTTTCTAGGAAGGATGAGAAAGATGAAGCCTTATTGTGTGCCCTTTCAATATTACAAGCAAATTGGGTGGAAGAAACCAAAGCAGAGTGGCAAAATGATTTTGCGACAAGTAATCTCATCAAACAATTAAAAAGTTATCCTAGTAGTTCAGATAAGTTTTTTTGGAAGGGGGATACTCTTTAGTATAAAGAGCATTTGTATCTCTACAAGAATTCCACTCTTAAACACAAGATTCTCACAGAAATGCATGAGTCTCTAGTTGGTAGTCATTCAGGATTTTTGAAGACATATCATCAGGTCAAGCAAGATTTTTTTTGGGAAGGGCTAAAAGGTGATGTTCAAAAATTTGTGGCTGAATGTTTGGTTTGTCAAAGGAATAAAGAGGAGATAATTAAGACACTAGGTCTCTTACAACCCTTATCTATTCATATCTACCGTTGGGAAGAGGTATCCATGGACTTCATCACAAGGCTTCCCAAATCTAAAGGGCATAACGTCATCATGGTAGTAGTTGATCACCTCACTAAATATACACATTTCATTGCATTATCACATCCTTTTATAGCAAGTGTAGTGGCAAAAGTTTTTTTGGAGAATATCCAAAAGCTACACGGTACACCTAAGGTTATTATCAGTGATCAGGATCTTATCTTTACTAGTCATTCTTGGAAAGATTTATTCTCATGTTTGGGTACTCAATTAGCTCATAGTTCTTTATACCACCCTTAATTAGATGGGCAAACTGAGGTTATTAATAAGTGTTTGGAAGGATATATACGTTGTTTCACTTCAGAGAAATAGTCTCAATGGGTAGATTGACTACCACTTGTAGAATGGTGGTATAACACTTCTTTTCATAGCTCATAAAAAATGTCTCCATTTTTGGCACTTTATGGATTTCATCCTCCTTCCATCACATCATCATTAAAGGTGTCACCAAGAGTTCAGGCAGTAGAGGAACACTTGCTTCATCAACAACAGGTACTTTCAGGACTCAAAGTGAATTTAGCCATGGCACGAAATTGAATGAAACAAAAGGAACACTAACATCGTAGTGAAAGAAGTTTGAAGTTAGGGATTGGGTCTTCTTGAGATTGCAGCCTTATAAGCAAATCTCACTAAAATTACAAAAAAAGAATAATAAGTTGTCTTCAAGGTATTATGGGCCATACCAAATCATGCGAAAGAACGGTAGTGTTGCCTACAAGCTAGAGTTTCCACCAACAACAAAGATACATCTAATTTTTCATGTTTCTTGTTCGAAGAAGGTAATTAGGCATAATATTCCTACTACCAGAGCTCAGTGAAGAAGGAAGAATCATTTTGGAACTAGAGTGCATTCATCAAACATGCACGAAGAAGCTAAGGAATAGAAGTCTCAATGAGTATCTCATCTAATGGAAGAATTTACCAGTTGAAGAGGCCACATGGGAGGACAAGGAGTTCATTCAAAAGAATCCACACTTGATTAGCATTGAGGACAATGCTTCTTTGAAGAGGGAGGGCATGCTACGCCCTTGATATTAGTGTACATTAGGTTATGAATAGTCAGCTTGCGGCTATATTAACTCCTAATTAAGTCATGTTATCATTATTATATTATTATTTAGTTAGTTAGGTCGACCTAGGGCTTATATAGGGGTGTGTCTATTCATCCTAAGTATAATTAGGTATATATAGGAGGATGTGAGTCTTATTTCATCATCATATTGTGAAGTGTGTTCTCATTGGAGATATTTGGAGGTTTACCCCCTCAAAGTGGCTTGTTATTGTCAGTTATTATCAAGTATTTGTAACATATTCCATATCATCTTCTTCTATTGTGCAAGTTATTTCATTACAAATCCACCACTGACACCCTTTGCCATCTGTAACCTTTGGTTCATTGCCTCCAACAACTTCTAGCACACTAAAATGTAGACATCTTCTGCTCATTGCATTCCGAAGTCATATGCTTTTAAGCTCACACACAATTCACTTCCCTTGATTCACATTCGCATCATCTTGCATTTATACCATCTATAACCAAGACCTATCTCAATTAGGTCGGTCCTAATGAAGCATGTGCATTACACACATGCAACATTACTTAGGTTGACACTAAACACTTCTGTGGTGGAAAGAAGTGAAAGTGGACCATGTCAAGGGATAACCAGAATTCAAATTTGTATTCATCAAGATAATTATCACATCCACAATCTATGAGGTACCTTTATAAATAGCGTTAGCTTGCCAGGTTAGCCATGCCTGAGCTAATGGTCACATCCACGCTTCTCCAAGTCCAAAAACATTATGCAGACCAGAGAGAGACACTCCACAACACTCACACACCTTCCCAGAACATTCAACATCATCAAAATTCTTTGCCACACTGTTGCAACCACTTGAAACCAAGATTGTCTTCATTATGCACATCAAGATGCACTGCCACTGAATACTAACACAAGAACTGAGCTTACAGAGCAACCCATCACTAGAAACTTCAAGAGAAGATTAATGTAGATAGTATAAGCACATTCCTAGATCTACATGTCATGAAATCTTAATGCAGAGAAATACATAGCTATATCATTTCTCCTAGATAGTCTTCTTCACAATCAAATACTCTGTCAAACACATCTTCTACTTCCACACAATCTAGAACCTGAAACTTGGGATATAATACCTCTGAACACCTTTGATCAACACTTCCAAATAGCATAAGCATATCTTCAATTAGAAAGAAATGTGAAGCATAATACTAATGGTACCTCTATCATACTGCACACCTTTTTATCAAATTTTCTCAAAATCACTTAAAAACCAAGTGAACCATCAGCTGGGAGTTGACATCAATGACAACACCAACAAGTTTCTAATAATCTCCCCCTTTGTCATTGATTAAAACACCAACTCTTTGAAAAACCATCAAGACCTAAAGCAACTCTTACTCCCCTTGACAGAAACAACTCTTACTCTTCACATACCTCTCTGTAGAATGGTTTTTCAATCACTTCAACTCTCTCTCCCCCTTTGACATCAATGGAAAAGGGTAACAACACCATAAAGTATTTTTTCATCTCTACTGCTCTTACTTTTCTGCACTCTCCCCCTTAGGATCATAGGATATGCTCTATCTCACTCTACCAACTAATAGTATCTCTACCTACTCCCCATGAGAGGTAGCCTTCAACATCACTTCAGGTTCATAAAAATGTATCTTGAAATGGCTCCTGGATATATGTACATGCTTATGCATCTAGTTAAGAGAAGGAGGGGCAATAACCCCTAACTTTTGCTAGAGATACTCAAAGTATCCTTAGGGAGAGCCATTGTAAAAATGTTTACAACTTGATCCTTGGTAGGCACATACTCCAACTTCACCTCATTTTCTGCAACCGTTTCTCTTAAGAAGTGATACCAAATTGAAATATGCTTTGTCCTTGAATGCATCACCATATTTTTTGAAATGTTGATAGCACTTGTATTGTCACATAGGATAGGAATAAGTTCATCATATGACACTTTGATATCCTTCAATGCCTATTTCTATTGGGATATGGTGTTGTACACAATTGCATAATTTGATATATTTATATTGTTGTAATTAAATAATTATTTAGTTGCGATGCACCTACGTGGTGTGGTTAATCATGCTAAGTAATTATTTGGGGACCACTTTATTTTGTATTGTAACATTGGGATATTATTTGTATTATTTGATTAATTGGGAAAAGTTAGTACCAATAATCAAATGTGGGGTGAATGGTTTTATAGGCTAATGATTTTGTGTATCTATAGTTTTGGAACAAATGGTTTTATCCAATACCACAAGTTGTATTTGTGTGAGCTTGGTCTATCAAAGCAAGCACATGGTTAGTGGTTTGGGTTGGCTTGACTATTCATTGTAGGTGGATTAGAGTTTTGTGAGAGGTTGTCATTGTATTGAGCTCTCTCTTGTAAGTGCATATTGTGAAGAATGGCAAGTGATGTGTGGATTCATGCTTGTACACATGGAGGATGCATTGGAGGTGTTTGATGGATTTAGAGGTATTCATGGAGACTCATGGCATGTATTGTAATATCTTTATTACTGAATAATACATATGAGTGTTGATGGTTTTGGAGGATGGGTTTTTCCCTGTTGAGGGCTTTCCCTTGGTATATCTTGTGTTATCTTGTTGATTGTTCATTTGATCTTTGCATTATGGTTATTTCTGCATCTTATTCTCCTATTGGGTTATGTGGAATTATTTTTATTTGACCTACAAATTCCTAACATGCGGTATCAAAGCCATGTTTATGGTTGAGGGAGATGTGAGCTCCCTGGATGTGTATAACCCTTGTGTGTGTATATCAATTGCAAAATGGAAGCCATGTAAATTCATGTAAAGATTTTGGACATTACAAGGTTTGGTGTAGGTTGTATTATAGATTGGGGGTTCTGGGTATTGGGGGGTTCTAGGTATTGGAGATTTGTTGTGCATGTTGCAGATCTACTCATTAAAAAGTCATGGATGTAGAGAGTTTTCTTGGTTTGGTTAATGAGGGTTTTGAGGAGGAATTTTCATAGATGACCTCTTGGGACAAAATAGATCTCACCATTAAGTCAAGGAGGCCTGAGAGGTGAAGAAAAATATATAATTTGCTATGGTTTGGTCACATGAAGAAAAAATATTTTTTTTACCCTATTGGGTACGTAGTACGGTCGTACGACCATCGAAGGTATGTAATTACAAAAGAATTTTTCTTTCTTGGGCAAGCTATAGTTTCTGAAAAAAAATTTGATTAAAGAAAAAAAATTAAAACTATAGTGTTTGGTTTTTAAATCAAGATATACACAATCTTTTTTTAAAAAATTTGAAAATAATAAACCAAAAAAAATTGCTTGACAAGCGGGTTTACGCCTGTACTTGGGCAGTAGGGGGTACCGGCGAGGGTACACTAGTGTCAGAGCCATTCAGCCCTTTGTCAGCCCCCACACATACATTGGTCGGCCTTTGGGCCAGGGCGGGCCCTTTGCCAGCCGGCGTGGCCATAGGCCGCCCATCTAGTAGGGGTGCCACTAGCACCGGTAGGCCCATGGGGCCTTAAAAAATATATTTTTTGTTTGTAGTGGTGAAAAATTTTAATGGCAGTGGTGGGATTATTAGATTCAGGCTATTAAAATTTCAACCTCCTAATATATTTTGGTCCATGGGAAAGGTGAAGACATTAAATAAAATTGAAAACCCTTTTCAAATCTACCTACGCTGGTCAGAGTTTGATGACATCAGTGCCAGCCCAGTCATATGCCACATAAGACACCTATTCATAGTCATTTGCCTAGTCAGCATATAGTTAGTTTCACGTCAACGATGATGTCAACAGGTACTAGGGTCCCACTAGGGGTCCCCTTTTAGCCCTAGGACGGTATTTTATTCTAGGGGGCATAACTTTCACTTACGGTATTATTTTTTCAACTTCTTATAGGCGTCAAAAAGGTCTCTCTAAGAACTATGTAGTGGTATAGGTCTCATGGCATTGCTCTAGGATAGTTTTATGCTCATAACTTTTGCATACGGAATTAGATTCTTGATTTCGGATAGGCATTGGAGAACTATTGCAGTGTACTATAGTTTGGATCATGTAGATTTTTAGTTTGGTATACAAAGACATTTTTGTACTTGTTTGATCACTTGTAGGAGCTTGATATTTAGAGTGCATTTATGAGTGCATTCAGATAGATTTTTTGGCACAAACTTGTGGAAGTTGTGGATAGGTAAAAAGCAGGTCAATAAGATCAAACATGTAAATCAAAACCTGATCCTACCACCATCAAAGAATTAAATCCAAGTGAAATCAAATGTATGCAATTCAAGAACAAGATCACCTAGATTGTATGATTCCTTGTTTGTGATGTGGATTGCTTCTCAACAAAATGAACAATCATGAAGATCAAAGATGCCATGATGAATGGATGATAGTGATAATATGCTCAATGGATGCTAATGGAGCTATTATGCTCAATATGCTTAGGATGATAATGTGGATGCTATATGATGAGATCTCTAGATTGATAATAGATAGATTGTAGATCCATTGTATGGAATGAAAGGGTGTTTATATAGACCTCAACCAAAATCAATCAATGGTAGAGATTTGGTGGCTATGTGAATAGTTGAGATGAAATGATAATCATAGGTGAATGTGTAGATGACAAGTGAAAAGAAAAGAATAAGGCACATGTGTGATTGTGTACACAAAAACCCTAATTTAATAAATTTAAGTGTGATAGTGTACATAAAAAGTACTACCACATGTAATGCCCCTCAATTTTGGCTTGTGTCAGTTGATAGTTTTCCATTGTTTTAAGACAATTTTGAGACATTTGAGTGGTTAGATATATGGTTTATGCTTATTATGTTCATGATGGACTATGGTTGACTAATGTGGTTATTAACATTTGTTATGATGACATTATTGTTATTACAGTTTATTTTGTAACATGGTTAGTTGATAGTTCATTGATTATGCAGAATAATGTTACTATGATATATGGATTTAATGTTGTCTGATTATAAATATTTGTGTTTATTGTTATGCTTGTGAGCAGGGACAGTGTAGTATTACTCATTTCGAGAACCCTACTATGCTGCAATTTCCTGACTCTGTGTGTTTGATATATATGCGTATATTGTATACAACCTATCGTCTTGATGCAGGTTATAGATACCGGGCATCGACTCCACCTGACTTAGTAGGTTTGGGCATGCCCTTGGCCAATGGATACTATTGAAAGGAGATAATGTGGGGTTTTCCCTAGGTCAATTTCAGTCTTCAGTTTGTGACCGTGAGTCAAAGTGTCACCCTTTGGTCCTTGCTTCAGGATGTTGGTCATCATGTGGTATGTGGAGTTATTGTCAGGTTTTGTTTAGTTAAGCCTATGTGTATTTTGGTAACACATTAATGAATGATATAATAGTAATAATAGGCTTGATATAGTGATATTTATGTAAATATTAATTAAAATTGTAAATTAGGAAATAATGAAAAATATTTTAACTATGAATTAAAGTAATAGCTTTAATAATTAATCCTATTGACATGTGTCATAAGTGAATGGTATTATTTTATTGCTGAAATTGTATTTGGTTTTATGGGCAAGATTTTATTAGTTAATAAGTTAGTTATAATATTATTTATTAGTCATTATTTGGCAATGTGAGATTAGGAATATTATTTTAATATAGATTAAATTCATTATTTTAATGCTTTTATTAGAATATGAGTCATAAGTATTTATTATGGTTAAAATAGTATATGGTAATTAGTAAAATAATATTAGTCAGCAAATTAATTTATTTCTTGTGAGTTGTCGTATGTGATTCCTGATTTGGAGAATCTCTTTGGAAGGTGAAAATTAATTGTTTTCTTTTTTTGAGAGTTAGTGGGATTTTGAAATGGATTCTAGTAGAAGAAAATTAATGGAGTTTGCGTATTTTTATTGCTGTGGGTTATATTGAGGAGAGTCATTCTGAGAAAGGGAGAGAGAAATTTGGAAAATTTGTTACAGGAAGCTGAAGAAGTGGAGAACTGAAGAAATTTTGAAGCCTGGGATCGAGATTTCGGGTAGGCTTGCTTGCATTTTTGTGCAAATTTGATAAAAATTAGTTTATGTTCTATGTTGAGTTTCTTAAACCTGTTTCTTTAATTCAGTAGAATTCTTGTCTTCATGTCGCCATTTAAAACTAAAGTTCTCTATAACCTTGAGCATGATAGTTGTTGGTCGAATGAAGTTTGTGAAAATTTGCTCTATTCAAATCTCTTTCTCTATCCTTACCTATCTTGCTGCTCTCAATACCATTATACTGCTTATCCAATTTTTCTCCTCCTCTTCCAAACAAATTGAAAATCACTGGTTTCTCTGTCAAACTCTTGAATCTTTGAAAATGGTTTCATTCACTACTTTGAAATCTGTATTGCCATTTTTCTTTCATGGCTTTCTTCTGGTAAACCAATCTCTTTTTTTTTGCTAAAAACAAACCTCCTTCAACACAAAATTAAAATTATATAAAAAAAGAATAAAATATATTAAAATTGGTTCTTTCTTGTATCCAGTACTTCTTGAGGTCAGATTTCTTCCTAAATCTTCAAATTACTACTCCTCTGCCAGACATTTTTGTGGGCCTTTTTAAATTTCCTTCTCTCTCTTGCATTGGAATCTCTGCAAATTTATATTGGATTCATCCTGTATCTCTGAAATATTTTATGGATTCATCCTTTGCCTTTGAGATCTGTATTGCCATGGCTTTCTTCTGGAAAAGCATTCTCCATTTGTTTGTTCAAACCTCAAAAGTCTTCTTTCAATTTTCACCTCTCTGGATTAAAGAATCCTAAATAAAATTATATTATTGTTTTCTTCCTCATAATGAAAGCAAGAGTCCATTTAAATAGAAGGATATGCAAGTACATTTATTTAGAATGTTTCTAATAAAAAAAAAACTCTAGGAAGGTTTAGTTAACTTGCATAATTGATTATCTTTTTGAGTTAGTTAAAATTGTTAAATAAAATCTAATTTTCTCTATAAGAATTAAAAATGAGAAAATTTATTAGTATAACTTATATATATATATATATATATATATATATATATATATATATATATATATATATATATATATATATATATAAATATTTGATGGGATAAATTTGTAATATTTTATTCTTTAGAATAAATGCTCTTATGAAGAATGTAAGTGAATTAGTAAATGTAAGAATATTTAATAAATAATTTTTTTTTAGAATGTATGCAATTGTAAGCTAAGAATTAGGAAGACTTCTATTTTGAAACTCCTTGAGCAACTCATAATTCTTGCTTTGTGCTTTTTGTAGTTTTAATTTATTAAAATTGTTAATTTGACTTTTTTTTATCAAACTCATTAAAAGGCAATAGTCATAAGATAGTATTAGTTTATCTTGAAATATTAGGATAGAGTTGTATTATTTAAAAATTAATTTTATTTAAATAAAGTTTCTTTAGTAGATGCAAGTTTGTTAAATAAATAAATTAGCCTTTTTAAAATATAAAGTAGATTTTATGGTGATGCTAGTTATTAAACAAATGATAAATAATATTATAATTCTAGAATTAAATTAAGTATTAGTTATATTCTTTTTATCTTATTTAAATATAAATTTGTTTAGTCATGATTTAGTAATATATTATCTTGCGGTACATTGATTTAAATTAATAAAAAATAAATTAGAGATTTATTGTGAATTGAGTTATTATAGTATTGATTAAACAAATAATATATGAAATTAAAATTCTAGAATACAATAGTATATGTTATTATTATTAGAATTTTATTTAAAAGAGAGTTAAAATTTTATTGTGTATTGTTTTAAAACTCATTTTTGTCATAGATGTACTTGCAATTTGAGTTGAGATTGGGATTCTTTTTAAAAATGTATAGATGTAAATTGTAGTAGTAAGTTATTAAATAAATCATAGAGGGAATTATAGATCTTGAGATTTGATTAGAATATTGTTATCTTAAGTAAGTTTACGATTTAACTAAAAAGATAGATTTATAGTCTTTTATTGAATCCATGTTGAATAGTTTGAAAAGTGTTGTAGTATTTCGGTCTTGGATATATATATATTCTTTGATTGTTTATTGCTAATTTTAAACTAATGTGTATCAATGATGCAATTGGGTCATTGCATTTAATTTGGTTTTGAGTCTTGCTGTTATGTTTTGTCTAGCTTAATGTAATGGTGATCATGTTAGTTTTGTGAAAGGTCAAGGTTGTTAAGTATCATGCTTTGGTTAGTTTTTTATTGGTATTTGTGTTAAAATCTTTTTAGCTCTAGAGGCTTGTTACCTTAAATTTAGTGTGATATTGTGGCAAGGACGTTTTGGCGATGTGTCTTTTGGTATGAGGTCTTGATGTAGATTGAAAAAGATTGTTGTTTTGAATTTGAAAATTGTTGATTAAATGTTTTATTTCATTTGGGATTTTGAAATGGACAGGGGAAAGTTTCGTGGTTGAGAGTTTGGATTTAAAATGATCTATGTAATGTTTTGGTTTGTGAAAAGTTTGATGCCTTTCAATCCCTTGTCCATGCATGTTATTGGTTTATGGCTGATGGTTAAGGCTTGCTAGTTGTATGTAGGAGAGTGGCTTTCATGGTGGGGTTGGTGCCCAAAGTGGTTGCTTGGATAACCCCATGGAAGTTGTAATCAAGTGATAACTTAATAATTGATCTAGGTGGGTTGGGTAGTAATTCACATAACAAGATACGTATGATGCCTCACCCATACCTTGAGTGCTTTCACAAGCTAAGGATGAGATGAGAAGGCCTGGTTGGCAAGGTCGACCTCCTTGTCTCCATGAGAGGATGTGTCAGCTCTGCATGTGTCACCTTATGGGGCTGGTGCTTATAGAGAGGTCGCTAGGAAAGACATAGATGGGGGGCAGTTTCTAGTGAGAGATAGCCTAGAAAACCCATGCTAGGACCATGCGATGACACTCTCCCTACTGCAGCTTAATTATTTCCTCTTTATCTTTTATTGTTTCCTCTGGAGTACAGACTTGTCTTAATGATCTTGATGAAATGACTTAGTGATTTGTTTTATCTTGATGAATTGACTTGTCTTAATGGTTTGTTTTATCTTGATGATTTGACTTGTCTTGATGATTTGTGTAGTCTTGATGATCTGAGTTGTCTATGTCAAGTTTGTATCTGCTCGCCTGTAACCTTTGGCCTAGTGGAACCTCAATGCTATCTCCTAGCTTAGAGGGGTGGACCTCAGGGTTCCACATGGTTTGGTGGAAGAGCTTAATCCATTGGTTTTTCTTGGCTAACCTAATTCGTGATCACTGTAGATGATTCTCCAGTTTCAGACTTGTACTTGTATCCTCAAGAGTTATATTATAATTTTAGTATTGTATTATATTGTTGTATATTGTAAACCGACGTGATCGGTCATGTAATCTTGTATTTGAACCTTTGTAATTGTTCATCTCTACAAATGAATGATGTAAATCCTCTTCTGTTGTATTATAATGTATATCACTTGTATTGTTATAATTTTATGTTTATCTGATGCAGTTATGTTCCCTAGAGGTGTTAGTTGTTCATTTTATTTAATTTTGTTACTAGTGTAATTATACTTAATGATTAATTCAATTACTTGCTTTAAAAAAAATTTCTTTTAATTTTGCTCTTGTTAGTCTAGCACTCTTGGGTTGCATGACTGGACATCACACCACACATGTTTCAAATAAAAGATGTACACATGTCGGCATATGATGAAAGGTGAAGATAAATTATAAGAGAAATTAATTAAATAAATAAAATTTATTTGATTAATTGGAAAGTGGGATAAAAATAAGATTTAAATGGAATTTTAATTAAATAAATAGAATTTATTTAATTAAAATAGATAGAATAGAAAGATAATTAAATAATTAAAGATTATTTAATTATAGATTAGAGAAAATAGAAGAAAATGGATAATGAATTAATTAAATAAATATGAATTTATTTAATTAATAGAAGAAATAGGTGATTTAGAGAAAATAGAGAAATTAGTCAAGTGTGTTAGACAAATGTAGACGATAGATAATGCCATATTTTGATACTAATGATAATTAGGTCAATTTTGGGTGTCTACATTTTTCCCCACTTTGATACAATGTTTGTTAAAATGTCGTGTCAAAGAAGATATGATGATTCACTCAATAACCAAGGTTATACCCCAGTGTAACTGGCAGGTGATGCCCCCTCGAGAGGTAAGAAAGGCTAACTAGGAAGGGCTGGGTTCGCTCACGATAAGATGATAGGCGAGAAACAAGGTTGACATGAAGAAAATGGGGGTTGGGTGGGATAAATTGGGATGGTTTAGAAGAAAATAGATTTTGGTATAGAAGAATTAGGGTTTGGCTTAGAAGAAATTAGGTTTCGGAATTAGGGTTGGGCTCTAACACACTTGTTTTGCAGGATGAAGATGAGGGAAATGTTGACGATGGTGAAGATGAAGATGAGGAAATGATCGATCTTGGTTGAGGACTATATAGGTTTATGATGGAATGGATAAACGATATGACAACTTTGACATAATTGCTCAAAAGGTAGAGAAATGCAATCCTTATGTTTGCTATGGCATATGGATATTATGCACTAGGGTATAGAGGACCAAGGTGTCGAGGTATCCAATGCATAACTGGCATGCTACAATCTTGTCTAAACATATGAGGTTAAAATGTTGAACTAGCATACACAAGATATGAATAGAAGCTTGTGTTCTGGGATGGACTTTGACTCTTCAAGCAAAGGTTTGAGCTTATCTCCACTACACATAATGCCACCTTGTTGGTTATATGTATGGAACTAGTCTTAGCATAGAATAGTCTCAATACAAAAGAGACTATTTAGCTTCTCAGATGCAAGAGATATTGATATGCAAGATGCCAACTTAAACACATACAAGATACCAAGACGCATAGGAAGAGAATAATATCATCCCACAGACATAACATACGAAAGAAATATGACCATGCCCCATCCTGTACTTCATCATAGCATACCAAGATATAGATAAATCAAGGTAGTCTTGATTAGGCATAAGAAAGGGACAAAAGATAAATCAAAAGATAAAATAAAAGATACTATCATCATGTTCTCTTACCAAATTTAAGTGCTCTTGGATGGATTAAGATGGTGCCTTGTTGAGAGGAAAGATACATCCTATTAAAGGCTATTAAAGATATTGATAAAATGCTATAGCAAATGTTGGCTTAAGACATGTGGACAAATAGCTTCTAGCATATCCCTGATTTCTTAAAGTGCTTGAACTTTCTCTGATGTGCATAGTTTACTTCTTGCTTGAGCTGGTCAAAGAGAAGAAGATGGAAGATAAAAGAAGATGAAGTGGGGTGGATTGTTTGTGCTTGCATCTTGGATACTTCCTTCATATTCCAGATTTCCTACATACCCTATATCCATGAGATCAAAGCACATTACGATGGTGATGAGACATGATTATATGTAGTTCTAGGATTATTGATGATATAAGTGATGAAAGATAGAATAAAAGGAGATGAATTATTAGAGGATGATTAGAAGAAAGATGAAAGGTGGATGATGAGAGAGGTCTATTACCTATGCCTGAATTAGAGTGCTTCCTTCACATCTCAAATTGCCTACATACCCTGTATCCACGAGACCAAGGCTTTAAATGATAGAGATGAGATGTAGTTATTATTTATGTTTTATTGATGGTGATGATGAAAGTGATTAATGATTGGTTTATTGTTGAATTGATTAGATTTGATGGGATTGATTGAATGGTGTTAGATGGTGTTATTAATGATGTGCGAGATGTTTGATGAGATGAGAGAGGTGTGATTCAAACACAAGATAAAATGATAACATACACAAGCAAGCAAGCAAGTGTATACAAATGATTAAAAAACAAACAAGGTATTGCCCTTGTCAAGCTATAAACTAGTGATTAAATGATTGATTGATTGATGATAGATAGTGTTGTCATTGCGGGGAATGATATATCCCTAGATCAACACAAGGATGATGATGATGATTGATTGATTTGGTTTACAACAAGATTAGGATCAAGACCATTGATTGCAATTGGATAATTTGACAAAATTGATTAACTTGGTTGGTATGGATTGAGGATGACTTGCGTGTGGATCATTGCTTGGATTGCTTTTGATTGATATTGAAGGATGATTTGAATGATTTTATTGCTTCGATTTTTTATGGATATTTGATTTTTTTGGATTTTTGGGAATATTTAATTTTTTTGTGTTTTTTGGGGATATTTATTTTTTAGAAAATACCAATGGATTTACAATTTGAATAGCCTTTTTGCTAGATACCAATGACAAGGTGAAACCAAGTCTATGTGCATGGAGGTAGACAGACAAAAGGATGGGTGATGGTGGATATGATGAGAGGCTCATGATAAATAGGTGGATAAGAGGCTAGGCTATAGTGGGTGGGATGTATGCACCATAAGGGAGTTAGGATGTGATCTCAAAAGACTATGTCGCATGAGAATAACATGCCCCTATTCTTGGTGGTAGACTTAGGATTTTGCATGACAAGATCTTATGACAATAGGGTGACATGATGGATTTTACATGACAAGGCTTATGATAGGATTGTTTGGAAAGGGTGAGGTATACCAAGAGATATCCAAATCATATTTCAACATTTTGCCCCTGTCTTTATCAAGATCAAAAGGAGGAAGGGAGGGTGGAGGGACTCGATAGGATAGGTACATGGGTGTAATGGCTAAGGATGGTAAGATAGGATATAGCAAGATAGGACATAATAAGATGGGAAATGATAGGCTAGAAATGATAAGATGGATGAGACAATGTGCCCTCAAGTGTAAGTGACATAGAAGATCAACCTACACATGATGTTTGTTTGCTAGGTTTTTATCATGGTACTTATCCAAGGTGTCTATTTACCAAGTTTTCACCGTTGGACGAAGGATTTCTTTTCCTTTCTTTTTCTCTTTTTTTTTGTTTTTATTTTTGATAGGATGACAATTACACATGGCACCTGTTTACTAGGTTTTCACCATGGTAATTGATGGGAGGGACTCAAGTGTCTAGTGCTACGAAAGGTGATAGTCCCACTAGAGATGGATGTCATTGCATGGACCATGTCAAGTGTGTTCATAGATTTTGTTAAAGGGATTGCATGAAAGGGAGATGAAGTAGGTGGATAGTGGATTATGAAAGGAAGATAGTGGATTATGATGTGGATTATGTGGGGCTTATGGATGGAAATCTTATGCAAAAGTATGGACCATAGGGAAGTAATTGAAAAGATATGTAGGATAATGGAAGAAAGATGGAGAGATGGTGTTATGGAAAGGAATCATGACCAACAGTTTCACACACTGTGATAAACATTTAAGCTTTAGATGGAAAGGTGGTATAGGAAGCAATGGGGATGTTTGCTTAGGAGATGGGTGATGAAGTGCTTTAGGGACCCACATAGACTTAGTATTTTTATGATTTTTGTTTGACTTGTGGGATTTTTGGAATTTTTGAATGGAATGAGAATTTTGGATGCAAGGAGATATTTGAGATTTTTGAGATGTGGATGCCTCATTTGATTTCTTTTCGTTTTGCTTAGGGACCCAAACCATTTTAGTTTTGGACTTTTCTTTTGGAGGTATGTGTTTGGATAACATTTTAGATGGATTTGGCTTTGATTTTTTGCAATTGTATGCTAAGGCATAAGGATTTGTATGATTTTTGACTCTATAGGCAGAGGCATCCAAATTTGTACTTTTAAATCCCATGGGATGGGTGGAATGGGTGTAATGGGTGGAATAAGTGAAAGATTCATGTTTAGATGATATGTGCATTTGTTGGTCATGATAGAGAATGTGAGGGAATTTATGGATAAATGGGTAATTAGGTGCTAGTAGAAGTGGTGGTAAAGTGGATGGAGGGATGTTAGGAGTTGGAAGAAGTGGAGGTAAAGTTGATGGAGGGATATTTGGAGTTGGAAGGCTGGAGGTAAAGTTGATAGTGGAAGGTGTATGGTCACATGCTTTTGACAGTTATAAGATGGTGGAGGTGGAAATACAACATATGCTTTGGGTGTATGATAGGGTTTATGATGGAAAGGAGTGGACTTAGGAGGTATGGAGGAATTACCAACATCTTTAGATTGTTTACTTTGGGGTGTATATCCAAGGCCGTATGAACATTAGACTTGATTTCATTATTAGATGGAGAAGGTGAAGTGGATAAATGTCATTATTGTCCTAAATAAGAAGACTCATGTATAAGGGTGGTAAGACCAAGTGGATATGATGGTGGATGTGGAAGGAGGATCATTAGGATCTTGATTAGCATTGTGTTCACTAACATCCAAGTTATTTGTTTGATCTTTTATGCGTACTTGGGGGACAAGTGTCTCATCATGACAAGTGGATGTTTTCTCATTATGGATAGGGCTAGATGGCAGATGACTAGGAGTGATTTGGATATCTTGCTTATTGATAGATATAGGATTATGGATAGGATCAAGGTGCTCATGGATAGCTTCTTCATAGGTATCATCTTGATCATAAAGAAGGTAAATGTTATGGATAGGTTGAATTTGGATAGCTTGCTCATGAATAGTTGTTGGGAGATGGATAGGATCAAGTGGCTCATGGATAGGTTCATTATTATGGATATCATCTTGATCATGGAAAAGATACATGTTATGGATGGGTTGCATAAAAGTGATTTGATCTTGGGTTGGACTAGGGCTTAATGTTTCCATATGCTTAGGATTAAACTCTTGACATACCTCTTGGTGTTCTTGAATGGAAAGGGATGACTCTTGTAGATGCTCTTGATCAACAACATGGGGGCCTAATGGTGCTTGACTTGGAATTGTGGGAGATTCTTGAATAGGCTTAATGGAGTGTGGACCACATGAAGGGCTTAAAAGGGTAGGCATGTTAATGGAGAGCTTTGGGATAAGTTTGAGGATAGGTGGACAACATGATGGGATTATAGGATTGGACATGACCTTTAGAAGTTCTTTGCTAGGCTCATGAATGGGTGTTTGACATAGGGGTGTTTTATTTCATGCTAGTTGCCAATGGATCACATCCTTTGCAAATGTATGGGTATAGGGACAATATAATAGATGGACAATAATAGTGGATGGCGTTGTATGCTTAGGATTAGGATTTTGATTGGATGGAAGGATAATGGGCATATTAGGCTTGAGATTGGATGGTTTTATCAAGGGTAGCTCAAGAAATTGGGCTTGGACCAATTGTTGTAATGAAGGGCTCGATGGATCAGGAGGTGGAGTGACCAATGGACTAGGATTGGGATCACATGGTGGTGTTAGGATAGGACTAGTAGGCTCATGTGTTGGCATTTGGGTAGATGATGATGGATGATACTCATAGGATGCATTGGCTAGATTGGTATTTCCCTCGTCAAAAGATATTAGGTCTTGTTGCATTAGGCTCGCATTTTCTTGTTGTGGAGGCCGTTGATAATCTTGGTAATTGGGCAAAATGATAGGATACATAGACAAAAGATCTTGGGGTTGATATGAAGTTGAGGGCCTTTGATCTTGTTGCCAAGGTGGACTTGGGTTTGCTTGATTTATGTATAAGGGATTGTTTGGATTTGTATGCACTTCTTGTGAAAACACCTTTTAGCCTTGGAATTGGTCTTGATGAATTTGAGATGGATATTGTTGGGTAGATATGGCATTGACATGAGATGAAGGTGAAGGTGATACATGAGTTTGAGATAGGACGTGGGGAGTTTGGGCTTCTTGTGATATTATTTGTTGTGATTGAAAGGGTTTATGATGTGTTGATGAAGGGATGTCATAGGATAATTGTTGTTGGGATGGAGATCGACATGTATAAGGGCTGACATTAGAAGAAATGGAATAAGTTGGTATAGAATTGGGTTGATAAAAGGATAGATATGATGGGATAGGTGCTAGATAGGATGGTCGTTGGACTTTGCAAGTGACCAAGAGGTGTTGGATTTCTGCCAAGAGGTATTGTATGAGTGAGGATTGGCTTGTTTGAAACATTTAAAATCATATCTTGAATACTTTGAAAGGTTCGTTGCTCTAAAGGTGATTGGCTTGCATGCATGTGGCGAAGCATATGAAGGAGATTTTGGAGGTCCTCTAAGGTTGACATGATGTAGTTTTGGTAGAATGCTTGCTAAAGATTGTAAATGATTGGAATATGATTTATTAGAAGAGATTGATCAGATTGATAGGATGAAAAATAACTTGAAAATCCTAGAGATGACAACCAAAACTCATGGATTTAGATGATGATCTTGGGATAATGAAATTAGATGATTGAGACTATTGAAGAAAAGTTAAGCAGGTTGATAGATAGATGTGAGATACCAATGTTTGATGCCCAGATCGAAGAAAAGATAACAAATAAGATGGGCAGATTGAAAATGACAAAAGGTGATCTGTGATAGCTCAAATATGACTCAAGAAAAGCCAAAAGCGATGGGTAATAGCTCAAAAGTGATTTGGATAGTTTCAGGTGACAGAATGTAGTGCTAACCAGGAGTGACCAGTTTTACTAGAGGTGAGTTGTTTTAGTTCAAAGGTGAGCTACTGTTGTTTAAAAGTGCTGCAGTTTTGCCAAAAGTGAGCAGTTGTTGTTTAAAAGCAATTTTCTACTATTTAAAAGTGATGCAGTTTTGCCAAAGGCAAGCAGTTTTAGTTTAGAGGCAATCTATGTCTAACAAAGGGTGTGTTTTGGTGAAATTTGACAAGGAAACAATGATTTCAATCACTCACACTCATGACATTCACAAACATGTACAATCCTAGGCTGACAAGGACTATATTTGTTGAATCCCCTTGCCATGCTTATTCAAAGGGGATAGCTTTAGGATCTTGGTAGCACCGGCTCCCCTCCACAACACTCACTTCTCACACATACCAAGTTCTAAGTTTCCCAAGGCTCACAAACCTTAGGATTGTCTCTGCTATCTCTACTAAGAACCATGAAAATCGAGGCGGCTTTAAAGGCTTTGCCTTTTGCATCAATAAATAGAGGGATTTTGGCCACTACACAAAGGTTGCTAATATGGGCATCCATTCGGTTGGCTACACATGCACTAATTTTCTCCATTAATGGAGGGTTCCCATCCCAAAGAGGTTACACTCAATGGGGTTTTGGGGAAAACATTCATCAGTGTAACACAACATCACCCATTGTTTGTGGCTTTCGACACATAAACTTTTCTTATATAGCGGCTTCGAAGAGCTTGGCTTTAGCTTGTTACCACTTGGGTCGTACCCCTTCTCACACCGGGAAGGTAGGCCCTCTAAAGATAATAACAAGTTCTCATGCACCCAAGATCCATTTGATAGGCAAGGGGAGATGATACTTTTGTTATTAAATTTGGGTTACACACATACACAACAAGCAAGTAAAAAAGATAAAACAAGCACGAAGCAAACAATGGTTCCTTTTAAGAACCAAATTCAAATGTTCTTAGATTAGTGATAGAAATGAAATGTCTTGGACCAATCAAAGCTGCAATAGATATGTTAGTAGTTTCACAACCTCCTTTTCTTGGACAAATAATAAGATGCTGAACAAATAGATGATTAGTAGCCAAGAAAAACCAAACTATGAATGACAGAACTAAAAGTGATACATAGTTACTAGAGGCGATCAACTGTTGATCATAAGAAATGTAATTTCTACTAGAAGTGACCAGCTGTTAGTCAAAAGTGACGCAGAAATACCAAAGGCAATCGGTTATTGCTCAGAAGCGAGGTGAATCTACTTGATGCATGAAAAATTCCTATTTCTACAAAACTAGGGTTAGGATCATGAACAAAATGATAATCAAAGATTGCAAGCCCTAAATATCAAATCTAGTGGATGAAATATGATCAGATGAACACATTGCAACCACAGATTGATTAACTGAAAACCCTAGAATGGAAAATTAATGAGATCTTGCAAAATCAAGGATGTTAGCTCAATTAAATCAAAACCCTAATCAAATTGATTGGCCAAATGATAATATGATGATCAGGATCCTACAAAACATAGATTAGAACCCTTGATTGATCCATAAAAATCTAACAAAACACCCTACAAAATCAAATGTTAACAGAAAATGTTAAATTGTTGAAAGAGACTGAATAACCAGAAGTGACCCGTTTTTGATCAAAAGTGACCCACTATAGACCAAAAGCAATCATTGTTAGCTCAGGAGCCATTCAAAAATAGCTGGAAGTGACTGATTTTAGCTGAAAAGCTTAAAGTGATTGGTTTTTGCTCAAAAGTGACTACAAATTGCCGTAAGCGCTTCAAAAAATCTAAACTTTGTAAAAACAACTTCAAACAACAAAGTTAATCAAGGACATGAGTCCCACTGGGTGTGCTAGAATGTGGATAGGTAAAAATCAGGTCAATAAGATCAAGCATGTAAATCAAAACCTAATCCTACCACTATCAAATAATCATATCCAAGTGAAATCAAATGCATGCAATTCAAGAACAAGATCACCTAGATTGTATGATTCCTTGTTTGTGATGTGGATTGCTTCTCAACAATGAACAATCATAAAGATCAAAGCTACCATGATGAATGGATGATAGTGATAATATGCTCAATGGATGCTAATGGAGGTATTATGCTCAATATGCTCAGGATGATAATGTGGACGCTATATGATGAGATCTCTAGATTGATAATAGATAGATTGTAGATCCATTGTATGGAATGAGAGGGTGTTTATATAGACCTCAACCAAAATCAATCAACGGTAGAGATTTGGTTGCTATGTGAATGATTGAGATAAATTGATAATCATAGGTGAATGTGTAGATGACAAATGGAAAGAAAAGAATAAGGCACATGTGTGATTGTGTACACAAAAACCCTTATTTAGTAAATTTAAGTGTGATAGTGTACATAAAAAGTACTACCACACATGTTTCAAATAAAAGATGCACACATGTCGGCATATAATGAAAGGTGAAGATAAATGATAAGAGAAATTAAATAAATAAATAAAATTTATTTAATTAATTGGAAAGTGGGATAAAAATAAGATTTAGATGGAATTTTAATTAAATAGATAGAATAGAAAAATAATTAAATCATTAAAGATTATTTATTATAGATTAGAGAAAATAGAAGAAAATGGATAATGAATTAATTAAATAAATATGAATTTATTTAATTAATAGAAGAAATAGGTGATTTAGAGAAAATAGAGAAGTTAGAGAAGTTACTCAAGGGTGTTAGACAAATACAGATGATAGATAGTGCGATATTTTGATACTAATGATAATTAGGTCAATTTTGGGTGTCTATAGGAGTATATGTTGTTATGAGACCATCAACATGGTATAGCAAGTTTTTAGATTTGATACTTCTTGGTACAGGTTTACAGGTGTTTTTAGAGTTTGGACTTTGATGGAGACAGGTACACAAGTTGTCTTTGTTGGCAAGAGACACTGTGTGGCCTCATGAGTGTTGTCATTGATGGCAATAAAGTCCATCCCACACATCCGTAGGACATGGTATGTCTATATCGGAAGTCAGATTGAAGAGTATTTTAGTCTGGCAAGCAAGAACAAAGCATGCAGCAAGGTCTGACAATCAGGTCCAGATCTCTCAGAGGAAGCATCTCAATAAAGTGCGGACTTGGGGAAGTCAAGAGGAGTACCATGGCTAATTAATTTTAGAGATTGAGTCTCTGGTGATGAAAGAGTGAAAAGATATGAACACCTAAGTGTTGGGTTCCTGTTTGAGAAGACTGAGGAAGAACTGACCGACAGAGCATCAGACTTTAATCCAGATGAGATATTGATGGTGATCAAGTTTCTTGAGGTATCATTCATGATTGGCCAACATGATTGATGACTTCTATAACTATCTTGTTGATACACATCACTTAGCAAGCATGGATTCAGCCGACAGACCAGAGTTTAGAAATATCTTGAGTTTTCTGGATGCTGACTAGAAAGATGATTGAAATCATTGATGTGGATATATATACCAGATTGATTTTGGTATGAAGGTGTGTGTGGTGTGTTATGTTGTGTGAAGAAAAGCAGAGAGCAATGTGGAAATAACAATACAGGCCCGGTATGTGACAGAACAACAGTACTAAAGCAGAGAAAGAATGAAGTGCAGTAGATCAGTATATTAAGCCTAACTAGAACTGAACCTCAGCATATGTGGATGCTTCTCATCAGTTCAAGTACTTGGTTTCTTTCTATAAACTATTATAGGCAGTGAACCTCTTGTGAGCAGTGTGCTCAAGCAGTGAGCCCTAATTGGCAAGTGCCATTTTGTACTATCTTATTTTTCTAATAGAGAATACAATCTTGGGTTAGTTACCCCATTGTTTTTCCCTTAACAAGGTTTTCCACATTAAAAATACTGTGTTATGTGTGTTGAGTTTATTTCTTATTCCATGGTTATGTATGCTTACATGTTTTGGTATTGCACTTATTGTTAAAGAAGAAAAGAAAGTCAAATAATTTAGATAACTGATTCACCCCCCTCTTAGTTATCAACAATTGGTATTAGAGCTAAGTTCCTCCTAATAGAGCCTAACAGCTTGAGGAAGATCTGGGAATCTCAATGGATATGTATGGTATGAGGGAATAACTTCAGTCTGCCCTAGATGATCTTAAGCAATCTCACTCTGAAGTCAATAATCTGAGGGAAAGACTCCAACAAGATGATGATTTCATTAATGAACTCAAAGAAAAACTAAGTATCTCAATGAAGAAAAGAAAGGAACTACATCAACAATTAGCAAGTCAACGTGAAGCCAATGATACTAATGAAGATCTGAATGAGAAAACCAAGCTATGTGAGAAGTTATCAAAAGAGGTGATTATGGTAAGACATGAAATGGAATCAGGAGTTATGAAATTCACCCAGGAAATTGAAGAGAAAAGAAAAAATGAAGATAATCTAAAACAATCTCTCAAGGAGAAGTTAGAAGACTGGCACAAAATGGATAGAATAATTAGGCATCTGGAATCTGATCTTGAAGAAGCTAGAGACAATGAAGAACAACTTGAGAATTAGATAGACACTCTTAAAAGGGATCTTCAAACAACAAATGAATACAAAGAGAAATTCAAGATAAGCTCTGCTCAACTTGAAGTTCTTCTTGAAAGCCAAAAGAGGGTAGATGACAAGCAAGACTTGGGGTATGAGAAAGGGGAAAGCTTTGGATCCAGTCAGAAGAACTCTGGATCAAGAAATCCAAGAAACAGGCCTAAAAGACCTCTGGTAATGCAACCAAATGCTCAAAGATATCCATCCTTCAATGGATACTACCACAATTGCAATAACTTTGGTCATAAAGCAAATTAGTGTAGAAGAAGAATGAATCAGACTAATTCATCCTTCACCGGGCAGTGTTTTAACTACAAAAGGTATGGTCACAAATCTGAAGAATGTAGAAATTTGCAAATGAACAATTCATTCAATGGTAGATGCTTTGCATGCAATAGAATGGGACATATGGCTAATCAATGCAGATCAAGAGGATATCAGTCAAATCTGCAAAGGAATGTTGTTTGCAACAATTGCAATAGATCCGATCATATTGCCAAATTTTGTAGAAGTAAGAATCAAGATAAAAGGGGTCCAGTGCATCATAATCAAAATCAAGACAAAGGAAAAGGAAAAGTGAATGTGGATGAAATTCAAAGGGAGATGAACAAGATTTGGGTAAAGAGAAGTACAAAAAATGTTGGGGATGGATCCGCACCACAATCTGGTGCTGATATTCCTTCCAGAAACTAAATAAGATGAGCTTTGGCTCAGGGGGAGTCAAAAAGGAAAACAAACTCCCCCATCCAATCAATTGGTGCCTAAAATTGGCACATGGCAAGTTGTAGATTAAAGGGTTCTTAGAGAAACATCTAAATAAGCCTTGATAAAGATATGGAAGATCCACAAGAAGTTTAGAAGAGGTTAATCTTCCAAGATTGATCTAGTTTAATAGTCATCTGGTAAGAATAGGATTTTCATAGTTAGATCCGGTATGATTCAAATTTGAGGTATCTTGATCTGTGGATAAATGGAATGATTGGAGAAAGGTAGATAGATTGCTAATATTCATCGAGAATAAATTTAAGTGCATCTCAGTGATCAGGAAAGATCTCTTAGGACAAGGAGAACAAAGCAACTGGAATAACTTAGGTTGTGCATTTATTGCAAAATGGAATTAGGGTTTGCACAGAAATAAAAGGGTTCTTTGGTTCATCTTTTGCACATTTGCATTTGAGAAGAAAGAGAGAAGGAGCTCTACAATAAAATGTCTCAAACCTCTCAAAGATCAACTGCAGAAGTCGATTCATCCAGCAATCTGATCTAGCTCATTTCGTGAACCCTAGAAGCATAAAAGTACAAGGCCATCTGGGATAAGCATTTTGGACATTGCATTCATTTCCCCTATTTTGCTGAAGATGATTGGGTTCAATATGTTCTGAGCACAATGCATGAAAACTTTATGTGGTTGATGAGGCCATTCAAGATAACCAAGGATGAAATTAGGGCGGCAACTGGATTGCACTCATCTGGTGGGTTAGTTGCTCTCAAATTAGTCAAAAATCAAACTATAAGTCAGGCTACCAGATCAAAATTTGACAAGAGAGCAATGACTATAGAAGATATCACTGATCCAGATATCAAGTTGGCATCTATGATAATTGGTTATAAGATATATCACTCAAGCAAGGAGAATTCTGTATTCAGAACTGCAATCTATGCTGCTTATCATATGTTAAGGGAGAATGCAAATTATGATCTTTGTGAACTTCTTCTAAGCCAACTGTTGGAAAACCTACAAAAGATCAAGAAGAACAAGAAGAACTCATTCAAGTATGGTGGGTTAATACTGTGTTTGTTCTTTTACTTTATGAATGAGCTACCCGAATCTAGTGGTTGGGTATGGCAAAATGACAAACCAGTTGCCATTCAAATCAGAGATTACATGCATGGGCTTGGTGATGCCAAGGCTCAAAATATAGCTCTCTGGGGATACTTCAAGAACTTTCAAAGTATGATGCAAGCCAGAGAAAGAATCCCCCAATCATTGGTTGAGAAGTACAAGGATACAGTGTGCTTTATGGTAAACACTAATCAATGTCTAATGGAAGCAGTAGAGCCAAGGATAGTTTGGATTATGCCAATGGGGTGTGAGGTGGATGATAAAATTTTGGAACTACATGTCCAACACCTACTAAGTCAGCCCAAGGACCCTAAGGCAGAAAGGTTTGGAACCTTCCAAGAGTTGAGTGTAAAAGTTCATGTTGAACTTAGACAGCATAAGATCAAGAGGAAAGTGAGAAGGGAAGTAGAAGAAGTTGCCAAGAGATATGGAATATCAAAGGAGGCAGTTGATGCTAGCAGAGAGAAGTTGGAAAGGGCAGAGAAAGAAAGACAAGAAATAGAAAAAGGAAGTGCTCTAGTGCAAGCCCCCTCCCAGACCAGATCCTCCAAAAGCTCTGCACCAGCCACCTCTAAGAGTAAAAAAGCCTCAAAAATGGAAGTCAGGACATCCAGAAAGGGAGAGAAGAGAACTGAGACAAAGGCCACAAGGTCTTATATCAGTCAGAAGGATGATGAAGAGACAGAATTAGATGAAGAGATTAAGAAAATGAAGAAGAAGAAGAAAACATTCAGTGAACCCTCTACTGGTCATAACAAGGAAGAAGAGGCAGAAGAATTCATTGAAAGGATTACTCTCTGCATTGATGATATCATCAAGTCAGTCACTATGGATGTGAACTTGAAACCAATGATTGAATTTTATGATGATTATAGTGAAACTGATCAGAAGATCTTGCAAGAAGCTACAGTCAAGTATCTAAACATCTACAACAAAGCATTCATTGAAATCATCTCCTTAATTCCCAAAAGCCTAGAGAAGGAACTTGAAATAAGAAAGAACAATGCCAAGGTAAAGGACCTGGAGATCTAGGAATAGATAGCTATTCATCTCTACCCTTCCATCACTCCAAAACAAATGAACATGATCTTCAAGGATTGCAAGGATGAGTTTCGGAGCAAAGCAAGAATGAATCAGCTTATGCTTGGAGAGACTGACAAAGTGGCAAAAGAAACTGAAGACATCCTCTGGAATGCCTTCAAGAAATTGAATCTCCCTATTATAGAGGACATAGATGATGAACCTACTGAGAAAAATGCAGAAGATCCAAAGGAGATAAGTGAGGAGAGGACTAAGGACTTGGATTCCTCTATTCCAGAAGAGAAAGTCCATGAAGAAGCAAATATCTCTCTTCTGGATCCCCCTACTGACTCCAAAACTGAAGGAGAAGAAAGAAAAGATGAGAAAAGTTGTCAAGAAGAAGTCAAGGGAAGAGAAAAAGATCAAACAGAGAAAACCCCAGATGGCAGCTCTGAGGCCACAGAAGGGAAGAAAACTCTGTCTCTAGCAAGAGACACTATAGAAGCAGTCAAAGACTTCCTAACAAAAGAAACGATGGAATTAGATGAACCAGAACTACTTCAAGGACCATTCAATTTTGATTCCCTCTCCCTGGTTCAAACAATGAAGATAACATCCTTTGCTTCAGTAAAGGCAAAAGAAAAACTTCTAAAGTCTCACATGGAAGATTGTGAGCTAATAGAGATTGCATCTGGTGTATTGGAGAAGATCATGTCATCCTTTCAAAAGGATCTTTCAGCCTCCTTATCCAATAATCTAAAATCTCTTGTTAATTTTGTTAATACACATTTTGACTCTTTAGAGAAAGCAGTAGAAGAGAAAGTCTGGAAATAGTTTTTGGGTAAGAGATTCTTTGAAGTACAAGGGCTAATAACAAATGATAGGAGAAATATGGATATTGGAATAAAGAGCTTAGAAAATACTCTTAAAGATGGCGGAGAAATATATAAATTTTGTTTGTCCTGGTCTAAAGTGACAAAGGATATTGAGAAGAAAGTGAAAGAACAAGAGGATAAACTGTCAACTTCATCTCAGAATTTTGATCCTCTCACCACATCCATAATAAACCAAGAATGTCATACTATTGTCATTCTAAATGAACTAAATAAAATTAAAAAGAAAAGGAAGAATATAATAAGTAGGATGGGTGAACTTAGAGGGATAATTATCCCTAAGTTAGAGGCCATGCATGAGGCCCTAACTGATGCTCAGACCACAGCCCGGACCAGTGATCTGACAGATCTAAAGGGGGCAAAAGCTTTTGCATTCCTATTGAGTGGTCACATCTCAATTTTGGATAGGATGAAGTAGAGTTGGGCAATGGAATTTGTCCAGTTGAAGACAATTTTTGCATATATACTCCAGTATATGTAAGTATGTTATGTATATATATTTATGCGGCCAAGTATAGATTGTTTTTGGAAATTTTGGTATACAGATCCTACCCTTTGCCATTGATGTCAAAGGGGGAGTGAGGAGTAGTGAAAAATGTGGAATCTAGCTAAGGGGGAGCTTTGGAAAAGTGTACATAAGAACATAGCATCAGCCAAGAGGGAGTATCCTATAACACTTAGTCATTTTTCACTAAGTGTTGCCATCAATGCCAAAGGGGCAGATTGTTGGCAAGAGACACTGTGTGGCTTCATGAGTGTTGTCATTTATGGTAACAAAGTCCATCCCACACATTCGCAGGACATGGCATCTCTATACTAGAAGTCAAATTGAAGAGTATTTTGGTCTGGTAAGCAAGAACAGAGCATGCAACAAGGTCTAAAAATTAGGTCCAAATCTCTCAAAGGAAGTATCTCAGTAAAGTGCAGACTTGGGGAAGTCAAGAGGAGTACCATGACTAATAAATTCTAGAGATTGATCCTCCGATTATGAAAGAGTGAAAAGATATGAACACTTAAGTGTTGGGTTCCTGTTTGAGAAGACTGAGGAAGAACTGACCAGCAGAGCATCAAACTTTAATCCGGATGAGATATTGATGGTGATCAAGTTTATTGAGGTATCATTCATGATTGGCTGACATGATTGATGACTTCTATAACTATCTTGTTGATACGCATCACTTAGCAAGCATGGATTCAGCAGACATACTAGAGTTCAGAAATATCTTGAGTTTTCCAAATGCCGACTAGAAAGATGATTGAAATCATTGATGCAGATATATATACTAGATTGAATTTGGTATGAAGGTGTGTGTGGTGTGTTGTGTTGTATGAAGAAAAGTAGAGAGCAGTGTGGAAATAACAATACAAATCTGGTATGTGACAGAACAATAGTACTAAAGAAGAGAAAGAATGAAGTGCAGTAGATCAGTATATTGAGTCTAACTAGAATTGAACATCAGCATATGTGGATGCTTCTCATCAGTTCAAGTACTTGGTTTCTTTCTATAAACTATTGTAGGCAATGAGCCTCTTGTGAGCGTGTGCTCAGGCAGTGAGCCCTAATTGGCAAGTGCCATTTTGTACTATCTTATTCTTCTAACAAAGAATACAATCTTGGGTTAGTCACCCTGTGGTTTTTCCCTTAATAGGGTTTTCCACATCAAAAATACTATTTTATGTGTGTTGAGTTTATTTCTGCTTCCATGGTTATGTATGCTTACATGTTTTGGTATTGTACTTATTGTTAAAGAAGAAAAGAAAGTCAAATAAGTTAGATAACTGATTCACCCCCCCTCTTAGTTATCAATAGTCTTCTGGTTTGAGGACATGGTTGATATGCGTGTGAGACTTGGAGTCTCATTTCAGTGCGAGTTGAGTACATGTACAATGATGATAATGATTATGGTGTTATAGATATGCAGGTACACTTTTGCATTGGCACAACATATTCATGTATGTGATTGATAGGTATGGGCTATTGACAGGTGATGTTGTGGTGTTGTTTTAGGGGATTGTTCTTATCTCCTAGATGCTTGATTAATTCCTAGACTATGGTTACTTGTTATGGACTTGTTTGACAAATCAAATCTAGCGTTGATTTGGTGTTTGAGTCATGGAGTCTAGAGGTTGTCTTCTTTGATATCTTAGTTTTCATATTACCAGTGTGATGATGAGTTTGCATGTTACATTTGTTTTGGAACTACAAGTTATGTAGTTTTGTGGATTAGCTACCCCTTGGCTACAGTGGGATGACTTAGATCTGTGGATTGTCTTTATCCACAAGATTGATTCAGTATTTATGTAGACTTTGTTGCAAGGTGTGGCCCTTGGTCTCCTTGTTTAGCATTGCGCTGCAGTGGTTTGTGACAAGGGCTTAACCGCCTCCCATGCTTGTTAAGTCAAGTGTTTGTATCAGGCATTAATAGGTTGATCTTTTGGTGCCACGACAACTAACAGTTGGTATCAAAGCCAAGGTCATGGGTTCAAACCTAGTGTTTGCACTGGGGGGGATTGTTGCAAGGTGTGGCCCTTGGTCTCCTTGTTTAGTGTTGCACTATGGTGGCTTGTGACAAGGGCTTAACCACCTCCCGTGGTTGTATCAGGCATTAATAGGTCGATCTTTTGGTGCAACGGAAACTAACAGACTTTGTTAGTTGGCCTTGTCGGTGGTCATTTGTACATTAGTATGTTGCATTGAGATGAGAGGATGGATGATTAGAGTGCTTGGATAGTCTATTGTTGGGACTTATAGAATTTTTATCACAATGTCATGGATAGCTTGGATACATGGTTTTATGTGAGCTTTTGACAGTGATGGTTTTATCTTCTTGTTTGGAGATTTTGGTTGATGTTATAGTGGGATTCATTGACTCGTTTGGGGCCATGGATAATCTTCATTTAGAATATGGTTACTTTATTGTCATGGATAGCTTAGTTTCACAATTTAGTGAGAGTGTTCATTGTGATGTAGATTCATCATTTGTGATGGGTGATCTTCTGCAGTGGTTGTGGGTGTCTTGGACAAACTCTTGGATTATGATTCTTGGTTGTGAGAGTTCTTTGACATTCTGAATTCCATTGTTGGTAGATTGTTATCTTCATATGATTGGAGATGTTGACATCTTGGTTTACCATGGAGGACTTCTTTGATTCTTTGGTTGAGGTGTCAGTTTATGATTTGTCAGTTTGACATGTTTAACCTTGATTTAGAGATGTTGATATTGTGTCTTGATGGGATCTTGATTCTAGATTAGAGTTTTGACATGATACATGTTTTCTTGAGACAAGATGTATGCATTGTTGCATGTGATCTCTTTGGAGGAGATGATTAGATCATGATGTCATAATGAGCTTCTTGATTATGCAGACATGTAGTAGGAGCATTGATAGTGATCTTGTTGGTTCTCTTGGTATTGAGTACTTTGATCATTTGCTTGATTACTTCATGATGGTGCTATGTTGCATTTGGAGTTTGGCATTTATTGATCAGTTACAGGTGCTCATGGATACTTGGAGACTTAGGTGAGGCTGGAGTTCTCTTGTGAATGGAGACACTTGTTGAGAGAGTTACTCTTTGGAGGTTTCAATAGATAGATCGAGGAGCCTTACACCTGGATATGGACCTAGAGGAGATTATTATTGGAGAGAGTCATTGTGGCTTGGTGTATCCTAGAGGAGCATTCTTATTCCCCACTCTTGGTCTACTTGGCAGTTTAACATCTATGAGCTATTGCCCATCCTTTTAGATGCATTTTGTTTTATGCTTTATCTTCTCATAGATATGGATCTTAAGCTATGGTTATTGGTTCTGGAGGGTTTGATTTATGATGTTCATTATGAGGAGTTTAGGAGATGTGATTGGGCTTATTCCTAATTATGGAATGATTATGAGTTTAATCTACCTTGATTAGAGAGGCTTACATCCACATGTTGGTTACATGTTACATATGTTCATTTTATCTTATGAGATTGAATGGTTGGGTATTGTTGAGGCTTTTCATTTGGGGTTGTAGAAGAGACCATACTTGACACAACTTAGCACTTTGAGGTGTTTGAAGACGGACAATATGATTTACAGGTTTTCCCTCTTTGTCTTATGGCTACTTCTAGGAGGATCATGTTGATATGGTTAGACTTGGGAGAGTTATGGTGACATGTTGTGAGAGAGTATGCAACTATTTATCTTGCATGTGTGGATCACTGTGATTGTTCTTGGTACTATATTGGCTTGTTGATGAGCCACACCTTGGTTTGGGTGTGTATTACTAGACTTGATATGCCTTTGATCTTTTTCAGATTTGACATTACCCATGCAATGGGAGTTTCTGGATGTATGTGTTCTTCATTCCTAGGTTTTATACATGGAGCTTGTGATTGTAGCATATGGGTTGGATATGTTGTTGGCATGAGTTTATTGATATTGTTTGATACCTATGAGGTATGGATGGTTGGATGTATTAGCATATGTTGTGGATGTTATTTCCAATCATGTGGGTTTTTTACCTTTGACAACAACTTGGAGCTTTTTGTTATCATTTGGATTTGATGCTTGTGTTCTTTGGATTGGTGCATCTTCACCTTGGCATGTTCCTTTTCTTCCATAGGTGGTACATTGTAGGATGATGGTCACTTCGATTTTATTACAGGTATCTTGATGGAGTACAAGAGCATGCTAGAGATTCATGTGATTTCATGTTTGCCTATGATGATGTATTTCATTGATTGACCCTTATGCAATGTATACAAGTGGGGGAATGTTGGGATATGGTGTTGTACACCATTGCACTATTTTATATATTTATAATGTTGTAATTAAATAACTATTTAGTTGTGATGCACCTACGTGGTGTTGTTAATCATGCTAAGTAATTATTTGGGGACAACATTATGTTGTATTTTAACATTGGGATATTATTTGTATTATTTGATTAATTAGGAAAAGTTAGTACCAATAATCAAATGTGGGGTCAATGGTTTTATAAGCTAATGGTTTTGTATATCCATAGTTTTATCCAATACCACAAGTTGTATTTGTGTGAGCTTGGTTTATAAAAGAAAGCACATGGTTAGTGGTTTGGGTTGGCTTGACTATTCATTGTAGGTGGATTGGAGTTTTGTGAGAGGATATCATTGTATTGAGCTCTCTCTTGTAAGTGCATATTGTGAAGCATGGCAGGTGATGTGTGGATTCATGTTTGTACACATGGAGGATGCATTGGAGGTGCTTGATGGATTCATAAGTATTCATATATACTCATGGCATGCATTGTAATATCTTTATTGCTGAATAATACATATGAGTGTTGATGCTTTTGGAGGCTTGATTTTTCCCTCTTGAGGGTTTTCCTAGGGTATATCTTGTGTTATCTTGTTGATTGTTCATTTGATCTTTGCATTATGGTTATTTCTACATCTTATGAACTCCTATTGGGTTATGTGGAATTAGTTTTATTTGACCTACAAATTCCTAATAGCTTCATCCATAACACCTGTGTGCAGCAAGATGTTGCTGCAATATATTCTACCTCTGCAGTAGATAATGACATTGAGTCCTACTTTTTACTTAACCAAGAGACGAGTCTACTTCCTAGAAAGAAAGCACCACCAATTGTACTTCTTCTGTCATCTTACATCCTTCCCAATCTACATCTGTATATGCACTCAAGGAGAAATCAGTATCCTTGGGATAACATAGACCGAACTCCAGAGTACCTTTTAGGTATTTGAATATCCTCTTTACTGCTAAAACATGTCTCTCTAGGATCAACTTGAAATCTAGCTACAAGATAGACTGCATGCACAATATCTCATCTAGTATCAGTCAGGTATAACAATCCTGAGTGGAACCTCCTACAACAATATAATGAAAAATGCATGAAATAATAGAAATAGTAGAAACACAAAATAAATTTATCAATCATAGGCCACTTCAAGAGGACAACCTCCTTTAAGCAAGCTGAATACAATAAATTTGTCGATGCCTTCATTGGCCTCAACATGTACTTATATACTAAGTCTAATCTAAACAACTATTACTCCCCATGAATGTGGGATAATACAATATACTCATAGGATGACTTACAAAGCATATGCATCCAACAATAATATACTAACAAAGTAAAGAGAAGGGTTAAACACAGGTTCCTAACATCTCCTCCCTCTTAAAAAAGCTTTGTCCTCAAATCTTAAGATGTAGAAATTGTTGCTGAATCTGAAGGAGTGGTTCCCATGTAGCATCCTTTGGTTGCATTCCATGCCACTGAATTAATACCTCTGTGATGGATTGAGAGCAAAGATGATGAGTGCACCTATCGAGGATTGCTTCCAGCTTCAAAATGATGGATCCTTCATTATCCAATTCTGGTAAAACAATTTGTGCTCTGATCTTGGTGCCAAGAACTTTTTTTAGACAAGAGACATGAAATACTGGATGAACGCGAGAAGGAGGAAGCTCCAATTTATAAGCAACTGACCCAATCTTCTGAAGAACCTTATATGGCCCATAGAACTTTGGAGCCAGCTTATGATGCCCTTTAAGTTTTAGAGAGGATTTCTTGTATGGCTGTAGATGAAGAAAAACCATATCACCTACTTGAAAAGTGTGCTCAGAACAGTGCTAATCAGCTTGTTGTTTCATTTGATTTCTTGCCATGTGAAGATTATCTTGCAAAATGTGGAGAATCTGATCTCAGGTTTGGAGAATCGTGTCAACTGCCTAAACTGGTGAACTTCTGGGGGTGTATGGAAGGAGCACTGGAGGTGCCTGACCATAAACTGCTTCACATGGAGTCATTTTAGATGCAGTGTGGTAGGAGGTATTGTACCACCATTCAACAAGAGGGAGCCACTTCGCCCACTGATGCTGTTGTTCTGAGGTGAAACAACAAAGATAAGTTTCCAAACATTTGTTGATAACTTCAGTCTAACCATCTGTTTGTGGGTGATACCTTGAACTCATCTTCAGTTTGGTGTCAGTGTGGTGAAATAGTTCTGTCCAAAAATGACTGGTGAAATTTGCATCATGATCTGAGACAATGGAAGAAGGGATTCCATGAAGACGGAAGATCTGGTCCATGAAAATTTGTGCGACTGAGGAGGTGGTATAGGGATGGCTAAGGGCACAAAAATGAATATATTTGGAGAGGCGATCAACCACAACCAAGATCACTATCTTCCCTCCAGATTTCAGGAGCCGCTCAATAAAATTCATAGAAATATCTATCCAAATCCATGTAGGGATGGGCAAGGGTTCGAGCAATCTAGGAAGGAGTGTTGTTTCACCCTTGTTGTGCTGACAGGTATCACATTCAGCCACCATCTGTTGAATTGCCCTTTTTATTCCCTTCCAAAAGAAGTTATGCCATGCTGGTTCATAAGTTTTGAGGAACCTAGAGTGCCCTGCCGATGGAGAAGCATGGAGTTCATAGAAGACAGCCTGTTGAAGATCTGTTCTCTGGGGGAGCACCAGACGACCCTTGTATCTTAGAGAAGCACCATCTCAAGAGTAATGCAGTACAACAGAAGGGTTATTGGCCAACTGTTGGATGATTTGAGATAATGAAGAGTGATTGACATAGCCCTACTGGACAGATTCCAACCAATTTGGAACAGGCATAGAAATAGCTGAAAGAGAAGCTTAGTCATCAAATGTGCGAGAAAGAGCATCCACCACAATATTGTCCTTACCCTTCTTGTAAGTGATCTCATAGTCATAACCCATGAGTTTGCTAACCCATTTCTATTGTGTTGGGGAGGAGACCCATTGTTCCAAGAAATATATCAGACTCTGGTGATCAGTCTTGATGTAGAAATGATTCCCTAATAGGTATGGCCGCCACTTGTGTACTGCTTGCAAAATAACCATCATTTTCTTCTCATATGTAGAGAGTACTAAATTCTTCCCTGAAAGGGCTTTACTGGTGAATGCAATGGGATGTTCATCTTGAAGGAGAACAACACCAAGTCCATTGCCCACAAGCATCACTCTCAATAGTGAAGGTCTTGGAAAAATCTGGCATAACTAGAATAGGTGTAGTACACATAGCTTATTTCAATTTTTCAAATGCACACTCAGCAGCATGTGTCCATGTAAAAGCATCCTTTTTCAACAAAGTTGTTAATGGAGTTGCAATCTTCCTGTAATCCTTGACAAACTTGTGGTAGTAGCTAGTCAGTCCCAAAAAACCACAGAGGCTCTTGAGTGTCTGAGGATGCGGCCAATTTTTCATGGCCTCTATATTGGCAAGATCCACTCGAACCCCTTGGGCTGAAACAATATGCTCGAGATAATCCACTTCCTCCTGCCCAAAAACACATTTAGACTATTTTGCATAGAGATGATGATCAAAGAGAAGTTGTGGTACAAGATCCAGATGTTGGAGATGCTCAGCCCATGTTTTACTATAGATGAGGATATCATCAAAGAAGACCAAAATGAATTTCCGCAAGTAGGGCCAGAATATTTTATTCATCAATGCCTGGAATGTGGAAGGAGCATTAGTGAGGCCAAAGGGCATGACCAAAAACTCATAGTGGTCATCATGCATGTAGAAAGCCATTTTAGGGATATCATCCTCATGAACTTGAATTTGGTGATACCCAGAACGAAGATCTAACTTGGAGAAAAATTGAGTGCCATGAAGCTCATCAAGAAGCTCATCAACAACAGGAATCAGAAACTTATCCTTGATTGTGATGTGATTAAGTGCTCAGAAGTCAATGCAGAGGCGCCATGACCCATCTTTTTTCTGGACAAGAAAAATTGGTGAAGAAAAGGAACTGGTACTAGGGTGAATAATACCTTTCTTCAGTAAGTCCCGAATGAGCATCTCAATCTCTATATTTTGTGAAATGGGTAGTGATAGGGCCTAATGTTGGGAGGAATGCTTCCAGGAAGGAGCGGAATACGATGGTCCTTTGGTTATAAAGGTGGCAATCCCATTGGTTCAGCAAAGACACATGCATATCTATCCAAAATTCGTTGTAGATCTAAGGGAGTAGTAGAGACCACTGATGGTTGCATCTGAATGGAATGGAGCTGAGTGATGACACCATGTGAATTCTTCTTTAGGAGCTTTTCCATGCATGTTAACTAGATGATGCTGAGAGACCTTAGTTGTAAGCCCTTCAATGTCTATTTTTTCTAGTTGTTTGAAAACTGCATCCAAAGTTCAGCAAAATCCCATAAGATGGGTCCAAGTGTGCATAACCATTGAGCACCCAAAACCACATCGCATCCACCTAAGGGCAAGACAAACATGTTGGAGTGCAGGTTATAATCTCCAATAGAGATACGCACATTGTGACACTTCCCTTTGCAATGTAATGTGCCCCCATTGGCAATCATAACTTCAAAGCCAGAGCAAGGATGGACAAAACAATCAGCCTATTTAGCGATTCGAGGGTCAATGAAGTAATGAGTGCTACTAGAATCAATGAGTATTGTAAGAGGGAGCTTCTTGAAGTAACCCTTGACCCGCATGGTTTGTGGGGTGGTGACTCCTACTAAAGCATGGAGAGAGATCTCTGGGTGGTCTTCCTAAGGAGGGTCAACAGGCGACAACCGAATGTTAACCTAATCATCTACTGTATCTTGAGCATCTTCATAAACTTTAGTTGCAGGTGGAGAATCCACATCTAAGAGATAGAGCTTTTTCTCAACACATCTATGTCCCCGAGTGAATTTCTCATCACAATTATAACAAAGCCCTTTTTCTCTACGTGCCCTCATCTCTGCTTCAGACAAATGCTTGATAGGAGTTGTTCTAGGAGCTGGCATGCTTGGATGTCTTTGGGAAACCATATTTCTAAATGGAACAAAAGTGGATTTGGAGCACTGTTGAGCTATGATCTTGTCCTTTGCCAACTTAGCCAACCCTAGGGCTTCCATCATTGTGCTGGGACGGAACATTTTACCCTCAGATTGGATTGCATCCTTCAGACCACTAACAAAACAACTCCTAAAGAATTCATTAGACAATCCCTCTGTTTGATTGGCCAGTTTCTCAAATTATGTCTGATATTCTCTCACAGTACCAGTTTGGCGAAGTTTAGTGAGTTCTCCTGTGAAGTCATCAAAAGCACTAGGGCCAAATTGTTGCAAAACGAGTTTGCAAAAACTATCCATTTTGGCTCTTCATGATCCTTGATGTACCAATGGAACCATTGAAGGGCTTCATGTTCCAAATGAAAGGATGTAGTGGGACTTTGTTGACATCAAAAGTATTATACAGACTAAAATATTGTTCTGCCTGATATATCCATCCAGTCGGATCATCACCATTGAAGCGAGGGAAATCAAGCTTCAGCCCACGAAAATTACTGGAAGAAGAGAACCCAGTGTCTCCAGAAGACTCTGGCTGCTATCTATTGTTTATGGCGGGATACTGAAGATTGAGGCCAAGAATTTTTTCATCCAGATCTTGGAGTTTGGTCTTGAGGGCTACAAGTTCATCCTCCATGTTTTTTGCTCATGTGCGGGTGACAACCATAACCAGGAGTTTTTTTTTTTTTTGGGGGGGGGAATGGGTAGAAAAACAAAAATAGAAACTTTTTTAGTAAAGGAAAATTTGGATTTGGGAAAAACTCTGATGGGTAATTGGGGTTTGACTAGGTTTTGGACACTTTCTGAGGGACAGGGAAGTAGAAAATGGGGATTTGAGAAGTGGGGTGAAAGAATGGGAAAATTTGTCCAAGAGGGACAAAGGAGCAGAAATAGGAAATGAACACTATGGCAAAATTTGAAGGCGATTGGGTGAGAATCGAAGGTATGGCAAACCCTAAAAATAGACAAATGTGGGATTTCTATCTTCGATAAGTGGAATTTGGGATAGGGTCCTCAAGGAAGGAAATATGTAGAATGGAATTTCAGCAGTTCCAATGAATTTTTAGAGGAAATGAAGCTAAAACAAGGAAGATATGGCAAAAAAATAGAAATTTTTTAACCTTTTTTTATGGAAATGATCTGCAATGGGATCTGCACTGGCTCTAGACAGATGCAATCTGTGATTTATTAGCTGGCAATAGATATGGACCCCAGGTATGTTCGGCTTCCTAATTGTTCAGGGGATTCACTCAGCTACCAATGCTGTCTAACGACTTGCATATTGGGGCAGTACCCCTCACTCCACGGCTCAGGTAAAACTAATAACCGCTTTGCCACAAACAACAGCTCTTATTTTACCTCATGGATGGGAACTAGTTAATCTGCCATTTTTACTGGCGGGTCCTCTCAATGGGCTAGCTACTTTAGGGTTCCTATGGTACTCCTCACAATGAGTTTTAGGGCTATGCCCAAGCACTTCCCACAGTTAACCAGATAGGGATTATTCCCTGATCTGAACCTGCAATTGAAATGAACAATATAGATGCAAAGAAAAAAGAACTACTACAATAATCACAGTGCCTAGAGGCCACTGCAAAAAAAATTTCAGCAAAAATTCCACCCAACGAGCCTAAGAAAGTGCTCTAATACTAGATGAGAGGAAACTCCTGCAACAATATAATGAAAAATGCACAAAATAACAGAAACACAGAAGGAATTTATTGATCGCAGGCCACTTCGAGGGGATAACCTTCTTTGAGCAAGCTCAATACAATAAATTCATGGATGGCTTCATTGGCCTCAACACGTACTTATATACTAAGTCAAATCTAAACAACTATTACTCCCCATGAATGTGGGATAATACAATATACTCACGGGATGACTTACAAATCATATGCATCCAACAACAATATACTAACAAAGTAAACAGAAGGGTTAAACATGGGTTCCTAACAAATCCATCAATCACTGATTTGTACTTGCTTTGATCAACTTTAGGAGATTCATCATCTTTGCTTAACTTACAACCAGTAGTCATGAGAGTACATACCAGTTTGGAGTCTTCCATTCCAAACTTCTTAAATATTTCCCTAGCATACTTTGACTATGAAATGAAAATGCCTTTTTCTGATAGACTAATTTGTAACCAAAGGAAGAAGTTAATTTCCCCACACATTGACATTTCAAATTCTTTCTGCATTTATTCTGCAAATCTCTTGCACATACCTTCAATTCCTCAAAAGATTATATCATCTACATATACTTCCACAATCAAGATTTGATCTTCAACTTTGAAGTACATATTTCTATTTGCAGTGCCCTTTTTGAATCCTTGCTGCAACAGGTACCTATCCAACCTTGCATACCAAGCTCTAGGCACTTGTTTGAGTCCATACAATGCCTTCTTCAATCTACAGACCATATTTCGATCAACTAATAATTGAAAGCCTTCTGATTCCTCAATGTATACTTCCTCTTCCACCTCTCCATTCAAGAATGCAGATTTCACATCCATTTGATAAACTTTGAAGTCCTTATGAGCTGCAAAGGCTAAGAATAATCCGATGGCCTCCAATCTTGCCAATGGAGCAAATCTTTCATCATAATCTATTCCTTCCACTTGTGAGTAGCATTTACACACCAGCCTAGCCTTATTTCTAACTACTTCCCCATTCTCATTCAATTTGTTCTGGAAGACCCATTTGGTTCCAATCACATTCTTATCTACTGGTCTTGGGAAAACTTCCCAAGTTTGATTCTTCTCAATCTGCATCATTTCCTCTTCCATAGCCTTGATCCAGTGCTCATTTTTACATGCTTCAGTCACTATTTTGGGTTTTATTTGAGACAATAAGCACAAATTTACCTATTCATCTTCCATAGCAATATTTCTCCTTGTTAAAACACCTTTGTTCTTATCTCCAATGATCTGATCTTCAGAATGGTTCTTCTACACATACTTGGGAGTCTTTGGAATCTTCTCTAGAGCATCCTCTTCATCTACTTTCTTCTCCTTTTCCTTTTATTCCTCTCTTTCTACTTCTCTGCAATGATTCTCATTTGATTCATATCCCTCTAATAGCACTAAACTTTGGTATGCCACTAATCTCTTCAGTTTCTTATTGTAGCACATGTATGCTTTGCTCTTTGTAGAATATCCAAGGAAAATTCCTTCATTCGATCTTGTATCAAACTTTCCCAAGTTCTCTTCATCTCCCCTAATGTTGCATTTACTTCCAAACACTCTAAAGTATTTTACATTAGGAGTTCTTCCATACCATAGTTCATATGGAGTCTTTGAACTACTGACCCTAGTTTGCATTTTGTTTTGTATGTAAACTATAGTGTGGATGGCTTCTCTCCAATAGATATTTGATAGATTTGTTTCTTTCATCATTGTCCTTGCTACTTCCTGAATAGTCTTATTCTTCCTTTCCACAACTCCATTCTGCTAAGAAGTCCGAGGTTCTAACAAATGCCTCTTTATTCCATGATCTTCACAAAAGCAAATTTTAAACTCATTGGAGGTGAACTCACCACCTCTATCAGACCTCAAGCACTTGACTTTCAGATCAATTTCATTTTCAACCATAGCCTTAAAAGCTTTAAACTTATCTATAGCTCCTGATTTTTCTTTAAGAAAAGTTACCCAAGTCATTCTAGAGAAATCATCAATCAAAAACATGAAATACCTATCAACTTGAAAGCTTCCTACTCTTGTAGGTCCACATAGATCTATATGCACCAACTCTAGAGGTCCGGTGGTAGAATATTCTTTGGTTTTGAAATTCTTCCTTGTTTGCTTCCCAATTTGACATTCCTTGTAGGTTGCATTGGTAGGATTTGTAATCCATGGCAGATCCCTTACAACTTGAGTAGAGATGATCTTTACTAGGATGTCAAAATTGATGTGACACATTCTTCTAGGCCATAGCCAACTTTCATTAATTTGAGTCATAAGGTACACACCTTCAGCACCTTTGAGCTGATATATATTTACTTAATTTTTTCCTTGTTCCTGTAGCAATCAGAGTTCCAAAGTCTTCTTTTCTGATTTCACATCCACCATCTTGAAATACAAGATTATATACTCTACTACACATTTTTCCTACATCTAGAATATTGTGCCAGAGACCTTTGACATAAAAGACATCATCTATATTATGCTTTCCATTAAAACTAATTGAACCTCTTCCATAGATCTTAGCAGATGCATCATCTCCAAACTTAACAAAACCTCCATCAAATTTCTCAAGCTTCACAAACTTATTCTTATCACCTGTCATATGATTTGAACACCCACTATAAATTAACTAGAGATCTTCTTCCTCTCTTGCATGAAAAACAGTAACCAATGCTCCTTCAATATAGTGCCCTATTTTTAGAGCAATATCATTTATACATCTTCTGGGATTAGTAGAATCAGTTCCAACATTCAAAGCTATGAATAAGAATTCATTACCATCATCATCCAGATAGTTAGACTCATCATTAGATATGTTATCATCTTCTTTAACATAATAATTTTTCTTGAATGATTTACCTTTGTTCTCCTTGTATTTGTCATTAGAAATTTTGATTGGACATTTAGAAGCATAATGACCTATCTTTCCACAGTTAAAACATTTGAAGGGTAACTTACCTCTGTATTTCCTAAACCCTTTTTCAACCCACTTACAAAATTTGCTTCTACTTCATCAAAGTCATCTAAATTTGATTCAACATTCTTTTCTATCTTGCTAGCCTTAAAAGTAGTTTTGTTTCTTGCATCATCTTGACCAAATTCTCTTATCTCAAAAGTAGTTAGAGTACCAAACATTTTATCCCTAGCATAGTTATCCAGATCTTGAGTCTCTTCAATAGCAGAAAGTTTAGCACTATAAGATTTAGGAAGAGTTCTCAGTACCTTCTTTACCACTTCTTTTTCCCCTAGCTCTCCACCAAGACCATTGATGGAATTGAAAATTTTATCCACTCTTTGCATGTATCTTGCAATATTTTCATCCTATGACATCCTTAGGGCTTCAAACTTGGACTTTAGAATCTGCAACTTTTCTTTCTTGACCTTTTCATCTCCTTCATAGGTAATTTCCAGCTTCTTCCATATCTCATGAGTAGTTTTGTAATTCATCACCTTCACTAATTCAGAATCAGAGAGACTATTTAGAAGAGCACTCCTTGCCTTGCAATTGTTCTTATATTCTTTAATCTTATCTTCATCCTTTGGACCATCTTTAGGTATAGTATACTTTTTGTCAACTATCTTCCATATTCCATATCCTAGTGAGACAAGAAAGCTTTCCATCTTGGTTTTCCAAAAAGCATAATTTGTTCCATCAAACATTGGGATCTCCATACCTTTCCTGTATGCCATCTGGATCTACCCCAAGTGGTTAAGCTTCTTCAGGAAACTTGGCTCTAATACCAATTGTTGGAATGCACATGACAACTGAGAGAGGGGGTGAATCAATTGTATGTTAAAAATTTAAACCCTCAAAATATCAACCACTTATAATGCATTAGTAGAATGTAAACATATGAAGCATTAATGCAAATACATCCAAACACATAAGAACACCAGATATATGTGGAAAACCCAATAAGGGAAAAACCATGATGAGGATTAGCTCACAATATATATGAATAACAACACCAAAAATCAATAGGCTCACTGCCCAGAAGAGAGAAGAAAGAAGAAGTCCATTATCGAGAGATTCACTATCCCAAAGCAATAGGAGAAATGCACCATTGACACCCTTTTCCATCCACAACCTTTGGCTCACTGCCTCCAACAACTTTTGGCACATTGAAATGTAGGCACCTTCTTCTCACTACATTTCAGAGTCAGGATTTTAAGCTCGCACACAATTCACTACCCTTGATTCACATTTGCATCATCTTCTCTACTTTTCTCCATTCAACTTCATCTTGCATTTATACCATCTATAACCAAGACTTGTCTCAATTAGCTTGATCCTAATGAAGCGTGTGCATTAAACACATGCAACATTACTTAGGTCGACACTAAACATTTCCATGGTGGAAAGAAGTGAAAGTGGACCATGTCAAGGGATAACCAGGACTCTAATTTGTATCATCATGATACTTGTCACATCCACAATCCACGAGGTACCTCCACAAATAGTGTTAGCATGCCAAGTCAGCCAAGCCTGAGCTAGTGATTACATCCACACTTCTCCAAGTCCAAAAACATAATAGGGACAAGAGAGAGACACTCCACAACACTCACACACCTTCCCAAAACATTCAACATCATCAAAATTCTTTGCTACACTGCTACAACCACTTGAAACCAAGAATGTCTTCATTATGCACATTAGGATACACTACCACTGAATACTAACACAAGAATTGATCTTGTGGAGCAACCTATCACTAGAAAATTCAAGGGAATATTGATGTAGACTATATAAGCACATTCCCAGATCTATAGGTCATGAAATCTCAATGCAGAGAAATTTGGAGCAATCTTATTTCTCCCAAATAGTCTTCTTCATAGTCAAATACTCTGTCAAACATATCTTTTACTTCCACACGATCTAGAACCTAAAACTCAGGATATAATAACTCTAAACACCTCTAAGCAACACTTCCAAACTACATAAGCATATCTTAAATTAGAAAGAAATGAAGAGCATAATACTAATGGTTCATGATGAGTGCCAGGTAGCACCCATGAAATACAACTTTTTACCCCTCTTTTTCTCCCTTCTTATCCCATTGTCCTGATGACTGCATGAAAATAGGCTAACAAAATTGTTCTAATGATGACTAATAAGAGATGAATTACTTAGAATCATGATTTCTGATTGAATGTGCATTGAATTGATGGAAATATGTAGAAATCTTCTCTTTTTGAAGCAACAGGTGTAGGCGTTCGGGTATACAATTTTGTGCATCTTCGGAGGTAGTCCTAATGATCTCTAGAGCCAACATCAGAATGTCACAACTGGTCTCCAATGTTTTCCAAATTGATTGGAGAGATTTTGGGATAAGGAGGTGAATCATCTCCAGAGCTAGACTGAAGTCATGAGCATCTCTAGAGCTGAACAAGAAGGTCACAATCATATCTCTAGAGCTATATAGATAGAAGTAGACATCTTCGGTGCCTCTTTAGAATAGTGTAGATTTCCAGCATAGCTATCAGTCAGACACTTCCAGTAGTGATCGGGATGCTCTTGATGTTACTCAAATCATCACCTGAGTAATTGAGGGTAGACCATAGTTAATTTCTGGAAGTTTTATCTCTTTTTCATTTTGCATGAGTTATTGATAAATTGATTTAAATACCTATAGTTCAGTGCCTTGCTGCCCAAGTGTATTTAAAACTAAGAGTCAGATTTAGTGTGGACTTCAGTTCCACTCAATCTATCTTAATTGCATGGATATTTATTCTGTAGTTAGACAGTTAGTAGAATAAAGAGATTGATGTTATCTCATAGATGAACTAGTAGTTAAGGTAAGTGATATATCATCACTTATTTAGATATAAACTTACAGAAGTAGCAGTAGAAAGAGAGCAGCGACTAATTTCTGATTTCTGTAATCTTATTTTGACATAAACATTTTCTGAATACAAAGCTGATGGAATTGGACTAGAATTGAGTTGTGATATTATCTTCTTGTGCTGATTCTTTAATTTAGTCTTTAGCCCTAAGGGTGTGGAGAAAGGGCCCACTCTCACCACCAAGGCAGAAGGCTAGTACTATTATTTTTGTTATTTCAGATTCTGTTTAAGATAGTTATTGTTTTCATAGATAATGTATGTTTTAGTTGAAAGGAATAATATAGATTTACCTTAAGCAATTCATTGTTCAATTTTGTTTTCAATATTCTTGGAGTTCATTTCATAGCAGATAAGATTAGTAGTATTAGTTTCAAGATCATTAGGGTTAGTTAGATAAAACTGGCAACTATAGGATTCCTAATTGTAGATAGCCAAGGACACAGCCTTGGATTTGACACTTGAAATATGATTAAATGATATGGTACAATGACCCTTGTCAGTACCTCTATCAAACTACACACCTCGTTATCAAATTTTCTCGCAAGCACTTGGAAACCAAGTGAGCCATCTACTGGGAGTTGACATCAATGACAACACTAGTAATTTTTTAATAGATAGATCACCATTTTCTATCTTATCTACCTCTATCATGGGAATTATTTCATTGTAATCAAGATATTCATCTTCATGCTTTACTTCATTCTGTTGTTCCACCATGTTGTTGTCATTATGCTTAGGAAAAGGATTAGTGAAGATTTGTAGATTTTGATTCAGAGAGGCCACCGACTTGTTTCCATTGTCATTCACACTAGTTACTTATATTATGTTAGAATCAATGGGGTCTTGAATTTCATGTTTAAGACACATACATCTTTCAGTCTCATGCCCCATCGAGCAATGATAATGACAGTAGGTATTAGCATCAAATGAAGGTCCTTTCATCTTGCTACTGTCTAGTGGATGAGAAGGAGGAAGCTTTAACTGTTTGTTGTTCACTGCTTGAGTCATTATCAAATGAAGAGAATTTGGTAATGGAGTGAATTGTCTCTGTTGTGACCTAAATTGAAAGGGTGTTCAATTAGATTTTGTAATGGCAGACACTTGTGATTGAAAGTTATTTGAGTGTTGCCTATTGATCTTGATGAAATTCTTGTTATGCTTCTTGAATGAATTTTGAGATGTTCCAGCTACGGATTGACCAACAAGAGCTGATGAGTTATGATTCTCATATTGAGTAGCCAAAAGTTGGTAATCTTGGAGAGCTATGCATAGATACTAAAAATAACTATACTTCATCAACACTATCTTATCATGTATGTTCAGTTGTAGATTCATAATGAATACTTTTTGAACATCCTCATCTGTAATCAGATATTGTATTTGTACAAAGAGAGATTAATATCAACTAATGAATTCCATTAATTTCTCTATTGGACCTTGTTTAGAATGGACCAAATCAATTGATGAGATAGTAGGTCCAATGTTTTCTTGGAAGTGTTGCAAAAATTGATCAACTAACTATGAGAAGGAATGTATTGAATTAGGGGGTAGAGAGAAAAACCATTCCAAAGTGGTATCTTTGAGAGATCAAGGAAAGCGTTTTTCTAACAATGCCTCATCAAAGAAGAAATCACTACACATTGTTGTGAATGCTACCACATGAGTATTAGGATCACCTTTACCATTGTATTTTTTAAAGTGGAGAGTCTCAAATTTGTTAGGCATTTGAACTCTTAGGCTTGTATAAGATAGAGGACTGCAACCATGATATGTTGGTAAGGTAGGTTGAGAGGAAGCATTAGTCAAATTTGTCACTTTTACTACAAGGAAGACATACTCGGTAAAACTTGGTTTAGGAGAGCATCATTGGGTGATGTGGCTTGCGGATTTGAGGCAAGAGTATTTGATGCTATAGTAATGAAATTGAGAGGTGGTCGGTAATGAGTGGAGGTGATGGGTGGTTGAGAATAATTATTCATGGGTATGGATATAAGAGGTGCTGAATTTTGATAATTAAGTGCCACCACTTTGTAATTATGTGAATTATTGTCATTAGATGTTCCCATGGTAGTGGTAGCATAACTACAATCTTGTGTAGTAGTGGTGAGAATTGATGGTGTAAAAGTGGATATTCCAGTAGTCGGTATGGGTGTTGATATTTGTGAGCTTATATACTCTAGTGGTGACACATTTTCTATGACATTCGCATGGCTAGATACTGGCATAATTTTATGATCCACTATGTGGGCCAGCCCATGAAGCATGTAAACATCTTCTTTTCCTTATTGTAACAATCGTCTTATACCATCAACAATAGGTATCACTTCTTGAGCAAGATGTGTACCTCCTATGTACAATTTGTTGGAAATCAGCCAGTTGTTTGTCTAGTTTCTTGAGCTTCTCATCACTTGCACATGTGTAACTATATCAATCACATCTTCAACATCATGAAACATTTGTTCTTCCGTCATGTTGGTGTTTCTGATATCTTGTAAAGATGTTGATTCAACTTTGGTAAAGTAGTTGTGTAATAGGTTTTCTGATGTTTGCACACCGTTGCTATTGAGAGTACTAGAACCCATTAGTCTACAAATTCTTATTACCAAGGTGTTGGTGTTAGGGCAGTAGGTTATACAACTCATAAAAAGTCAAGTATAACACTCAATGCACTAACCAAGAATATGATCAATAAGATTATGAATATGAAGATAGTTATGCTTGTTGAAATACACAGTTTGTAATTGCAAAACTATGAATTTTCAAACCATTGAATATGCTATAAATCAATGCATGATCTGAATTTAACTATCGGCAAGATACAAATGCTCGATGCTATGAGTTCACCAAAATGTTAAGTGTGAAAAAGATGAATGATGTTAACTAGCATGCACACTAAATCAAACCCTATTCCACAATAACATTCAAGGATAAAATTGAGCCAAACCACTACCAAATGGAGGTGGAATTAGCTACAGGTTTTGTACTCAGGAGTGCTATGGATAGATCTTATTTAATCAAGCCTTTTATCAAATCCTAGGTCAATGATGCACAAAACCCTAGTTCTACAAATAACTGATTATAACAGAAGATGTACAGTAGATATCTAGAAACTAATTGCATAGGAGCAATCGGGAGAATTTCTGAACCTGTGTCCCAAAAGTGGGAATGATAGAGGACTATTTTGAGGGCACCCAAGTCTTGCAAGTTGGAATGTTTAGAAACTGTAAACTGGAGAAAAGCTACAAAGACTGTCCTAAGGCCAGATCTAAAGTTTGTTAAGAAAGAAGGACTATTCAAATGTGCCCAAGTCCTATATGAAGGAATATTCTTGAAATACTATTAGATCCCAAAACCTTGATTCTTGCTCAGTTTTCCTATACCTTCATTTCCTGAATCTTGCACCTGTAACCTGCACACAAGAAGAAGAAAAGGGGCTTGGGGATTATGGTGTTTAGGGACTTGCCTCTGTCAAATCTTGGGATAGCATTCAATCTTCCCAACACCATTGATAAAGAGAGTGTGCCCTTGCAGGATAGATGCTAAACACAAATCAATGAGATGAAATCAATGAACAACAATGATATCACTTATGTGATGAAACCCTTAGGATGATGTATGCTTTTCAACTCATAATGAGAGATAGATGATAACTTCAAACCTACAACAACACACACAATGAAAATACAAATATGCTCTAGAATCACAATGAATGTTTTTAATGCCCTTTACTCTAATGCTTCAAGTTAGCTATCTCTATCTAGGTTCATAATGAATTAAAAAACACAACTATATATTCTTTCCCGCTAACATTCATTAAATTAACCAAAAGAGCCGACAAGGAGAAACCTTTTTAAAGTTCTTATGCCAAAATACAATTAAATTTGCCCTAACCAATCAGGGAGGACTTGGGCATGCACGCCCAAGTCCTAAGGCTCCTTTTTAGTCTAAGGTAAGATAGAATATGGGTTCCTTGTTCCCAATTTGCATTGGTTTTGAGGAATTTTGCATCATGATGAATATTTAGAATGTACAATGTATTCATTTTGGGGACCTAGGAGCTACACAAGGAGATAAAAAGACGTGTCTACTTTTTACTCGATAACAACAATATTATTTCAAGAATGTACCGCTACAAACAAAAAGAGAAGAATTATCTAGAACTAACACTTGAAAGAGGACCAAAGGTGATGTTAAGGGTACCCAAACAAGGATTTCAATGGGCTAGGGAATGCATGAAAATTGAATTAGATGATGGAGAAGAAGTGATCTAATTCTCACTAATAGAAGAAGAGTAGTTAGAAAAAGAATACTTGGAAAAAAGAGAAGAGTTAAAGAAGAACGCTATGAGTAAGTATGATAAGAAAAAAAAGGTTGAGGTAGTAACTAGAGGGGAAAGAATCACCCACAAAGGAGGCTATAAAGGCCCTATTACGAATGAGTGTAAAGAAGAACAAAGGGGAATCAATAAAACTAAAACAAAGAGCTAAAGGAAATATATTCAAGCAAGAGATAGAGATTCAAACGAAGAAGAACAAAAATAAAAAAGTGGGAAAGAGGATATCCCACTAGAAGAGAAAACAAAAACTTGAAAAGAATCAGTGCAAATTATACAAACTACAGGAGAACAAAAAGATGAGTTGATGAATGTTTCTAAGTTGTATAGGTCATTGTTTACATTGGGATGCTCTTACAAACAATGTAGATATATATACAAGTGGGCACAACAATTAAAAAAGTGATTGAACATGCGTTACTAGACTATATTGCAAGCACCCCTAGCATTGTAGGAAAGAATATTGAAGGCTTCTTGAGGGAATTGGTAGATAAACTTAAGCATAAAAGAGAAGAGGTAGAAGAAATAGAAGAAAAAATAAGGAATGAGGCATTAGACACAGTTGTGATTAATTTATCAGCAGAAAGAAGAGAAAGCTAACTCAACTATAGACAATAGATCTCTGATCCAAGAAAAGGGTGGACACCCTCCTCTCTCAAAATTGAAAATAAAAGGAAAAGATTAACTAGGAAACTTTAGAGGATACTCAAAATCCTATAGATTTAGTTGGAAGAAGAAAAAGGAGAAAATGAAGAAATAGCAAAGGATGTAGCCATACAATTAAAGCATGATGTAATCTCGAATAATTAATTATGGTTCAAACTTTGAAAGAGGTAAAAGAGAAAACCAGAACAAGAACAAGAACCAATACTACTTACACCTCTAAAGCACATCCTGCCCTCTACTTTTGAATCACTGTCATTAGACCTAATGCAAAAAATAAAAGATTTCTTGGCACAATTGTTATGAAGTAAAATGTGTACCCTTGATAATCAGGACCAATTTTGACTCCTTTTTTAACATTAAATGATCAAATCTCTATCCTGATGAATAAACCTAATGAAATAAACTTAGGACTAGTCTAAGCCAACCTTAAATGGTACTCTTTGGAGTTTGTTGGGCTAAAGGACTAGAGCGCCCAACACCCTGGTCCTAGATGTTAGCCCCGACCCTATTTTGTGGTGTCAGCTTAGAACACCTCCTTGGCTTATCCCAGTCAACCCCATTTAGTTTTATTCATTGTTGGTGAACGGGAATGCATATATAAAAGTGTCTTGTTATTCATCTTACACCTAGCTTGTTATGAGAAGATTAGAAGTACCTACCTTATTCTTTGATGAACTAATCTCCTATTCTCAAGTGTTCTTCATGGTTGGAAAATCTCTTTGTGTGGATGTTATGATGCTTTTTTGCAAGTCTTGAAGGAAGTTCAAGCCTTTATCTTCCATCTCCTTGTTGGTGCATGGTCTTGAGTCACCTACTCCAACTAGGCTTTCATATCTTGTGGTAATATTTATCATTTACATTCATTCTTTCATTGTTTATTGCATATCTTGCCTCTACCCTTCTAGGGCATGCACTATTGTATCTAATCATTGTTGTAGTCGAGGTGGAAACACTAGTACAAGGTTTGACTAAGGCAAGCCCTTAAACACAACACAACTCTTTTCCCTTCTTGTTTGTGTGTAGGTCGCATCCAAAAGAATCAGACAAAGACAAGCTACATGAAAGAAGAAGACTGACAGAGGAAGGAACCAAGATCTAAAGATCATAAAAATCCTAATCTAGGTCTAGCATTCCTAGTACCCTTGTACTTTTATATTCTCAAACTTAGGTTCCTATTCTGCACTATCTCCTAATCTCTTCTATAATTTTAGAATCTTTGTATCTGTTTCCAATAGTCGTTTATTGGTCAATATTGCATAATTAGGGTTTAGGTTTTTCCCTAGTTTGGTTGGTTGAATTTGGTTGACACTCCTTTATACAAGAAAGGGACAAAACCCTTGTAGTTTGTCTCTCCATCACAAGGTAGAAGCTAAACTCGGTTTGTGTTCGAATGTTGATAGAAGAGGGTTTGACCTAGTTTAACATTTTAGGCTAAGTCTCCCTTTTCCATCTAACAACAACAAAAGGAAGTCTAGCCACTAACCCCACCTACACTATTCTAGCTACCAATCATGGGCTGCCAAATAGATTTCTCATAGATTTCCCCTCTACAAAAGTTTCAATTAGGAGATATGTTACATAAAGTCAAGGGAAATATTTTGAAACATGTGGAGATAAATGAGAATATTGAAAGATCAATCAGTACACTACATAGTAAATTGTTGCATCTCCCTAGGGACACACCAAATCCATTAGGGAAACAATTACAAAACCTCATAGATGGGATACTTGTAGAAATGCAAAACTAGGAAGATACAATAAGATAGTAGGTGATGGTATAGATTGAGAAGAAGATCTTTGAAGAGGTCAAAAAAATCCACTAACACCTATATAAAGCTAAAATCTAAAGTAAACAATATGCAAACACAATAAACAACATCAATACACTGTATCATTTCTACCTAGGGTGGCCAACTTCAACAAAGGCCTTAATAATTCAGATGGAAAATATTGAAAATTAAATTTTGTGTGCCTCTTCCATCTATGATGTAATGAAAGATTTATATGGAACTATCAGGGTACATATAGAAACTCTCCACAATTAGTACTTGTAGATCTAGGATCAGTGAGAAGGACTAAAGGCACAAATAAAATAGTTAAGGGAGGTGGTGAGCTTGAGACTAGCACATAAAATAGGGTTACTCACCAAGCCAAGAAAGTGGTGAATTCCATTTAGATATTGGCTAATGCAGGAGAAGGAGAGAACATCGTAAGGGATATTGTAGTATGCAAAAATATAGTAGGAGAATACCTCCTCCCAACTCAAGAGAATCTATATGCACATTTTACCTTAAACAAGAATGGTTCATACATTTTGGTAGCAATAACACAAATTTTAGCAAAATTGGGCGTCTCAGTTAGAATGAAGCTGGGATGTCTTAAGGACAAGACATTGTTTCAAAGGGGAATGATGTTGGTAGGATAGAGCTGACTTTACAGCTAAACAAATCTATTGCAAAGTAAATACAACATACTTATCCAACTACTAGATCATCCAAAAGACATTAAATAGAAAAGACACAATCCTCTGTACAATTATACCTAGATATAAGTAGGAATAAAAGGTACAAGATTGAAGTAGAATAGAGTACAAAGAATGATGTATAATATAATATATGAGAATAGATGATAATATATGATTGTAAGAGCAGAAAAGAATGTAAGATGTATACCAAAATGTAGGATATAATATATGAGAATAGATCCTAATATATGATTGTAAGAGCATGAAAAGAATGTGAGATGTATACCAAAATGTAGAGAGAATAATGTATAATAGAATATATGAGAATAGATGATAATATATGATTGTAAGAGAATGAAAAGAATGAAGATCATAATATATGAAAAGCATTGGTGTATAAGTAAATTTTGTATTAGAGATGTATACCCAATGAGATATGAATATACTACCTGTTGATATAATGTCAATCTAATATGGTATGATGTATGATCAAGTGTATGTATATGTGTGGAATTATTCAATTTTAAGCATTCTATGCTACCAAAACCTTCTATAACTTACCACATAAACCCTTGATCTTTGTATTATTATTGATATTGGGATTTAAATTCTTACTAACATTTATTCACTACATGTCTCTCAAAATTCTATTGATAATATTTCTTCCAACATATTTGATGATTGTACTTCAACTAATGATGACCCTCATGCTTCTATTGATCCTTTCTCTTCACAAGAAGGACTCTTGTCTTGTTCTTCCCCTCCTCCTACTTCTTTAGAGGAAGAATTCCTTCTCATAGATAATCTAGAGCGTGCTAGTATCATTCTTCACTTCCTTAAAGTTAGTTTAGTTAAACTTCCTCCTTTGATAGATATTGATCATCATTCTAATGATTCTATATCTAGTATTTTTGCTCCTACCTCTGATCCATCTCTTCTGAACCTTGACCCTTGCCATTATATTGCTTCAACTTCCTTTCCTACTACCCCTTCTATACCACTTTATTTTCTAGAGGTATCACCATCTCTTTCTTATGACATACCTCCTATTGCTTCTTCTACACCTACAAGGCTATGCTCTCCTTTGTCTCCTAAGATTCTCATCCATCCTCTCCTACTAGTGTGGGAACTATGTCTTTTGACAAATATAATGGCCATGGTAATCTATTGTATCATGTGAGACACTTCTCTACCATAGCCTTGAATCACACCTATGACAACTATGTCTTGGAAAAATTTATTCCTAGCACCTTAGGAGGTATTACCTTAGACTAGTTCCACACTTTACTTACTAGTTCCATACACCCATCTTCTAATGTTTCTTATGCCCTTATCTCTCATTCTCAATATAACATGGATCCTAAAGTCTCTCTTACACACTTGGTTCAATGCTACAAACAAGATGTTAAGGAGAGTGTCTAGGGCTTTGCTTCTCTTTTTTTCCTTTCTTATTCAATGGGGTTGCCACCCTCCTTATAGCCTTCGTCTTCCTCTTTTCCATGAGAAATAATTGTTGCATGCCCAACACGTGTTGCTTATTCAATAGTTTTATTATCTTTTTGACTTAGTTCTTCATGTTCTTGAAGTTGATCAAATATTTCTACAACATCCTCACTTCAAATATGATGAACTTGCTCCTACCCCTCCACCCATGGATCTCTCTTGCGACTCTTCTCCACCTACCTAACGCTTTTCCTATCCATCCAAACCTGAACCTAGATCATATACCCCTCTTCCTAACCCTCTTGAGCATATCTTACCCATTCTCTTAGAATACAAACTTATAACCCTTCCACCTACCCATTCACACCTCCTCCTTAGTGTGGTACATCATCCCTTCTTTCATGTGCATACCATAGGATATTTGGCCACTCTACCAATCATTGTCATTCTCTAAAGTCTAAAATTCAATATATTCTTGATGAGGGTGCTATCACTCATTCTTATGATACACCTCTCCCATCTTCTCTTGATGACACTACTCCATTGGTAGATAACATGAAGCCTGCTACTACTTTTGAGGCCTCCCTTATACCCACCATATCCCCTATTTCTATCATAACTAATACAATTCTCCCTTATTATAATAGAATTTGTTTTAGTCCATTGTTGACATTCCTTCCATAAATTTTGTAATCACTTTTGATACATCTTACCCTTTGAAGAACTCTCTTCTTCATTTTCCTTGTAAGGTGCACTAAATTGAGTTAGTAGACCACTTAACTTCTATTGTTGATTGATTCCAATCACTTTTATTCTTGTAGTTGTGCTAGTACCTATTATGTGGCACACATATATTTCTTTCTTACTTTTTGTCATGTCATGGTAGCACAATTTAGGTGTAGCCATCTTCTCTTCTTTTTGGTCACATCACAACCCTCTTCATCTCTCTTATACTCAACCATATTCTAGGGACATGAGCAAATTATTCTAGGGGAAAATGTCATACATGCATCCTTTATAATAAAAATTTTCTTTCGCTATCCCCCCATCTACCTTAAAATTAATTGCATACACTTATTTTATGCAATTATTTTAAAGGGGGCATACATCTACCACTCACACATTTTGGTATGCTTTCCTAGCATCTACAATTTGTGGTCCCAAGTGCAAAGTATGCTTGAATATGACAACCCTTATTTTGGAACACCTAGTAATAGAGCATGCTAGCCCAAGTGAGGGCCTAAATTCCATAAAAACATTTGAATCACATAGAAACAAAGTACACTAGTACAAGTGATTCATCTTATCAACTATGTGTGCATGGCTCCTAGTGACATAGTAGGCTCTAGAGCTTGAGTCATGTATTCCTTTTTGTATTGATTGCTTCTTTTTCTCTCAATTTGCATATTAGTTTGTATTCTCTCTCTACAACAATCATTAAACTCATTACATTCTTCTTGTTATATAAGAATTCCTTTATTTTTTACTTCACTGTGTACATTATTTTTTTTGCATATACATGTTTATGATTTTTTTATGCATTTGTTTTGCAAGTTTTGTTCTTTATAACATATTTGTGCTACAGGTTTTATGTTTCTTAACATCTTTGTTTTGTAGGTTATATTTTTATGATGTATTTGTGTTGCAAGTTTTGTTTAATATGTTTATTTTACAGATCTTAGCTTGGGGGCATGGATTCCTCATTTAAATATTATCATGCATCCTTTTATGTATCCTCCAATGTTATTTATTTTCAATATTTTTATTTCTATACTTTAACATAGCTATATTACTTAGTGACATCAACCCACTAAAGTGGAGGCAAAATGTAAGGTAAAAAATTATATACCCTAAAATTTGACACCACAAATTCTCCTTATTTTAGTGTCCATACCTATTGCATGTTTTAGGGATTATTTTAGCTTGTCCTTGTCTTTTGCTTTCACCAATTTGCCAATTTCTACATCATATTCTAGTATTTATTGTTGATATGGAGCTACTATCCAAATTTTAGGTATTTTCTCTAAAATACCAACATAATACATGGATGTTCATGTGCCATGCTAACATCCTCCGAATTTTCAAAATTGAAACTATTGGCATCTTGCCTAGCTACTTGCTCTTGCTTGTTGCAATGCTCATTTGTTGAAAAAATGCTTCTTTGTCCAAACATGACCTTTTATCTTTCTCATAAGCCTTTTGAAATACTATTTTTTGAGTTTGACAATTTACATGCAATTTTCTATCTTCTTGACTACAACTTACTAGCTACACATCAAGTGTTGAAGCTTCCTTGTGGGTAGATGTTGTTGCAATCTTGATTAACATATTTGAATGCTTGGTAATCTCCACTCCCTCTTACAAGTAATGTCCTTTTAATAAGCTTGTTGTATATTTTATTTCCATTTGAGTAATAAACATATGTGCATCTACTTCTCCAGCATTTCCTCCTTTTGTCAACAAGGTAGTGTTTGCCTCTTTTTCACATTGATAGACATCTACATTTCTACTTGTTGTTCTTCTTTATCGTTCATTTCCTTATTTTCATCCACATAACTCTTTGGTGACCATCACCACCTCTTGTCCATCCATCCTCACTAGGGTATTGATCTTTGTAGACCTAGGGTTTAATACTTAAGATTTACCATTTTTTTTTTATGTTCTTAGTCCTAGATGCACATAGGCTGAGTGCACACATTCTCTAATTTTATTCTCCTATTTTGATTGTCCATGGAGATTAAAAGATAAAAATAGGGGCTTAACCATTTTTGGCAAGCTCCCAAGTAGTCCCAAGCATTTTTCTTCTCCTAGCTACAACTACTCGGTGATATCAAATGCATCAAGATTTGCATTTCTCTCTCTTATCTTTGTCATTTCTATACCTCATTTAAAATTGATAGCTTAAATTCATTTTAAACACTTATGTATATTCTAGCATATTCCCTATCTTTGTTGTTCTAATCTCCTATGTGCAAGCCAACATTAAATTTGGTCCAAAAACTTGATTTGTTGCCATCCCTAGATGACAATGCATGAATTGGATGAGAGCGCAAGGATTGGATAGCGTGCTAGCATCCTAGTCAGTGAGCCTCCTAGTTTGATTTCTAGGTTCCTCTATTTCTGCTCTTTCTATTTTTGTAATCATTTTTTTTGTTTCTATTTTTGTATCTTCTATTATTTTTAGTTTCTATAACACAACTCTATTAATGTAAGGTAATTTTAATATATCATTAAATTCCCCCTTTACATACAAAAGGACAAATCCAAGGTTTGAAGAGATCCCAAGTTACAAACTTGACCCTAGACAAAGCATAGAATCTAAGGAACTACATAGATATAGAGGTATCATTTCTAGATGAGAGATAGTCTTGAGTCTAGAATCTTCATCATGAAAGTCATTCATCTTCAATTATTGAGCTATGTACCCCTATCCACTTTGCATTTTCTTTCCTAGAATATCATTTAATTCAGAAATGTATACGCCCACAAATCATCATTAATTAATTTATGATGATCATCAATAATGTGTATGCATTCTATTATATTAGCATATATTAAGCTTGGGAAAAGTTATTTTCCTTTACAACATGACAATTATCCTTAAAAATCTAACATATTATTAAAAATAAAATTCATATCCAATATTTTAGGGAACACACACACATATATAATCCTATTATTATAAATATAAAAACTTTATGAATTTTTAACCATAAACTTATTTCAATAAACTATGAAAATATTATATCCTTTTATTTTGATCCGTAATAGCAATATTATATTAAGGAATTTCAAAAAGAGATACAAATCATCAGCCTTTCATGGCTGGCCTGAGATAAATAGTCTACCTACAAGAACTGAGAAACCTAGAAGAAAGACCACACAGGGTCGCAAAACTTATTAGTAGAGGAGATAAACTATAACCTAGACTAGCATATCGAAGCTCCAGTTATACAAAATGGTGCAGGAGTAGACAGAACTAGATAAATGCAGATGTAAGAAGCCTACTGAAATCTTCCAGCCAGTCAAGACCGTCAACCACCTCCAGGCCCAGAGCCTTTTTGATGAAGCTGACTGCCAATGCCGCTTGATCTTTCAACAGAATCAGGTCGAATCCTCTGACATCCAGAATGAAGGGGTATAGCTTAATGACAACACCAGAGTCTTCAAACAGATTCCAATCCTTCGACCGTGGAATACCAGACCCCAGGCTAGCCATTTGCAGCGTAACCTTAAGATCCCCCAAATGCTCTGCATTGAAGACACCCTACATGATGGACTTCACCAGTTGTTTATCCATTCCTAATTCGAGCAGCATCGCCAGAGCCCTAGAAGTAATGTCTGTATCCACCCTGTATCGTTCACCATTCTCTAGAAACATCCTGCCCAAGATCATCTTCACCGCCCCCACCATTAATGCATCGAACCTGCGCAGCATTCTCTGAAGTCGAAGGTCAGTGATGGCACCGAGGAAGGCCATCTGCCGCTTCTGACTGATTAACCTAACTGGCATATCCATACCGCCACACCTAATAGCATCCACCGAGATGATGACAACAAAGTATGTAGGCATTAATCGAAAACCAAAGAAGATGATACTGTGGAGGGCTATTGCCAGCCCTAATAACATGCTGTCGGAACCTTCTCGAAAACCTGCTGAGGAATGAGTGCCAGCTTCCGTCATTCGAAAACACTGCAGAAAATGAATGCTGGTATCACTTCGGCTCGTGCCATTACCCACCCTTCCAAACCATAATAACCTATACCCCTAGCTTGGCCTTGCCACCTCATGCTGAGGTGGCAAGGCTAAAAAATATATTATATCCTTAATTATCTTATTATTGTCTAAATATTTATGATAACAATTTTACAATACAAACTTCTACCTACTATTATATATTTTCAATGCTCTTCTTAAATACCACATTATTTGACATTAAAATAGATCATTTTCAACCATTGATTTGTATCCGTAGCCCCCATTAACACGCAATTGCTAGTTTCAATCTGATAGACTTTGACCTTGCTGCACCTCTCTTCAAAAGAAAAGACAAAATTAGGTCGAATGCACCCATCAAAATGTACATCCGTGATCCGTCTGTCTTTCTGTTTATGATAGACCTTGCGGCACCTCTCTCCGAAAGAAACGACAAAATTAGATCGAATGCGTCCACCAAAATGCACATCCGTCCGTTTCTTAGTAGTCTAATTAAAATTACTTAAAGATTATTGCCGGTCATTTTGCTGCTCTGTTAATATTCAGAAAAACCGTGTCTGACTTTTAATGTAACTCTGTGCTACTACTATATATTCGGATCAATTACATAAACATGAAGAACCAACAATATGGAAATGGGGAGGAACGATCCATTAGCATATATATGCTCTTCGCTCTTACTGTATTAATTATATTTCACAACTGTGAGGAGTGCACCGCTGATGTAGGAGATACTCTTTCCTTGGGTGCCTCGCTAACAGGGAATCGGACACTAATTTCAAAGAATGGAACGTTTGAATTGGGATTCTTCAGCCCAAATGGAACCAGTAACTGGTACATAGGCATCTGGTATGGCAAAGTAGCAGAGAAGACGGTCGTTTGGGTGGCTAACAGGGAGACTCCCGCAAAGAAGAGGCCCGGCGTTTTGAAGCTGTCGAGACAAGGTAGTCTGGAACTGTTTGACGCAGAGGGTGCATCTCTTTGGTCGCTCAACACGTCGATCAAGGCTTCCCGGGCTGTGATATTAGATTCTGGCAATTTTGTAGCGGTGAGAGATGGCCATAAATCTGAGACTGCTTGGCAGAGCTTCGACCATCCCGTCGATACCTGTTTGCCCGGGATGAAGATCGGCGGAGAGCGAAAGCTAGTCAGTTGGAAAAATTCATTGGATCCAGCTCCTGGGCATTTTTCTTTTGAACAGGATCCGTCAGGGGCCAGACAATTTGTGCTAAGATGGAACAATTCTGTACAGTATTGGGAGAGCGGACTTTGGGACGGTGTACGTCTCATTGGAATTCCAGAAATGGGGCTGACGGGCTTGCAAAAATACAGCGTTGAAAATACTAGCTCTGGTTTTTATCTCAGTTTTACTTTGACGCCTGATAAAAGTAAGCACAGGCTCTCACGTTTCGTCCTACTCAATTCCGGAGAATATCAAGAATTTAGTTTGCTTGATAACAATATATGGAGCATGTTCTGGTCTCGGCCCAGAGATCAATGCACCATATATAATGTCTGTGGCGCTTACGGAAGCTGCAACCCGAACAATGTTCAGTTCTGCAGGTGCGTGGAAGGCTTCATCCGCAGAGACAATCGCTCCTGGAGTTTGCAAGATTGGTCCTCGAGTGGCTGTGTTCGACAGAGCCCGTTAAACTGCGATGCCAAAAATGGCAGCACTGACGGATTCATCTACTCCAGCGTAACGTTGCCTGATGATTACGCATCGTCATACCCTGCATCGACAGAGAAAGATTGCAGCAAAACGTGCCTCCGCAACTGCTCGTGCACTGCGTTTACTTTCACTCCGCCTTCAGGGCCATGCCGATTCTGGTCCGGAGATTTGCTAAATATGCGCGATTCTCCTTCACAAAGCAATTCAAATGTCTTTGTTCGAGTAGCTGCCTCTCAACTTCAAAAGTTTGATCCATCATCCTCCTCCAAACGCAAAATCCCAACTATTGCAGGTGAAATGCTTGGTATTTTTGGTGCTCTCACCGTTGCTTTGGGTATCTTTATATTTTTAATCAGGCGGAGGTATCGGCTACGATCGACGCGGAGGTGTGCAGATTCTTCTAACTCTTTTCTTAGAGTGTTTACTTACAAGGAGTTGAAGATTTCAACTAGGAATTTCAGGTCTAAGTTAGGGAAAGGAGGATTCGGCTCTGTGTTCGAAGGATCTCTAACAAACGGCATGCTTGTAGCCGTAAAGAAATTGGAGGGTTCAATACCAGGCGAGAAGCAATTCCGAGCAGAAATCAACTCTCTTGGAAACATACAACATGTGAATTTGGTCAGGCTTGTAGGATTTTGTGCAGAAGGATCAGAAAGGTTACTGGTTTACGAGTATATGTCCAATGGCTCTCTGAATTCCGTACTGTTCAGTAGCAGTTCCCAAAGTAAACGGAAGGTACTCGACTGGAAAAGCCGATTTAAAATCGCGCTAGGCACTGCGAGAGGGTTACATTATCTCCACGAAGGGTGCAGAGAGCGCATCATTCACAACGATGTTAAGCCGGAAAACATTCTCCTGGATAACGAATTTTCCCCTAAGCTGGCCGATTTTGGGCTAGCAAAGCTTGTGGACAGAGATTTCAGCTGTGTCTTGACCACTGCAAGAGGAACGAGAGGGTACATTGCTCCAGAGTGGTTATCCGGTCTTCCCATCACTCCCAAGGTTGACGTCTACAGTTTTGGTATAACGCTCTTGGAAATCATTTCAGGCAGAAGAAATCTGGACATGAGCGAGCAGGAATCAAACAAACGTTACCTTCCCCGCTGGGTGGCAGGACAATTTCACCAGGGGAACGCGATTAATATTTTGGAGGAGAGTGTTGCGCTTGCAGAGGAGACAGATATGGAAGAGGTGAGAAGAGGTATTGTTGTAGGGTTGCTATGCATTGAAGAGGATGAGAATGTGAGGCCAAGCATGGGGCAAGTGGTGCGGATGCTGGAAGGGAAGATGGAGCCTCAAACTCCACAGATTCTGAGCGACAGCCATCAGCGATGGCGATGTTATTAATTGCAATTTTGTAAGTGAGGATGCATTTTAAAATGAAGTTTTTCATTATGATATATACATGTTACGGTCGGTTTCAGTCCCAGCAACATGTCTTTTCTGTATTTGTTTCCCTTCTTACTGTTTTACTCTGTCAGTATTCTTGTCCATTTCATATGTATGATGGTATCGGACAGAAAATAGCTGTATTTTGGTATTCTTATTGCATTAAAAACAAAAATTATCTTATTTTGATCTACATACTTCTTGTTTATGCACTCTACTTAAATATCATCTATTTCAATGGTGAAACGGTCAATACTAATTTTACATCTCATTCACAACAAAAGTGGTAAATATTTGTCCTATTTTTATTGGCCAAATTTATCTTTGACTGTTGAAATAGATAATATTTAAGAACAGCCCTTGTCCATGTGAGTTTTACTTAAGCACGTGATTGTGTTGCCAACTACTCCTTTTCATACCTGTTTGATCTTGTAAGATTAAAGAAGTTTTACTCCTCCATTCTTGTAAATTGCAATTTGCACATGTGCCGATGCCATGTTGAGTTGAGAAGATATATACACAAGCTTGAAGGAATATAAAATGGTGGCTGTTAGTTGGGTGCAAGAGAGAATTACTAAAGATCTACAAAGGCTGTCTTATAATTTGTAATAGATCTAACGTATATTTTGTAATAGATTTAAGGTATTTGTAAAACTGTAATCTCTGAGCTATTGAGACTACAATTTTTTTAAAAGAAATCTTTCAATAGATCTCTTTTTACTACATATCATTGATCCGATTTTGATTTGAATATTACATAATGATGTTATCTCCAAATCTAAAAATACAAATAATAGACCTTTAATGAATTATGGAAGCTTTGTAGAAATGTAAACAAATAAGAAAAAATATGTGAACTGCATCTTGTAGAGAAAATTTATGAAAACACCTAAGCATGTAATAACTCACTCAATATAAAAAGGAAATGGCTCGCAGCCAAAATTTGTCAGGCAGAAACAAAAACATAGGTGAATGGTGGAGAAAATATGAAGGGTGAAAAGCAGACAGAGGTGAAGGAGGAAGAGGATTGGAATCCACAAGCAAGGAAGGAAAGACATAATTCATGGAGAATCAAAAACTGAGAGGAAAACTTCCCCGAGCAAAACTGGAGACGAGGAAGGAGAGAGCCCAGAAGCGATCAATGTATAAATTCAACGAAGGAAGGCAACAAAGAAGTTTGGATCCCCAAGGACAAAACACCGGCCACCGGTGTAAACAGCATCCCTTGAAAATCAATAAACCGATGAGTTGTATCTCTTTCTGCATGCAATATGACGATCTTGATAATTCAATTAAAAATTTGCGCACCTATGCTTTTTTCGCCAAGTGGGCGATAGTTTGGCCATCTAGAGCCAAATTTCACAAAAGGTGCAGAGACAATTAGGGGGAAGGGATAAAAATCAAGTCCTTGCCGAAGGGCTTTTTTTTATCATATGCAACAGATGGGAGAGAAAACAACAAATCATGAAGCAAGGGTCATGGATGATGGAAGGAATAGGGTTTTATCTGAAGGACTAGGAGCTGAATTTCAACCCAATTTCATATAAGATCTCTAAAAAACCTATGTGGATTAGGCTATACAACCTTTCCACGGAATACTAGGATCTGGAGATCTTAAGAAAGATAGACAATCAGCCAGGGGCCTTTATCAGGGTAGATGAGCAATTAGAAGAAGGCATCTACGCCAGGATTTGCATTAACATAGATCTTGAAGCACCGATCCCAGAAGAGATGGAGATCATATTTGAGGAAGGGTTATGGCGACAGAAAATAGAGGTAGAAAGAACACCACCTAAATGCAAGGTATGCAACAAAATAGGGCATGCAACAATAGATTGCAAAAGGAACAAATCAAAACTTGACAAACCTGCCCCAAAAGAAATGGAAGAAAGAGTAACAGAGATAGTAGAAACTAAATCCATAGAAGGGGTGACGGAATCAAATTCATGAGAAGTAAGGTTAGAGGAAGACCATACACTGGATAGAGAATTTGATAAATTTCAAGGGATGTCCACTTTCAAAGTGGCCTTGGAAATTTTTGGTTGTAACAATGAAGAAAACTCGGCTCATGAGGAGCCTGACGTCATCGCCCAAGTATTAGCATAGAACATTGACATCGAGTTCTCTGAGGATGAGACAAACATTTTAGAGGACAGAATCATAAGCCAGTTGGAATCTAAAATCAACAAACCCAAGAGTGAGGAGAAATGCCAGAGAGGAAGGAGGTCCAACAAAGTCAAACTAATAATAACAGGCTGGGTCAAAGGCCAAAGAAAGATAAGCTCGGGGAAGGGGCAAACCCTTCTTGAGGAGCCATGAGGCTCACCACATGGAATGTTATGTGCTTAAATGCCCCTAACAGGAGGTGCCGAGTCAAGTGCCTGATAGAAATGGTTCATCCTGTATCATCCTTTTATAGGAAACAAAGATGACCTCTGAAGATATGATAAACCTAGTAAGGAAATATCATCCTTCATATGGGAAAGAAAAAATGAATTGTCTATCATAGGAGGAGGCTTCAATGCCATAATGGACTTAACAGAGAAGAAGGGATGGATCTCCAAACCCTCACAAACACAATTGGATTTTCAAGATTTCATTCATAGAAATCACCTACAAGACTTGCCCCCCACCAATGGCAATTATACTTGGACAAACAAAAGACAGGGAAGCTCAAGCATTGTAGAAAAATTAGACTTCTTCATGTTATATGGAAATTGGGCAAACATACCCCAAATCATGGAATGCTCAATCATCCCATTCACAAGGTCTAACCACTTCCCACTGATGATGAAATTTAGTCCATACTTCCCACTAGCAAGATGCCCATTCAAATTTGTTCAAACATGGGGTTTAAGAATCTTGAATTGATAGATAAGATTTCAGAATGGTGGGAGTCTACCCTAAAGTTTAAGGGTTCCAAGCTCATTCATTTTTTTAAGAAACTAAAGAAATGGAACAAAACAAGATTCAAAAACATAAAAAAGGTGAATTGAGGAAGAACTTGAAGCAGTGAATGAGACAATCTTTAGAGAAGGGATGACACAAGAAACCTATATCAAGGAGAAGGATCTAACAAAGGAACTAACAAAAATCATTCAAAAAGAGGAAATGTATTGGAGACAGAAATCTAGAGAAATGTGGCTAAAGGGGATAGGAATTCAAAATTCTTTCATAATTCCACAAAGATGAGAAGGTCCCTGAATAGGATTTCCAAAATCAAGGACAAGGAAGGACTGGTTATGAAAAATGAGGAATAAATTGGATAGGTAGCATACAATTATTTTAAGGATCTCCTCAATGTTTCAAGTGTGGCCAACATAGCAGCCAAGTAGGAGGTACTAAATCATATCCCTAGTTGATTAGTGATGAAAAAATTACAGCCTCAATAGTCCATTCATAGAGGAAAAGATAAGAAATGTAGTGTTTCAGATGATCTCGGACAAAGCCCCGGGGCCAGATCGTTTCCCTGCTAATTTTTATCAAAAATGTTGGGTAATTGTAGCTAATGATCTAGGAGCCACGACAGAGGAATCCAAAAAGAAGACCTGACTATGCTCAAAGATTGGAACAACACCTTTCTTGTTTTGATACCAAAAAAGAAAGAAGCTGAGTTTATGGATGACTTTAGACCCATATGCCTATGCAATACATCATATAAAATAATCTCTTAAGAAATGTCAAATAGACTGAAGGAGCTTCTCTCCCAAATTATCTCAGAGGAATAGAGTTGCTTAACCCCAAGTAGAGCCATCACAAATGGAATCACTATAACACATGAAGCCATCCACACCATTAGAAAGAACAAAGTTGAAAAGATGATTGTCAAATTAGACAATAGAAAAGCTTATGATCAAGTAGACAAAAAAAATTATTAGAAGTTTTGGAGAGATTTCACTTCTCTAGAGAACAAATTCAATGGGTTACAAGATGTATTTCCACACCTAGATTCTTAGTTCTCATCAATGGAGGACCTCGTGGCTTCTTTTCCTCGACACATGGCATCAAAAAAGGAGACCCACTATCACCCTTCTTGTTCATAATAATAGTAGAAGCATTGGGGTGGTTCATACAATCCAAAGGAAGGGATGGAAGGTGGTGAGAGACAAAGATAGCTCCCAACACTGAACTAGTCACCCATCTCTAGTTTGCAGATAACACACTCCCATTTGGTCCTACCAAGCTTAGGGAAACTAGGGTGATAAAAGAGACTATAGAGTGCTATCGATAAGCTTCAAGAGTGTTTAGAGGAAAAATGGATTTGTTAATGTTCTAGATTTTAGATGTTTAAATCCACCTCTCCACTATACATTCAAGGATCTAGGATTGAGTGACGAGCACTATCATACCCTAGGTCGCTTGCGAATGTAGGGAAACTTGGATTAGGGAATTTAATTATCAATTTTCCTTCTCTTATGCCCAATTGACCATTAAAACCCTAATTATGCAAATACAACAACAAATTGATGAATAATGAAAAAAGCTCTTGCAAACAGGAATAAAATACCAAATCACAGAGTACCTATTTTCGGGGTTCTGAAGCGGAATAGTCGGGGACACTAGAGTGGACGCCCAAGTCCAAGGTACTAGTTTCTTCGCGGGATTCAGACCTCCTTCTGATACTAATCAGCCGTGTAACTTTTCTTTCCTAAACTCAGATGAAGAGGACACTAGAGTGAGTGCCCAAGTCCTGGAAGTGCTCCCGTGTCCTACTTTTCTTTAGATCTTGAATCTTTGATGCCTGCCAATCTTTCCTGCAACTCTACTTTTCCCAAATGCGACACTTGTAACCTGCAATCACAAGACTTGGTTTGGGGGTTGTGGTGTTTAAAGGCTTGCCTTAGTCAAGCCCTAGAGGACACTTAAGTCTCTGAACATCGTTGTCAGATAAAGAGTGCATGACCTTGTGAGGCAAAGGCAAAAACCAAAGGAATCAATGAAACACAATATTATATCACCTTGTAGTGAAGCTCTCATGGGAGGAAGATGCTCTTCATTCCACAAGGAAATTAATGCTCAGATATGCAAATATCAACACACAAAACACACAAGTCTACTCTTGTAACATAATGAAAGCCTTGAATCACCTTGAGGATGCCTAGAGTTCACAATGATCATCTAGTTTACAAATGAATGCCTAAGTATGCTTATATATGCAACTACAAGCATTCCCACCAAGATTTTAAAAATCAAAACTTACCGTGTCGGTAAAAGGACCAAATAATGGTCATAAACCTGTTAGACTTAGGGCTCACAACTGAGAAGGGGGGTGAATTAGTTGTGCAAAACTTTCTCCAATTACACACTTAAATCCTCTTAATGATTAGCAGTATATCAATCATAAAACATAATGCATTCAAATCAAAAGTAGAAACACATCAACACATAAGACACCAAGATTTTGACGTGGAAAACCCAGTTAAGGGAAAAATCGCGGGGTGATTAACACAAGATTGTATTCTCTGTTAGAAGAATAGAAAGAACAAAATGGCACATGCCAATTAGGGCTCACTGCCTGAGCACACTGCTCACAAGGGGCTCACTACCTACAAAGAAATAAGTATCACATACATGAATTGGAGAATAGCATCTTCACCATGCTTGAATCGGTTCCATTTAAGCCCAATACTTCTGCTCTACCCTTTCGCTCTCCTCCTTGCTACCACACACTCATCACAACGAGGACAACTTTGAAATGACTTTGCAATCCCTTATTTATACAAGACATAGACTTAGGAATGATCATCTAAGTCGGTAAACATCCACAAGAACATCCGCAAGATGTATAACTCATCCGGTCGGCCTGTCTCAGGAAGAACACCATCATTCGGAAGTTGTTCTTCAAATACGAACTCCAACTTCAATGTGGACCACCAACAAGAACTGGACACGATCCAAAGACAATCACAAGCTTTGTTGAATCACCAAAAACATCCATACTTCATCTGCTTACTCAAATCCATCTCCTCTTCATCCGGAACCTCAAGAACACAGTCTGTCATTACTGTCACAAAGGAATAGGTGCTTGCGGATCTTCAAACCATGAACCAATCTAGTTGACACTCCATAGAGACTTCCTCAACACTCCCTCAAATTCGCAGAATAGGATAATGCAATTCTGAATCTCACCGAACCTATCTGTAACACTCTGTCACCACTGAACATTTACCGGAACTAGTTTTACTTGAGCGGTCACAACGTCTTCCGATCTTTAAGTGAACCTCTAAAATCTCTACTGGATCACCTTAAGACACATATCTACAAACCTTTTAATCCACATCCTCTGATCCTCTTCCTATTTTTGACTTTTACCTTACTGTCATCACTGTTCTTCGCTATTCTTGATTGAGACTAATTTTCTCAATATACATAGCTCATCCAATCCTTATCATTAGTGCAACAGGAGTATGTTGACATCAATGACAATACTGATTAGGCCCATACTTGCAACAATCTCCCCCTTTGTCATTGATGGCAACATATGATGTGAAAAACTATTTTAACCATCAAGACAAGAACTTCTCCTCACTGATACAACTCCCCCTATCAACAACAACCATTCACATGTCTTCTCTCCCTTAACTACTCCCCCTTTGATTAGCAACCACATATTTTTCACATGTCTTCTCTCCCCCTTTGACATCAATGGCAAAGGGCACATACTTGCAATTCAAACACTTCAGAATCATACCTGCTGCTCCCCTTGAGTAGCAGCTCCCCATCATCAATCTGGATAACCAGATATGACTATGATATCCACCAGACTGATGCACCTCAGTGCACCTTAGTTTATCATCGGAGGGGCAATAAACCCTAGCTTCTCCCTGAGATACTCAAAACAATCCTTAGGTAGAGGTTTAGTAAAGATGTCTGCAATCTGATCCTTAGAAGGTACAAACTCCAATCTGACTTCATTCTTGTTCACTTGCTCTCTCAAAAAATGAAGCTTGATGGATATGTGTTTAGTCTTTGAATGCAACCCCATATTCTTGGATATATTTATTGCACTTGAATTATCACAGAAGATTGTGATAGGTTCCTCATACTCCACTTTGATATCTCTTAGCATCTGCTTCATCCACAAAACTTGAGTGCAGTTATCTGCTGCTGCAATATATTCTGCTTCATTTGTAGATAGAGATATTGCCTCTTATTTCTTGCTCAGCTATGAAACCATTCTTTTCCCCAAAAAGAATGCTCCACCACTGGTACTCTTCCGGTCATCCACATCTCCTGTCCAATCCACATCTATATATGCATGAAGAGATAAATCATGATCTCTGGGATACCACAAACCATACTCAACTGTCCCCTTTAGATATCTAAAAATCTTCTTGATTGCCATTACATGAGATTATCTAGGATTAGCCTGGAATCTAGTAAGACCAACAGCCCGCATAATATCTAGTCTAGTTTGAGTGAGATACAACAGTCCTCCAATCATTGACCTGTACTTTGTCTGATCAGTCTTAGGAGAATTATCATCTTTTCTTAATTTACATCTGGTTGCCATTGGAGTATTCTTTGGTTTTGAGTCTTCCATCCCAAATTTCTTCAACAATTCTTTCACATATTTGGTTTGAGAAATGAAGATTCCTTTCTTTGTTTGAGTGATTTGCAGACCCAAGAAGAAATTCATTTCACCAAGCATGGACATCTCAAATTCACTTTTCATTTGATTTGTAAAAGTTTTACACATACTATCTCTTCCTCCAAAAATGATATCATCAACAAGCACTTCAACAATCAGGATGTTTTCATGATCAATTTTGAAATATAAATTGCTGTTAGCAGTACCTTTGTTGAAACCAATCTTCAATAGATGCTTATCCAATCTTTCATTCTAGGCTCTTGGGGCTTGCTTCAGTCCAGACAGTGCTTTCTTCAATTTACAGACCATATCATCATGATCAGACAATTGAATGCATCCAGTTGCTTAATGTATACTTCTTCTTCCAAGTCACCATTTAGGAAGGCAGACTTGACATCCATCTGATATACCTTGAAATCCTTGAAAGCAACAAAAGCAATAAATAATCTGACTGCTTCAATTCTTGCCACCGGAGCAAAAGTTTCTTCAAAATCAACTCCTATTTGAGAGCAACCCTTGCAGACCAATCTGGCTTTATTTTTGATTACTTCACCAACTTCATTTAGTTTGTTCTGGAAGACCCATTTGGTTCCAATCACATTTTTGTTTCTAGGTCTGGGAACAATATCCCAAGTGTGATTTTTCTCAATTTGCATCAACTCTTCCTCCATTGCTTTAGTCCAGTTTTCATCATTGCAAGCCTCATTCACTGTCTTAGGTTCAATTTTTGAAATTAGACAATACTCATCTGAGTTTTGAGCAATTTTCCTTCTTGTTTGTACACCTTTGCTTTTATCACCTATGATCTAATCTTTAGAGTGATTCAGTCTTACATACCTAGGCACTTTGGGAGTTACTTGCATTTCTACTTCTTGATCAGGCTCATTCAAACTTATCTCTTCTTCCTGATATACCAGATCAATCTGGATCTGAATCATAGAAAAGGCTTGGGCTCCTTCAGTCAGAACACCATTCTAATCATCTTTATCATATTTATAGAATCTTGAGGGTTTTTCAATTCCTTCATCAACCTTCACATTTGTACTTTCTATCATCTTCCTCAATCTCTTGTTATAACACCGGTAGGCTTTACTTTGAGTAGAGTATCCCAAGAATATTCTTTCATCACTTCTAGCATCAAACTTTCCTAGATCTTCATCTCTCTTAATGTAACACTTGCTACCAAAAAATCTGAAATACCTTACAGTAGGAGTGATACCAAACCAAAGTTCATAAGGAGTCTTATCGGTATTGCTTCTGATTTGAACTCAATTGAGAGTATAGACTGCAGTACTGACAACTTCTCTCCAATAGATCTGAGGAACATTTTCTTCCATCATCATGGTCCTAGATGCTTCCTAGATGGTCCAGTTCTTTCTTTTCACTACTCCATTCTGTTGTGGAGTCCTAGGAGCAAACAATTGTTTCTTAATTCCATGTTTCTCACAGAACTATATGAACTCACCGGATGTGAATTCTCCACCTCTATCAGACCTCAGACACTTCAATTTTAATCTGGTTTCATTCTCTACCATAGCCTTGAATATTTTGAATTTCTCAAGAGCTTCTAATTTCTCTTTTAGAAAGGTTACCCACATCATTCGGGAATAGTCATCAATTAGTAGCATGAAGTATCTATCACCTTGAATACTCTTGATTCTTGCCGGACCACAAAGATCAGTATGAACTAAGTCCAAAAATCCAGTAGAAGACAATTCCTTACTTTTGAATGTGACTCTTCTCAGCTTACCCAACTGACATTCCTTGCACAAGCTATTAGTAGGTTTCACCAATTTTGGAAGATCTCTCACAACCTGAGTATTGCTTATCTTGATGATATTATCAAAATTCACATGACACATCCTTCTATGCCATAACCAACTCTGATCAACTTGAACAAATAAGAAACTTTTATCAGTACCAACCAAGTGGAAGATATTACCTTTAGTTTGAGTACCGGATGCAATTTCTGTTTCGAAACTTTCAAAGATTTTGCATTTTCCATTCTTGAATCACAGATCATAGCCTTTGTCCACCAACTGTCCAACATTGAGAAGATTGTGCTTCAAACCTTCAACATACAGTACATTACCAGTTTTGTTCCTTCCATCAAGAGAAATAGTTCCTCTACCTCTGATTCTACCATCAGAATTATCACCAAACTTTACCACTCCTCCTTCATACCTTTCCAAATCTAAGAACTTATTTTTGTCACCTATCATATGGTGAGAGCAACCACCGTCAATGACCCAATCATCCTTCTCTTCAATTTGGGCAGCCAGAGCTCTTTCCACAGTCTTATGATTGATAGATACAGAGGACATTGGATCTTCTTCCTTGATGGCAATGAACACCCATTCATTTCTAGATTTGTTTCCTATCTCTGATTCATCATTTGTTACTCCTTCATTGTCATCATCTTCATGTACATAGTAACAGTTATTTTGGAACCTTGGCTTGTTAGGATTTTGCCTTAAAAAACTTTCCAGACACCTTGAGGCAAAATGACCAATCTTATTGCAGTTAAAACACTTAAAAGGTAATTTTCCTTCATACTTACCGGATCCTCTTGGTAGCCTCTTTGCAATAAGAGCTTCAAGTTGAGCAGTTTCTACTTCTTCTTCTTCCAGGTCTTTTCTTTCTTTTTCATACCATGACAGTTTTCTTGATGAGTTCTCTCCCAGATCAAACCTTTGTTTACCTTTTATAGAGGCACTAGCTTTGAATGCAGATTCATTCTTGGGGGGGTCATCTCCAAACTCTGTCATTTCAAATGCAGCTAATTTCTCAGCCAATTGATCTCTTGTGACAGTTGTATGGGCTGTGAATTCTTCAATGGCAGTAGCCTTGATTTTGTAAGAAGCAGGTAGGGATCTGAGAATTTTGCCTACAATCTCATTTCATCCAAGACTCCACTAGTATTTCTAATTCCACACACCAGTTCATTCACTCTTGGCATAAAAGTAGTAATATTTTCATCATCTCTCATCTACAGATTTTCAAATTTCCCTTTCAGACTCTGTAACCTTGCACATTTAACATACTGGTCTCCTTCATGCAAAAGTTCCAATTTTTTCCAAACCTCAAAAGTAGTTGGTAGGTCAATAACATTTGAGAGCTCTGAATTAGATAATGCACTTATAAGAGCCTCTATAGTCCGCAGATTGTTTTCAGCATCTATGATTTTATTTAGGGTTTTTGGACCACCCTGTGGAGGTACATATTGTATTGTGACCATGGTCTAGTACGCCATTCCCATACACTACAAGTGACATTTCATGCAACCTTTCCAAAGAGAACAATTGGTTCCATCAAACTTTGGACTATCCTTCTTGTAAGATGACATCCTGGATCTCCTCAAGTGGTTAAGCTCTTTTTAGAGGAACTTGGCTCTGATACCAATTGTTAGACTTAGGACTCATAACTGAGAGGGGGGGTTAATCAGTTGTGCAAAACTTTCTCCAATTACACACTTAAATCCTCTTAATGATTAGCAGTATATCAATCATAAAACATAATGCATTCAAATCAAAAGCAGAAACACATCAGCACATACGACACCAAGATTTTGACGTGGAAAACCTGGTTAAGGGAAAAACCACGGGGTGATTAACCCAAGATTGTATTCTCTATTAGAAGAATAGAAAGAACAAAATGGCACATGCCAATTAGGGCTCACTACCTGAGCACACTACTCACAAGAGGCTCACTGCTTACAAAGAAATAAGTATCACATACATGAACTAGAGAATAGCATCTTCACCATGCTTGAATCAATTCCATTTAAGCCCAATACTTCTGCTCTGCCCTTTCCTTCTCCTCCTCACTACCACACACTCATCACAACAAGGACAACTTTGAAATGACTTCGCAATCCCTTATTTATACAAGACATCGACTTAGGAATGATCATCTAAGTCAGCAAACATCCACAAGAACATCTGCAAGATGTATAACTCATCCGGTTGGCCTGTCTCAGGAAGAACACCATCATCCGGAAGTTGTTCTTCAAATGCGAACTCCAACTTCAATACGGACCACCAACAAGAACTGGACATGATCCAAAGACCATCACAAGATTTCCTGAATCACCAAAAACATCCATACTTCATCTACTTACTCAAATCCATCTCCTCTTCATCCGGAACCTCAAGAACACAGTTTGTCATTACTGTCACAAAGGAATAGGTGCTTGCGGATCTTCAAACCATGAACCAATCTAGTTAACACTCCATAGAGACATCCTCAACACTCCCTCAAATCTGCAGAACAGGATAATGCAATTCTGAATCTCACCAGACCTATCTGTAACACTCTGTCACCACTAAACATCTACCAGAACCAGTTTTACTTGAGCGGCCACAACTTCTTTTGATCTTTATGCGAACCTCTAAAATATCTACTAGATCACCTTAAGACACATATCTACAAACCCTTTAATCCACATCCTCTGATCCTCATCCTATCTTTGACTTTTACCTTACTGTCATCACTGTTCTTCGCTATTCTTGATTGAGACTAATTTTCTCAATATACATAGCTCATCCAATCCTTATCATTAGTGCAATAGGAGTATGTTGACATTAATGAGAATATTGATTAGGCCCGTACTTGCAACAAAACCAACACCCAAAAATTAGGGTTGCCCCAAAATAGGGTAGGACTAGGGCACGAGCGCCCAAGTCCTCCCCCTATTTTGGATAGGGTACAACTCAAGGGGTCCACCTGGGTCTGATTTGCCATGGAACCTAGGTCTCATTCCATCGGGATGCCAAAATATGAACTAAGATGTCTTAAATGCATGCCAAAGACTTGGGAGCTAAACCTTATGAGGGAAAAGCCCCCAAGGGGTCATTTTTTGATGTTACATTTAGCCCCCACTTTAATGTATGTATAAACACAAGGCCAATACATGCATTAAAGTAAGGTCACAAACACAACATACACACCAAGCACGAAGAAGACATGCTAATCACATAGAATACAGTAATAGGCATGCGAAACATGGAGAAGACAGTTACAATCACATAGAACATGGAGAATACAATTAATGTATAGAAGACACATTAATGCATGGAAGACATAAATGATATATTTTTTTCTTTTTCTCATATATATGAAATGCAAATGCAAGTACTGGAAAATAAACAAACCTCCCATAATACATGATGCACTACCTTAGGGCACAAGTCTCTATATATATGGGGCAACACACATGCAAGACACTTAAAACCTCCCAAAATGTAGGAAGCACTACTCGAGGGTGCTGGTCTCTGCATATAGGGCAACAAACATGCTACACAAAATAAGCACGCCAAAACACATGCTTGAAGACACGGAGAAAAAATGGCAGACAAATGATGGAGTGTAGCTATTTCTATGTCCAAAACCATCTCAGGCACATTACAGGCACACACCAATGATTGGGCTTCACCACAACAATTGCCAAAAACACGCTTAAGGGTTGAGTTAGTCACAGAACCGCTCCTCGCCTCCGCAGAGGACTTTTGAAAATGACAGGATGTGCAATCTACTTCGAGAAATACACCATCCCTGCCTCCGCAGAGGGATTAAGATAAAAAGGATATATGTGATATCCTGCCTTCGCAGATGGTTTACATGATTGATTGATTGATTGATTGCAAACAAACTCAGGATGCACGGTACACTACTCTGGGGCGCAAGTCTTTCCATCTAAGGTCAAACACATTGCTAACATCTATAACAAACAACTTACCTTATATATGCCCCCACCATAAGGTGGTTGATATCAGTTATCGATATCAAGCACGTTAAGGTAGGAAGAAAACACACAAGGGAACACCAACTTTCATGAAGCCCATGCCCCCCAGAGGTGACATGTACTTTACGATCGCCAAATGTGTCCACAAACACATCCCTGCAGAAACATGTTAGTGTCTACAACATCATGATAAACAACATCAATGCATATGATTAACCACACAAAGAGCCAAGGTTATACAATGAATTCAGAGTTCGAGGATAACAATGGGGCTATATCACGAAGCTCTCTGAATCAAGTACCACCAAGGCCAGATTCAAAGACAAACAAAGGTGCATGGAGCAACAATATTGTTAAGGTTTGTAAATGTGATAGAAACATCATTAAATTTACTACGCAGAAAGCATGAGTGCTTCCACTAGCCAAGCGTCAGATAAAATATACAATCCCATCATCATATTATGGACTAAGTCCATTTGTTGATTGCTCTCGAAAGGGACACTAGGTCCGCATTAGTATAAATGTTTATTGTCATCCGCTCGCTAGATGGAAAACAATAAATAAGAGAGGAGAAACAAGTGTCTTAGGGACAGTCACGTAGGAGGGTGCCCCCAGGTCACCAACCATGACGCTATGTTCGTAAGACACAACACACAACAATGAAATCAGAGAGGCAATTTATAAGAATGATGATTCAAATAGAAGAAGGTTACAACAGAGGCGGTCTCCTGGTATCCCGAACCTTACAGGAGAATCTGAGGTCATCTCAGGAGGCCTAAACAACACATAAGACATCACAAGGGAAGCACATCATGAGAGAGATAAAAGTTTAGAGATACTTACCTGTAAGGCCCCTTTTGGGCTAGAAGTTGTCTATAAGCAAATCATCATCGTCATCTTCCCACTCCCTTATGTTGGAGGACAGTGGGACATATGGTACCATAGCTAAATTCATATCTTGTTCATCATGTTGTTCATCATTAGGATTAGTATTGTTTGGTTGAATGTTGGGATCGATGTTTTCTTGTTGAGAGGCAAGATTTATAGCATAAGCTTTTCTTCTTTTTCTTCTTTCTCTTGCTTTTCTATTTCTTTTTCTTTAACCACTTATCTCTTGTAAGATAGGGATATCCTCTTTCATAGGCTTGTGCAAATAAGAAGATAAAGCACCAGGATCAAACCTCATTTGTCACAGTAGAACACTTTATTGTTGACAACGACCTCCTGATCCCTGTAAGGATTTCGAGGGAGGAACCTCAACATAGGGACCTTGTACTTTCGGTCTAAAGTTCTCTTCACATGCGGGTTGTTTATCTTTTGTCATTTCTTGTGTAGGAGGACTAGGTACTTCAGTTTTATCCCAAAAGTAATTCAACTTGTAATGTGTTTTTTGAACCAAAGGTTTATACTTGTTGTGAGGGACAGTGATTATATGGCCATCCAAAGGGAATTTTAGGCAATGGTGTATTGTTGAAAGGATAGCTTGCATTTCTTTTAGCCAAGGATGTCCTAATTTAATGTGAAAGAGGTCAGAAACAAGGACAACATCAAACCATTGTTCGACATGTTTTTCTGGATAATGTTACTAACAATGATATCTTACCCAAAGGCTTGATAAAGGTTCCCTTATGTGTCTTAATCATCACGCTCTAGAGGTCATAAGAACCTTGCATTAGTTGATGTGAAAAGAGGAATTCTTCAGTGGCAACATTAGTCATGCAATTAGGGTCAATAAGAGTTCCATTCATGGGATTTCTCATTATTTTCATAGTGATGTAAAGAGGTCCTTCCTTGTCTCCAGTTGTTCTATCATGAGGTGTGAAAACAATTTCAGGTTCAGGAGCCTTTCTTTTCATTTAAGGTCTAGGAGGGAACCTATTGTTGTTGTTGTGATTAGAGGCCATGTTTTTATGCTCAAACCAATGCCAAATCAGATTTTGAAAGCTTTTCAAAATTGGTGCAAAAGATAAGAGCAAAAATAGCCCAGAATGTTTGATTTTTCGATACATTTTCAATGCCAATGAATGAAACAAATGATGTTGTAATGATTTTGATCAAGGGTAGAAAGTTATATTTTTGATATCAATCCAAAATAGAAAAATTATCCTTCTCAACACAATCTTGATGCGATTTCAAGTTAATGCCAAGTCAAATATAGTGCAAATATGTTAAAATAGGCACTTTTTTCACCAAATTTCAATGCAAGAGAGCATAAAAAAGGGTATTGTGAGGAAAATAATAATGGAAAGAAAATAATATCAGTAATAACAGCCACTTGATGCAAAAATATCCAACACAACATGCTTTTAGTACCACTTAAGGTAAAAACCTAGTGAAAATATAGCAAAAATAGGCTATTTTTCACAGTTTTTCAACTCCATGACCTAGCAAGTGGGGTGTTGTAATCAATTTAAGGAGGTATAGAAAATAATATCAATAATATTAGTCACCTAAATCCATAAAATTGATCACAACATGCTTAGAGTGCAAACTAGGTCAAACCCTAGGGCAAAAATAGCCAAAATGTGCAGTTTTTCACCGAATTTTCACTACAAGAGCCCGTTAAAAGGGTGTTGTGAAGATTTTTATGAGGGGTAGAAAATGATTACCTTGATAATAGAAAAATAATGCCAAAATACTTTTCACAACACACATATGGTGCAAGTTTATAAAGTCGATAAGGCTAAATTTAGTGAAAATCGTTGTTTTTGAAGCCCTAGGTTTGAGATCTTGGGAAAAAATGCTATGCGAGTGTTTTGTAGTCTAATTTATGATGGAAATTAAATACTCTTAGATTTTAAATTTTTTTTCAAGCTTGAACATGCAAAATGCCCATGCAAATTTAATGAAAATGCATCAAAATTACTAGTTTTTGTTGAAATTTTCTATGCAAAATTGCAAATATTTTAAATCTAAATATAAATTCACACTAAAATGAAAGACTAAAGCCAAATGTTAATTTTAATGAGCCTCTAAAATTAGTATAAAAATCTGAGAAAAAGATTTTGCCTACTAACCCTAGATTTTGGAATTACTAGGTTATATCAAAATTGTCAAAATTTCCACAAAACCTTAGCAATCAAATGATAGAAATGCAATACAAATTTCTGAATTTTTATGTCTTTCTATAGTTTATATCAAATCTGATGCAAAAATTATGAATTAAAAAAATTTAGAAAGAATTGATGCAATTTAGTAAGCTAAACAATGAATTTTTTTTTGTATTTTCTAAATTTTTCAATTTTTAAAAATTTTTCTCAGTACAATAAAATGAATGACTATATGAATGAATGAAATCAATCCAAATATGAAGACACACACTCAACAAGTTGTAATTTAATTCCAAAAAAATAGGTTCATGAAAATGTTTAGGGGAAAATTGGATTTGTTAATGTTCTAGATTTTAGATGTTTATATCCGCCTCTCCACTATACATTCAAGGATCTAGGGTTGAGTGATGAGCACTATCATACCCTGGGTCACTTGCAAATGCAGGGAAACTTGGGTTAGGGAATTTAATTATCAATTTTCCTTCTCTTATGCCCAATTGACCATTAAAACCCTAATTATGCAAATACAACAACAAATTGACGAATAACGGAAAAAACTCTTGCAGACAGGAGTAAAATACCAAATCACAGAGTACCTATTTTCAGCGTTCTAAAGCAGAACAGTCGGGACACTAGAGCAGGCACCCAAGTCCAATGTACTAGTTTCTTCGTGTAAGATACCCAACTAATTCTACCAAAATTTTTCCTTACTTAGACAATTTTTACTTGCTATCAACTCATCAACTATTTCAACAACACAAAGATATATATCAAAGATAACTAATTGAATGAATCAACCTTTAGCTGGGTACTTGTTTTATTACTTGATTCAATCAACTCACAATGTCTTATTACATGAGTAATGCTTTCAATGGCATGAAGTTACACTTTATTTCAAATGGAATTACAAAGCAGGCCTTGGAGCCTTGATGATTACAATGGGCGCCTATACTTGATCAACTCAAATTGAACCCAATGATGTTAACTGAATGTCAACACCTCACAGTTTCACAAGGGAGCATCACCTTGTCAGTTGAGGGAGCATCACCCCAACACTTGAAACTCGCAGGCCTCAAGATTACAAGCTCAACAGCTTTGCAGAGAAAAGTTTGTCAAATGCATAGATACCAAATGAATGAGAAGGCTCCTCCTTTTATAGGCCTTCCAAAGGCAATGAAGGCACGTTTTTCAATGCACAAAGAGGAACCAAGGCACGTTTCCCAAGAAGCATATTCATGGAGAATATTCCATCTGACAACTCACTCTTATTCACTGAATCAGTACGGATCCCAATATCATTTTGTTGACCAATGAAAGCTCAGGTACTACTAGGCGCCCAATTGAGGTAGTTTGATCATGAGCTTGCGCTTTACCACTGCTAGGCGCCAATGGAGATGGTGACTGCTAGAAGTTGCGCCTTGCTAGAGAAAGGCTTTCCAATGATGTCCACTCACTTCCCAAGGTGCCTTTGACAAACAACTATGCATTCAAAGTTCCAAAGTGAGCAAAACTTCTCCAAGTGTAATTTGAGTTGGTTTGAGGTGGAAATTGCGCCTACTCTGATCCACTTGATCATTTCCAACACCTAAAGTTTGTTAGTGCCACAAACCACTTGAATGAAGGAAATGTTAGTAGGTGCTAGAAATGGCAGAGTGTGATTAGATGTGCGCCTAGTCTGGAAACTCCTTCTAAGTGCCACAATTGGTGTGTTTTGCCCTAAAGATGCACCTAGGCATCATAACACTTCCTTGACTTTATCTTTCAACTTGGCATTCTTAGAGTAATGTTCTTTCAACCACGTGATCATCAATCTACAAGGAAAGTGCGCCTACCCTTGCAAGTGTCTCCTTCAGTGTCTAGAAGCTAGTTGAGAGTAGGAAATGCCAACTTGGCTAGGCGCCCAACATTCCTTGGTGACTTTACAAACTTCAATTGCCTAGAACTTCTAGAGAAATGACCAATGCTCCCTTCCAGATGGTAGGTGCCATAATGAAGGTTGAATTGTGCCTGGATAGCATTAGGCGCTGGCTAGAAGATGCTACCCTCAGGAAAATGCGCCTTCACTTTCAAGATGTAGAATCCAGATCCAAAAGTGCTAATAACTTGGGCGCTCAATAAGAATCTTCCCAAAGTGGGTGTCCATGAGAGAATGAACTGAGATGATCATCAGACAAAGGCACGGATCTAGCTTTAAGGAGTAGGCGCAAATGTGAAGTGGAAGAGAAGATGAAGTGCGCCTACTTGAGTTTAACACTTCACAAGATGGGAATGATGCTTCTGAGTGAAGGTATGATCTATTTGACAATCCTTAATCTTTATTGATGATCAAGAGAGCCTTCCAATGACTTTTAGACTAGGGTGCAATTCTAGGATGCCAGAGGCTTGCCCAAATACCTAGGCGCCCTCAGAGGTTTATGTGAACAGGAAATGGCACCTTGACCTTATATGGCGCACTTACCCTGTCGAACCCACAATCTAGCTTAGAAGCCATTCAAGGTGGTCCAGATGTGATAAAGCGCCTTATTGTACTAGGCGCTCATTTTGGATGGTGCAACATGAACTGGCGCCTAAGGTGAATAAACCTTCTTCCCAAACCAATCCATTCATCAAACCTCATTCTGGAAACTTATCAACTTCTCCTGTCAAGCGCCCTATTTGAAAATGCTTTAAGACAAATCTTCTTACCATCTTGCACTTCCGACGTTTGTTCGAGGATCCCATATCCTAAGGCGCTCATTTGAGCAGTTTGATGAGGAATTTGCGCCTAGATTCCAGGAGTTAACTGCCTTACAACTTGGCTTCTAGACTTAGCCAAATTTCCAGTTTCTGACTTGTTCCTGCAAAACAAAAGTTAAGTTAGTCAAAAACCAATTCATTCCCTCATCATTCTGAATTAGCCTCCGGGAATGATCAATAGGCTAATCCAATCTTAAGCTGATGATCATGCCGGAAACGGGGACATGACAGTCTCCCCTTCCCGGGATTGCTTGTCCTCAAGCAATTGAAGGTTAGGATGCTCTAGGATCTTCTCTCCTTCCCAAGTAGCATCCTCCATTGGCAACCCTTTCCACTTTACCAGATATTCTCTGATGCTTCGGTTGCGGAGTTTCTTCTCCCTTATATTCACCACACTTTCAGGTTCAAGTGCAAGCATTCCTTCTTCATCAAGTGGTGGCAGTTCATCGGTTGAAACCATATGTTGACCTAGTGCCTTTTTGAGACACGACACATGAAACACATTGTGGATGCGGCTTCCTGCTGGTAGATCAAGTTCATATGCCACTTCCCCTACTCTTCTCAACACTTTGTAAGGCCCGTAGAACCTTGGTTTCAATTTCTCTGCACTTGACTTCTTCAAAGTACTCTGTCTATATGGCTGAAGGCGTAGAAACACCATGTCACCTATTTCAAAAGTTCGTTCAACCCGGTGTTTGTCGGCATACAACTTTTGTTGATTTTGAGCTCTTTGCAAATTTTCTTTAAGGACTCTCAAAATATCCTAAGTATCCTTCATCAATTCACTTGCTCTGGGAGCTCTACTGTCATCCAATGCCAGATCAACAAATGAAACAGCTTCATATCCATATAAAGCTCGAAAGGGAGTCATGCCAATTGACATGTGAAAAGTGGTGTTGTAGCAGTATTCACCCAGATGTAGCCACTTAATCCAAGCACGCTGATGATCAGACACATAGTTTCTCAAGTATCCCTCAAGCCATTTGTTTACAATTTTAGTTTGTCCATCGGTTTGAGGATGATAACTAGTGCTTGGTGTCAGGTCAGTTCCAGCTAATCGGAATAGCTCTCTCCAAAACACACTGATGAACCGGCTATCCCGATCACTGACTATGGTTTTAGGCAGGCCATGTAGTCGGAAGACTTCACGAAAGAATAACTCAGCTACTTGCAATGCTGATGACTCAACTGGGATTGCAAAGAAGTGAGCAAACTTGGTTAATCTATCCACAACTACATAGATACAGTCTCTTCCATTCACCTTCGGAAGACCTGTGATGAAGTCCATAGAAATACTCTCCCACTTATGTTCAGGAATTGGTAGTGGTTGGAGTAATCCTGCTGGAAATCTATGTTCTGACTTATTCTGTTGACACATCAGACACTCCCTGACATACTGAAGAACTTCTTCCTTCAGGCCTTTCCAAGTGAATCTTTCCCTGATCTGTCTGTAGGTCTTGATGTCGTCAAAGAAAACCAACAGGTACTTCCTCAACTGCTTGTTGAATACATGATTCATACAGGACTGGAAAGTGGCTGGTGCATTTGTCAGCCCAAACGGCATCACCATAAATTCATAATGCCCATAATGGCATCTGAATGCTGTCTTTGGAACGTCCTCTTCTCTAACACGAATTTGATGGTAACCAGATCGAAGATCTATCTTTGAGAAATAGACTGCTCCATGCAGTTCATCAAGGAGTTCATCAATCCTAGGTATTGGATACCTATTCTTGATGGTCTTCTTGTTCAATGCGCGATAGTCAACACACATCCGCATTGTTCCATCCTTCTTCTTCACTAGCACCACAGATGATGCAAATGGACTTGATGAGGGCCTTATGTGCCCCATATCGATCAATTCTTTGATCGTCTTCTCAATTTCAATCTTAAAATGCCGAGGATGCCGATAGGGTGCAATGTTAACAGGTTTAGCCCCATCCTCCAATTCAATTACATGTTCAAAACCTCTATCAGGAGGTATTCCTGGAGGTATGTCCCTAAACACCTTACCATGCTTATCCAACATTGCCTGAATATCTGCAGGATAAATTTCTTCAGCAGAGAGGATTTGGTTGTCCTTGATGCAAACCTGTGCTGCCCATTCGATGTCATTATGCCTGAATAATGCTTCCATTCGTTTTGCTGAGACAACTTTGGGGTTTCCATCAGACACTGACTTCAGTTTGATCTTCTTTCCTTCATGCATGAATTCTAACTCCATCTTTTGAAAGTCCTGGACAATTCTTCCCAGCGAATGCAACCATTGTACTCCAAGTACTACATCAATATGCCCAAGTCCAATCACATAGAAATCATCCTGTAAAGAATAATCTCCCATTTGAATTTGCAGTTGGGATACTTTTCTGGTACAACTCATTAGGAATCCATCAGCAACAGCTATTTGAAATCCTTCGAAATCTTCAACTGTGAGACCTCGCCTTACTACCAAACCTTCATCTATGAAGTTGTGAGTAGCACCACTGTCAATTAGACAGGTGACTCTTTGACCCTTTACAACTCCTCTAATGTGGAAGGCATGATACTTAGGTACTCCTGAGATAGTTGCTAATGTTAGTTTGTCAGATGTTTCTTCTGAGACAACATTAAGAGTTGGTTGTACCTCCTCTTCACCTTGGATTGATTCTTCTTCACTCAGTGACTCTTCTTCACTTCCATCAAAGGTAGGAATGGGAACTCGATTCAAGGCTTCTTTATACTCCTTTGTATCATCATCCCTTCTAGGACGAAAGCCTCTAGTTCTACCTCGCCTGTCTCTATCTTCCCTTTTCTGTCGGCAATATTCATTGAAAGTCATCATATCTCAAACACGTTCCGGAAGTCTAGCATAGAGATCTGCAAAGAGAGCTATCTCATCTTCGAAATTATTCTGATCTCCTTCATCAAACTCTTCATCAGCTTCATTGTCCTGTTCAGGTGGTGGTGGAAGGAAGGTTGGTCTTAAAGGCCTATCAACTGTAGGAGTTCGTGTGCGAACTCTTCTACCTACTGCACTACCAGCATCATCATCAACATGTCTTTCTTGTCTCTCATGTCTAGCTGCATCTCGACGACCTTGTCCAACTACTTCACCTTGATTCATATTTTGAAGGGATTGTAGGACATGTTGCAATATTTGAGCGGTTTGTTGTTGTTCAGCGGCGATGTTCCTAAACATCTCCCTAGCTGCACGTTCACCATCTGCAGGTGGACTTCTACTTCTTCTTTCCTCCGCCATGTTAGCCTGTCTAGCTACAATTGCTTCTGAAAGAGTATCCTGTTGTGGGTAAGGATGAGTCCACTGGAACTGCCTTCGTTGTTCACGCGCAATGTATCTCCTGGTTCTATCACTTTGTTGATCACCTTCTTGCATGAAAACTCCCAAAGGCTGGCAAGATCCAAGCTCTGATACCACTGTAAGATACCCAACTAATTCTACCAAAATTTTTCCTTACTTAGACAATTTTTACTTGCTATCAACTCATCAACTATTTCAACAACACAAAGATATATATCAAAGATAACTAATTGAATGAATCAACCTTTAGCTGGGTACTTGTTTTATTACTTGATTCAATCAACTCACAATGTCTTATTACATGAGTAATGCTTTCAATGGCATGAAGTTACACTTTATTTCAAATGGAATTACAAAGCAGGCCTTGGAGCCTTGATGATTACAATGGGTGCCTATACTTGATCAACTCAAATTGAACCCAATGATGTTAACTGAATGTCAACACCTCACAGTTTCACAAGGGAGCATCACCTTGTCAGTTGAGGGAGCATCACCCCAACACTTGAAACTCGCAGGCCCAAGATTACAAGCTCAACAGCTTTGCAGAGAAAAGTTTGTCAAATGCATAGATACCAAATGAATGAGAAGGCTCCTCCTTTTATAGGCCTTCCAAAGGCAATGAAGGCATGTTTTTCAATGCACAAAGAGGAACCAAGGCACGTTTCCCAAGAAGCATATTCATGGAGAATATTCCATCTGACAACTCACTCTTATTCACTGAATCAGTACGGATCCCAATATCATTTTGTTGACCAATGAAAGCTCAGGTACTACTAGGCGCCCAATTGAGGTAGTTTGATCATGAGCTTGCGCTTTACCACTGCTAGGTGCCAATGGAGATGGTGACTGCTAGAAGTTGCGCCTTGCTAGAGAAAGGCTTTCCAATGATGTCCACTCACTTCCCAAGGTGCCTTTGACAAACAACTATGCATTCAAAGTTCCAAAGTGAGCAAAACTTCTCCAAGTGTAATTTGAGTTGGTTTGAGGTGGAAATTGCGCCTACTCTGATCCACTTGATCATTTCCAACACCTAAAGTTCGTTAGTGCCACAAACCACTTGAATGAAGGAAATGTTAGTAGGCGCTAGAAATGGCAGAGTGTGATTAGATGTGCGCCTAGTCTGGAAACTCCTTCTAAGCACCACAATTGGTGTGTTTTGCCCTAAAGATGCGCCTAGGCATCATAACACTTCCTTGACTTTATCTTTCAACTTGGCATTCTTAGAGTAATGTTCTTTCAACCACGTGATCATCAATCTACAAGGAAAGTGCGCCTACCCTTGCAAGTGTCTCCTTCAGTGTCTAGGCGCTAGTTGAGAGCAGGAAATGCCAACTTGGCTAGGTGCCCAACATTCCTTGGTGACTTTACAAACTTCAATTGCCTAGAACTTCTAGAGAAATGACCAATGCTCTCTTCCAGATGGTAGGCGCCATAATGAAGGTTGAATTGTGCCTGGATAGCATTAGGCGCTGGCTAGAAGATGCTACCCTCAGGAAAATGCGCCTTCACTTTCAAGATGTAGAATCCAGATCCAAAAGTGCTAATAACTTGGGCGCTCAATAAGAATCTTCCCAAAGTGGGTGTCCATGAGAGAATGAACTGAGATGATCATCAGACAAAGGCGCGGATCTAGCTTTAAGGAGTAGGCGCAAATGTGAAGTGGAAGAGAAGATGAAGTGCGCCTACTTGAGTTTAACAATTCACAAGATGGGAATGATGCTTCTGAGTGAAGGTATGATCTATTTGACAATCCTTAATCTTTATTGATGATCAAGAGAGCCTTCCAATGACTTTTAGACTAGGGCGCAATTCTAGGATGCCAGAGGCTTGCCCAAATACCTAGGCGCCCTCAGAGGTTTATGTGAACAGGAAATGGCACCTTGACCTTATATGGCGCACTTACCCTGTCGAACCCACAATCTAGCTTAGAAGCCATTCAAGGTGGTCCAGATGTGATAAAGCGCCTTATTGTACTAGGCGCTCCTTTTGGATGGTGCAACATGAACTGGCGCCTAAGGTGAATAAACCTTCTTCCCAAACCAATCCATTCATCAAACCTCATTCTGGAAACTTATCAACTTCTCCTGTCAAGCGCCCTATTTGAAAATGCTTTAAGACAAATCTTCTTACCATCTTGCACTTCCGACGTTTGTTCGAGGATCCCATATCCTAAGGCGCTCATTTGAGCAGTTTGATGAGGAATTTGCGCCTAGATTCCAGGAGTTAACTGCCTTACAACTTGGCTTCCAGACTTAGCCAAATTTCCAGTTTCTGACTTGTTCCTGCAAAACAAAAGTTAAGTTAGTCAAAAACCAATTCATTCCCTCATCATTCTGAATTAGCCTCCGGGAATGATCAATAGGCTAATCCAATCTTAAGCTGATGATCATGCCAGAAACGGGGACATGACACTTCGTGGGATCTAGACCTCCTTCTGACACTAATCATCCCTGTAACTTCTATTTCCTAAAACTCAGATGTGGAGGACACTAGATTAAGCGCCCAAGTCCTAGAAGTGCTCCTGTGATGCAGGAGCATCCAGTGGTGTAAGGATAATCTTGCATCACCCAAAAAAAATGTGTTTCAAAATTTTTGATGTTCTTTCTATTTCTTTTCAAAATTTATGGTTCTGGTTCCATAATCGCTTGAACAATGATGTAGAACTTTTAGTTTTTCTAAACTACTAAAAATAGCAACCTACTATTTTTAGAAAGTTTGCATTTGGGCATAGATTGAAGTGAAAATTTATAGGAAATTACATAATAGAAATATAAGACCTTTGGCGAAGGAATCACACAAAGATCATTTACGAGCTGAAATATATATTAAAGATTCTGTTTCCTGAAAAACACCTGAAAATTATTCAAACTCAGGTTTGAGGTACTAAACGGCCCCGTACGGGCCTAAAAATGGCCGGAACTGGCAGAGTGGGTTCTTAGCGCATAGAGCACTCTGTGAGCTTTCTGAAGCATAAAATGGTTCGTCAATCAGACGCCTGGATCAAAAGTTATGGCTCCCAGAAATTGACCAATTTTTGGAGGGAGATGCAAATTTTGAAATTAGGTTGTTGGCCACCCAAAAGGCTATTAATAACCATTTTTGGGAACTCTGAGAAGTAGTAGAGTTAAGGGGGGGGAAGTGGAGAGTTAGGAATAGGTAGGAAAATAGAAACCCTAGCTGATTTGGGGTTGCAGAAAGTAGAAGATTCCAGAGCCTAGTGATAGGTAGCTGTGATGTGTTGCAGCATGTGGAGGATTGATTCCTCTGATTGTAATTAAGCTTTTGTAATGTAATAAGTTGTCCAAATCAATAAAAGAAAGTTATATTTTCTATGTACAATTTTTATTGTTGTGTGCTTTATGATTTACCCCCTTCATCATCTTGTGTCCTACTTTTCTTTAGATCCTGAATCCTTGATGCTTGCTAATCCTTCCTGCAACTCCACTTTTCCCAAATGTGACACATGTAACCTACAATCACAAGACTTGGTTTTAGGGTTGTAGTGTTTAGAGGCTTGCCTCAGTCAAGCCCTGGATGACACTTAACTCTCTGAACACCATTGTCAGATAAAGAGTACATGCCCTTGTGAGGTAGAGGTAAAAACCAAAGGAATCAATGATGAAAACACAATATTATATCACCTTGTAGTGAAGCTCTCATGGGAGGAAGATGCTTTTCATTCCATGAGGAAATTGATGTTCAGATCTGCAAATATCAACACACAAAACACACAAGTCTACTCTTGCAACACAATGAAAGCCTTGAATCACCTTGAGGATGCCTAGAGTTCACAATGATCATCTAGTTTACAAATGAATGCCTAAGCATGCTTATATATGCAACTACAAGCATTCTCACCAAGATTTTAAAAATTAAAACTTACCGTGTCGGTAAAAGGACCAAATAACGGTCATAAACCAACACCCATAAATTAGGGCTGCCCCAAAATAAGGCAGGACTAGGGCACGAGCACCCAAGTCCTCCCCCTATTTTGGGTAGGGTACAACTCAAGGGGTCCACCTGGGTCCAATTTGCCATGGAACCTAGATTTCATTCCATCGGGATGCCAAAATATGAACTAAGATGTCTTAAATGCATGCTAAAGACCCAGGAGCTAAACCTTATGAGGGAAAAGCCCCCAAGGGGACATTTTTTATGTTACAAAGAGAAGAGATTAAAAAGAGCAAACCAGACATCTTCTTCTTCAACATGGAATTCAAAAAATAGAAAGAGATCACCTCTGAACTGGGATTTAATGTCAACCCCCTTCCAAGTAAGTACCTCAGAATTCCCCACTTTGCAAAAGCATGCAAATCTTTTCTATGGGATCCCCTCATCACCAACATAAGAACCAAGATAACATATTGGGAAGAAAAATGGCTCTTGATCACAGGTAGAATCCTAACACTTAAAGTAGTCATATCATCCATTCCAATATGCACACTATCCTGCCTTCAAATACTCAAGAAAATAAAGGATCTTGTAAATCAAAAGATGAGAGATTTCTTCTGGAAAGACATGTTAGAAACTAAGAAAATCCCCCTAATTACCTGGGAAAACATATGCAAACCAAAAATAGAAGAGGGGATGAGCATAAGAAAATGATCAATGTTGAATATAGCATTGGGGGCCAAATTAGTCTGGAATATATTTTCAAAGCCCAACCTGAAATGGGTCAAAATAATCCAAAAAAAAAACTTGGACTCCAATAGCCCCACTAGAATATTAACAAAAATCAACCCATTGAGGAGTTCAATAATTTGGAACTTTCTGCTATCATGTAGGAGTCTGACAACAAACAATCTATCATGGGAGATAATCTTGAAGTGGATAAACAACACTCTTTTGGGAAAACTCTTGGAATGGGTACCAAGACTTGAAAGAGAATCCATCCTTAGAAGCAAAAAGGGCAATCTTAGAAAGAGCATGGGGTATCCATGTTAGAGACTATGTTGAAGCAATCCATGAAGGAGTAGGATGGAAATGAAAATCATGAAGATCGTTAGATCTAGGAGAAGAAAAAATCATAAGTATAAAGGTAGAGATAGAGAAGAGGAAGATCTTCATCTCTTATTGGGAAGACACTATCAGATGGTGCAGTATGAAGTCAGGGAACTACAATGTCAAAATGGGATTTGAAATTGAAGAAGCAGTAATAGAAAAAGAGGACTTGCCCACTCACTTGTGTTGGAATAAGCAATTCCTTCCTAAACCTAGAGCCTTTGCATGGGCAACCCTACAGAAAAGGATCATGATGAGAGATAAGCTTAGAAAGTTGGTCTTTAGTGGCCCTTTTGGATGTGTCCTATGGAAGAATGAAGAAGAAATAATGAGTCATATCTTACTTAATTTCAAGTTCACAGATTCATGCTAGAAGATGGTAATGTCAAAGCTTAACTGGTCTAGCCTATTGCTAGATGGCATCCTATCATTGTTTAAAGCAATGCCTAACCTATGAAAAGGATCAGTCTTTAAAAGAATTTGGATAGTCTACCCTTCAATAGTGATATGGGAAGTGTGGAAAGAGAGGAATATAAGGATCTTCCAGGATAAGACAATGTCAATAGAATCCTTTCACAACAAGTTGGAGAAAGACATAGTAGAAGTAATCAATAGAAAAGAACTCATTCACAAGTTGGAACAGTGAAGTAAAGAAAGCTTGGAATGGACTAGAAGTCCTTCCCATTTGTGGGAAGCAGGGGGCTAATCTCAAAACAAATCCAAGGGCCAAAGTGAAATGGTCACCACCGAAGGAAGGATGGACAAAACTATACTTCGATGGTGCCTCTAGGGGAAACCTTGGGGCATCAGGAGCAAGGAGCATCATATGAAACCATGAAGGTGTGACTTTGGTGTGAGAAACTAGAAAATCGAGGAGTCCAACAATGAATCAGAAGTAGAAGTGCTCCTTCTAGGTCTTCAAATATGTAAAAAATATGGTTTTAGACATGTTCATATAGAGGGAGATTCAAAAATCATAATTAATGTCATAAGACATAGGAACACACCCAATTCGCAGATTCAAAGCATACTTGAATTATGTTGGGAAGAAATAGGTAAGTTGGCAAATTTCAAGATAAGTCACACATTTCGTGAAGCCAATCTAGAGGCTGATTGTATGGACAAACTAGCTATTGAAATGTCTTCTCAATATCATGAAGTCAGGGCCAACCATGCTTTGGAGAAAACTTCATACACAAACATCATGCTTGGTTTTAATGAAGAATTGTCATAAGATTAAATGTGACACAAAGCAACTCATTAGAAATGACTCTAGGAAAAAATGGAAGCATCATGAAAAGTGTTGGAGAATATCACACATTTCCATATGGGAGATTTATTCCCAATTGTAAATGCTAGTCTATCTCATTCGTCGTTGTCTACAAAGTGGAAACTATAGTTTGTTTGAAAGACAAGAAATGGAAAGCTGACTTTATGGGTCCAATTTCAAACTTAAGGATGTAAAAGGTGTTTAAAGTGGGTTCTCTAGTGGTGCTACATGCAATCAGGATGGCACTTGGGGAAACCTTCATGAATACCAGCCATTGATACAAGGTCAACAACAATATTTCTTCAATGTTGATTAGGGTTTTCCTAGATCTCAAAGAGTCCAAGGATGTAATAAGGGAGGTAGAGAATGTGATTATAAAACCACAATGGTGGAAAGGTTTAACCAAGGTGCTGGATGAAGTCACAATGGGGCTGGGTTTCAACCCTAGGAATGGAGTGTGGTTGGTAGTGTTGATGCCATACATACCATATTTCATTGAAGTGGTGGGGAAGAACATTAATGAGGAGGCAACATGCATGATGGGGGATCAAATTCTTGAAGATGCTTGTGGGAGTGGAAAACCAGTAGGGTGTGGAATGGAGCTCAGTGATACACTTAGGTGATTCTGAATCGGTTTCAAGTGACATAGAAGGAGAGCCTTAGCAAACAGAGACCACTCCAGGTGGATAAGTCTGTTTAAACTTTCATCTGCTTACTAGGTTATAGATTATTAATATAGACTATGTTATAGTGGCTAGTAGATAGTGTTAAAAAATATTTCCATTCAATTTCAAATGGACATGTAATAGACTGATACTCCATATAATACAATTCCCATATTGGGGAAATTTTATTTATGGTCCCTCTTCATGAGCAACAAGATCTTGAGATTTTTCTATTTTTTATTTTATGCAAAAGAGTGTGGCCCCCAAAAGGTTACAATTCACTTATCAAAAAAAAAACTCACTCAACATTGACAATAAAAATATGAAATTTGGATTGTGGTTTCCTTATATGAATTCCTTCAAATTTAGTAAATGATTTGTAGAAAAATCATATTTATTTATGAGATATAGATGAATCTTAAAAGAATAGCCCATTTTGTCTTCACCTTTGCCCAAGTTGTATCTCTAATACCAATTGGTAATATCCATGCATATAATAATGGAAATAAGATAATGCAGAATAAATATAACATGAAATACAAGAAATGTTTGTGGACTAAGATACCTTAATATCCAATTTATGAAAAATTAGAATAAACCCTTGAGGTATGGTAATGCTAAAAAAATTATTCAAGGAAGAATCTAATCTATGTTATATCTCCAAGAGATCCTAAACACATAACATACTTGTCACATATCCTTACAATGATATTCACCTTATTTATATAGATCTCCTCCTAATAACATGATGGATGGGTAAACCACTAAAGCCATGTAGGTCTAGTCATTACCTAATAAAAATACTTACATAGGTTTTCAGCATAACTAACTTAAGGGATGTGTTCTACATGTCAAAACATCCATCAACATATATATTGTAATATCATATCCCTAGGCACATAATGCTCTCTCATGCATTGGGGCCTTATGTTTGATGCAAAATTCACTCCATTACTCTAAGTTGTCCTTTCCTAGGCTTATGTCTTAGCATGTTATTTAGGATTTGTGGAGATACAATAGGTTACGAACCAAAAAATTGGTATTGTTTCTATGGATATCTAAATCTTGAGTTTCATCTTCCATAACTTTGCAACTCATCTATTGAATTTGTTTACAGTTGTGTCATTTTTCTATGTGAAGTTGGTAGTCTATCAACTTGCACCAAAACAATAACATTGTTGCTAAGGATACCATTGTATGGGGTTTGACTTTTGAGCTAAGTTATTCATGTTGTGCATGGTACTATTTGTAACATGCTACTTTATGTGAGAAGTGTTAGAAATGAAGGTAAACAAATATCCATGGAAAACTAATTACAACTGTAATATAGATATTTAACTATGCAGAACCAAATTGGAGATGGTATAAAATCAACACAAAGAAATAATAGAATAGAACATCAAACACATAACATAGTGTTTACATGGGGAAAGCCTCTCAAGAAAAACTCCACACAAGAAGAGATGCACCAGTCTGTATTAACTTCAATAGAGTTTATAGTACAACACTATCAATCTCCTCCTCAGACTTCAATCTAATAGTGCTTGTAATACCATTATCTCTTCTCATACATAGTCATAATACAATGTCTTCATAAAGGGGTTGCCTTCTAGGGCAAGACAAGCCAACACAACCTCTACTATCTGATTTGTGACCTCATGATGGACATTATAGATATACAATGAGAAAAAATATATAAAATGTGGCTTCTGGGGGCATTGTCCCAAAACCCCGACCAGGGGAACAACTCCTAGACCCCCCACCAGGGGGCCATCTCCTTGGACCATGCAAGGAGGTACCTGCCTACAATCCCACACATAACCTACATCTGTTGGGTAACGAGATCAAACATGCGATTGAAACAAGATCACTACTTGGTGAATACTTCATCTGTTATGAATGATTTAAAAACAATATTAAGAGTAATTAAATACATAGGATTTACAAGGTTGATGGAAAATTAATCTTATCATTCTCCCACTTGACATCATACCTTGTAAATACATCCATAGGAAAATATAAAATAACTAAGCACTAGGAACAAGGCCTATGGCCTTCCTGCACCACGTAACTATTTTTGTGCTCACAGGTGTTGAAATGTGCAAGACAACTAAGAGGGGAGGTGAATCAGTTGTAACCAAAACTTTAAAACCATCAACACATCAACCACTTAATTACTATTATTGTAATTTAACCATGAAAGAATGAAATCAGAACATAAACATATTCACACATTCAACACATGAGACATCAGATTTTTACGTGGAAAACCCAATAAGGGAAAAACCATGGTGAGTGTTAGCTCACAATATAAAAGATATATCAAAATTTACAAGGCTTACTACCAATGGGGCTCACTGCCCAGAATGCTCATTGCAAAAGAAGCGGCTCACTGCCAATGGGGTGGCTCACTGCCAAAGTTGGTGCATTGAGATAGTAGCATCTAAACTATGCCAAGGTTTAGTTCCATTGAAGCATAATAAGTTTCCTCTTCTCTGCTCTACTTTTTCACTTCGCACTTATCTTTGCATCTTCGCATTCTATATAATCATTCACAACTTCATTACATGTATTTATACAAGTCATCAACCTTGAAATGAACATCAAGGTTGACATTGCAATCATCAACCATTGGAACAATCTCCAAGGTCGGCATACATACATATTTAGCCAATATTCAAATTAGGTCTAGACCTAAATGAATTGGGGAAGAAGATAAATGAATGTGGACCACACCAATCCTTAGTTAGGACTCAAATGCAATCTCCCACTCAACAACAAGCTTTCACAATCTTCAAAGCACAACCGTAAGTAGTGAGAACAACCAAATCAGCCAAGACTGGAGTTAACACTAAGACTTTTAGAGACATGCTTCATGCATGATCTAGATTATACTTTGTGGACCAATCAAAAGGTAGGAACATGATCTAGAGACATCCACAATCATGTTACAATCACCAACAACATCCGTACAACCTCTAAACACTTTATCCATAAGATTCTTCAAACTGGAGCACTTGAACATTACTGTTGGCCACTGTCATAAATGAAAGATCGCTTGTGGAGTACCAAATCAAAAACCATTTGAACTAAAGGAACATAAGATCATCCCAGACTGTAAAACTTAAATGTGAAGAAATGTGGAGCAGAATACATTCTCCCTATTGCCATTAAATACACAGAAAAATAGTTTTTACTCTGGTGAATAGAACTCGCTCAAATCTTCATAGTCGAGGCTCAAAATTGAAACATAGCATCTATAGACATCCCTTAACATTACTTCCAATCCATAGACAAATATATTCAATCTATAGGATATGCAGAGCAAAACAATGCACTGTTCTGGTAGATAAAGCAATTCTACTCTTGTATTAATTCCTCAAATGCTTTTTAGACTTCTTCAAATAACTTCCTTAGGTGTTGACATCAATGACAACACTTACTGTTCATACTTGTAACAATCTCCTCCTTTGTCATTGATGGCAACACATGATGTGAAAAACCATCAAGACATACAATCTTGCTTTGTTTCTTTGCTCCCCCTTACTTGATACTTTCTCTAATGGCAACTTTCTTCTTAGGTTTTTCACATGAACTACTCTCCCCCTTTGACATCAATGACAAAGGGTTCTAGACCTTTTCTTTCTCTTTACTGCTCAATTCCCCTTGTCATCAACACTGCAACACTTACTACTCTTGATTAGAAACTTTTACCAACAACATCTACCAGCTCCCCTTGAGAGGTAGCCTTCAAAACATCAATCCAGATCAAGGAATGAGACTTTGAGCACCATTGGACTAATGCATTTCCTATGCATCTTAGTTTATAGCAGGAGGGGTGATAACCCCTAACTTTTCCCTAAGATACTCAAAAGTATCCTTAGGCAAAGGCTTTGTAAAAATATCTGCAATATGATCCTTGGTAGATACATATTTCATCTTCACTTCATTCTCTGTTACCTTTTCTCTTAGAAAGTGATACCTTATTGATATATGCTTCATTCTTGAGTGCATCACTAGATTCTTAGAAATGTTTATAGCACTTGTATTGTCACAGAAGATTGAAATTGGTTCTTCATACACAACTCTTATGTCCTTCAATGTTTTCTTCATCTAAAGGACTTGAGTACAACATGCTGTAGCAATATATTCTTCTTTTGTAGTAGAAAAAGAATCCGATTCTTGCTTCATGCTCAACCATGAAACCAATCTATTACCCAAGAGGAAAGCACCTCCACTTGTACTTTTTTTGTCATCAGCATCTCCAGCCCAATTTGCATCTGTATAAGCACTAAGAGTAAAATAATTTTTTTTGGGATACCAAAATTCATATTGTAAAGTGCCTTTTAAATACCACATGATCCTTTTGACTGCCATCACATGTGACTCTTTGGGATTTTCTTGAAATCTTGCCATAAGACAGACTACATGCATTATGTCTGGTTTGGTATGGGTTAGATAAAGTAGTCCTCCAATCATAGACCAATACTTTTTCTGATCAGTCTTAGGTGATTCATCATTCTTTCTCAGCTTACAACCAGTTACCATAGGGGTACATACTGGCTTAGAATCCTCCATTCCAAATTTCTTCAACAACTCTTTCACATACTTGGACTGAGAAATGAAAATTCCTTTTTCTGATTGAGTAATCTGTAGTCCTAGAAAGAAATTTATTTCACAAAATATAGACATCTCAAACTTCTTTTACATTTCCACTGCAAATTTCTTACACATACCTTCATTGCCTCCAAAGATAATATTATCAACAAAGACTACAACAATTAGAATTTGATCATTATTAATTTTGAAATAGAGATTACTGTCTGCATTACCTTTACTAAACCCTAATTGCAAAAAATACTTGTCCATGTTGGATCTAGGGCATACAACTGAGAGGGGGGGGGTGAATCAGTTGTATAAAACTTCTTCTTCTTTCAAACACTTGATTCTTCATTGTTAGTTGGCAGCATATCAATTAATCATCCATGAAAGCATAATACATAAACACAAGAGCAGATAAACATCAACACATTGAACACCAAGATTTTGACGTGGAAAACCCGGTTAAGGGAAAAACCACGGGGTGATTAACCCAAGAATTATTCTCTGTTAGAAGAATAAAGAAGAATGAATGGCACATGCCAATTAGGGCTCACTGCCCGAGCACACTGCTCACAAAGAGGCCCACTGCCTACAAGGAGACACACTGTCTACAAAGTGATAAAAATCACAGTCTTGAACTGGAGAATGACATCTCTACCATGTCCGGATCAGTTCCATTTAAGCCCAAAAACCTCTGCTTTGCCTTTCGCACTTCTCTTCGCTATGCCACACTCATCCACACAATCCACACATCGAAATGAACTCACAAACCATTATTTATACAAGACATCGACTTAGGAACAAACATCTAAGTCGGCAAACAACCATAAGAGTATCCGCAAGATGAATAACACATCCGGTCGGCCACCACAAGAACATTCGCAGGATGAACAACTCATCCGGTCGGCTAAACAGAGCAAGAACTTCATCCGGAAGAATAACTTCAATTCCGGGCTTTACTATCAATGTGGACCAACAACACAACCTCAACATGATCCAAAAAACCTTCACAAGCCTGCCTGAACGACCGGATACATCCGCACTTCCTTTACTTACTGGAATCTCTTATCTTCCTCATCCGGAACTTCAAGAACACAGTCTGTCGCCTCTGTCATAATGCAAAAGGTACTTCCGGACCTCCAAATCATACACAAATCAGGACGACACATCACAAGGACATCCCAAACACTTCCTTCCAATCCACAAATTAGGATAATACAATTTCGGACCTCACCGGACCTTTTTGTGATCCTCTATCACCTCTGAATACTTGCCGGAACCGGTTCTACACCGACAGCCACAACTCCTTCAGATCTTCATGCAGACCTCTGAAATCTTAACTGAAGCATTTCAAGACTCATATCTACAAACCCTTTAATCCGCATCCTTCGGTTCTCAACCTATACAATACATTTGCCTTCTTCTCATCACTGTTCTTCACTGTTCCTGACTGAGGCTAATTTTCTCAATGTCCTCAGCACACAGCTCATCCAATCCTTCTTGTTAATGCAATATGAGTATGTTGACATCAATGACAACACAGGCTCACCTCATACTTGCAACAATCTCCCCCTTTGTCATTGATGGCAACATATGATGTGAAAAACCATCAAGACAAGAACTTCTCCTTTCTATCACAGCTCCCCCTATCAACAACAACTTTTCACATGTCTTCTCTTCCTTTACTGCTCCCCCTTTGATCATCAACCACTTGTTTTTCACATGTCTTCTCTCCCCCTTTGACATCAATGGCAAAGGGCTCATACTTGCAATTCTCATACATCAGAATCATACCAGCTGCTCCCCCTTAGTTGTAGCTCCCCATCATCAATCTGGATCACAAGATATGACTGTGATATCCACCGGACTGATGCACATCAGTGCATCCTAGTTCATCACCGGAGGGGCCATGACCCCTAACTTCTCCCGGAGATATTCAAAAGAGTCCTTGGGAAGAGGTTTAGTAAAGATATCTGCAATCTGATCCTTGGAGGGAACATACTCCAATCTGACTTCTTCCTTGTTCACTTGTTCTCTCAAGAAGTGAAACTTGATAGATATGTGCTTAGTCTTAGAATGCAATACTGGATTCTTAGAAATATTAATTGCACTTGAATTATCACAGAAAATTGTGATAGGCTCCTCATATTCAACTTTAATGTCTCTTAGCATCTGCTTCATCCATAAGATTTGAGTGCAACTACCTGCTGCTGCAATGTATTCTGCTTCAGTTGTAGACAGAGATATTGCATCTTGTTTCTTGCTTAACCAAGAAACCAATCTCTTCCCCAAAAAGAATGCTCCACCACTAGTGCTCTTCCGGTCATCCACATCTCCTGCCCAATCTGCATCTGTGTAAGCATGAAGAGAGAAATCCAGATCTCTAGGGTACCATAGACCATACTCAACTATTCCTTTCAAGTACCTAAAAATTCTTTTGATTGCCATAACATGAGATTCTCTAGGATCAGCCTGGAATCTTGCCACAAGACCAATAGCCTGCATTATATCTGGTCTAGTCTGAGTGAGATACAACAATCCACCAATCATTGATCTATACTTTGTCTGATCTGCCTTTGGGGAGTCATCATCTTTGCTCAACTTACATCCGGTTGCCATGGGAGTGTTCATTGGTTTTGAATCTTCCATACCAAATTTCCTTAACAATTCTTTCACATATTTGGTCTGAGAAATGAAGATTCCTTTCTTTGTTTGAGTAATTTGCAGACCCAAGAAGAAATTCATTTCACCAAGCATAGACATTTCAAACTCACTTTTCATCTGATTTGCAAAAGTTTTGCACATACTATCTCTTCCTCCAAAAATGATATCATCCACAAACACTTCAACAATCAAAATGTTTTCATGATCAATTTTGAAATATAAGTTACTGTCAGTAGTACCTTTGTTGAATCCAATCTGCACAAGATGCTTATCCAACCTTTCATACCATGCTCTTGGGGCTTGCTTTAGTCCATACAATGCTTTCTTCAACTTGCAGACCATATCATCATTATCAGACAATTGAAATCCATCCGGTTGTTCAATGTAAACTTCTTCTTCCAGATCACCATTTAGGAAAGCAGACTTGACATCCATCTGATATACCTTGAAGTCTTTGAAGGCAGCAAATGCAAGAAGTAATCTGACTGCTTCAATTCTTGCCACCGGAGCAAAAGTCTCTTCAAAGTCAATTCCTTCTATTTGAGAGTACCCTTTGCAGACCAATCTAGCTTTGTTTCTGATTACTTCACCAGCTTCATTTAGTTTGTTCTGGAAGACCCACTTGGTTCCAATCACATTCCTGTCTCTAGGTCTGGGAACAAGATCCCAAGTATGATTTTTCTCAATTTGCATCAATTCATCTTCCATTGCTTTGGTCCAGTTTTCATCATTGCAGGCTTCATTTATTGTTTTAGGTTCAATCTTTGAAATCAGACAACATTCATCCTGATTTTGAGCAACATTCCTTCTAGTTTGTACACCTTTGCTTCTGTCACCTATGATCTGATCTTTAGAGTGGTTCAGTCTTACATACCTTGGAATTTTGGGAGTATCCTGCACTGCTGTTTCTTGATCAGGCTCATTCAAACCTATCTCTTCTTCCTGATTTACCGGATCAGGCTGACTCTGTCTCACCGGAGAGGATTGAGTTCCTTGAACACTGTCTTGGTCATCTTCATCAAACTCATAAAATCTTGAAGGCTTCTCAATTCCTTCATCAACTTTCACATTGGTGCTTTCTATCATCTTCCTCAATCTCTTATTGTAACACCGGTATGCTTTGCTTTGAGTCGAGTAACCCAAGAAAATTCCTCCATCACTTCTAGCATCAAACTTTCCTAGATCTTCATCTCTTTTAATATAACACTTGCTACCAAATACTCTGAAATATTTCACAGTAGGAGTGATGCCAAACCAGAGTTCATAGGGGGTCTTATCAGTGTTGTTTCTAATTTGAACTTGATTGAGAGTGTAGACTGCAGTGCTGATAGCTTCTTTCCAAAACATTTGAGGAACATTTGCTTCCAACATCATTGTCCTGGCAGCTTCCTGGATGGTCCGGTTCTTTCTCTCAACTACTCCATTCTGCTGTGGAGTCCTAGGAGCAGACAACTGTCTCCTTATACCCTGCTTCTCACAAAAGTCAATGAACTCACCAAATGTAAATTCACCACCTCTATCAGACCTTAGACACTTTAGTTTCAATCCGGTTTGATTCTCTACCATAGCTTTGAAGATTTTGAACTTCTCAAATGCTTCTGGTTTTTCTTTTAGAAAGGTAACCCACATCATCCGGGAATGATCATCAATTAACAACATGAAATATCTATCACCTTGCAGACTCTTGATTCTTGTTGGACCACAGAGATCAGTATGTACTAATTCCAACAATCCAGTAGAAGATTGATCTTGGCTTTTGAAAGAGACTCTGCTTTGTTTACCTAGCTGACATTCTTTGCACAAACTATTTGTAGGTTTCATCAATTTTGGAAGATCTCTTACAGCCTGAGTATTGCTTATCTTGATGATGTTATCAAAATTTACATGACACATTCTTCTATGCCATAACCAACTCTGATCAATTTGAACAAACAAACAACTTTTATTTGAACCAACCAGATGAAAGATATTACCTTTTGTCTGAGTACCGGATGCAATTTCAGTTCCGGAGCTTGTAAAGATTCTGCATTTTCCATTCTTGAACCGGAGATCATAGCCTTTGTCCACTAACTGACCAACACTGAGAAGATTGTGCTTCAATCCTTCAACATATAGTACATTACCTGTTTTGCTCTTTCCATCAAAGGAAATAGTTCCCCTGCCTCTGATTCTGCCAGTAGAATTGTCACCAAACTTTACCATTCCTCCTTCATACCTTTCCAAATTCAAGAACTTATTCTTGTCACTAGTCATATGGTGAGAACATCCACTGTCAATAACCCAATCATCCTTTTCTTCCACTTGAGCAGCCAAAGCTTTTTCAACAACTTTGTGATTGACAGATTCAGAGAGTATTGAATCTTCTTCCTTGATGGCAATAAACACCCACTCATTTTCGGATTTGCTTCCTAGTTCTGATTCATCATCTGTTACTCCTTCATTGTCATCTTCTTCATGAACATAATAGCAATTCTTTTGAAACCTTTGTCTGTTAGTATTAGACCTTGCAGATCTTTCCGGACATCTTGAAGCAAAATGACCAATCTTATTGTAGTTGAAACACTTAAAGGGTAGTTTTCCTTCATACTTACCGGATCCTCTTGGCAGTCTCTTTGCAATGAGGGCTTCAAGTTGAGCTGTTTCTGCTTCTTCTTCTTCCATGTCTCTTCTTACTTGATCATACCATGACATTTTCCTTGATGAGTTTTCTCCCGGATCAAATCTCTGTTTGCCTTTCACATAGGCACTGGCTTTGAAAGCAGATTCAGTCTTGGGAGGATCATCTCCAAACTCGGTCATTTCAAATGCAGCTAGTTTGCCAGCCAGTTGTTCTCTTGTGACAGTTGTGTGGGCTCTGAACTCATCAATGGCAGCAACCTTGATTTTGTAGGTAGCAGGAAGGGATCTTAGGATTTTGCAGACAATCTCATTTTCATCTAGAGTTCCACCAGCATTTCTAATTCCACATACCAGCTCATTCACTCTTGGCATAAAGGTAGTGATGTTTTCATCATCTCTCATCTTCAATCTTTCAAATTTCCCTTTCAGACTTTGCAACCTTGCACTTTTGACAAACTCATCTCCTTCATACAGAAGTTCCAGTTTAGTCAGGATCTCATATGCAGTTGGTAGGTCAATAACATTTGAGAGATCTGAGTCATTCAATGCGCTTAGAAGAGCTTCCTTGGTCCGCAGATTGTTTTCAGCTTCTGTGATTTCATTCAGAGTTGTCGGACCACCTTGTGGAGGTACATATGGTTTTGAAACCATAGCCAAGTATGCTTTTCCCATACATTCCAAGTGACACTTCATGCGACCTTTCCAGAGAGTGAAGTTGGTTCCATCGAACTTCGGACTATCCTTCTTGTATGACGACATCCTGGATCTCCTCAAGCGGTTAAGCTCCTTTCAGAGGAACTTGGCTCTGATACCAATTGTTGGATCTAGGGCATACAACTGAGAGGGGGGGTGAATCAGTTGTATAAAACTTCTTCTTCTTTCAAACACTTGATTCTTTGTTGTTAGTTGGCAGCATATCAATTAATCATCCATGAAAGCATAATACATAAACACAAGAGCAGATAAACATCAACACATTGAACACCAAGATTTTGACGTGGAAAACCCGGTTAAGGGAAAAACCACGGGGTGATTAACCCAAGAATTATTCTCTGTTAGAAGAATAAAGAAGAATGAATGGCACATGCCAATTAGGGCTCACTGCTCGAGCACACTGCTCACAAAGAGGCCCACTGCCTACAAGGAGACACACTGTCTACAAAGTGATAAAAATCACAGTCTTGAACTGGAGAATGACATCTCTACCATGTCTGGATCAGTTCCATTTAAGCCCAAAAACCTCTGCTCTGCCTTTCGCACTTCTCTTCGCTATGCCACACTCATCCACACAATCCACACATCGAAATGAACTCACAAACCGTTATTTATACAAGACATCGACTTAGGAACAAACATCTAAGTCGGTAAACAACCATAAGAGTATCCGCAAGATGAATAACACATCCGGTCGGCCACCACAAGAACATTCACAGGATGAACAACTCATCCGGTCGGCTAAACAGAGCAAGAACTTCATCCGGAAGAATAACTTCAATTCCGGGCTTTACTATCAATGCGGACCAACAACACAACCTCAACATGATCCAAAAAACCTTCACAAGCCTGCCTGAATGACCGGATACATCCGTACTTCCTTTACTTACTGGAATCTCTTGTCTTCCTCATCCGGAACTTCAAGAACACAGTCTGTCGCCTCTGTCATAATGCAAAAGGTACTTCTAGACCTCCAAATCATACACAAATCAGGATGACACATCACAAGGACATCCCAAACACTTCCTTCCAATCCGCAGATTAGGATAATACAATTCCAGACCTCACCGGACCTTTTTGTGATCCTCTGTCACCTCTGAATACTTGCCGGAACCGGTTCTACACCGACAGCCACAACTCCTTCAGATCTTCATGCAGACCTCTAAAATCTTAACTGAAGCATCTCAAGACTCATATCTACAAACCCTTTAATCCGCATCCTCCGGTTCTCAACCTATACAATACATTTGCCTTCTTCTCATCACTGTTCTTCACTGTTCCTGACTGAGGCTAATTTTCTCAATGTCCTCAGCACACAGCTCATCCAATCCTTCTTGTCAATGCAATATGAGTATGTTGACATCAATGACAACACAGGCTCACCTCATACTTGCAACAGTCCAAACTCTAGGCACTTGTTTGAGTCCATATAGGGCCTTCTTTAATCTGCATACCATGTCACCTTGGTCTAATGATTGAAATCCTTCTGGTTGTTCAATGTAAACCTCTTCTTCCAGCTCTCCATTCAAGAATGTAGACTTTACATCCATCTAATACACCTTGAAATCTTTGTGTGCTGCAAATACTAGAAACATTCTTATTGCTTTAATCCTTTCCACATTAGCATAAGTCTCCTCAAAGTCTATACCTTCAACTTGAGAACATCCTTTGCATACCAGTCTTGCATTGTTTCTTACAACTTCTCCATTTTCAATCATCTTGTTTCTAAAAACCCATTTTGTTCCAATCACATTCTTATCAGCAGGTCAAGGGACCAATTCCCATGTTTTATTCTTCTCTACTTGCATCAGCTCTTCTTCCATTACTTTTACCCAACTTTCATCTTGGCAGGCTTCATTTACAGTTTTAGGTTCAATTTGTGAAAGCAAATAGTAGTTCACCTATTCCTCTGTAGCTCTTTTCCTTGTTAATACCCCTTTGCTTTTGTCACCAATTATTTGATTCTCAAAATGATTAATCCTTACATACCTAGGAGTCTTAACAACACTTTCTGGAGCCTTTTCTTCATTAGCTTGACTATGCTTTTGTTCCACCTTTTCTTCATTGACTATAACAACAGGTTCATCTAATTCAGAGCCACTCAGATCTGATGTTATTTCCCTGTCTTCATCAACCTTCACCTTAGCACTCTTAATGACCTTCCTCAATGTCTTATTGTAGCACCGGTAGGCCTCTTAGTAGAGTATCCAAGGAAAATTCCTTCATCACACCTAGAATCAAACTTGCCTAACTCTTCATCTCTTCTAATATAACATTTTCTTCCCAAAACATTAAAATATTTCACTGTGAGAATTCTTCCATACCACAATTCATAAGGAGTTTTAGTACCATTACCTTTGATTTGGACTCTGTTTTGAATGTAGACAATAGTATGTATAGCTTCTCTCCAATACACTTTCGGTAGGTTAGCCTCCATCATCATTGACCTAGCAACCTCTTGAACTATCCTGTTCTTTTCTTCAACAACTCCATTCTTCTTAGGAGTCCTCGGAGTAGATAATTGTCTCTTTATCCCATTCTCTTCATAGAAAATGTTGAATTCATTTGATGTAAACTCACCTCCTCTATTAGACCTTAAGCATTTGATTCTCAATTCTAACTCATTCTCAACCATCACCTTAAAAGCTTTGAACTTATCTAGGGCTTCAGATTTCTCTTTTAAAAAAGTAACCCATGTCATTCTAGAGTAATCATCAATAAGAAACATAAAGTACCTATCTCCTTGTAGACTTCTTGTTCTTGTAGGACCACACAAATCAGTATGCACCAACTCAAGCAATCCGGCAGAGAATTGTTCTTTACTCTTGAAACTTGTCCTTGAAAATGGGCCTTTGATAGGATGTGTAAGGGAGTAGGATGTAGAGAATATATTGTTTTGTAGTGAGTGTGTTACTAAGAGCTTTGGTAGATTGAGTTTATTAGTCATTGTTGGATGTATTAACATCATTGAAGTGTTGAGGAAGTTCTAAAATGGATTTTGGTGTCACTTTGGATTACTTGAAGTAAATTGAAAATTTGTATGAAGTTAAAAGGTTTATGGTGTGAAAAGGAAATTTTGATAGAAGAATTGGAATAAAGAATTGATGAATGTTAAAAGGAGTAATATAGAATATGTGGAAAGAATAAAGGAGTTAGGAAAGGAAAGTATGAAAAGTTTTGTGAAATGACCTTTTGGAAAAAAAATTGGTGAAAGAAGAGTTGAAGTTGTTTGAAGAAATGAATAATTGCAAGAAAAGTTGAAGAACCTAGAAGGAGAAAGTTCAATTGGAAAGATCAAAATGATGAGTTAAAACAATTGTTGGTAGCATGCCAAAAAGAAAAATCAACCATCTGTTTGTTAAGTCTCATGTGACATAGATGATTTGTGTTCTTTGATCAATCACTTAGTAGTTTGCTGAAGAATGTAAGGATGAAAATGAGGATGAATTTGCTATCATAGCTAGTTGTTTTGATAATAATGTTGCTTGAAATTCTTGAAGAAAATTGGTTATATAGGAGAAGGTTTAGGTAAGCATGGGCAAGGAATCAAATATCCATTGAGTCAATTGTGGGGACTAAGTATGAAAGTCTTAGGTACTGAGGTAAAGGAAAAGAAAGGACAAATGTTTTTTGCAAATACTAAGAAGTCATTTCAAGAAAAGGAGATTTTACATTGTTCACATTGTGATAGAGAAGGACATAGAAGAGAATATTGTTGGAATTTACATCGTTGCAAAAAATTGTGGTTTGAAAAGAAATCATAGTGAAAAGACATGTTGAAATAGAGAGTTGAAACATGAATCTAGGACAAGTTGTTTAAAAATGAATTGTGGTTGGATACATGTATTTGATTGGCAAAAGAAAAAGGAAAATGATTGAACAACAGAAACAAAACAACCAAATATATTGAATAGCCAAATGTATAGAATAGAAAGAAATTGAAGAAATTGAATTGTTTTAGCATTGTACAGAAGCACAAGGAAGATAGGGAGGCATTTTTCCAAAAAAATTGAATTGTAGATCAAATTGAAGATAAAGTTTGGTTACAAGTAATGAAAGAGGAAATGGATTCCATTAATAGGAATGATATGAGTGGAGATGTTTACACAATTGTTGGATATGACCTATTTGGCACTCTTTTGAGAGTTTTATCTTGTTGTTGGAGATCTTGACCTATGGTTGTTTGGAGGATTGATCTTTTGATATTATATTGTGTTTGTTGCAAGTATGAGGTTAACCAATGTTGTCATTGATGTCAACATACTCATATTGTATTGATAAGAAGGATTGGATGAGCTATGTTCTGAGGATATTGAGAAGATTAGTCTCCATCAGGAACAGTGAAGAACAGTGATGAGAAGAAGGTAAAAGTACTCAATAGGTTGAGGATTAGAGGATGTGGATTAAAGGGTTTGTAGATATGAGTCTTGATATGTTCCAATTAAGATTTCAAAGGTCTGCATGAAGATCTGAAGAAGTTATGTTCGCTCAAGTAGAACCGGTTCTGACAGGCGTTCAGTGGTGACAGAGTGTCACAGATTGGTCCGGTGAGCTCCAGAATTACATTATCTCATTCTGCAGATTGGAGGGAGTGTTGAAGAAGTCAATGTGAAGTGACAACTTGATTTGTGCATTGTTTGGAGGTCCGGAAGAACCTTTTGCATTATGACAGTGGCGGCAGACTGTGTTCTTGAAATTCTGGATGAAGAAGAGAAGAATTCCAGTAAGCTGATAAAGTGCAGATGTTCTTGATGACTTAGGGAGGTCTCGATGATCCTTGGATCGTGTACAATTCTTATTGGTGGTCCACATTGAAGTTAGAGTTTGGATTTGATGTAAAGACCACCGGTTGTTGGTGTTCTTCCTGAGATAGGCCGACCGGATGTATTACACGTCTTGCAAATGATCTTGTAGGTATTTTCCGACTTAGATGATTGTTCCTAAGTCGATGCCTTGTATAAAAAAGGGTTTGTGAATTCATTTTGGAGTGTGTCTTTAGGTGATGAGTGTGATATAGCGAAGAGAAGTGCGAAAGGCAGAGCAAGAGTTTTGGGCTTAAATGGAACTGATCCAGACATGGTAAAGATGTCAATCTCCAGTTCAAGTTTGTAATACTTGTTATCTTGTAGACAGTGTGCCTCTTGTAGGCAGTGTGCTTGGGTAGTGAGCCCTAATTGGCATGTGCCATCTATTTTTCTTATTTTTCTAATAGAGAATAATCCTTGGGTTAATCACCCCGTGGTTTTTCCCTTAACCGGGTTTTTCACGTCAAAATCTTGGTGTTTCATGTGTTGATGTGTATCTTCTCTAGTGTTTATGTCTTATGCTTTCATATTACTATGCTATTGATTAACAAAGTGGATTTAAGTGTTTGAACTAAAAGCAAATTAAGGATAACTGATTCACCCCCCTCTCAGTTATCAACAGTGTTACCATAAGATTACATGTGCATGGAGATGATTGATTCATGTCTATGATGAATTGATTTATGCCCTCTTGGTGTGCATTAAAGATGTGATTGTTACTCTTATGCTAGAATTAATGTAATTGAGTGGTAGTTGTACCATGTGATGGATTAGACATTGAATTGGTAGTTGTGCCATGTGAATTGACTGATTGATTATACTTGGATTTATTGATGGACGTAATGTTAAATACAAAATTGAGAGATTGTTTTGTATAAGGTTGAGTAGGACCAATAGTTTGGTGGATGGTGCCACATCGGATGATGTAAAAGGACATTAATATGCTTTGTTAGAATTGATGATACCTTGAGTTATTGTTTTTATTTGATGATACTTTGATACTTTGTTGATGGTAGATTGATTCATTATTATTTTGTTGTGCAATAAGACATCGAGACAATGTCTCTTCCTAGTGGGGAAGGATGTCACGTCTTGTTTTTATGGACCATATAATTATTCTAGATTAGTGAACATTTACTATGGTTATTTTACTTCGAGTAAGTTCCACATGTGTGAAGGTAATTATCATGATGCTATATTTACATAAATTAGAAAGTTGATTTAAATATTAAATATTATCAATATGATTATGATGTTTTGCTTTGGATATGTTTTTTGGGAACTAACCTATTGATGTCGAGTTGAGTGCAAATGAATGTAGGTGCTCATCGAAGATGAGAACATGGTTGAGGCAGAGGTGTTCTAGCCACTTGGCAAGAACTATTTGGGATGGTTAACCCTGATGCAATCACACACTCACGTAGTCTCATATTACATTTTGAATGACTTATTTTTATGCATCATTGTGTGGATAATAAATGTGGTGAATAGTTAGATACTTAGACAATGTTGTGTTTTAATTGCAAAAGTAAGTCCTTTTCGAGTGCATGATTTAATTATAAATATTAAAAGTTCTTTCAATTATATTTAAAATGGGTTGTTTTAAATGGTTAATTTTAAATAGTTTATTTTATGATAGTTAAATTATTAAATAATAAATAGTGTATTTAAATTATTAAATAATAAAATATATAATTGTTTTCCTATTCTTATAAAATATATTGTTTGAATGACCATATCTATAAGTAGATTTAAAAATAGTTGTATTTAAATACAATAGATATGTATATATAAATTATTTAATATTATTTTATTTGTAAATACTTCTTGTTTTATTAAAGTAATTATGTATTAGAAATTGTATTACTAACATTATTATATTTAGAAATCTAATTAAATAAATTAAATGAATGATATGTTGTCATGCAAGTGACATGAGTAAATAAAGTTTAATCTATTTTATTTTGAAGGTTTTTAGGGAAGCCAAAATATCATGTAAACTAAGAACAAACTTTAGTTATCAAAAAGCAATTAGAAAACCTAATTTCCCAATGCCATAATTAGCAGAGCTTTTGATAAAAAATGAGGCAACAGAAGGGAAATGATGAACATTATTCTGAGCAAGAAGGAAGGTAGAGAGAGGTAGATTTTATTGTTGTTTGGAGTGACAGAAACAAGGGAGAAGAGATCTGCAATCTGTGACAGGAGGAAAGAGAGGTGGTGACAACAGCTGTGAAGTCAACCTTTGGCCAATGTTTATGCTAGGTTTTTCTTCCTAAATTAATTGCAATAAAACATATTTTGTTTAACTGTCAAAATGGTAGCTTTTTAACTTACTTCTTTAGGTATTAACCTCTTCTTTTCTTACTCAACCTACCTGCTATTTTCCTCAGTTTTATGCTTGAAATCGACCCCTTTTTGCAAGCAAATTCTGGGTATTTTCCTAAGTTTTTCATTGTAGAATTATGATGGATTAAAACTATTAAAATATAGATTAATTTGGCTTGTGATTAAGTCTATTCTTTTCGTCTATGTTTCCATGAGAGTCTTGTGCCAATCACCTGCTCCTGATGCCAGTTTTTTTATCTCTATTGATGTTGTTATTCCTCTGCTTCCACTCTGTGATCGATTTATTATTGTTTGAACTTGCAAATAGATAAGTGAACTTATATTTTTTATGCCATGATCAATGAAATATTACTCAGATATGCCCCTTTTTCCTGTCATTTGGGTTGGTCTTTTCTTCTCTAGAGCGTTGTCCTCTTAATCCTTGCTCAACCAGCCAAACATAGCCTGCAAAAATAGTTCCTTTTGTTATCTTTAAAACATTATTTAAATCCCTATTAAGGAATAGCTTATGCATGTTTATTTCTTTGATTATTTTGGATTCGACCTTTGCTTGTTTGAAGTCAGCCTGTTAAACTCTAGGTGGCTGACATTTGTTCATGTAGCTACTATTTTCTTCTTTCTATTGCAACCATACTTATGCTCCTATAGCTATGGTTAAATTACCCTATTGTAGTTGTTTTGTTGTAGCGAACTTCTAATAAGTTTTTGCAGCTTGATTACTATTATCTATAGCTTGTTTTACCATTATCACAGTAGATCCTTTCACTGTCGCTATATTACTAGTTCTTATAGTTGATATTCCTTGTTTTTTGTAGCTGGTTATAAGTTTCTATAGACTGAATATTATGATTCTATAGCTTATCATTTACAAGTTCCTGTAGTAGAAGGTTGTTGTTGTTTGTAGTTGAATTAAGATCATGTAGCTTAAGTGAATTGCTTCTGTAGCTTACTTAAAACTCTATAAAATAGTTATGTTATTTCCCAGAACATCGATAGTTAATTACTAATTATTATTTTATGCTTATTTAGTGCTGAAACCTATTTAAATCTCTATTACAATAAAACTCTATGAATGATTAAAATCATGAAACAATTTTGAATGGAAAGATTTAAACATTGTTTTTCTTCAAACCTTTTTAACAACGAATTACAGATAAGGATTAAAATCAGATTTTAGAGACCCAAATTATACTTACCTAAATGAATGAATAGATTGATGTAAAAATTATTTTTCTTTATATGTTAGAATGATGGAGCAAAATTCATGATGTAAATATGATTGCCTTATTAAAACTTCTTGGAGAGAAATGGTATACTTGTTTTGAATGATTTAGAAGACTTAATACCTTATAGAAATTAAATGAAATATGAACTAGGATATGAAACCAATTTAAGAGTTTTATAGATGTAATTGTATGAACAAATGATGGATTATTACTTGAAAGACCTATGTGTTCTCATGATTGATACATGGGAAAGTGATTAGAAATGGTCATAGGTGATTTTGGATTTATATATTTATTATTCATTTATTTACTTGTTTATTTGGGGAAAGAAGGTAGATTTTTATGTAGGAATGTGATTGGGTTATTTTTTGGGAAAGAATGTTGAATGTGGATTATCAGAGATTACTATGTTTAAAGGCTTAGATCTAAATGAGCTGACATTGAAAAAGATGTTTATTTTTTCTAGCAAACTTATTTATATATATCTCTACCACATCCTATTGTGAGACAATCTGCATTTCATTATTTAGAATTGCACATTAAGGCATCAAGTTGCATCGAGATTTCCCACCTGCCAGTTGTTCTAGGTAGCTAAACTTTCGTGCAGGGATGGGTTTCCTTCATTTCATGAATCGATCTGGGGAAGTGTAATTACTTCATGGTTGGGTGGAAAAGCACCTGGGCCATGTTCCCATCTCTCGGCTCGCAGGTGGAGGACCACTTGGTTCGTGCGACTGATGAGTGTATTGATTTATTTATTCTTGTTGTACATGATTATTGGAACTTGTATTTGGATGTATTATGGCATGAATGCCAATGGACTTTGTATATGATTTTATAGTGCTTTTACCTAGGATGAGAATGCAAATTGTAAGATTTAATGACTTTATTTGATTTATATTGATGAGATTATCTTTTACAAGATTTAATGAATCTTATGGATTCTTATTTATGAGGTTTTCCTTTTGTGAAGATTTATTGACTTTATTGAATCTTATTTATGAGATTTATTCTAGTCACTTGTAATATTATAATTAAGTGGATTAATTACACCTTTTTATCTTTTGTGGATTAATTACATCATTTTACTTTCGTTTCTTGTGATGTTGTATTTAAGTGGATTATTTACTTCATTTTACTTATTTTTACTTTTGTGATTGTTTGAGGGCTTTTACATCATAGATCTCTGTTGAACTCACATCCTACCAAGGTGTAGGCTACTCGGACTTTTTGTTCAAATCTCATCAAGAGTAACCATCTCAACAACACGTCTCTCATCTTAATAGAAATACCTTATTCTCCAGGTATTCATGAGCACCTCCAAACAATCATCTCATGCTAAACTCCAAATGCATGACTGCACCATCATGAATTTCTCAAAGAAATGACCAATGCACCCAAAACATAGAGAATCACTAGACCACTGTGAAAGCTCCAATCATCTGAATCAAGAACTTGTCATGACATCATCATCTTACCATCCCCCTTAGGAGATTCCATGCTCCAAGTGAACACAACATGGTTTCAAGAGAAATGTATCATGCCAAAACTCTAATGCATAATCAATATTATATCATGACATAAAACAAATTCTAAACCAACATCGCCTGTCAAGCACTACCAACACCTCAACCAAAGACTCCATGAATCCTCCATGGCTCTAAGATGTTACACATCCTCACATAGTGTCAATGTAAATGAGAAAGAACCTTTCTGTAGCAACAGGATCAAAGAGTCCCTCCTTGTAACATCTACAACACTAAGGAAGATCATTCACTACTAAGTGATGAACTCATAGTCAATGTTAAAACTCCTACTGAACCATGTCAACCAAGCACTCCAAGTACCATGACCAAATCATTTGCTAATCAGAAAATCCTCCAAGTCCACACATCAACATGTCCATCTGACAATCATACCAAATGACACCAAGATCTTCAAACCAAGTAGAAAAATATACTATCACTGTCAAAAAACTTACACAAAGATGTGTATCCAAGTTTCTCATGACATCGTGATACACATGCTACAGGTACTCAACATCATCCATCCTCTCATCCCAAAGCAGCCACACCAATACACAAGTGACCACAGACAAGGCTAGCTAACGAGTCTGCATAAACACAGAATCAAACCTCATGGATATAGACAATCCACATCTGAGTTGTCCCACAACAAACATGTAGGTGAAGACAGCCCACAACATTGCACAACCCATAGATCTAATCAATATAACATGCAAACTCACTATTGCATTGGAAACTACAAAATTGAGATCTCAAAGATATAAAACCATGTAGACAACATGACTCAAGCACCAGATTACTTACAAATCTAATTCACCAAATACGTCCATAACTCAAGCACCATAGTCTAGGAATCCACCGAGCATCACCACAAAAATGCTGAGTGACAGATCACATACCAACACCCCTATGCAAAGAAAGAATTTCACCTCCTCACATCATGCATGGAGCATGCATGCAAAACTTCAACTATCTCATCCAACAATACCCAGAAGCTAGGGTCTAGAAAATAGCTTAACTACAGCTTCACAAAACCACAAGTTTTTCTCTTGACCATGTAAAACCTGCAAAACCAAAGTGTTTTAAAAACACCCATGCACACCCATATCTACTTTACATTTGGTAAACCCAAAAGTTAGCATACAACCTTAATAGTAAAACTAGAACAATGGAATATCATGAATATGCATAACCATAGATTAATTTTTAAGGAAAATCTATAAAACCCCTCAAATCCAAGGAACATGAGTCTAAAACATGCAAGTACAAGACATCCTTAAAATGGAACAACTATTCTAGAACTCCAGGCCCACTTGTAGGCCAAATCCATAACCACCAACATGCACATGCATTTGAGGAAGTTCAGCTATTGCAGAAGCTTTTAGATCATCCAATGATCAACTCCATAGCCTATATGCAATCAAGGTAGCAAATCACCAATGTCTTCCAATACTAGGAAAGAACACCCAGCATAAGAACACTACTTCATTGCTGAACAACAACCCAAGCTTCTTCATATCACCAAGGAGCCTCTCACACAAACACCTAATATGAAAACTTTGTTGCAGTACAACCATAAAAAATAAAAAACACACCCCATGCTTCAGGGTTATCTAGTTGTCTACTTATGAGCTTCAGGTCACATCATTTCAATATGACCAACTCCATTTTTCCATCTTCAACATCTTTTAAGCTGCTTGTTGTCTCCTAAAACTGTAACAAAACAAGAAAAAAAACATACACTTTGTAGAGGATCAATCATTAGCCGATTCCTTCAGATTTCCTCAAGCTTTCCAGGCTAAGAAATCTTTATAGAAGGAATACCGATAACCAAAAACACCAAGAATAATCAAATCCCAGCAGAAGGCTCTGATACCACTTGTAAGGAAATGAGATCATCTCAGAACGAACATATGAGAACAGTAGTGTCTTCGGTAGCTATAAATTTCTTTATATTTCTTCAAAAACACACATAACTATGCCACAAAGTAGAATCAGATACAGTTCATTTCCCACATTAACCCTTAGAAGGAAGTAATTACAATTTAGAAATAAACCAGTTTTAGCAATAATTATTAAATAGATTCAATAAGTAGAATCACGAAGGATGAATGACACATCAGAGAACAAGAACACAAAAGTTTATGTGGGGAAAACCCTTACAGGTAAAAAACCCCACACTCCAAAATCTCAGACCCATGGTATTATTCAACAACTAGGAAAATATAGTTACAATACAACAATAGGTGCTAAGCCTTTTCATAGTTATTAACATCCTATTCCATCTAGAGATCAGTTGGCAGACACACCTCTCCTCTCGTCACAATCGAACTCCCTCACTCACATTGTAGAACATTCAATGTTCTTTATCACATTCATCCTCATTCCAATAGGAAATGATTCAGTTCAACTTCACAAGCGTATTAAAAGAACCAATGCTCCAACTTCCATAACTGATGATTAGCCACAATAGTTTAACCGTCAATACTTTATCCATGCTTCAATTACCAAACTTTTCCCATGGTCCCATTGCCTAGGTGGCATCCACATCACTGTCAACATCCATGTTACCAAGTTTGCTTTATCGGGACTTCAAAGGGAGTGACTCCAAAGTCCCAACATTGACATGCTATGTTCTCATCAATGAAGTCTTGACCAACCATTCACTATTGATACTACCATATCATGACTTCGGTGAGATTCCTGTTAAAGTCCTGGTGAAGTCTTCAGCTCCTACCGACTAAATAGTCTTCACATATTAACATTTCCTACATCAGGTGTTGAGGAGACATCATCCAAACTCAAGAAGAGCTATTAGACCATTGAGGGGACTAGAAACATGGTCCCAATGAAATTAAATTGTTAGCCTGATACAACTTCACCCGAACGCCAGTACATTTGAGGCACTATTTCTCAACACTCTTTGAGTACCCTACAAGGTCCAAACTTCTTCATCTTCAACTTGTTATATGTCCCAAATAGAAATATTTCTTTTATCAAGTATACCATCACTTCATCTTGAACTACACATTCCTTGTGTCCTCTCTTCTCATCTGCTTGTTCTTTGTAGCTATTGTTCATCTCTTAAAAATATTTCTTAACCTGATTATGCATTATCTCCATGTGTGTTGCAAATTCTTTTGCTTTTGCACTTCTCTTATCTTCCATACTGATATCTCTCAACTTTGTTACTCCTCTAGGGTTTACTCTAGTAAAAATCTCAAAAGGTGTTCTTCCTGTACTCCTATTCATTGAATTATTGTATGCAAACTCTGCTTGTGAAAGAATCAAATCCCAACTTCTTGCCTTCTCTCCATCCAAACATCTCAACAAGTTTCCCAAACTCCTATTCACTACCACCTCTGTATGTCCATTAGTCTGTGGATGAAATGTTAAACTAAATTTCAAGTCTATCTTCATCTTCTTCCAAAGTCTCTTCCAAAAGTATCCAAGAAATCTTGTGTCTCTATTTGAAATTATGCTCTTAGGTAATCCATGCAATCTCACAATCTCCTTGAAAAATAGGTCAACTACATGCACTGCATCAATTGTCTTCTTACAAGGTCTGAAATGTGTCATCTTTGAAAATCTGTCCACCACTACAAATATTGAATCATGTCCTCTTTGTGTCTTCAGTAATGCCATTACAAAATCCAAACTTATGTCCTCCCAAGGTCTCTCTGGTATTGTCAAAGGTTTATACAATCCAGTGTTATGACTACTCCCTTTTGCAACTTGAAAAACTCTACAACTCTACACAAATTTCCTAACATCCTTATGTATCTGAGGCCAAAAGTAATTTTCACTCACCAATGCCACTATCGTATCAATGCCAAAGTGTCCTGCTAATCTACCACCATGCTTCTCTTTGATCAGATTATCTCTCATGGAACTTCTAGGTATGCACAACTGATTTCCCTTGAGCAACATATCTTCTTGAATGAAATAATCCAACCACTTACACCTATCTGTCACAATAGGTTCCTTACATGCTTTCCAAGGTTTTGCAAAATCAAGATCTTCCTCATACAAGTTCTTCAATTCATCAAATCCCAACACTTCATGTCAACAAGTTCCTTCTCCTACTCAATGCATCTGTAACTTTGTTTGATTTCCCAATCCTAAGCTTCAATACAAAAGTATAACTCTGCATGAACTCTACGCATCTCATATGTTTCTGATTCAACTTTCTTTGACTATTTAGGTACTGTAAAGCTTGATGATCTATATACAATACAAACTCCTTAGGTAATAAGTAATGTCTCCACTTCTTCAAGGCTTGAAGCATGGCTTAGAAATCCTGATCATAAACTAAATATCTTCTCCTTGCATCATTCAATTTCTCATTGAAATATACTACATGTCTACCTTATTGAGTTAACACTACTCCAATTGCATTCCCACTTGCATCACAATCTACTTGAAATACCTTATTGAAATCTGGTAATGCTAACACAAGTTGCTCTATCACTTTTTGCTTCAACAATTCAAAGTTTTTGTCTGCTCCTAATGTCTACTTAAAGTCTTTTCTGTCACCTCTGATTGTCTCTATCATAGGGTTACAAACTCAACCAAAATTTTTGATGAACTTCTGGTAGAAACTAGTCAATCCATGAAATGATCTGACTTCTCCAATGCTCTCTAATGTAGGCCATTTAACAATTTCTCTTACTTTCTTACGGTCCATCTTCAATCCTTCCACATAAATCACAAATCCCAAGTATACTAATTCCTCGTTCATGAAACTACACTTCTTGATGTTTATCAGCAATTTCTCTTCTCCTTGTCTCTGCAATACTTGTCTCAGGTGCCACAAATGTTCTTCTTTTTTCTTACTGAAAATTAAAATGTTATCTAGATATACAATAACAAACTTACCCAAGAATTTCTTCAAAATTTCATTCATCAATCTCATGAAAGTACTTGGTGCATTTATCAATCCAAAAGGCATCACTAACCACTCATACAATCCCTCATTTGTCTTGAAAGTAGTCTTCCATTCATCTCCTTCTCTAATTTTGATCTAATGGTATCCCCTCTTCAAATCTATCTTTGTGAAATATTTTGCTCCACTTAAACAATCCATGATATCATCCATCCTAGGTAAAGGAAATCTATACTTAACTATGATCTTGTTGATTGCTCTAGAGTCTATACACATTTTCTATTCTCCATCTTTTTTTGGTGATAACACTATAGGTACTACACAAGGGCTCAAACTTTCTCTGATCAAACCCTTTCTCAACAAATCTAGTATCTATCTATTCAATTCTTCATTCTCTATCAGTGTCATTCTATGTGCTATTTTGTTATGCAAACTAGCTCCAGTTATAAAGTCCATCTGTGACTGACACTCCTGATTGGTGGCAATCATTCAAGTACATTGTTTGATATGATGTCTTCATACTCTATCAACAATTTAGTTATCTTCTCTAGTTGTGATTCTTCAATCTCCTTCAATGTTTCATGCTTCTTAGGAATCAAGGCATAACACATATTCTCATGTCTCAGACCATCCAAATATTTCCTTCCATCTACCAATCAAATTCTAGCACTCCCACATACTTCACTCTTAGGATCCTCTTCCAAATGAATTAAAGTAATTCTCTTTCCATTTGATGTTATAGTGTATATATTCTTTCTCCCATCATGTATAGATTTCCTATCATATTGCCAAGGTCTACCCAAAAAGATATGACATACATCTATAGGCATAGTATCACACAATACTTCATCATGATAAGATCCAATATGAAATTTCACCAAACATTGTTCACTTACCAGTACCTTATGATCATCATGAATCCATGCTATCCAATAGGGCTTAAGTTGTTTCAATCTTTCCAACTTCATCTTAGTCACCATCTCTTCTGAAACTAGATTATCAGAACCACCACTATCAATTACACCTTTACAACATTTACCTCCTAATTTGCATATGATTTTGAACAAACTTTTCCTCTACGGTGGTTCCTCATTTGTCTCTACTTGAAATAGTGCTCTCCTCATCACAAGTGATTCTTCTTTCTTAGGTTTACCAACTGAAATAGGTGATCCAACAAGTTCTTCTTTCACATAGGCTACTCTTCCATTGTTCTTTGTTCTTTTGTTTGTACTCCCTTGATTACATTCAAGTGCTCTATGTCCTTCGCCTCCACACGTAAAACAAGTTCTTCTAAATGTTATCCTATTAGTTCCTCTTCCTTCTCTTTTGTATCCTTCACTCCAGTATGGGCTAGGGTTTCCTCTATGGTAGAAATTTCTATCATCTCTTCGGTATGCATTATTATCTTTGTCTTCCTTCTTGAATGTGTTGTCTTGTCTGTTCTACTCTGCATATGATCTCTCTCCTCTGGAAAATGTTCTGCCTCTCTAAATTTTACCTCCTCTACTTCTTAGTCTTTGATCATGCCTCTTGTTCAACTTTTCTTCAACCTTCAGGGTAAATTGATATGCTTCTTCCAATGCTATCATCCTTTCCAAACTCAGTTCTTCTTGAATGTTCAATCTCAGTCCATTGATGTATCTAGCCACTTTCTCCTTACTTGCTCACTATGTCCTATCCTTATGATCATCTTATGAAATTCTTTAGTATACTCCTTCATAGATTTCTCCTTTTGTCTCAAGTTTTGTAATCTCTTCAACAGTTCCAACTCATAGTCAATAGGTATAAACTAATTCAACTTTGTCACCATCTTGTCCCATTTTGTAATCTTTTCTTTTCCTCTTCTTTTTTCTATCTAACTAAACTTCTTTCCACCATATAGCATCATGTCCTTTCAACTTTGTCTTTGCAAATTTCATCTTCTCTGGATCTTCAATTTCTTCATACTCAAAGTATTCTTCCATGTCATTTATCCAATCAACCAACTCTTCAGGGTTTAAATTGCCAGTGTAATTAGGTACATTAACTCTAGGTCTTTTTTTAATCTTTGAAATAGCTTGTAACATTTTGACTTGATCTGATTCCTCCTTCTTCATCACTTCCTAGGGTTCATAGTTTGATTAGCAGATTAAAATTCTTCATCATCATCACTCTCAACATCAATTCTAGAGCTTAGTCCTTTTTATCTATATTCTTCAACAAAATCTAGTCTAATTTGTATTTTTTTCATCATTTCCATCATCTCATCCATTCTTCTAGCCATTGTTCCAATAGTAGGAATTCTCCTTGGTGACATTTTTCCTAGGCTCAAGTGTAACTACCTCAAATTCAATGATCGGGCTACAAGGTGACAACTGGCTCACAATCGGTGATCTGTGTTGTTATATGGAGCCTAATCAGACTTAGAGGTTAAATTTTCCCCACTTTTATCAGCGTGATTTCCCCCCAAATTATTTAATGGGGGAGTGTAAGGGGGGAATATGGTTTGATAAAATCAGCTAAGGGTTAGGGAGTTATTTTTCTATTAGCTAACATAAAAAACCCTATTTTTGTAACCGACATAAGGCTTGATAAAAGCAGCTAAGGGTTAGGGTTTCTATTAATATTGTATTGTAGCATTTGCAACAATATTGAGTTGTAGGGATTGCTGGTTGTAATCAGTTTGATTTACTAGATAATAATATTGGACTCTATGTTTGGTGGATGTAGCCCAAGTTTTGGTGAACCACATTAAAACTTGTCTCTTGCTGTTATTATTTCTGTGTATTTTCATTCCTCTGTCTAATCTTTATTTGCATTTAATTGATATATTCTGTCAGCTAACCCTAACAAGTGGTATCAGAGCTAGGTTGTGTTCAATTATCATTTGCAGGAAGGTCTCACGGTTGAGTGAGAGCAATGGCAGATGAGGGTAAATTGAAGGTCGATAAATTTAATGGATAGAACTATCAATTATGGAAGATGCAGATGGAGGATTACCTCTGTTAGAAGGATTTATGGAGGCCATTGGAAGGAGTATCCAAGAAACTGACAGAAATGACAAATAAGGATTGGGAACTTCTAGATAGAAAGGCACTGGGAACCATTCGGTTGTGCCTGGTACCATCTATGGCATTCAATATAACAAAAGTGAAGAACAAGTGAACTGATGAAAGATTTGGCTAAATTGTATGAAAAACCCTCAGCCTCAAATAAGGTATTTCTCATGAAGTGTTTGTTTAATTTGAAAATGATTGAAGGTGGATCTATGACAGATCATTTAAATGAGTTTAATATGATTGTCAGTCAGTTAACTTATGTAAAAGTGAAATTTGATGAAGAGGTGAGGGCTCTATTAGTTTTATGCTCTTTGCCAGAAAGCTGGAATAACTTGGTAATGGTTGTAAGTAACTATGTCTCTGGTTCAAATACTTTAAAATTTGATGATGTTGTTGGTGTTATCTTTAGCGAGGAAAAGCGATAGAAAAGCTCAGGAGGGTCAACATCAGGTAGTGTTTTGAATGCAGAAAGCAGGGGCAGATCAAAGGAGAGAGGAAAAGGTTCTAGAGGTCATTGGAAGTCACGAGGAAAATCAAAGGACAAGAGATCCCAATCCAAAGGATAGAAGGATTGCTGATACTGTGGGAAACCAAGTTATCTAAAGAAATATTGTTGATCTCAGAAGAATAAAGAAGGAGACAAACAAGAAGGCAATAAGGAGGCAAATGTGGTAAGTAATAAATTTGAAGATGATGCTTTGATTCTTTCCCTAGATAATGCTGATGATTCATGGGTTTTAGATTTAGGGGCCTCATTTCATGCTATGCCCCATAGAAGTTAATTTCTTGATTATGTCCAAGGGGATTTTGGGCTGGTTTATTTGGGAGATAACGAACCTTGTCAGATTGTTGGAAAGGGAAGAATTAAGACTAAGTTGCAGAATGGGAATCATTGGCTACTACAAGAGGTAAGGCACATTCCAAGGCTCAGTAAGAATTTAATTTCAATAGGGCAGCTAGCTAAAGAAGGTTGCATTGTTATATTTATTGATAAAAATTAGAAGGTTTCAAAAGGTGCCTTAATAGTAGAAAAAGGTGTGAAAGTAGGCACCTTATATCTTTGTATAGGTCATACTATTCCTTCTACTTTAGCTGTTGCAGAGAAAAAATAAATAGGTTTAGGAACAGTTGCTATAGGTTCACAGGAAGAGACTAAAACAGTTGCTGCAGGTTCTAAGACAACGTTGTGGTATAACAGACTTGGGCATATGAGTGAAAAAGGTATGAAGGTACTTCATTCTAAGAAAGTTTTACCAGGTCTGAAATGTATTAGTATGGATTTCTGTGAAAGTTGTGTGTATGGAAAACAAAAGAAAGTTAGTTTTCTCAAGGATGGGAAGCAAAAGAAAGATGAAAAGTTGGATCTTGTGCATACAGATGTATGAAGACTGGCTCAGGTATCTTCTCTCGGTGGCTCTTGGTATTATGTTACATTCATAGATGATGCAACTAGGAAGGTATGGATTTATTTCCTTAGGTAGAAATTTGATGTATTTGAAACATTTCAGAAATGGAGAAGCTTGGTTGAGAATGAGATAGGTAAAAGATTAAAATGTCTTAGATCTAATAATGGAGGTGAGTATTGCAGTAAAGAATTTGAGGATTATTGTTCCTTTAATGGAATTCATAGGAAGAAAATGGTTCCAGGGATTCCACAAGAAAATGGAGTGGCTGAACGCATGAACAGGACAATAATGGAGTGTGCAAGGACCATGAGATAGCATGATGAGCTGCCTTTAAACATGTGGGCAGAGGCTATCAACACTGTTATATATTTAATTAATAGAGGTCCTTCAGTTCCTTTGGGTTGTAGTATTCCAAAGGAAGTATGGACAGGTAAGAAGGTGAGTTATTCTTTTCTCAGAACCTTTGGATTTGAAGCATTTACACATGTAGATTAAGAAAATAGAACCAAGATGGATGCAAAATAAAAAAGTGTACCTTTTTTGGATATGGCATTGATGAATTTGGTTATAGGCTTTGGGATTTTGAAAATCAAAAAATTGTGAGAAGCACAGATGTTGTATTCAATGAGAAGGTGTTGTACAAAGATCACTTGCAACAGTATGAGAAGAAAGAAAAGGATTATGTGGTGCTAGATGATACTCCAAATAGTGATGTTCTAGTGGTTCCTCATCCTCCGCAATACCAACAAGAAATACCACAAATTCCAGTGAATGTTAGATGGTCAACAAGGCTAAATAGATCTCCTAAAAGGTTTTCTTCCTCTTTGTATTCTATTTTGTTAACAGATGCTGGTGAACCAGTAGGGTATGATGAAGCTATGCAGGTGGATACAAAAGTTTAGTGGAAGATTGCAATGAAAGAAGAAATGGACTCCTTGATGAAAAATCAGACTTGGGAATTATGTAAGTTACCTATAGATAAAAAGTCTTGACCAAACAAATGGGTTTATAGGCTAAAAGAGGAAGATGGAGGTAAGAAAAGATTTAAAGCCAAGTTAGTTGTAAAAGGATTTGCATAGAAAAAGGGCATTGATTTTGATGAGATATTTTCTCCAGTTGTTAAGATGACTTCTATTCATACTATTTTAAGTATTGTGGCTACTGAAGATTTGCATTTGGAATAGCTAGATGTGAAAACTACCTTTCTCCATGGTGATTTGGAGGAGGAGATATACATGGAACAACCCCAAGGATTTGAGGTCACAAGTAAGGAGAAACTGGTGTGCAGATTGAAAAAGAGTTTGTATGGCTTGAAACAAGCACCTCGGCAATGGTACTTGAAATTTGATAGTTTTATGGTTGAGCAAGGCTACAACTGGTGTAATTATGACCATTGTGTTTATTTTAAGAGGTTGGATAATGACATCTACATTATTTTATGTTTATATGTTGATGACATGCTTGTAGCGGGGTCTAACATGGATCACATAAGAGAGTTAAAACAACAGTTAGCACAGTATTTTTCTATGAAGGATTTGGGGGCAGCAAAACAAATCTTTGGTATGAAAATTTGCAGAGATAGGAAGGACAGAAAATTGACTCTATCTCAGGCTAATTATGTTTAAAAGGTGTTGTAGAGATTCCATATGGAGAATGCAAAAGCTGTCAGCACACCTTTGCTTAGTCATTTAAAATTAACTAATGAGATGTGTCCTAAGATGCCAGAGGAGGAAGAAAAAATGTCCAATGTGTTGGGATAGGAAAATTTTGAAGTTTTCCTATATTCCTACCAGCCCCATATCCAACCAAATCAAAAAATCCTATGCCCAAAATCATAATAGCAGCTGATAAATTTCATAAATACCACAAGATTTTCACCACAAATAATTGTCTCACCCCTCATAACTGTAATATAACAAAGGGCATCAGTTCCTTAATTTCGGTGAGACCTTGGTGTCTGCTTTATACCAATCCATGTTCTATTTGAAACGGGCTAGATATGTATCGGCATGAGAATTATGGTCGGTGAGAAAGCTTCAGAGACCTCCAATGAAAGGAGTAACACCGATTAGAGAATTCCCAGTCACACCAAAAGTGAAGACTATAGGCATAAGTAAACACTATTGGAGAATACTCCGAAAACCACCCCGACAGTATAAACCATATCGATGAAGGAACTTGGTAGGACTCTTTCCGAACTATCCATGGAATGGGAGGAACTAGTGCTCATCGAGAGGAGATACACATCACGGTAAGAAAATAAAGTGTCTCTGACCTTATGATTTCTCAGCGACCAAAGGGATTGTTTTAGCCTAAGTCACACCGACATGTATGGAGGATAAAAACCATCGGCGAAAGTAAACAAATAGGAACAAAGTTTACAAGTCTTTCTGAACTGATGGTCACGAGGATGAAGGATTTTGGTAACATGTTGTGATGATCACTCTGATGAATGATGTAAAGGAAGATATCGAGGAAACAACCATGATCGAATAGTTGGAATCAAGTCATCCTTATGTCATATGTTGTTCCGATGATAATGATGGCCATGCTCATCGATAAGACTCTTACCAATATTCATATTGGAGACACCTGAAATATCAGAGTAAGACGTTATTCCCACGGTGATAAAGTAAGTCAAGTTGAAAACAACCACGCTCAATTCTATATTGGGTAGACCTTGAAAAGTCTTGCCGATACGAGCATATATATGTTTTTAGAAAAGATGACATCGAGGAGACAAAATGAAGGGTCACAATGATTGATCCATTTGCAAATGTTCATGCCATAAGAAGCTATTAAATCACCCTAACATTACAAAAGTCCTACCGATGAGGGGACCTATGATGATGTGACATCTCATAACGATCATGAAAATTAATACACTAGAACAATTAATTGCAGACCAAGAAGAAATCCTCTAAAGAGTCATTCGAAATCACTGCAATTAGATTCAAAAGAATTGTCTGAAAAGAGCGCATAAGCGAGAATTTTGGAGGAAAGGACAAAGGAGTTCAATCATCAGATAATAGGTATATACTTAAAATCCTCTGTCTAATAGACTATAATTTGAATTTGCTATTAATAATTATAATGGAGACTCCAGTAAAAGGAAAGGGCAGAAAACAACCAGGTGAAACTAGTAAGCCCAAGAAACAAAAAATTGACAAAAGCCCTGAGGAATAAATAAAAAGGAAACTGAATCAGGATTTAATTGACCAATTGCCTGGATCAACCCCTAAAGCCCGAAGGTCTGCACAACTTAGGGCAGAGGTAGAGAAATTGGAAGACAAATGCAAATACCTTGGAAATGTGTGGACACCAATAAGAGGTTATGAATTATTCAAATTCCATTACAATAGAAGATTAAGGAATGTCCTAATGTCTAATCCATGGTACTTGAATTTGGCTAAATTGGTCCTCCTTGATGTGTTTGTCAATGCAGAACTCCTCAAACTCCTAGCTAAACATTACAATCCAAGCCTCAAGGCCATATGCAATCCGCAAGGAGAGCCTGTTAAACATTTGTCCAAAAATGCCATTTGTGAAGTATTTGATTTAGATGATTTGTTTATTATTCCCATAGTTTATGAAGATTTGGATAAAGAGTACTAGAGAATGGACACCACGTATAATGGATTGAGATTACTTATTCATAGGCCTAGGGTAGAAGGAGAAATAATGCCTCTTAATGATAATGATGGACCTCCATTCCATGTGTCATTGTTTGAACCATATATACAATACACATATTATTCCATGGGCCAAGTCCTAGGGTCAAAAGTTCCTGATTTTATGACAATTCCTTTAATGGTGATAGCCACAGATATCTAGTGTCACAATGCTAGGCAGTTTGACTATGCTGCCTATATTTTTGGAATAATTGATTCTAGTTTAACTGCAATCAAGAACAATGCCCCATCAGTCTCTTTTGAGCACTCCTCACTCCTCATGCACATGGTACTATATTATGGCCAGGAAATGGGATTATGGCCAAATGAACTTAGAGTTACTCAAATGGACCAGAGAGGACAAAAGTCACCTGTGCAAATGTGGATGAGGATATGGGATAGCAGGTTTACCCATTCTAGTTATATTCATTTTGAAGAGTATTGAGTAAAAGTATTGTATAGATATTTCAATCGTCCTTGTGAATATTCACTGTCAAATGAAATAAAGAGGTTTCTCAGACCCAAAGATTTTGGTGGTCCTCCTACTATCACCCACAACTAGGGAGATTGGTATTGTTTTGAGGATTCAACCATGGTTAGAATTTATGGTTTGAAAGATACCCCATTTATATTGCCCAACACAGTTCCTGATAGAATTGTCTACTTAGAGATAGTCAGGCAAATGAACTGCTCTAATGTGATGAACTTGAGCTCCTATGACAAGTAGTCCTTCATGCCTAGTACTTTGTGTTTTGGGGATTTCACTGTGGTGTCTAAAGAGGGCTATGGTCTCATCATGGATAAATTGATACATTAAAACATGAGATGTGCAGAGGCAAGAAAAGGATTTGATCCTGAGGGTTTCATTAATCTTTCTAGGAGAAAACAAAATCTTAGTGGATATACACATATTCCTTATCCACATGATGACATTATCAGGAATATGGAAGAGGCTGAGATTGAATTGGTGATTGAAAAGCATAATAGAGAACTAGAAGAGAAGAAGAAACAACTTGCAAAGAACTATTAGGGATTTGCAGGTCTATTTAAACCAATTCCACATAACCCAATAGGAGAAACAAGATGTTGAAACAAACCATAATGCAAAGATCAAATGAACAAGCAACAAGGAACACAAGATATACCCTGGGAAAACCCTTTACAGGGAAAAACCTAGCCTCCAAAAGCATGCATGCTCAAATGTATTATTCAGCAATATGAAATTACAATACAATCCATGAGCCTCCATGAATACCCCTAAACCATCAAGCACCTCCAATGCAATCTCCATGTGTACAAGCATGAATCCACACATCACCTGCCATGCTTCACAATATGCACTTATAGGAGAGAACTCAATATAATGACAACCTCTCTCAAACCTCCAATCCACCTACAATGAAACAACCAACATTACCCAAACCACTAACCATGTACTTGCTTTTATAAACCAAGCTCACACAAATACAACTTGTGGTATTGGATAAAACTATGTGCCCCAAAAACCATGGTAACACAAAACCATTAACTTATAAAACCACTTGACCCCACATTTGACTATTGGTACTTTCCTAATAAATCAAATAATACAAATAATAATTAATTACTCTATATGTCCCACACACATAAAATAACAAACCCAATGTTACAATACAATATTATGCAAGGTGTACAACACCTATCCCAACATTCTCCCACTTGTTGTATACATTGCATAAGGGTCAATACATGAAATACATCATCATAGGTAAACATGAAATCACATGAATCTCTAGAATGTTCTCATGCTCCAACAAGATACCTACAACAAAGCAAAGTGACCACCATCTCAAGAAAGAACTCCTATCATCCTCCAACGTGCCACCTATGGAAGAAAAGGAACATGCCAAGGTGAAGATGCACCAATCCAAAGAAAACAAGCATCAAATCCAAGTGATAACATAAGTCTCCAAGTGGATGCCAAAGGTAAAAAAACCCACATGACTGGAAATAGCATCCACAGCATATGCTAATACATCCAACCATCCATACCTCATAGGTATCAATAACATCAATAAACTCACGCCAACAACATATCCAACCCATATACTGCAATAACAAGCTCCATGTATCAAACCTGTCAATGAAGAGCACATACATCCAGGAACTCCCACTGCATGGGTAATGTCAAATCTGAAAATAGATCCAATGCATATGGAGTCTATCAATCAACACTCAAACCAAGGTGTGGCTAATCAACAAGCTAATGTAGTATCAAGAACAATCACAATGATCCACACATGCATGATAAATCATTGCATACTCTCTCACAACATGTCACCATAACTCTCCCAAAGTCCAACCATATCAACATGATCCTCCAAGAATAAGTCATAAGACAAAGAGAGAAAACCTGTAAATCATAATGTCCTTCTACAAAACACCTCAAAGTGCTAAGCTATACCAAGTATGATCTCCTCTACAACCCCAAATGAAAAGCTTCAACAACACCCAACCATTCAATCTCATAAGATCAAACGAACATATATAACATGTAACCAACATGGATGTAAGCCTCTCTAATCAAGGTAGATCAAACTCAAAACCATTCCATAACTAGGAATAAGCCCAATCACATCTCCTAAACTTCTCATAATGAGCATGATAAATCAAACCATACGAACAAGGAGATAACCATGCTAACATCCCTCAACTGAACCCTCCAGAACCAATAACTGTAGTTCAAGATCCTTATCTATGAGAAGATGAAAGATAAAGTAAAATTGCATCTAAAAGGATAGGAAATACCTCATAGATGATAAACTACCGAGTAGACCAAGAGTGGAAAATGAGAATGCTCCTCCAGGAGACACCAAGTCACAATAACTCTCTCCAAGAACAAACTCCTCTAGGTCCAAATGAACTCTCATCCATATCGAGGTGTAAGGCTCCTTGATCTAACTGCTGAAACCTCCAAAGAGTAACTATCTCAACAAGTGTCTCTGATCAAAAGAGAACTCCAGCCTCACCTGAGTCTCCAAGTATCCATGAGCACCTATAACTGACCAATACATGCCAAACTCCAAATGCAACATAGCACCAACATGAAGTAATCAAGAAAATGATCAAAGTACTCAATACCAAGAGAACAAACAAGACCATTATCAATGCTCCTAATGCATATCTGCATAATCAAGAAGCTCATCATGACATCATGATCCAACCATCTCCTTGTAAGAAGATCACATGCAGCAAAGCATACAATGATGAATACATCCTGTCTCAAGAGAACCTGTATCATGCCAATACTCTAATCTATAATCAAGAGTAAACCATGACATAATATCAACATCTCTAAATCAAGGACAAACATGTCAAACTGACAAATCATAATCCAACATCTTAACCAAAGACTCAAAGAAGTCCTCCATGGTAAACTAATATGTCAACATCTCCAATCATATGAAGATAACCATCTCTTGACAACTGAACTAAAAATTTCAATGAACTCTCAAAACCAAGAGCTCCTCCATGACACCAACATCCATTGCAGAAGATCATCCATCATGTATGATGAATCCAACATGCTACCAAAGCTCCCACTGAATCGTGATACCGAGCTATCCATGACAACAAAATAACCATCTCCTAAATGAAGATTATCCATGGCCACAAACTAATCAAGGAATACCACTGTAACATCAAAATCTCTCAAAAGGTCTAGTGAACCAAAATCTCCAAACAAGAAGATAAAACCATCACTGTCAAAAGCTAACATAGAACCATGTATCCAAGCTCTCCATGACATCATGATAAACATCCTGCAAGTCCCAACAACCAACTATCCAGGCACTCTAATTATCCATCCTCTTATCCCAAGGCAATCATACCAATGCACAAATGACCACATACAAGGCCAACCAACAAAGTCTGCATAACCACTAAATCAATCTGGTGGATATAGATAGTCCACAACCAAGTCATCCCACTGTAGCCAAGGGGTAGCTAATCCACAAAACTACATAACTCGTAGATCCAAAATAAATGTCACATGCAAACTCATCATCACACTAGTAAACTGTAAATTGAGATATCAAAGAAGATAACCTGTAGACTCCAAGACTCAAACACCAAATCAACTCTAGATTTGATTTGCCAACAAGCCCACAAACGAATACCATAGTCAAGGAAATAAACAAGCATCCAGGAGATAAGAACAATCCCCTAAAACAACACCACAACACCACCTGTAATCATGAATCAAACATCATAGCCCATACCTATCAATCACATACATGATCATGTCGTACCAATGCAAAAGTGAACCTACATATCCATGACACCATAATCATTGTCATCGTTGTACCTGTACTCAACTCCCACTGAAACAAGACTCCAAGTCTCACACGAGTATCAACCATGTCCTCAAACTAGAAGACAACCTGTACCTATCTCCATCAAAGTCATAACTTTGAAAACACCTATAAACCTGTATCAGGGAGCACCAAATCTGAAAACCTTCTATTCCATGCTGATGGTCTCATAGCAACATGCACTCCCACAAGTCTGTGCCAACAAATCCATCTGAATGCACTCGTAAATGCACTCTGAATCTCAGGCTCCCAAAAATGATCAAACAAGTACAATTCTCTCTCTATATACAAAACTAAAAATCTACATGATCCAAACTATAGTACACTGTAAGAGCTCTCCAACGCCTATCCGAAATCCAAAATTTGATTCCGTATGCGAAAGTTATGAGCATAAAACTGTATCAGAGTAATGCGGGTTTCAAACATAAAATTATGACACAAATAGAAAATTCTGATTATGAAACCTATGCCACTGCATAGTTCTCAGAGAGAGCTTTCCGACGCCTATAAGAAGTTGAAAAACTGATACCGTATGTGAAAGCTATGCCTCTCCGAAGAAAAGACACTCCAAGGGCTAAAACTGGACCCCTGGTGGGCCCCTGTACCCTGATGACGTGACATGACGTCATTGCTGATGTCATCACTACTGACTGGGCAAATGAGGTGGCTACTGATGTGATGTTTGATTTGGCATCTTCATCTTTGACTGTGGACTCCAAAAAGTTTTCCAATTTATTTTAATTTCCATTGGACCCCACCACCATTAATACAAAAGGAGATTTTTTTAATTTTTATAAAGGTCCAATAATAAAAAAAAACTTAAATGCTGTCATTAAAAAACCTTTTCAATGCCCACCCCAAAACCTTTGTAAAGGTTTTAATATTATAAAATTTATTTTTAAGCCCATCGGGCTAAACCCCCACCGAACCTTTTGTTAAAGGTTTTTTTTTAAAACGAAAATTTTAAAGTTTTAAAATTGCCCACGTAGGGCATCAGGGGTGCCTGGCCTAAGGCCAACATGAGGGGGGAGAGGACCAGTGGGGGCCATCCGATGTAAGGCTGGTGGTACCACTGCAATTTGCAGGTGTAGGGGACAGGGTACGAGGGTCTGCGGACCCCCGCCGCCCCTTAAATTTTTTTTTTCTCTTGCAATTTGATTTTTCAACTATAGCTTTAATTTAATTTTTTTAAATCTTTTTCAAAACTATAGTAAATCAATAGTGCAGGGTCAATTTTTTATTTTTCTAAAAAAAAAATTGCCTCTGCGACAAAAAATCCATACGACGTACCTAAGAGGGGCATTTTTTGCTTTTTTTCTCCAGTGACCAAACTATGGCAAATTTTATATGATTTTTTGTCTCTCAGGCCTCCTAGACTCAATGGCAAGGTCCATTTTGTCCCAGGAGGTCATTTGTTAAAGTTTCTCCTCAAAACCCTCATGAAACCAAAACCTGGAAACCCTCTTTAGCCATGATTTTTCAATCACCTGATCTGCAACATACACAACAAATCACCAATACCCAAAACCCCCAAACTACAATACAACCTACACAAAGCCTTTTAGTGTCCCAAATCCTTACATGCATTGCCATGGCTTCCATTTTGCACCTAATCTACACACACAAGGGTTATATATATCTAGGGAGCTCACACCTCCCTCAACCATGTACATGGCTCTGATACCAACTGTTAGAAATTTGTAGGTCTATTTAAACCAATTCCGCATAACCCAATAGGAGAAACAAGATGCTGAAATAAACCATAATGCAAAGATCAAATGAACAAGCAACAAGGAACACAAGATATACCCTGGGAAAACCCTTTGCAAGGAAAAACCTAGCCTCCAAAAGCATCCACGCTCAAATGTATTATTCAGCCATATGAAACTACAATACAATCCATGAGCCTCCATGAATACCCCTAAACCATTAAGCACCTCCAATGTAACCTGCATGTGTACAAGCATGAATCCACACATCACCTGCCATGCTTCACAATATGCACTTACAGGAGAGAACTCAATACAATGACAGCCTCTCTCAAACCTCCAATCCACCTACAATGAAACAACCAACATTACCCAAACCACTAACCATGTGCTTTCTTTTATAAACCAAGCTAACACAAATACAACTTGTGGTATTGGATAAAACCATGTGCCCCAAAAACCATGGTAACACAAAACCATTAACTTATAAAACTACTTGACCCCACATTTGACTACTGAAAGGAAGCTAGGTGTGCGAAAAATGCTTCCAACACTAATCTAATGAGGAGAGGGCTATGCAAATTCAGATTTATCCTAACTATTACAACAATGTTAAACTATTAACATGAGATATTGTAGCAAAACACAAGAACCAGAAAGTAGACAAAAGAAGAGAGACAAAGATTTACGGTGGGGAAAACCCTTATTGGGTGAAAAACCCCACAATCAGAAACCTACATAATGTATTAACAAATTTGAAAGAATGTTTACAATACACTTGTAATGCAAGCTTCAATGGTCTTCGACACTTGTGTCTGGAGTCAATCCGGTAGCATAACAGTACCTGTAAACCTGTGATACAAACTCCATCTCCAAGCACCTGCTTAAATAGGAAATACAAGGCAATATTGGACCTATCTTGGAATGGGCATCCAACATGGCTTCATGGACCAAAACCCATGCCCAAGGACACTTGGTCAACATTGTAGAATGTGCCTGACACTTGTCCATAGCTCCCATTCCAAAGAGGTCATCTATTTCCAAAATGGGCTATGACAGATGCTCTTACGACACTTATGACCGTCATAGAATCTATCATAGCAGTTACAACTTACAGCTATAAGAGAATCTGTCATACACATTCTATAAATAGCATATTCTCTTACAACATGTCATATTCCACCTTAGGGGTCCCAAATATGCCTTATTCAAAGATGCTTCATGACACATGTCATCACCTGTCTTATAACCTTCTATTTTTTACTCTTACATGTCATAGATTCATCACAGGAATCTGTCATAACCGTTTTGGTCAAACATTCCCTTACACGACATGGAAGATGCCGACACATGGAAAAATACTCCTACCACAAATTGGGATGCCTATCTCCTCATGTGAGGACAAAATTACAAGTTGTCATATTCCATGTAGGATCGACACATCATTGTGCCACATCCCACAATATGACAATATGAAATTTACAAGTATTTACAAAATAGGCAATTAAATAATAAATACAAATATTACAAATGTAAGGAATTACCAAGGTTGACACACCTTAATTCCCAACATTCTCCCAACTGTCAAATACCTTGTAAGAGCCAATAGAAAAACAAGATTTAACTGTTATAGGCCGAGAGGCCCATAGACTCCGAACACCATCTGAACTTCTTTGTGCTCATTAGTTTTGTCAATGCATCTGTAACATTCCTTAAAGTATCTACCTTCTCCAAATTTACCTTTCCATCCTCAACCATGTCTCACACGAAGTGAAACTGAGCATCAATGTGCTTTGTTCTAGCATGGAAAGTTAGATTCTTCGCAAGGCAAATTGGACTCTGACTGTTGCAACTAATCATGATCTAACATGCATCAACACCAATATCTGAACACAATCTGTTAAGCCAAATGGCTTCCTTACAAGCATGAGTTTCTGCCATATACTCAGCTTCTATCGTGGATAAAGAAACAATTGGTTGTCACTTACTCATCCAACTAATAGCACCACCAAACAGTGTAAACAAATAATGATGCAGAGCACCCACGGAAACCCTAACATACATTTCCCATTGTATGTCTATACTTCGCCTAACATGCATTCTCCAATGTATATACCTACACCTCTCGCCTATTGGCAAAACAAAAAAACTTGTATGTGCATCGTGTGACCTGTGAACACCGATATCCTCTACCGTCACTACCAGTCACACTTTGTATCTAATTCAATGTATCTGTGGAATGTATATTCCATATTACATTCGAAACATACAACTGAATGTGCATTTGGGACATGCATTCACAACATGCATTCGACCAACACTTTTACCCAATCTATGTTCTCAACAGACAACCGGAACATGCTTCGCCAAATATACATTTGACCATTGACCCCTTTGTATATAAACCTGATGTACATTTGTGATGTACATTCACAACATATAATTAAAATATGCATTTGATGGGTTTGACCGATCCGTTGACTTCCTTGTATGTCGATTGGAAACTTCAATTTTTCTCTCTCCTTTGTATGCCGATACACTTGCACATTCACACTGTATGTTCACTACATACAATCTTGATAACCCTTTGCGAGATACTCACAACTTACAACTGCGGAATACACAGAAAATGAACCCGACATATAATAGCAATATATGCATAGAACATATATTTGCAATGTATGTTTACAATCTTGACATACAATGCCTTAATGCTTCCCGATATGCTTAGTGACACACACATAGAATAGACCCATGTGATATACACATGGAATGTATTTCTGGCATACAAATACGATATACACACAAATTGTATATCTAATGGAATAATGCAGAATTTCACCAATTCTAACTGCCGCAAACCTTGCAACTTCATAGATCCATTTCCTTAACAATCTAACACATATTTTAGACATTCCCAACCTAGCACATGAGGATGCTAGGATCTTTCAATGCATCCCATACCTAATCCTGCAAGCACGAAATTGAACAAACAGAAAAATAAAATAAAAACACTGTACAACCATTCCACCGATTTCAAAGAAATCTAACCGGTGGAATGGATTAACGATCCATCTCGATCCCAAAATAGAAAATTGATTATTACAGAGGAAAACCTAATGAGATCGAATAACAGAATGTTGCATGACACAGAACAGGACCTTGTTATTTACGCTTTCAGAAATGTATATAGATGCTCCGTTCCCACCAATGCACAACTCAACTTCACACTACTACTAGTTATCATGACCACAATTGATCTGATCTTAGGTATTTATATTCTTACCCTCAGTAGTACTAAATTGGCTCTAAGCGACTGGGAGACAATTCCAAGCTGCTAGGAAATCACAACTGACTAACAACCTCTAACTGTCTAACAACCTTGTGATTACAGATCGACAAGTGTCCTTGGGACTTACAATAGAAACCTAGATACAAACTAACTCAACATGCATTGGTCAAACAGACCTTATTACATTGAATGGTCAGCTTAAGACCTTATTGAAAATAGTAAAATGAACATTAGACACATCATAAAGTTAAATGCCTCATGGAGGCCACCTTGTGTTAGGTGCTCCTACACCATACACCCCACCTTGAAAAGAACTCATGCCATATGAGTTAGGTCTTTGTCTTGCTCCAGCTGTATACTCTGTTGTCTCATGTCTTCCCCATGATCTCTGGACTGCATTGTAGGTGCCTCTCATACCATTTGTTCTTACTGTCAACTCTGCCTAAACACTTGCATTATAAACCTTGGGTAATGCTACTTGTACTACTTCTATGGCAGAATATGTTGGCCTTTCAACTCTTGTTGGTTCTAGAGGACAAACAATTGACCCTATTAGGATTGCATCCTTGTCTTGCCAATCAACTTGTGGCTGCTTGTAAACCTGCTCTTTGACCTTCTGTCGGTCCATCTGATCTCCATCAGTCAAAGTTCAAAGTACCTGCAAACTTTTATCCTTAGCAACCCCATTCCCTGAGGTATCTTCAACTGTCTTTGTGTCTTCTGCATTGAGCTTCACAAACTCTTTCTTTCCCACTAAGATGACCTTGGCTGCCTTCTGTGTAGTAGCATCCTCCTGCAATGGTGTCATCACAAAAGTCCTCCCATCCTTCTTGATGGTGTATGTGTTAGCATATCCATCATACAATGCTCTCCTATTGAATTGCCATGGCCTACCCAAAAGTAGGTGACAACATTCCATGGGCAATATGCCACATAAAACCCTATCCTGATATTCTCCAATCTAAAAATCAACATATGCCTATTCATATACCAAAAGCAATTGATTATCACTTACCCAAGATGCTTTGTAAGGATTTTGATGTGGAATCCTTTCCAGTTGTAGTTTATCCACCATTTCTTGAGATACCATATTATTTGTTGAACCAGAATCTATTACTACCTTGCATAGTTTACCTTTAGTTTTGCATGCGGTCCTGAAAAGTGCTCTCCTTTATATCATCTCCTTGGATGTCTTCAAGATTGTTCTCCTCAGCATCAATGATTCTCCATCTTTAGCTGGGGTGGTACTTCCCATTGGAGAGTAAACACTTTCATCTACTCTCTCTTCTTGCACAAATTGAACCCTCTTATCATTCTTCCTATCACCTCTTGATGATGAGCCCTGTCTTTCTGGACATTTGAATGCTGTATGACCAATTTCATTACAATGATAACATCTTCCAGTGAAAACATTAGAACATCTACCACCTCCAAATCTACCTCTTGTGCCTTTCCATCCACCTCTGAAATCAGACTGTTCCTGTCCTTTACCAGTCTCTTCCTGGTCGTCATTGGTTTGCCTTGTTACAGGGGTTGATCCTCTCCCCTTTATATTGCTGCCTCTTCCTCTCATGGACTTATCCTGTCTCCTTTTCATCTTTTCCTCAATCCTAATTGCCATTTGATAACAATCTTCTACACTCCTAGGGTTAGCCAAAACTAACTCATCTTGTATGTTCAATCTCAAACCAGCCAAATATCTAGCAACCTTTTGAACCTCATTCTCATGATGACCAGACCTCATAATTTATAAAATTCCTCAGTATATGCCTTCACATCCATTTCCTTTTGCCTTAAAAATTGAAGCTTCTTAAACATTTGAACTTCATAATCCTCGGGTAAAAAATTACCTTTGATCCTTGCTACCATCTTGTCCCATGAAGAAATCTTTGACTTACCTTGCTTTCTCCTCTCTAATTGTACATAACCCCACCATACCAAAGCATGACCTCCCAATTTAGTCTTTGCAATCTTTAATTTCTGCTCCTCAGGAACTTCCTCACACTCAAAATGATTATCTAATCAAACAACTCTTCCTCATTTAAACTTCCAGTGTACCTTGGAACATCAATCTTTACCTTAGGTTTATCATTCTAAACTACCCTTAATAGTTTTGCAAATCTTTGATCTTCAGGATTCAGATCTTCATCTACCTCTTCAAATTCTTCACCATCATCTTCTTTTTCTAATTCACTATCTTCCATTTCTCTTTTTTTGTTCATCTCCAAGGTTGCAAGCCTAGCTTAAAGGGCTTCTGCAAGTTCTTTCATCTTCTGCATCTCTTTAGCATGTTTTTCCTTCAACTCCTGCAACTCTCTGGCAGTACCATTACCTTTTGGAGGTATCTTGTCAACCTCTTAATCCTTCTACTTCTGCCTTCTCAGGGACAGAATCAACACAAAATAGCCCAAACCTTTTGCTGAGCTCTGATACCACTATGATGCAGAGCACCCACGAAAACCCTAACATAGATTTCCCATTGTATGTCTATACTTCGCCTAACATGCATTCTCTGATGTATATACCTGCACCTCTCACATATCAAAAATACAAAAAAACTTGTATGTGCATCACGTGACCTGTGAACATCGATATCCTCTACTGTCACTATCAATCGCACTTTGTATCCAATTCAATGTATCTACGGAATGTATATTCCACTATACACTCGAAACATGCAACCGAATGTGCATTCGGGACATGTATTCACAACATGCATTTGACCAACACTTTTACCCAATGTATGTTCTCAACAGACAACCGGAACATGCTTCACCAAATATACATTTGACCGTTGACCCCCTTTGTATATAAACCCAATGTACATTTGCGATGTACATTCACAACATACAATTCAGATATGCATTTGATGGGTTTGACCGAGCCATTGACTTCCTTGTATGCCGATTGGAAACTTCAATTTTCTCTCTCCTTTGTATGCCGATACACTTGCACATTCACACTATATGTTCACTACATACAATCTTGATAACCCTTTGCGAGATACTCACGACTTACAACTGTGGAATACACAGAAAATGAACCCGACATACAATAGCGATATACGCACAGAATGTATATTCGTAATGTATGTTTACAATCTTGACATACAATTCCTCAATGCTTCCCGATATGCTTAGCGACATACACACAGAACAGACCCATGCGATATACACACAGAATGTATTTCTGGCATGCAAATACGATATACACACAAATTGTATATCTGATGGAATAATGCAGAATTTCACCGATTCAAGCCGCTACAAACCTTGCAACTTCACAGATCCATTTCCTGAACAATCTAACACATATTTTAGACTTTCCCAACCTAACACATGAGGATGCTAGGATCTTTCAATGCATCCCGTACCCAATCCTGCAATCTTGAAATTGTACAAATAGAAAAACAAAATGAAAACACCATACAACCATTCCACCAATTTTGAAGAAATCTAACTGGTGGAATGGATTAATGATCCATCTCAATCCCAAAATAGCAAATTGATTATTATAGAGGAAAACCTAATGAGATCGAATAATAGAAAGTTGCACGACATAGAACAAGACCTTGTTATTTATGCTTTCAGAAATGTATACAGATGCTCCGTTCTCAACAATGCACAACTCAACTTCACACTACTACTATCTATTATGACCACAATCGATCTGATCTTGGGTATTTATCTTCTTACCCTCAGTAGTACTGAATTGGCTCCAAGCAGCTAGGAGACAATTCTAAGCGGCTGGGAGACAATTCCAAGTGGCTGGGAGATCACAATCGACTAACAACCTCTAACTGTCTAACAACCTTTTGATTACAGATCGACAAGCGTCCTTGGGACTTACAATAGAAACCTAGATACAAACTAACTCAACATGCATTGGTCAAACAGACCTTATTACATTGAATGGTCAGCTTAGGACCTTATTGAAAATAGTAAAATGAACATTAGACACATCATAAAGTTAAATGCTTCATGGAGGCCACCTTGTGTTAGGTGCTCCTACACTAGATAAGCACTGGTGGATCTCCTGTTGTCAATGCCACCTGCCCAATCTGAATCCACAAATCCACGAATATCTATAGAATGTGGAGGTCCTGAAACATTACCATGATAGCAAATGGAATACTCAGAAGTACCCCTCAAATATTTGAACACTTGCTTAACTGCATCCCAATGAACCCGTCGAGGATTAGCCATAAATTGACTAAGGACTCCCACTGCTTGGGCAATGTCTGGTCTTGTGCAGACCATAACATACATCAAACTGCCAACAACACTAGCATAAGGTACTTTGCTCATGTCCTCACCTCACTAGGAGATTTTGGACAATCCTTAATGGACAACTTTGTCCCTAAAGAAACGGTAACACACAATGGTCTACAATCTGCCATGCTGAATCTGTCCAACACGGTCTTCACATACTTACTCTGGCTTAACCAAAGTTTTCTATTGGTTCTCTCTTCTAATTTTCATTCCTAGAATGTACCTGGCTACCCCTAAATCTTTCATTTCAAATTGAGCTGACAACTGAGATTTAAAATCAGAAATCATATTCTTACCCTTCCCAATGAGCAACATATCATCAACATACAATGCAACAATGAGGATACAATCACCATCAAATTTATAATACACACAGTGATCTGATTTCGATCTCACATATCCAATTGACAACACAAAGGCATCAAACTTCAAGTACCATCACCTAGGGGATTGGTTCAAACCATACAAAGACTTTTTAAGTTTGCAAACCAAATTTTCTTTACCTTTCACCATGTAATGCTCTGGCTATGACTTATAGATTTCTTCCTCCAAGTCACCGTGAAGGAAAGTTGTCTTCACATCCATTTGTTCTACCTCCAAGTCATAAGCTAATGCGAGAGACAACAGGAATCGAATGGATGTCAACTTTGCAATGGGAGAGAAGATCTCACCATAATCTATACCCTCCACTTGTGATTACCCCTTCGCAACCAATTTGGCCTTATACTTCTCAACACTGCCATCTGCACCAATTTTCTTCTTGAACACCCATTTGCATCCAATGTGTTTTCATCCAAGAGGCAAAGGCACCAAGTCCCAAGTTTGATTCTTTTCCAAAGAAGCCATTTCTTCCTCCATGGCCTCCTTCTAGGAACCTGCATCTTTCATATCCAAAGCCTCTGACACAGTTCTAGGTTCATCACTGTTAGTGATTAAAGCATAAGCACAACTAGAATCAAGCAATGTAAAACCGAACCTTTCAAGTTGCTTTCTTATCCATGTAGACCTCCTCAAAGACTGAGGTTGAGGATCAGCTTCTTCATCTAAGCTTTCAGAGCTACCAGAGCTCTCCTCATCATTAGGTCCAACATTGTATTTCTGTTCAGTCTTCTCAGGGGTAGGAGGAAACTGAACAACATCCTCTTTCTTTACTATTTCTTGTAGCTGCAAAATAGTGGAAGAAGGTGTAAGCTCTCTGAAGATGACACTTTTTCTATACAACACTTTTTTAGCCACAGGGTCCCAAAGCTTGTATCCTTTCACACTGACACCATAGCCAATGAAGATACACTTAATAGCCTTGTTCTCCAACTTTGACCACTTCTCCCTAGGCACATGTGCATATGCCTCACCACCAAAAACATGAAGATGCCTTATCAAAGGCTTTCTACAGACCACACCTCCATGGGTGTCTTTCTAACAAGAGCCGATGTAGGAGATCTATTTACCAAATAGCAAGTAGTGGCAACATCTTCAGCCCAAAACTTTTGTTCTAGGCCAGCTCCACTAAGCATACTCCTAGCCTTCTCCATCAATGTCTTGTTCATCCTCTCTGCAACTCCATTTGCTATGGGGTGTATGGAGTTGTCTTATGTCTTTCAATCCCAAGTTCCTTGCAATACTTATCAAATTATGTAGAACATAACTCACCACCATTGTCAGTTCTCAAACATTTAATCTTTTTACCACTCTAATTTTCAGCAAAGGCTTTAAACTCCTTAAACTTGCTATAGACTTCAAATTTGCTTCTGAGAAAATAAATCCATGTCCTTCTACTGTAATCATCTATAAAAGATACAAAGTATACATATTTTAATAACGAAGGAACATTTACAAGACCAAACACATCATAATGAATAAGGTCCAACACACCAGAAGACTTATGAGAACTCGAGTAAAACTAAACACAGTTTTGTTTTCCATAAATGCAATGTTCACAAAAGTTGAACACAAGATTACAATCATCTAACCCCTCAATGAGGTTCTTATTTTTCAGGGTACGTAGACCCTTCTCACCAATGTGGCCAAATCTCTTATGCCATAACATTGTCTTTTCAGTAGGAATTTTAACTTCCAATGCATGATTACAACCATCCAGACTAGAAACAATAGATTTCTTCACTGCTCATTCAAATGGTGGGGATGAAGTGACTATTGCCCTCTTCCTTGAGTTAGAAGAACTATTGCATTGTGAAATGCATGCCTCCAGCTAAAACAGAGTACCTCTCCTAGTACCCTTAGCAAGCACCATAGCTCCTCTAGTCATCTTGCATCCTTCTTTCAAAAAGACAACCTGCACACCTGCATCATTCAAACTACTTACAGAAAGAAGGTTCCGTACTAAGCCTGGGATGTGCATAACCTCAGATATCCCCTTCACTTGACCATTAGGGAATGAGATAGAGACTCTTCCATGACCAACAATCTTCAGATGAGAGTCATCACCCAAATACACCTTTCCACCATCGAACTCCTCATACTTAGTGAACCAGTCTCAATGTGAGGTCATGTGGAATGATGCACCAGAGTCTATTAGCCACACATCATCAGATGCATGGGTTTCTAGGGCTGTGATGAAAGCATCGCCGTCATCTTGTGACTTGTCAGAATCTAAATCAGGAGCTTTCTTCTTCTTCTTCTTCTTCTTCTCCTCTTTGCATTCCTTTTAGAAATGCCCAGTTTTGCCATAGTTCCAACAAAGAGCCTTGGACTTTCTAGGAGATTTGGATCTCCCACAGGATTTGGATCTACCCTTCTCAGCTTTCTTGTCCTTCTTCTTCCCTTTCTCCTTGGGTCTTCCACAAACTGCAAGGGCCTCTTTGGCTGCCTCAAAAGACTTTCTTCACATCTCTTCAGACAACAGTGAGGAAACCACTTCTTCCATTTTGAATGTGGATGTGGTGCTTCTAATTGCCATGACAAGATGATCCCATGAGTCTGGCAGAGAACAAAGCAGGGTCATACACCGATCCTCCTCCTCCATCTTTACACCAATAGATGTCAATTGTGCAACTAGCATGTTAAAAGCATTCATATGCTTAGCAATAGATCCTCCATCCTCCATTCGAAGGGAATACAACTTCTTTCTTAGGAAAAGCTTATTGACTAGGGATTTAGCTTGATACACATCCCCCAACTTCTTCCAAAGTAGTTTTGCAGTAGTCTCTTCATGGACATTTAACAACACAGAATCAGCAAGACTAAGTCTTATGAGACCCTTAGCCTTCTGATCCTTGAGATCCCACTCATCTTGTGACATTGTAGCTAGTTTAGTTCTGTTAACACTTTCCCAAAGGTCTTGGTCAACAAGCATGTCTTCCATCTTGAGCTTCCACAGCTCAAAATTACTGCCATTGAACTTCTCCACTTCAAATCTTCCGGATGTCCCTGCCATCTCCTTGCTGAAATAAGGTACAGAATGCTGTGCATAGACTCCCACTCAACCTAAGATTAGCTCAGAAAACCCCTACCCAACAACTAGGACCAAAGGTGATTAATCTCTGATACCAACTAAAAGGAAGCTATGTGTGCGGAAAACGCTTCCTACACTAATCTAATGAGGAGAGGGCTATGCAAATTCAAATTTATCCTAACTATTATAGAAATGTTAAACCATTAAAAAGAGATATTGCAGCAAAAAAAAAGAACCAAAAAGTAGATAGAAGAAGAGAGACAAAGATTTACGATGGGGAAAACCCTTATCAGGTGAGAAACCCCACACTCAGAAACCTCCACAATGTATTAACAAATCTGAAAGAATGTTTACAATACACTTGCAATGCAAGCTTCAATGGTCTTTGAAACTCATGTTTGGAGTCAATCTAGTAGCATAACAGTACCTGTAAACCTGTGATACAAACTCCATCTCCAAGCACCTATTTAAATAGGAAATACAAGGCAATATTGGACCTATCTTGGAATGGGCGTCCAACATGGCTTCATGGACCAAAACCCACACCCAAGGACATTTGGTCAACATTGTAGAATGTACCTAACACTTGTCCACAACTCCCATTCCAAAGAGGTCACCTATTTCCAGAATAGGCTATGACAGATGCTCTTACGACACTCACGACCATCATAGAATCTGTCATAGTGGTTACAACTTACAGCTATAAGAGAATCTATCATACACATGCTATAAATAGCATATTCTCTTATAACATGTCATATTCCACCTTGGGGCACCCAAATATGCCTTATTCAAAGATGCTTCATGACACATGTCATCACCTATCTTATAACCTTCTATTTTTGACTCTTACATGTCATAGATTCATCATAGCAATCCTCATAACTGTTTTGGTCAAACATTCCCTTACACAACATGGAAGATGCCGACACATGGAAAAATACTCCTACTAGAAAAGTGGGATGCCTATCTCCTCATGTGAGGACAAAATTACAAGTTGTCATATTCCATGTAGGATCGACACATCACCGTGCCACATCCCACAATATGACAATATGGAATTTACAAGTATTTACAACATAGGCAATTAAATAATAAATACAAACATTACAAATGTAAGGAATTACCAAGGTTGACATACCTTAATTCCAAACATCATTGATCTTTCTAGGAGAATAAAATCTCAGTGGATATACACATATTCCTTATCCACATGATGACATTATCAGGAATATGGAAGAGGCTGAGATTGAATTGGTGAATGAGAAGCATAATAGAGAACTAGAAGAGAAGAAGAAATAGCTTGTAGAGATGGAGTTGTTGTCCTCTGGTGATGAGGGATCTGCAAGAGAGGAAGAACCACATGAACAAGCAACTAGAATATCTAAAAGGAAAATGGAATGTTATCAGTCTCCTAATGAAAAGCATGATGAAGAGGGGCCTAGTGACGAGGATCCAAGATAATTAGCATATGATTCTTTTATTGCAGATGGTCAATTTATTCATTCTAAAGAGTTTAAATCATTTTTATATAAATGCAAGGGTAAAGAGATCAAGGAATCAGTTGATGATGTCACGGCTAACAATGAAAGACAATTAATTGATATGTTAAAAATAACAGTGGATAGTGAATTGAAAGCTATGACTCCTAGTAGAGGTAAACAACTGCTTAGAGAAGTAGGTGTCATGATATTTCCTGGTCTTGATATAAATTCTGCTCTGGTGTTTGATAGTTTTTTGCACATTACTGATGACAACTATAAGCTCACTCCTGAGGGTGTCATAGAGATGTACATGGGTACCGAATATAACAATGATGAAAACTCACTCATGATATGGGCCTTGTACCCTTCTCATAAGAAAATGGCCATTATAGATACTGAAAAAACTTTTAGGCATGTTATGACCTTGAAAGCAGAGGAGACTAATCCCTTGATTACTACATATATTGGCATAAATGTTGCAAAGTTAAATAAGGCACAGGCTCAGATGTTGATCAAAGAATGAGATGCATATAAACTAAGTTGTGAAATATTAACAAAAGAAAATGATTTCTTGAAAGATACTGTTAAGATTACCTTCAGAGGGTCAGTGAAAAGGTGAAATCAAGGAGAGAGCACACAAAGTGCCCAATCACCATCTGTTGATTAGATACCTCAGGTCTAGATTGACACACTTGCAACAGTGCTCTAGAATAGGCATGTTTACATGATGAATTGGATGAACAAATTTTGGGATGTTTATTCTGAAAACTATAAAGTGATCCAAGAGCACGAAAGGCTAAACAACAGGCTCCAGGAGAAACTCCATGAGATACAGAGTAAGGATGTTTTTGACACTACAAGTACTTCTAGTGCAAAAGATTTGATTGAGTAGCATTAGAAATATTATGACCAGCTTAAAAATGATGCCAAATAATGTATTGAAGCTTCAAAAGGAGTACCCATGTTGTTCAGAAATGACAAAGAGCTGAAGAGCAAAGATGAATAGAGTAAAGAGTGTCAAGTGATATTGCATGAAGCCTTAGGATCTCTCAAGGACAAAGACTCTGCATCTGGGGAAGCCTATAAGCATCTGGAGAAGATGGTAACGATGGACGTGATCACAAGAAATGCTATTGAGTTTACTAATACACATTGCAGCCAAGAGTATTTGGATCACATTACTCAGATATACTTGTGGCTGAGTAGAGCTTAGCATCGTTATCTTTATTATTGTTATGTTAATCACTTTAATCCTCGGAAGACATTTTGAAGAGTTATGTCTCTTCATAAATATTTCTATATAAGTTGAACATATGATGTTGAATTATCATGGGCAGTAGTAGATAATATATGAAGTTTACAATGTTTTAGAAGACTATGTTGCAAGTATTATGTTTAAGAAGTGAATAGAAGATCTCTGATTCTGTGGACTTATACTGGCATTAATTGTTTGTTGAAGTTATTTAGTTATTTAGTTGTCTCTAGTTTAATATTTCCCTATTATTCGAATTGATATATCAAGTATATATTTAATTTGTCAATGCACGTTTGTTGTATTTGTGTGATTTGATTAATTGGTTTCCTTAAAAGGAATTAAAATCCTTCTGGCCAGTCACAGTAATATGGAAGTGTTGATTTGGATCATTAAGAAGAACCTATAATTAGGATTGTCATTCTGTCTTCAAGTTGATATTATCTGTTATTCTTGTATATTTCATTCAATTGGTTCCTTCAAGAAAGGATTAATTTTCCTTCTGGTGAATAATAAGAAACCTGATTGTGCCAGTTGGATTATTAAGAAGAGTGACAATCATTTCCCTGCACATTTATACAAGTTATAATCCAAAGTATTGTGCCAAACGGTTGGAGTTATCACCCAATATAAGCCACTGGTCTTTGTCTTTCATTTGACTCTGTTTACCCAACAAGGCACTGGTCTGATTTCAATTCATCATTTAGTTTTATCCAAAAGCCATTTATTAGTTGAGCATAGTTGTAAAATTTACCTTGATATTGCTTATACAATTTACACCAATCATCTTTCAGTTATTAGATATAGAATTAGTTAGAAAGCTTTCTTCTATTCCACACCATTTTCCACTATGGGCAGATCCATTAATTTAGTCAAAGTACCTACACTCATCCAACCTAATTCAACTTTTCAAGGTTCACCTGCCTAGGTATAGCAGTGCCTAAAGTGCAGGGAGTCATCAACCCCAAAGGTTAACTTTGTCGCATTACTTCAAAAATGTTGCCAATCTGACCATAGAGTCTGGCATCCTCTTAGGATTTGCAACCTACATTTTTGAGACCTAACAAATCGGTGACTCTACAAGGGAACCAAATAAAGGACCTTAGTAAGAAACCATTCTTTTATAGAGTCAGAAATTTCAAGAATACAAATTGGTAACTCTGCTGGCAAGAAGAATCTGAGAAGATAAATTATAAACTTTTTCCTATTTACAAAAATAGGTGGCGACTCTACAACCTGTTATAACAAAGAGTTAGTACCAAATGGATGGTAGAAGATCCAAGATGGAAGGGAAAAAATTGCAATCATCCCCAACAATTAGAACCATCCCCAAGAGAAATGGAGCATCAAATTATTTTCATCAGAATAATAATTAGGAGGCTCAAGAGGATAATACCGAACAAACTATCACAACTCACAATAGTTTTACCCCTCTACATGAATCAAATGAAAATGTCAATGGAGTAACTGCTAATATATTGGCAAAATACAAACCTGATCCTCAAGAACAACTTGAGTGTGAAGCATGAGCCATGAAGGAAATTGATTAGAGGCAAGCTGAATATGATTATAAAATGTCATTACAGTAGGAAGACGGGGTAAAATATGGATTCATGAATCAAGAGGTGAATGAAAGTCCAAAGAATACAAGAAGCATGAATGAAGCACAACAGAATGTGCTTAAGCTCCAGGAAGAACTTGAAATGATCAAGATAGAGGAAACAAAGAGGTTGTTAAAATAATAAATTCAATAGATAAGGAATAGGACTAAAATAGTCGCCCCAAAATATGTACCTCCACATAGAGGAAATATTTTGAGGAATCCACAGCAAAACTTGCACCAAAATACAGGTGGTGTTTCCAATTCACAAGCATCCACAAGTCATCAAAATACCCTCCCTAATAATCCTAGACCACCTCTCATGCACAACACCTCTCAACATATGACTAATACATACCCACCCCCTGGCCAATAGTATTATAGACCACAAAATCCTTATATGAATCCCCACACAAACCCACAATAGTAACATGCTTATCATCAACCTCTAGGTGGCTATAATTACTACCCTAACCTACCACCCATAAATCTTCCACCTCAAAACCTCACAAACATATGTAGCCAATTCGATCTGATTGCATATCAATTGTATCCATACCCTATTGACAGTAATTGGAGAAATATAGTTCCCAAGTTCACTAGAAATAGTGTAGTATCAGCTGAGGATCACATCAGAGGCTTCAATGCTTTCGTACAAGATATCGATATGGATTATGTAGATGTTAAAATGAGGTTATTCATGATGTCTCTAACTGAAGATGCAAGAGACTGGTTCAACAACTTACCTGATGCTTCAATCAGCTCAATAACAGATTTCCACAGTCAATTTAAAGAGCAGTATGACAATCAATATGCCCCTAAATTTGCATTGCACGAATTGATAGGTATCCAAAAATACCAAAATGAGTCAATATATGATTTCAATCTGAGATTTTCCAAATTACACAACAAAATACCACATGGATCTAAACTGACTGATCTAACAGCATTGAACATTTATTTGAAAGCATTTGATCCCAAGGCAGGGTACGAACTCAGAAATCGGTGCCCTATGACCCTAGCTCAAGCACAAAAAGTGGTGTTAACTATTGAGAATAATAGGAAAGCTGTAGGTATGATTAGCAAAAGAGATAATCCTAGAATTCCTCAAAGCCCAAACATTCAGTAGACTAAACAAGAAGGTCATCATAGACATGAAAGGCCTAGGTTGCATGATATGCCATATAATACAAAATGGAAAGATGGGATACCCATTGAAAGCAGCAGAAAGCAACATTATGGCAAAGACACTCCTGACCCTCTAAAAAGAAATGGGGCACATATGGTGGAAGATAAACCTTGGTATTTGGTATGTAATTTACCATTCTCACCTAAATATTATGTTGTGGCTAAAACAGTACAACAAGAAGAAGCATTGTACAACTATAACAGAGACAATCACATAATAAACATGATGCAAGATACACCATATTTGTTGAATAAAGACTATTCTTCTACAGAGGAAGAGGGATATGAATATGATGTGGGAAACCAGGAACATCATATCAACATGGGAAAATAAGAAGTATTCTTAGATCATGAGGATGGCTACAAAGAATCTACCTATTATAACAATTCGCCATATGATTAGTGGAGAGAGCCCACGGAAAATGAAAGAGAAGCTCTTACAATAGCTGTAGTAGCCCAAGCTAAAAATGCCTATAATCTAAGGAACATGATAGTAAATGTTGAACAAGGAACACCTGGGAGTATCTTTATAAAAGATCAAAATTACAAAAAGAATAATGCAAAGTCATCATTCAGAGAACCGGAAAAAATTGATAAAAATAAAATGAAAGATAAATCACAAAATCAAGAAAAAGAACATATAAAGATAGAAAGGAATGATCAAACTATGGCCCATTCATTTGACATTGTTCATGCAATATCTTAGGTAAAGATATCGATACCACTTTTGGAAATGATGAAGATAGACAAATACAAAAATATAGTAGTTAAACTAATTTCAGATATACCAAATCAAAAATATAAAGAATCAGAGAATAGAACAAACAATGTTCACCAAGAAACATTCCAAATTACTGAAGTATATCTAGGTGATACCTTGACAAGGAATCCCTCACAATTGGACCCTTTCTACACTACCTTATTAATCAAAAATAGGCTAGTAAGGAACTGCATGATTGATTCAGGCACGGCCATGAATATCACGCCAATAGCAATCATGAAAGAACTAGGAATGTGGGTTAACACTACATTTGGTAAGTGTTATGCGATGGATAATAGATCCATCCCAGTCATGGCCATTATGAGGGATGTGGAAATAAAACTTGCTTCATACCCTAAAGCAACCTATAACATTGATATCATTGTGGTTGATATTCCACCATATTATGGAATTCTCTTATCAAGACAATGGGCTGCAATGGCGGGAGGGAATGTCCAATTAGATTTATCATATGCCACAATACCAGTGGGAGGTAAAGAGATCAAGTTATGTAGGGAACCAAGATATGAGAACATCATAGAATGCCTAGATCAAAATCAAATAAACCTATTTTGTGATATAGATTTGGGAACCTTCAAGGTTGAAACAAGTCAGCCAAAATTGTAGAATACTGATCCAATACATGTTGAATCTAAGAAAGAGGAGAACGATGTGTGGAAGATGTATTTTGATGGTGCATGTAGCAAAATGGGAAATGGGGCTGGAGTATTATTCATTTCACCAGCAGGTAAAACTTTAAAATACTCATTTGTATTGACATTTGAATGCACAAACAATGTAACAGAATATGAGGCTTTGCTCATTGGTTTGAATATAGCCACCAAGCATAAGATAAAAAAGTTGGCTATATACGATGATTTAGAATTGGTTACTTCTCAAGTAAGAGGGAAATACTTGTCAAGAAACAAGAGGTTGAAGCAATACAGAAATGCTGTCTGGGATGATATTGAGTTGTTTGATGCCTTCTCAATCAACTGGATTGATAGATCAAAAAATATTATGGCAGATTTTCTAGAAAATATTGCATTACAAAGGGATGATATCACATTAGGAGGTATTACTGAGATCGAATTCAAAACTAGACCTAGTATCCCAGATAATGTACATAATTGGCAAGTGTTTGATAATGATACTAATATAATCAATGTCTTGCATTATGCTGATCATTATAAAAACCAAGAGATTGATTTTAGTGCATTTGTGGAAGAACATGATGGAAAAGAAACTCTCTTTGGTCAAGAGATAGTTCAGCTAAAAACAAACAAAATACCTAAGGGACTCATAGGGTTATAAAAGGCATTTGATGGAAGTGATAGATTTAAAATGAAAGACACACCAGTAGTATAGAACGACCTTGAAGAGATTAATTTGGGGATGCAGACAACCCTAAAGAATGTATACATTGAAAAGAATCTCATTCCCAAAATTAGGAGCATGCTTATCAACTTACTGAGGAAGTATAGACATGTATTTGCATGGTCATATGATGATTTGAAAGCATATAGGGAGGATCTTTTTCAACATGAAATACCATTAAAATAGGATGCTAAACCATTCATGCAAAAACAGAGGCCTATCAATCCTACATTGGCCCCTAAGATGATTGAAGAACTCACAAAACTAAGAGATGGAGCTATCATTAAACCCATTAGGCATTCTTCTTAGGTTTCTAATTTGGTGCCTGTCAGAAAGAAAAATGGTGATATTAGATTATGTGTGGACTTCAGAAATCTAAACAAATCTTCTCTTAAGGACAACTATCCCCTTCCTAATATGGAACTATCCCCTTCCTAATATGGAAGCAATACTACAAAAAGTTACCAGGTGTGAACCATTGTCAATGATGGATGGTTTCTCAGGATATAATTAGGTGAAAGTCAAAGAATCAAGACAATATAAGACTGCATTCACCACACCATGGGGAACATATGTATATTTAAGGATGCCATTTGGACTCACAAATGCTAGAGTAACATTCCAAAGAGCGATGGATGTGACCTTTGCAGAATTTATTAATAAAATCATGATAGTATATTAGGATGACATGACAACATATGCCAAAAAGGTTGAGGATCATTGTACACATTTAGAACAAATTTTTATTAAAGCCTTAGAATATGGAATATCATTGAATCCTAAGAAGTGTCATTTCACAGTAACAGAGGGCAAGTTGCTTGGTCACATAGTCTCAAAAGATGGAGTAAGAATAGATTCTGAAAGAGTAAAAGCCATTGACCAAGTTCCCATTCCTAAGAATGTAAATGCTATATAGTCATTCTTTGGCCAAATCAACTTTGTCAGGAGACTCATATCAAATTTTACAGAAATTGTTAATCCCATATCAAGAATGTTGAAGAAGAATTCAGAAGTGAAATGGACAACAGAAACAGTAGAGGCATTTGCCACCATTAAGAAGGCAATCAAAGAAGCCCCAATTCTGATATCCCCTGATTTCAGTAAGCCATTCCAACTGTTCTCATTTGCCTCATATCATACAATTGCAATAGTACTATTACAGAAAAATGAAGGACATGAGCAACCCATTTCATTTGTTAGCAAATCTCTTCAAAATGCAGAATTAAAATATGACATAGTTGAGAAACAGGCCTATGCATTAGTGAAGGTAGTTAAATCTTTTAGACTGTACTTGGTGGGAGCTGAAATAATAGCATATGTGCCTAATGCTGCAGTAAAAGATGTATTAGTCCAAACTGAGGTCACACGCAGAAGACGCAGATGGATCAATAGAATTCAAGACTTTAATATTGAAATCCAGATCACCAAACTAGTGAGAGGACAAGGTCTTGCTAGATTAATGGCTGAAAATAATCTCGAGCCTTCTCAAATATGTAATACTAATGATGTTAATAACACAAGTTCTAGCATTGAGCATACTCCATGGTATACTGACATCATCTATTATCTGAAACACATGAAATGTCATGAAGGGTATGATGATAACAAGAGGACACTTAAATTATAGGCTTCAAAATATGTATTTATTGATGGAGATCTTTACTGGAAGAATAGGGATGGTATTCTACTACTATGCTCAGATGAACATCAATCAAAACATGTCATGAAAGAGTTACATGAAGGTGTGTGTGGAGGGCATTTCTTAGCAAAGACTACAACTCACAAGATCCTAAGGGCTGGATACTATTGGCCTAGAGTTGTTAATGATTCATATCATTACACGAGAAAATGTGAAGCATACTAGGAATTTTTAGGAAAATTAAAATATCAGGGAACACTACCCTTGAAACCCATGTAGGTGGAGGCTCCATTCTATCAGTGGGGAATTGACTTTATAGGCAAGATTGCAGAAAAATCAAGTGGAAGACACAAATGGATTTTGGTGGAAACAGATTACTTCACAAAATGGGTGGAGGCAATCCCAACTAAACAAGTGACAAGCAAGGTGGTGATCAACTTTTTGATGGAAAACATTATATTTATTTTTTGGACTCTAGTGAGGTTGATTATAGACAACGGAATGTGTTTTAGGTCTGATGAGTTCAAAAATTTCTGCAATGTATATGGCATCACTATGTCTTATGCTGCCCCTTACCACCCACAAGCAAACAGGCAGACAGAATCTAGTAACAAAAGTCTTCTAAAAATTATAAAAAGAATGTTGGAAGGAAACAAAAAGGCATGGGATTCAAAATTGAGAATGGTTGTGTGGGTTGACAGAATTACTATGAAGAGAGCAATTGGAAGATCTCCTTTTGAACTAGTGTATGGAACACAAGCAAGGATGCCATTAGAAAATCTTCTACTAGTTTACAAATTTATTCTTCAAGAGGATTTAAGCATTCCTAAACCAATGGAGGAAAGATTAGAGCATCTTGTGGAACTTGATGAAACAAGGAGACTGGCTCAAAAGAAGAACATCAAATTGCAATCACAAGTAAAATACCTTTTTGACAAAAAGGCCAAGGATAGAAAATTTGAAATAAATGACTTGGTATTGATGTGGAATGCTAGATGCCAAGAAAAGGGAAAGCATGGAAAGTTTGAAGCCTTGTGGTTAGGTCCTTTTTTTGTCACTAGCAAAGGAGGAGAGGATTCTTACTATTTGCAAAATATGTCCAAAGAAGAGAAGGAACTGCCAGTGCATGGACAATTTCTGAAACCTTTCTTTTCATAAAAATATCAAAATCATGCACAAAGAGAAATAAGTGTTGCCAGTGCATGGACAAATCTTAAATAATTCTTGAAATACTCTTATTCCATGTATAGTAGTTTAGGATAGTCAAAAGGGATTAGGATCTGCCAGTACATGGACAGTCCTATGAATCTCTCACGATAACAAAAAAAAAAGCTTTTCCATGTACAATAGTATAGGACTTCAAAAAAGAAAAATGGTCTACTCTCCCATGAGATCTGAATTCTTGTTATACCCACAAGGGGTATACATCCTAGATAGAGCCACTGTTGGGATAGGAAAATTTCAAAATTTTCCTATATTCCTACCAGCCCCATATCCAACCAAATCAGAAAATCCTACACCCAAAATCATAATAGCAGATGATAAATTTCATAAACACCACATGATTTTCACCACAAATAATTGTCTCACCCCTCATAATTGTAATATAACAAGGGGCCTCAGTTCCTTAATTTTGGAAAGACCTTGGTGTCTACTTTATACCAATCCATGTTCTATTTGAAACGAGCTAGATATGTATCGGCATGAGAATTATGGTCAGGGAGAAAGCTTCAGAGATCTCTGATGAAAGGAGTAACACCAATGACCCTTCATCAGAGAGAGAATTCCCAGTCACGTCGAAAGTGAAGACTATCAGCATAAGTAAACACTATTAGAGAATACTCTCAAAACTACCCCGACAGTATAAACCATACCGATGAAGGAACTCAATCGGACTCTTACCAAACTACCCATGGAACGAGAGGAACTAGTGATCATCGGGAGTAGATACACATCGGGGCAAGAAATTAAAGTGTCTTCGACCTTATGATGTCTCAGTGACCAAAGGGATTGTTTCGGCCTAAGTCACACCGACATGTATGGAGGATAAAAGCCATCGGCGAAAGTAAACAAGTCAGAACAAAGTTTACAAGTCTTGCTGAACCGATGGTCACAACGATGAAGGATTTCACTAACATGTTGTGATGATCACTCCGATGAAGGATGTAAAGGAAGATATCGGGGAAACAACCATGATAGGATAGTTGGAATCAAGTGATCCTGATGTCATATGTTGTTCCAATGATAATAATGGCCACGCTCATCGATAAGACTCTTACTGATATTCATATCGGAGACACTTGAAATATCAGAGTAAGATGTTATTCCCATGGTGATAAAGTAAGTCAGGCCGACAACAACCATGATCAGTTCTATATCAGGTAGACCTTGAAAAGTCTTTCCGATACGAGCTTATATATGTTTTTATAAAAGATGACATTGAGGAGACAAAATGAAGGGTCACCACGATTGATCCACCTGTAAATGTTCACGCCATAAGAAGCTATTAAATCGCCCTAACATTACAAAAGTCCTATTAATGAGGGGAGTTATGATGATGTGACATCTCATAATGATCATGAAAATTATTACACTAGAACAATTAATTGCAGACCAAGAATAAATCCTTTGAAGAGCCATTCGAAATCACTGCAATTAGATTCAAAAGAATTGTCTGAAAGGAGCGCATAAGCAAGAACTTAGAGGAAAGGACAAAGGAGTTCAATCATCAGATAACAGGTACATACTTAAAATCCTCTGTCTGATAGACTACAATTTGAATTTATTATCCATAATTATAATGGAGACTCTAGTTAAAGGAAAGGGCAAAAAATAGCCAGGTGAAACTAGTAAGCCCAAGAAACAAAAAATTGACAAAAGCCTTGACGAAAAAATAAAAATGAAACTGAATCAGGATTTAATTGACCAATTGCCTGGATCAACCCCTAAAGCCCAAAGGTTTGCACAACTTAGGGCAGAGGTAGAGAAATTGGAAGACAAATGAAAATACCTTGGAAATGTGTGGACACCAATAAGAGGTTATGAATTATTCAAATTCCATTACAATAGAAGATTCAGGAATGTCCCAGTGTCTAATCCATGGCACTTGAATTTGGGCAAATTGGCCATCCCTGATATGTTTGTGAATGCAAAACTCCTCAAACTCCTAGCTAAACATTACAATCGAAGCCTCAAGGCCATATGCAATCCGTAAGGAGAACCTGTTATACATTTCTCCAAAAATGCCATTTGTGAAGTATTTGATTTAGATGGTTTGTGTATTGTTCCCATAGTTTATGAAGATTTGGATAAAGAGTACTGGAGAATGGACACCACGTATAATGGATGGAGATTACCTATTCATAGGCCTAGGGCAGAAGGAGAAATAGTGCATCTTAATGATAATGATGGACCTCCATTCCATGTGTCATTGTTTGAACCATATATACAATACACATATTATTCCATGGGCCAAGTCCTAGGGTTAGAGGTTCCTGATTTTATGACAATTCCATTAATGGTGATAGCCACAAATATCTAATGTCACAATGCTAGGCAGTTTGACTATGCTGCCTATGTTTTTGGAAGAATTGATTCTGGTTTAATTGCAATCAAGAACAATGCCCCATTAGTCTCTTTTGAGCACTACTCACTCCTCATGCACATGGTACTATATTATGGCCAGGAAATGGGATTATGGCCAAATGAACTCAGAGTTGCTCAAATGGACCAGAGATGACAAAAGTCACATGTGCAAATGTGGACGAGGTTATGGGACAATAGGTTTGCCCATTCTAGTTATATTCATTGTGAAGAGTATTGTGTAAAAGTATTGTATAGATATTTCAATCATCCTTGTGAATATTCACTATCAAATGAAATAAAGAGTTTTCTCAAACCTAAAGATTTTGGTGGTCCTCCTACTATCACCCACAACTGGGGAGATTGGTATTGTTTTGAGGATTCAACCATGGTTAGAATTTAGGTTTCGAAGATACCCCATTTATATTGCCCAAGACAGTTCCTAACATAATTGCCTACTTAGAGATAGTCAGGCAAATGAACTGCTCTAATGTGATGAACTTGAGCTCCTATGAAAAGAAGTCCTTCATGCCTAATACTTTGTGTTTTGGAGATTTTACTGTGGTGTCTAAAGAGGGCTGTGGTCTCATCATGGATAAACTGATACATTACAACATGGATTGTGTAGAGGCAAGAAAAGGATTTGATCCTGAGGGTTTCATTGATCTTGCTAGGAGAAACCAAAATCTCAGTGGATATACACATATTCCTTATCCACATGATGACATTATCAGGTCTATGGAAGAGGCTAAGATTGAATTGGTGATTGAGAAGCATAATAGAGAACTAGAAGAGAAGAAGAAATAGCTTGCAGAGATAGAGTTGTTGTCCTCTGGTAATGAGGGATCTACAGGAGAGGAAGAGCCACATGAACAAGCAACTAGAATATCTAAAAGGAAAATGGAATGTTATCAATCTCCTGATGAAAAGCATGATGAAGAGGGGCCTAGTGATGAGGATCCAAGACAATTAGCATATGATTCTTTTATTGCAGATGATCAATTTATTCACTCTAAAGAGTTTAAATCATTTTTATATAAATGCAAGGGTAAAGAGATTAGGGAATCATTTGATGATGTCATGGTTAACAATGAAAGACAATTAATTGATATGTTAAAAACAATAGTGGATAGTGAATTGAAAGCTATGACTCCTAGTAGAGGTAGAAAGCTACTCAAAGAAGGAGGCATCATGATATTTCCTGGTCTTGATATAAATTTTGCTCTAGTGTTTGATAGTTTTTTGCACAATACTAATGACAAGTATAAGCTCACTCCTAAGGGTGTCACAGAGGTGTACATGGGTACCAAATATAACAACTATGAAAACTCACTCATGATACAAGCCTTGTACCCTCCTCATAAGAAAATGGCCATTATAGATACTAAAAAAACTTTTGGGCATGTTATGACCATGAAAGCAGGGTAAACTAATCCCTTGATTACTACATATATTGGCATAAATGTTGCAAAGTTAAATAAGGAACAGGCTCAGATACTGATCAAAGAATGAGATGCATATAAACTAAGGTGTGAAAGATTAACAAAAGAAAATAATTTCTTGAAAGATACTGTTAAGAATACCTTTAGAGGGTCAGTGAAAAGGTTAACTCAAGGAGAGAGCTCACAAAGCACCCAATCACCATCTATTGATCAGATAGCTCAAGTCCAAATTGATACACTTGCAATAGTTCTCTAGAATAGACATGTTAACATGATGCATTGGATGATGAACAAATTTTGGGATGTTTATTTTGAAAACTATAATGTGATCCAAGAGCACGAAAGGCTAAACAACAGGCTCCAGGAGAAACTCCATGAGATACAGTTCAAGGATGTTTTTGACACTATAGGTACTTCTAGTGCAAAAGACTTCATTGAGTGGCATCAAAAATATTATGACCAACTTAAAAATGATGCCAAAGAATGTATTGAGGCTTCAAAAGCAGGAGTACCCATGTTGTTCAGAAATGACAAAGAGCTGAAGAGCAAAGATGAATGGAGTAAAGAGTGTCAAGTGATATGCATGAAGCCTTAGGATCTCTCAACGACAAAGACTCTGCATCTAGGGAAGCCTATAAGCATCTGGAGAAGATGGTAACGATGGACGTGATCACAAGAAGTACTATTGAGTTTACTGATACACATTGCAGCCAAGAGTATTTGGATCACATCACTCAGATATACATATGGCTGAGTAGAGCTTAGCATCGTTATCTTTATTGTTGTTATGTTAATCACTTTAATCCCCGAAAGACATTTTGAAGAGTTATGTCTCTTCATAAATATTTCTATATAAGTTGAACATATGATGCTGAATTATCATGGGCAGTAGTAGATAATTTATGAAGTTTACAATGTTTTAAAAGACCATGTTGCAAGTATTAAATTTAAGAAGTTAATAGAAGATCTATGATTTTTGTTGACTTATATTGGCATCATTTGTTTGTTGAAGTTATTCAATTATTTGGTTGTCTCCAGTTTAATCTTTCCCTATTATTCAAATTGATATATCAAGTATATATTTAATTTGTCAATGCACATTTGCTATATTTGTGTGATTTGATTAATTGGTCTCCTTAAAAGGAATTAAAATCCTTCTGGTTAGTCACAGTAATATGGGAGTGTTGATTTGGATCATTAAGAAGAACCTATAATTAAGATTGTCATTCTATCTCCAAGTTGATATTATCTGTTATTCTTGTATATTTCATTTAATTGGTTCCTTCAAGAAAGGATTAAATTTCCTTTTGGTGAATAACAAGAAACTTGATTGTGCCAGTTGGATTATTAAGAAGAGCCTGACAATCATTTCCCTACATGTTTATACAAGTTATAAACCAAAGTATTGTACCAAATGGTTAGAGTTATCACCCAATATATGCCACTGGTCTTTGTCTTTCATTTGACTATGTTTACCCAAAAAGGCACTGGTCTTATTTCAATTCATCATTTAGTTTTATCCAAAAGTCATTTATTAGTTGAGCATAGTTGTAAAATTTACCTTGATATTGCTTATACAATTTACACCAATCATCTTTCAGATATTAGATATAGAATTAGTTAGCAAGCTTTCTTCTATTCCACACTATTTGCCACTATGGGTAGATCCATTAATTTAGTCAAAGCACTACACTCATCCAACCTACTTTAACTTTTCAAGGTTCACCTGCCTAGGTATAGCAATGCCTAAAGTACAGGGAGTCATCAACCCCAAATGTTAACTCCGTCGCGTTAGTTAAAAAATGTTGCCAATCTAACCATAGAGTCTGGCATCCTCTTAGGATTTGCAAACCTACATTTTGAGACCTAACACAAGGTACCATATGCTTTAGCTGTAGGAAGTTTAATGTACACCATGGTATGCACGAGACCAGATATTGCACATGATGTAGGAGTCATAAGCAAGTATATGAGTTATCTCGGATTGGAGCATTGGAATGAAGTAAAATGGATTCTTAGATATTTGAGAGGTACATCCAATAAATACTTATGTTTTGGGGGCTCTAATACTAATTTAGCAGGTTATGTTGACTTAGATTTGGCAGGGGATATTGATACTAGGTAGAGTATTATAGGTTATGTCTTTACTATAGGTGGGACAACGGTGAGCTGGATCTCACAGTTACAAAAGGTTGTTGCTTTATCCACCATGGAGGCAGAGTATTTAACTACAATAGAGGCAAGCAAGGAGATGATATGGCTACGATCTTTCATGGAAGAATTGGGCAAACAACAAGCTTGTTGTTCTCAAAATTAGCTACGCTCATTTTTGTAGACAACCCCCTACGAAACTTGTATGTTCTATAGTCTACACTCTAAGTTCACAAATCAAGACAAGTCCTCTTGGCCTCACGTGAAGTCATCTAACATCATTGAAATGGTTTGTGATATTGTCCTAAGTTGATTCCTCAAAAATCATGAAAATCAACTAGGTTGTAAGCTTGTCAAAATATTAATTTTGACTATTTTGGGGTGTTAGAATTATTTTTATGTTTTCACATGCAATATTGGTCAAATTCACTACTCTTACATGTATATTGTTGTTTTACATGCATGAGTGGTGAAAATCACTACCCATGCATGTTCCTTGTCATAGTTTAAGATGTAAAGGCGGTCCTAGATACCGCTCTTGCATAAGGTACCCAGCTCATGCGTAGTCGGTCATTTTTACCGTCTTAGTATGATCTCACCAAATCTTAAACTCAAGTGTCATTAATGGCACTCGTGTCACCATTAATACATTGTTTTAAACCTTTTTAAAACATTTTAGTCATTGTTCTTTTTAGTTTTTATTCTCAAACTTCTCGAAATAAGCCATTTAATCCTCTGCGAAGTCGATCGAACCATGAAACTCGTGGATTGTGCAGATTTCGTGCCTAGGATTTTTTTTCACTATTGTTGCTAGGTAGGAAGACGTTTCTCCCACTTTCATTGTTATTTTTCTTCCTTTTATTAGAGTTTGTTTATAATAGTAATGTTTGTTTGTGATTTATGTGAATATTTTTGTTTGGTTTGAGTCATCATTTTGCATACTTGAGGTTATCTTAAAAACCCTAAGTAGAATGTGTTGGTGCCTGCATAAGCATTTAGGTTTCAAGCATTTAAATATGTAGGCAACTTCCAAAAGATTGATAAAAATTCTAACTCTTTCAGCCTCTGAAGTTGAAAAAATGCAAAAAATAGAGTTAAAATGCATGTATCTTTGTATATACAAAGAGGTTTGTATATACAAGTGCTGATGTGCATTGGCGGGCGTGCAAAATTTCCATCAGCCTTTCAAAAAAATGAGTTATATGCATTTTTGAATGCATATCAGGCTTGAAAAGGTGCATGTACAAGGGGGAATCTTTCACAGATTCCCAGGGATATTCGCTGCTTGTATATCGGCTCTGCTTGTATATCGGGCTTGTATGTCTGAACATACATCGGCTACATGCATTAGAAATGTACATTGAAAAATATACAAGGGAGTGCACATACATTTGCTATAGTGTGGCGGAGATGCATTCGCTGGGGCCCGCAGGTATATACAAATGAGTTTGTATATGTTCAATGTTCATGCAAGCGTACAAACACAAAGGCAAGCATACAAACAAGATTTCAAAAGGTTCTTCCAATCCAATTTATAAGAATGTGGAGTCTGCACCTTGTATGTATATCCGCATTGTATGTTTACACATACAAACCGATATACAAAGGAAAATATGCAATCCGGACCTGATATTGGATGCTTGTATGTGCCGATATACATTGGAAAGATACAAAGGTTAAGATGCAAGTTGGATTTCAAGGTGGATGCAGTGTGTTTCATAATTTTTGAAGTCCGCACCTTGTATGTATGAGATGAATGTATATTGCACTTGTATGTGCAATGCGATATGCAAAAGGGGGAGATACAAGCTGGAACGAAACTCAATTTCAAATTGTTCTATAAAATTTGAGGTCCGGCTTGTATATAAGGTGATTGTATATGCTTTTGCATATACAATGGGTGAAAGGGCAAAATGCATGTTAGCAATGGAAAAGTCAAGGAGCAAAGGGGTGCCTATGTGGCACGTTATCACTGGCTGATGACTTTTCTACAAGATTTTGAACCATGGATCACAGTGATGGAAGGAAGATTGATGGCTATCTTTCAAGTTCGCAGCAGTGATGTATTTTCTTTGCATCTGAGGCTGTGTTTAGGCGGGAAATACTCCAGAGGCACGCTACTGCTGCATCTTCAGAGCTGTGGGTAGCTGGGCATTGATGGTAGTACACAGAGGGATGATTGATGGAGTGACAGGTTACCAACCCAGTTTTATGAGGAAAATCTTCTGGCTGCAGTGTAGATCCTGATCTCACCTACTTTTTCCTCTGTTTCCCACCATTTGCATTCATTTTTTAGGTGCCAATTTGAAGATGCATTGAATCTGGGAACTTTTTGACTTGCCATGTAAATTTTGCTGAATACGCAGTCTTGTTATAAAAGGTAGACTGTGTTATTCTTTTGAAGTTGTTGAAGACCTGGGCATTTTTGTGTGAATAGCAAAAAATAGGGCATTTCCTCATTGTTTTATCTCATTTTTGGAGTTTATGAGTTGCATTATGAATGTACATTGCAGACATTTTCAGTTTCAGTGTTGTTTTATATGAAAAATGCTTATTGTATGTGTCTAGCTGTCACTCTCTATTTGTTGCATGCTTTTCCTTCTTTTGAATCTAGCTGCTAAGGGTTTCTCAGGTTCTAGGGTACAGATTTTTGTATCACATGCTTCATCTCTAACTTCAATTCAAGGAGTGGATTAAATTGTTTTAGGTGAAGTATGGAGAAGGTTGTATGTCAGTTGGGATATATGTAAGTAGAGCAGCTAAATACCTATTCTTAGGTGATGTTTGTAAGGCAAGCATTAGTCAAACCCCTTGAAACTTGAATGCCAAATGCAATCCATTCTCTTGTATATGTCTAGTTGACTCCTTGCCCTGAGATAGGCATCGGTCTGCTCCTAGGTTAGTAGTTACGATCCAAAACCCCTTGTCTTGCATCTAAAACATAAAATCCATCTTTTCATATTTCTAACCTATTAGTTGTAGGAGTAGGATTAGGTTTCCCTACATGCTCTCTACCTGAACTAGACAAACATGTCCAAAAATGTTGCTAACCTTGTGATTTGTCACACAAATCTTGGTCCATACATGAGAGTATTCTGCCTATTATCACAAAGCTAAATCATTCTGTCATTGGGTGAGTCAAGGTTAAATCCTTAGCTAATAGGGATACCCCCCTTGGTGCGGCAGAACCAAAAGTGAAGGGGAGGTAGCTCACGCAACCTCCTATATTAGTTGGTTGAATCTGCCTATGCATTGGAACTGGCAAACCCACTGCTGATTCAGAAGTAAACACCAATAGATGGTAACTCCGCTGGGGACAAAAGTGTTATATCCATGAAGGTGTGAGTCTAAAAAGATTGAAAAATCAGACCTGGAGGTGTTTGTTGCAGCAAAATTTGAAAAGTTGTATGCGTGACTTTGCTGTGGGAAAACCTAGAAAGAAAAGAAATCAATTTTCAGCTTCAGCCTATTTCAAGCTTATTCCTTTGCCAAGGAGGTGGCAACTCTGCATATAAAGAACCTGATAGGAGGACACTAGAGGTGTAAAATTTGCAGTTGCTGCAACATATCTAGGTATTTCCATAAATTTTAAAAAAAAGATTCCCTATTTGGTGAAATAGCACTGGTTAAAAGGGGAAATATTGGTGACTAGATTGCATACTTTTGTGAGGACCTAGTTTGCATTTCAAAAGGAGTATGCAATATTGTTCAAAAGACTCATTTAGAGGACTTTAGGAAATTTGAAACAACTTATATTTTAGAGGCCTAAAGTCATTAATTGAAAATCTGAGTTGAAAAGAGGGTTGCAAAAACACATGAAAATGTATTGTCATCCCATGCACCCTTGTGAGGTGTCAAATACAAAAATGTATAGTGATCTATCCCAGCCATGTAATAAAAAGAGTTTCAACATTGATAGATATAAGCCCATCAATTTCAATGGCATTTGTGGCTATCCAAATGCTTTACCATCTAAAATCAGAAAGTATTTGCCCAAATTCAATGGTGCAAAGGATGAATCAGCTGAGAGACACTTGCAACAATTTATAAATGTGATATATGATTTTGAGATTGACCATGAGGATGTAGTTATGAGATTATTTGTTCAATCTCTAGATGAAAATGCAAGGGACTGGTTCTCCTATCTTCCAACTTACTCTGCCAGCTCTTGGCAAGAATTTAAATCTGCATTTCTAGAACAATATGTTGAAAGAATTTCTGAATATACAGTCATTAGTGATTTTATGTATATCCATATTGAAGAAGATGAGTTGATCCCAGTTGTTAACCTCAGATTTATGAGGGCATTGAAAAGAATTCAAGAATGCATGAGACCTAATGATGCATTGTGCCTAGTTGTCTATTTGGGAGCGTTTGATAAGAAAATGAGCTATAGATTGAGAGACAAAGAGCCCATGACATTGCATCAGGCACAATAGTTTGCAATAGACATTGAAAATAATAGGAGGTATGGGATTCAAAAGGGTAATTTCTCTAAAATTTTTTGCTACCCGAAGGCCACCAATGTTGATGAGGGGTATAGTTTGAATGTTAGAGTTGAATGTCAAAGTACTCACACCCATGCTGTCCCAGTTTTGCATCATTCCAAGTTGATGATGTTTCTGTTATAGAGGAGGATGTCCTGATTTGCCCAGTAAGTGAAGTTGACAATAATGATTTCTCAAGTAATATTTGCATGTCAGTCCTAACAAAGAGCATTCATGTTTAAATTATCCAGCTGTGCAAAGTTGTAATCATATGGATCAAGAGTCAATATCAGTTTCATCAGGAAGCATTAGAGGGCTAGAAAATGATGCAAATAGTTCAACTTCAGAGTGCATTGAAGTAGCAGAAATTTTGTATGTGGGGCAATCAGATGTTAAAGATGATATCCATGATCAGTTCATGGGTCAGGTTTGTTCTTCTTATGACTATGGATTTGTCAATGATGAAAAAGAAATGGATTGTCATGAAGAAGAAACAGAGACCATTGCAATGAGTGTGAATCCCCTTTATGATGAGCCTGTGGATGCATTTGACATTGTGAGTCATGACTTTCAGTGGTGCATAATTAACCCTCTGTTTGAAAATGATGATACTGGTTTGCAAGTTGTGGATAATGAATGTTCATCTTTGAATGTGCCAGACATGTGTTGCAATGTGTATGTGGATCAGGATTTGTTTTCAATGACGATTAGTGATATAAATGATATTGGAGGTCTCATATATTTTGAGTATTTTAAGCTTTTGGATCAGCTAGATGAGTGCTTGGTAATGTGCAACAGCCAGGTAGATAATGAGTATTGTCAAATGCAATATGAGGATATATTATTTGAAGATTATAACATACATATGTTACCCAATCCTGAAATATATTCTACTATGTATGATTATATCCCTGATTGTAAGCTGCAGATTGACAATGGCAAGCTTTCAAAAATGGTAAAGTGTGTAATTGATAAGATCAACATGTGGGCAGATTGTTTTAATGTTTTCAGTTGTGGTTGGGGTTATTTAGTGTGCAATCAGGCATTTGACAGGAAGAGGTTGTGGTTCTTCATTTTTGGCTACCCAGGGCTGCCAAAATAATGTTTGGAAATATAATTTGTGTGTAGGTTGGTGCAATGTTCAACTCTATTGCCTGATGGATAAGGCCTAATCTGCGAAACCAGAGATTCTAAGGTTCTCGCCATGCTTGCAAAAGGCATGCATCCCCAGATAGAGCCTGACTCCACATTCTTATGAATTGGATTGGAAGAACCCTTTGAAATCCAGTTTGTATGCTTGCCTTTGCATTTGTGCACTTGCATGTTGAACATATACAAACTTGTTTGTATATACCTGTGGGCCCCAACGAATGCATCTCCGCTACATTGTAGCAAATGTATGTGCACTCCCTTGTATATTTTTCAATGTATAGATGTATGTTCAAACATACAAGCCCAATATACAAGCAGAGCCGATATACAAGTAATGAATATCCCTGGGAATCTGTGAAAGATTCCCCCTTGTACATGCACCTTTTCAAGCCCGATATGCATTCAAAAATGCATATAACTCATTTTTTTCAAAGGCCAAAGGAAATTTTGCAAGCCCGCCAATGCACATCAACACTTGTATATACAAATCTCTTTGTATATACAAAGATACATGCATTTCAACTCTATTTTTTGCATTTTTTCAACTGCAGAGGCCGAAAGAGTTAGAATTTTTATCAATCTTTTGGAAGGTACCTGCATATTTAAATGCTTGAAACCTAAATGCTTATGCAGGCACCAACAGAATGTTAATGTGTTTTTCTTCACCGTTCTTTGTTCGTTGTCAATAGATTCGTCATGCCCTAGTCTTAGCGCAAGCGGCAGATTTTAGATGATATCTATGAAAGTTAGGTTTTGCCAGTATTTCCCTAACATATATTGATGGTCTTTTTTGCCGCCAATACATGATTCTACCATTACATTTCTTTCCTTGTTTTCTAAATATGTATCGGTCGGTCATTTTGGTCAATGATACATATGTTTGGTTTTTGTATTCCATACATGCATGAGCATCGAAAAACACCACCCCTACATGTAAGACTTCAGTTTCCTCCAAAATGCACAAGCGGTAGAAATACCCGCTTTCATATAATAACTTGGGATTTTCAAACATATGTAATAGCAGTCTTTTCGACCGACTCTACACTTGAAGCTTTTCCTCCAATATGCACTACTGGATGTTTTCGCTGCTTAGACATGTGCCTTAAACTTGCTTATTTCCCTCATGTAAGGGCAGTCAAATTGACCGCCCCTACATCAAACATGTTTATCTTCCCAAACACATGCAATGGCGGCCCTTTTCGCTGACCTTGCACATACATGAAAAATCAAACTTTTCCCTACATGCAATAGTGGTCAAATTGACCGACTTTACATGATAAGTAAATGGTCCCTCATGCAAGAGTGGTCAATTTGACCACCTATGCACATTTTTCTAAAATTTTTCCTAACACTAGGAAATTTTTCTTTTCAAAGCCTATTGACCTGCTTTCACCTTTTATCTCAATTTGCGCACTCTCAAGCCCTTCGACGCATGTTTCCCTACTCATGATCATCGAATCGCAGTAACCCCAATTTACCCATTTTTTCCCTAATTGCGAGATCATGGCTTTTTTACAGTTTTCGACAAACGTTTGTGGTAAACACCTTTTCTAGTTTCTTCTTCGAAGCGGATGACGGAGCTATCTCCATCCAAAGATAAGATCATGAAGTACAAATACCAAGGGGTCTTCCTTGTCACTTTAGTGTAGTCTAATGTTGTTGAGATTAGGGATACAAAGATAGGACATGTGGATATGACAGAGTTCATGGCCATAACCAAACAGATAAATCCTTCTAGACACATGCAGAAGATTAGCGAGAGCAACATTCACTTGGTTGCCTCTTTTCCTGTTACTGCCCATAACCCTGAGTTTGTTCTTCAGATAGCCAGTCATTATAACAGGGATACTAGGACTCTATCAGATTCCCAAGGGAATGTGATTATGAGATTGGATGCGGAATTTCTTGACAAGATCTTCATGTGTCCTCCTATTGAAAATATTGGACAACTTGATTTTGGTCAAGGGCAAAGGGATTATGATGAAGATGTGGAAGCTGTGAGAAAATATATAAATAGTAAGTGGTTGAAGATTTCTCAGAGCAATTTGACCAGATAGCCGAAAGATCTCCCAAGGAGTGACTTTGTTGAGGAGGTCTGTGACTTGATTACACTTTTGAGTCATAGCAGATGTCTCCCTTCTTCGTCCAAGTTTTAGGAATGGATGTACACATACATCAAGGTAATTCTCTAGAGTACACAAAAAATATTTTGGGGATAATAGATCAGTAATGCTTTGCATGAGCAATTGATGAGAGTCAATACTACCTTCAAGTTTTATATGACCTCATATTTGGTGCATGTTGCTGTGAGCATGAGAAGTTTTCCTGGTCTGATTCAGGTTGGTGATAGGAGATTAGTTCTTGTTTATGAGTATTATCCCCAAATCACTCTAAAAGGATCTATCCATCACTTTAGGAGGGTTAATGATTCTTTCTTTTCAGTGTTTATGTGTTTGTGGGATAATGAACTGGTGCAGAAAAGAGTATCAGATGAAGCTTGGCAAGTGGTGAATTCTTTTGGCTACTTGTTCTTACAGTTTCCTAATTTCACATATCTTAGTGTAGGATATTATCTTGGTTATCCATTTATACTTCCATGGTACCCCAGTGACAGGATTGTTCTCGTGGAACTATGTAGGCAGCTGATTGTGGTGCACAATAAAAAAATGGAGCTAAAAAAGTCAGGGATTAAGTTTCCTGTAGAAATTGGAAGGTACTCAGTCCAGTTAGCTATGAAGGCCAAAATCGTTGAATTTGAAATGCAACTGGTCATAATGAAGCTTTCAAGAAAAGAGATCATTTTGATTTCAAAAGGGTACATGATAAAATCAAAAGAAAGTCAACTTTCCACATGCCAATGGTTGAAGATGTTTGGGCTGATCTCAGAACACAAAATGAGATCAGAAAACTAGATTATTGTAGACTCCATTTGAGACAGATCGAAGAGCTGGGCCTTGTAGACATTCGGGAAGGAATGGAGGATGATGGGAATGTTTTACATCCCAAATATAATACTGAGAATGTTGAGTCCTCACCTCTTCTAGAGGTCAGATGGTCAGTTAAAGAGGAGACTTAAATAAGGAAAAGGTTTTAGCCAATCCTGGATAATACAAATGTATGGCTAGAGAGTAAAGGAATTAGTTTGAAAGAATTCCTTAGTAGATTAGAGACCGAAGTTCAAGAGCAAATAGGTAAAAAGGTGGAAAACCAGACCAAGAACAAAAGTGACACTCCCTCCTCCTCTAAAGTACATAAGCCAAAAATAAAATTTGTATCTAAGGGAGGTAAGAAGAAAGAGATTGCAAGAACCTCTAATGTCACTAAATCAGGTGTTGAAGACACAAATGTTGAGCAGATGGAAGTTGAAAATGTTGAAACTGAAAAGCAAAATATTGAGAAATCTAAAGATGCCCAACAAGTAGAAATGCCTGAAAAGTCTAATGAGGAAGGTGAAACAGAACAAGATAAAGAAGAGAATGTAGAATAGGAACAACTTGTTGATTCACAACTTTCCCCACAGAGGGATCTTCCATCAAAATCCCAAGTCTCTATGCCTCTATTCCATGTTCCCGTTTCTAATAGTTTTCCTATAGTTTCAAATGTTCCTATTTCACTAATTTTGGTTGTTTCTTCTGATAGTACCCCCTTCTTTGAGAACAAGTTTTGGGACTGTATTTGATTCTTCTGGTTCCATTACAAGTTTATGTTCCCTGTCTTTTGATATTGGTGAACAATCTGTTTTGGAACATCTTCTGGATGGTTAAGAGAATGTTGTTGACACAGGTGTACTTTTTACCAACACCAGTCCTATTGTTACCATAATAGGTGTAAATATGGATCTAGAAAAATAGGTAGTGGATTCATCTTTGAATGTTGGTGCTTCTATGCTTCCTCCATGGTTGTCTGCGTACACTCCTAAGAGAAAGAAGCAAGCAATTTCACCAGATGAAATTGATATTGAAAAGATGTTTCTTGTTAAATCAAAGACTCTGAATAACAAGTCCAAGACTATCTCTAGACTCATTAATGAAAAAGGAATCAGATATGTAGAAATTGCCAAGCCACCAGAGGATGCTACTATTGATAATTTTGATATGAATGATTATGTTGTCTCAGGAGTTGAGTTAGGTAAGCTAACTCATGAAGGCATTAAGGCATATTTTCAAACTACTGCCAGCACCTTGCTTGAGAAATATGATGAAGTCAAGAAGGAGAAAGAGAAATATAAAGCCAAAGCAGAACAACTTGCTGCTATTCTCTAGAAAATAGTAAACTCATCTGAGATTGTGGATCCTATGGCAATAATGGTAGACAATCCTCTAATTCAAAATATTGAAAAAAATCAGGCCAGAGGGAGAGTAGTTGGTGATATTATGGAGCGTCTCTTGGCACAAGGAAGAGTTCTATTGCAGACTACAGTGGAAAGAAAAGGGAAGATGGACAAGGTAAAAGATGAGCTTGATAATCTTATTGATTTACTTTCTCAAGAACTACAAGATCAGGAGGGAAGCTTAGAGGAGTGGATTGATATGAAGAAGATAAAAATAAAGAATCTAATAACCATTGTTGTCATCTCAAACAGAGAGTCTTATCTTAAGACTAAGGAATCCCTTGTCCACCGCATCAATGTAATCAAGGGTTTACTTGATGACTTGTGCCAAGCACGTGAAAACAACGACGATAGCAATGTCTTAATTTTACACAGGTTGGAGGAAATCCCATGCATCATGACAGGTGAAGGGTACAAGTTTCTTTTAGCAGAGGAAATGATAGATGCTTTTGAGAAAATGGTGCAACAGAAATGTGAAGATGAAGTGCTTACAGTGGTTTCGATGGATAGCCTTTATGATTAGCATTCAACTTTTTAAAATCTGAAGGACAACCTTGACAAGCATGAGAAGGCGATAAAGGTAGTGAAAGATGTAGTTCTCCAGGCCCGTACTATCTCAGAGAATACAAGCAAGCCTGATGTGTGTGAAATGGTAGCAGTGCAAACTATATATCAGAACTTTTTGAAGAAGAATGGAGGAAGATGAAGTTCTTTTTCAATACCTTAATTTATTTCCATTCTTGTATATGTAATTTGAATTTTGTTATGGACATACTTGTGTAATTTTCCAAAATGTAATTACATGTGAGACCAAGGAAGTCCCAAGTCAAATAGGACTCTTTTGTTTGAATAAGTCAAAGTAGTTAGGATTTCCCTATTTTTTCTTTAGGCTCCCTCCTATGAATAAAGAGGACTTCATCTTTTAGTTATTGAAGCGAAACTTTGCCAAATTGAAGAGCATTTTGAGACTTTGTGTTCAAATTGTAAATCATATTTTATCAAGTGAATAGAAAAGCAAGCGATCTTTCAATCTTTGCATTGGAATAACTTGTGGTGTATTGGAAATTGTTCTTATGTCCTTTTCCTATTTGATCAAATTGTAGTGTGAGTTTGGGTAATCTAGGAGATGTTCTAAAGCTAATTTTGAAGACTTTGTGCTACAATAGTTATCTTTGGGTTTGTGATTTTATATGGTTTGAGTAAAAGATATTGAGAAGACTTTGATCTGCTGCTATATTTTATGATCATGTGCTTTTATCATAGTATTCGATGGAGACTTTGGGTTGGACCTTATCCTATTTGGTTTTAAATTTTAAATCAGTAAAAAAGAACAATGATAGACTTTGTGCTTTCATGAGTTTCTTGGTTATTTTGATTTGTATTGTGAAATTGCTATTTTAAATTGTAAACATCATTTTTGAAAAAAGAGAAATGGATGATATGGATTCACCCTGAATATTAGTGTTAGAATAGTTATGTTTGAAAGTAGTTAAAAAAGGGAACCTCCCCTTGCTGAGAGGAGAGATTTATCTCATCATACTGTGGTTGATATAACTATTTTTCCATCAGTGAGTTGATGACAAAATATTTACCCAACAATTTTTGGTGACTCTACTGGGGAAGAACGCGCAACTTAGAGCCTCACTCTTTGAGTTGAAGAATTTCATCCTCTTCCATTGTTTTAAGTTTTTTTCAAAACTTTGTTGAGTACATTACATTCTGGCAGAGTCACGGTATACAAGAAGCAAGAGAGCTCAAGGTATTATTGATCCTATATTTGAGTTAATGCAGCAAAATAGCTTTGGTCTTTTGCCTCTACAACCTTGGCTTCAGCGAACTAAGAGTTTTCTTCCTACCAACACCAGGTCTCCAATACCAAGTGAAGCTTCTAGATCTAGCACTAACAGAGTTCTATCTATTTGAATCCCTCAAACGTTTGTCATCCCACCTTTCAATCAGTCCATAATGGTAGGTTAAGGTCCATGGGGTAATACTTTCGATCCTTTGAATTTGATGCCTCCATTGCATGAACTACCTTATAGTTCAAGGAAGAATTTCCCTAAATTCTGTGGTGATGGGAAAGTCCATCCAGATGAACACATTTCATCTTTTTGCATAGCTTGTGGTGTTCTTGGGGTGGAACATGAAGATGTAGTGGTATAACTTTTTGTAGAAACATTGCAAGGTTCTGCTATAGATTGGTTTTACCAACTTCAAGCTCAAACCATAACTAGTTGGAATACTCTCAAAACCAAGTTTGAAGCTAGATTCAAGCTTGTGGAAGATGCACATGCCTTGTTAACTCAACTAACATAGATGAAGAAAGAGTCACATGAACCCATGCGAGATTTCATCACCAAGTTCAATACATTGACAAATAGGATTCCTGCAACCGCTTAACCAACGACGGAGAATCTTAAATGTTTCTTCATCAATACTCAGCTTCCTAAGGTAAGATTTTTGTTAAGGTGGGCTGGTCCTACTGATGTTCCTGTAGTTCCAATTTTGGCTACAGATGTTGAAGATAATGTTACCCTTGTGGGTAAGATAAGAAGAGATTCTAATAGAAACAGAGGTCAATCATCTACTGATAATTCTTCCACAAGCACCATAGATCCTATGGTGCAAAAGTTAGCAAATGAATTGCTAGATTTGAAAAGGCAAATGTCTCAATGTATGTCCACTCCTCCTTCTTATAGGGATATAACAAGGAGAACATTTCCTAACAATTCATATCAAGGCAATATTGCTAGAAATCAAGGGCAACAAAATCATCTTCTGTTAACACATGGGAAGCTTTCCATTGAAGCAGCGCTGATCAACTCAGCAGTTGGCTACTATGAAGCTAAACATGATAGTTATTTCCAACCTGAGTTGGATTAGGAGAATGATGCTAATATTTTTACTAAAGGAGAAAAAGAATTAGCCAGCGACTCTACCATTAGTTTTCTGAATTACCAAGATGAAGCTGAAAAAGGAGACGTATATGATGGAGCATATGCTATTTTTACTAGGTCCCAAAATCAATCAAATCAGTAAGCTAATAAAGGAAAGACAAGAGAGGAACCTCAGCTGGTGATATCAATTGCCAAATGGGGAACTCCATTGCCTTTTCAATCAAAGGACCTAGTTGTCGATAAGCAAGTTCATCTAACAATCCTATGTCGTCTACTTCTATTCCTCAGACCAGTACTACCCCGAATAAAAATTAGAATGATGGATTTCCTTCCTCTGTACCTAGTTCATTTGAGCTATTTGACATAATAGATCATGCTAGGAAAACTAAAATCTAGATGTCTGAAGTAGAGTACTTACAAGCTAATCCTAAACAGTTTGATAGGTTAGCTAAATATGTGAAAAATAAGGTTGTCCCTACAAGGCAAGATCCTTCTAGGACTACCCACAACTCCTCAAAGAATAAATCCACACAAAATAATCTTGTCACTACTCCCCTTATTTCTCCAAGGAAAATAGAACCTTTCTATGTTTCTTTATTGGTAAATGGTCACAAGTTAAGCAATTGTATAATAGACTCCAGGGCTTCTGATAATGTCATGCCTGCTAAAGTGGCAGATGCCCTCAGTCTTACTTTGACCAAGACCTTTGGAAGATGTTTCTCCATGGAAAATAAGCAAGTGCCATTGTTGGGCCAGATCAAAGATGCCCAATTTGTATTTGTAGCCTTTCTAGATAAGAGGATCAAGATGATCGTCCTAGTGGCTGATGTTCCAGCTTCTTATGGCATTTTGCTCGGGTGTAATTTTTGTAAAGATGTGGTTGGAAAATTAAACATGGACCTATCTAAGGAAAGGATACTTGTTAAAGGTGTCATACAAAAGTTGCTTCCTGAGAAGGAGGCAAAATATATTGTTACCCAAACTGCAAATCCCAAAGCCCACATTTTGTTTGAGTCTTCAAGAATGGGTAATTATTTTTTGTCTACTGAAGATACTTCTAGTTCATTAGACGATAGTTCAGATATCTCAGATGTAGAATCAGAGGATACTTCTAGTAAATCAGATGAAAGTTTAGATGAGAGCATAGTGATGCTGAAATCTTCTCTTTCTGATGAAGGAGAATCTACTAGTTGTAGAAACATCAAAGTGAAAAATTCAAATGATGTTTGGGTTTTAGAATTTGATGGCAGTTGTTCTTCCACCGGATCTAAAGCTAGAGTTGTTTTGATATCTCCACAAGGTGATATCTTTCCTTTCTCTTATAAGCTGTAGTTCAACAATACCAATAACACTGCTGAATACAAGTCATTGTTGCTCAGAATGGAGGTTGCTCTTGTTAAAGGTATTAAAAATATTCATGCACAAGGTGATGCTAAACTTGTGGTTTGTCAAGTGAGAAATCTTTACCAAACCAAGAATGAAAGGTTGAGGCATTACCTTAATCATGTCTGGGATTGCATCGAAGGTTTTGATGTTTTTGACATCTCTGCAGTACCGAGAGTTTAATGATCGTGTTGATTCATTAGCTGTCTCTGCCACCCTCATGGTTCCCCATAAGGCCTTCAAAGGTAACAAGTACACAATTGAGTTGGTTTTTTGACCAAGTGTGCCAGATAATTCTAACCATTGGTAGGTCTTCAATGGTGATAATTTGATCATTGCCTTCCTAGAAAAGACAAATAATTTTGATGAACTCTATTTTGATGGTAGTGATTCTCTGCCACGTGAATATGTTTCTGAAATAGATTCACAAACTGGTAAGGAGTTTCTTTAGCTAAAAGGGAATAAGATTCCAAAAGGTTTGGTTTCTTTAGAAAAGTTATTTGATAAGCATGATAGTTATGTAAAACAGTAGGAACAACTTGATTCAAGTTCATATATGGAATTTGAGCAAGTAAATTTGAGTTCTAAAGTAGATCCCAAAATGGTTAACATTGGGAAGTGTTGTACTCCTGATGAGAAATTCAAATTCACTACACTTCTTCACCATTACATTGATGTTCTGGCATATTCTTATGATGATCTGAAGTCTTTCAGACCTAAGAAGATTCAGCATGAAATCCCTCTCATTGTTGGGTCATTGCCTCACAAGAAGAAATAGAGGTAATATAATCCCAAAATATTAGGTACTATTCTTTTTGAAATCCAAAAAATGTTGAATGCAAGGATAATCTTTCCTATCCATCATTCTACCTGGATTATGAATATTGTTCCTTGGAGAAAGAAGAATGGAGAAATATGTATTTGTGTTGACTTCAGAAATCTTAACCAGTCTTCTTTAAAAGATAACTACCCATTGCCTATTATGAACCAAGTGTTGCAAATTGTGACTGGTTCAGAGATGTTATATATGTTAGATGATTTTTCAGGCTATAATCAAGCAGAGGTCAACAAAGTAGATCAATACAAGACTACTTTTACAACACCTTGGGGTACATTTGCATACCATAGGATGCTGTTTGGTTTGATCAATGTTGGCGCTACCTTCCAAAGAGTAATGGACCTCGCTTTCAGAGATGAGATGGGGAAATTCATTGTAGTGTACCTTGATGACTTGACCATTTTATCTAAACAACATCAAGATCATGCCTACCATTTGCGACAGGTGCTGGAAAGATGTCACCAAAATGGTATTTCTCTTAATCCTAAGAAATCAATTTTTGGGGTTACAGAGGGTAAGCTTCTCAATCACATTTTGTCCTGAGAAGGCACTAAAATTGACACAGAAAGAGTCAAGTCTATCCGTAGTCTTACTCTGCCTACTAGTAAGACTATAGTTCATTCTTTCTTTGGAAAGGTGAATTTTCTACGAAGGTTCTTTTTGGAATCCGCAGAGAAAACCCATTACATTGTCAACATGATTAAGGTTAAGACTACTTTCCATTAGAGTGCAGAAGTTAAAGCAGCATTTGAGGACATCAAGAGGGCCATAGCTCATGCTCCAGTTCTGGTTTGTCCTGCTTATACCAAGGACTTCATAATATACAATTATGCTTCTGAGCATACACTTTCAGCCATTCTTATTCAGCAGAACGAGGAAGGTGTGGAATCTCCTATTTCATTTCAGAGTTGCCCTCTGAAGGCTCATGAATTGAAATACTCAAATATGCAGAAACATGCTTATGTCATGGTCGAGGCAGTGAAGCATTTCCGGTTCTATATTTTAAATTCACATACTGTTGTTTTGGTGTCAAATACAATAGTGAAGTCTATCCTAACTCAACAAGAGTTTGGGACCAAAAGAGGCAATTGGATTGCTAAGATTCAAGAGTTTGATCTTGATATCAAACCTACCAAGCTTTTGCGTGGTAGAGGTTTGTGTCAGTTGATTGCCAACAATGTACCAAAAGAAATAGGAGATGAAGAGGAAGAAGTTGAGGATATGCCAACTGTTCTCTTTGTCACTACTACAGATGAGTGGTATTCTAATATTGCTCATTTTCTTACCTATGGTGAGTGTCCTTCTCATCTATCCTATAAAAAGAAATGAACTATCAAGTTAAAGGCTGTGAACTATGTCTTGTTGGACAATGGTTTGTATAAAAGAAGCCTTGATGAAGTTTTTCTCCGTTGTGTGGATAAAGCACAACAAAGCAAAATTTTGGAGTCTTTTCACAATTTGGCTTGTGGAGGACATTTTTCTAGGCCTGTGATAGCTCATAAGATTCTACAGGCTAGGTACTATTGGCACACATTGTTTCAGGATGCTTACAACTGGGTACATAGGTGTGAGCTCTGTCAGCAGTTTGTTGGAAAGCCTAAGTTGGCTACACTACCACTCAAACCAGTTGTAATTGAAGAACCTTTTTAGTAATGGGACATCAACTTCATTGGTGTTGTGAATCTACTGTCGAGTGCAGGACACAATTGTGTTCTCACTACAACCGATTACTTCACCAAGTGGGTGGAGGCAATCCTAGTCAAGAATGCTACTTCTGAAGTGGTATGTAATTTTCTTAAGGAAAATATTATTTCCTAGTTTGGAGTTCCAAATAAGATTGTAGTAGACAATGCTACTTGTTTCTCTTCCAATGAGATCACCAGTTTTTTCTATGAACATGGGATCATCCTTTCTCATTCCTTAGACTATTATCCACAAAGGAATGGTTAGGCAATTTCTAGTAACAAAAATCTGGTTACTATTATGAGGAAATTGGTGGAAGATAATTAGAGAACTTGGCATAAAGCATTGTTTGATGCTTTATGGGTAAATAGGTATGTCACCATTTTAGCTTCTATATGGTCTAAATGCAGAGATACTTATTACCTCGGAGTTGCCAGCATTGAAGTTGGTAAAGGCAACAAAAGATAGAACTCTTGAAAGTTCTATTGACAAAAGGATAATGTACCTCACTGAACTTGAAGAACAGTGGGCTATGGTAGTAGACCATATTGTTAAACATCAAAGTTAGGTGAAGAAGCTCTTTGACAAGAAGGCAAAGGCTCATGAGTTTCAAATTGGAGATCAATTCTTGTTATGGGACAAGAGGAGAGAACCAAAAGGAATGCATGGGAAGTTTGATTCCCTATGGAGAGGCCCATTTGTCATTCATCAACTTTGTGGTGAAAATAGCTTCTTGCTAGAGTATCTTGATGGAACACCATTCTTTCTGCCTCATAGTAGACAACATCTAAAGCACTTCAATCCTTGAAGTATCAGATAAGTTCATTTGTACATTTGTATAGTTTTTGTGTTTTTATTTTTCATTTTTGTTTAGTCTTTTGTATTTTTTTTCTTCTTTTTGGTAGCTTGACTGTATGGCCCAATGGCATGGATGAAGGCACTTAGAGACTATATTCTACTCCCTTTGATCATTTCAAAGAACGATCGAAGAAATTTTCCCAATTAGAGCCAGCTGTTGTTCTCAAAATCAGCTACACTCATTTTTGTAGACAACCCCTACGAAACTTATCCGTTTCGTAGTCTACACTCTAAGTTCGCAAATCAAGAGAAGTCCTTTTGGCCTCACATGAAGTCATCTAACATCGTTGAAATGGTTTTTGATATTCTCCTAAGTCGATTCCTCAAAATCATGAAAATTGACTAGGTTGTAAGCTTGTCAAAATATCAATTTTGACTATTTTGGAGTGTTAGAATTTTTTTATGTTTTCACATGCAATAGCGGTCGAATTCACTACTCTTACATGTATATTGTTGTTTTACATGCATGAGAAGCAAAAATCACCGGCCATGCATGTTCCTTGTCATAGTTTAAGATGTAAAGGTGGTCCTAGATAATGCTCTTGCATAAGGTACCCAGCTCATGCATGGTCAGTCGTTTTTACTATCTTAGTATGATCTCACCAAATCTTAAACTCAAGTATCATTAATGGTGCTTGTGTCACCATTAATACATTGTTTTAAACCTTTTTAAAACATTTTAGTCATTGTTCTTTTTAGTTTTTATTCTCAAACTTCTCAAAATAAGACATTTAATCTTCTGCGAAGCCGATCGAACCACGAAACTCATGGATTGTGCAGATTTCTTGCCTAGGATTTTTTTTTCTATTGTTGCCAGGTAGGATGATGTTTCTCCTACTTTTGTTGTTATTTTTCTTCCTTTTATTAGGGTTTGTTTATAATAGTAATGTTTGTTTGTGATTTATGAAAATATTTTTGTTTGGTTTGAGTCATCGTTTTGCATGCTTGAGGTTATCTTAAAAACCCCAAGTAGAATGTTCATGTGTTTTTCTTCGCCATTCTTTGTTCATTGTCAGTGGATTCGTCATGCCCTAGCCTTAGCGCAAGTGGCAGATTTTAGATGATATCTGTGAAACTTAGGTTTTGCCAGTATTTCCCTAACATGTATTGATGGTCTTTTCCACTGCCAATACATGATTCTACCCTTACATTTCTTTCCTTGTTTTCTAAATATGTATCGATCGGTCATTTTGGTCAACGATAGATATGTTGGGTTTTTATATTCCATACATGCATGAGAGGCAAAAACCACCACCCCTACATGTAAGACTTGAGTTTCCTCCAAAATGCATAAGTGGTAGAAATACCCGCTTTCACATAATAACTTGTGATTTTCAAACACATGTAATAGCGGTCTTTTCAACCAACTCTACACTTGAAGCTTTTCCTCCAATATGCACTAGAAGAAATTTTTGCCGCTTAGACATGTGCCTTAAACTTACTTATTTCCCTCATGTAAGGGTGGTGAAATTAACCACCCCTACATCAAACATGTTTATCTTCCTGAACACATGCAATGGTGGCCCTTTTCGCCGACCTTGCACATACATGAAAAATCAAACTTCCCCTACATGCAATAGTGGTCAAATTGACCAACTTTACATGGTAAGTAAATGTTCCCTCATGCAGGAGCAGTCAATTTGACCACCCATGCACATTTTAAAAAAAATTTCTTGACACTGGGAAATTTTTCTTTTTAGAACCTGTTGACCCGCTTTTGTCTTTTACCTCAATTTGCATGCTCTCAAGCCCTTTGAAACATGTTTCCCTATTCATGCTCATCGAATCACAGTAACCCCAATTTACCCATTTTCCCCCTAACTACAAGATCATGGTTTTTTGCATTTTTCAACAAACGTCTGTGGTAAACACCTTTTCCAATTTCTTCTTCAAAGTTGATGATGGAGCCATCTCCATCCAAACCTAAGATCATGAAGTACAAATACCAAGGGGTCTTCCCTATCACTTTAGTGCAGTCTAATGTTGATGAGATCAGGGATACAGAGATAGGACATGTGGATATGGAAGAGTTCGTGGACAGAACCAAACAGACAAATCCTTCCAGACACATGCAGAAGATTATCGACAATAACATTCACTTGGTTGCCTCTTTTCCTATTGCTGCCCATAACCCTGAGTTTGTTCTTTAGATAGCTAGTCATTATAACAAGGATACTAGGACTGTGTTAGATTCCCAAGGGAATGTAATAATGAGATTGGATGCGGAATTTCTTGACAAGATCTTCATGTGTCCTCCTATTGAAAATATTGGACAAATTGATTTTGCCCAAGGGCAAAGGGATTATGATGAAGATGTGCAAGCCATGAGAAAATACATAAACAGTAAGTGGTTGAAGATTCCTCAAAGCAATTTGACCAGATGGCCGAAAGATCTCCCGAGGAGGAGTGACTTTGTTGAGGAGGTCTGTGACTTGATTACACTTTTTAGTTGTATCAGAGGTCTGCCTTCTTTGTCCAAGTTTCAGGAATGAATGTACACATAGATCAAGGTAATTCTCCAGGGTACATAGAAAGTCTTTTGGGGAGAACAGATCAGTAATGCTTTGCATGAGTAATTGGTGAGAGTCAATACTACCTTCAAGTTTTATATGACCTCATATCTGGTGTATGCTACTATGAGCATGAGAAGTTTTCCTGGTCTGACTTAGGTTGGTGATAGGAGATTAGTTCCTAATTGTGAGTATTATCCCCAAATCACTCTAAAAGGATCTATCCATCACTTTAGGAGGCTTAATGATGCTTTCTTTTTAATGTTTATGTGTTTGTGGGATAATGAACTGATGTAGAAAAAAGTATCAAATGAAGCTTGGTAAGTGGTGAATTCTTTTGGCTGCTTGTTCTTACAGTTTCCTACTTTCACATATCTTAGAGTAGGATATTATCCTGGTTACCCATATATACTTCCATGGTATCCGAGTGATAGGATTGTTCTCATGGAACTATGTAGGTAGCTGATTTTGGTGTACAATAAACAAATGGAGCTAAAAAAGTTAGGGATTGAGTTTCCTGTAGAAATTGGAAGGTACTCAGTCCAGTCAGCTACCAAGGCCAAAATAGTTGAATCTAAAATGCAACTGGTCACAATGAAGACTTTCAAGAAAAGAGATCATTTTGATTTCAGAAGGGTACATGATAAAATCAAAAGAAAGTCAACTTTCCACATGCCAAAGGTTGAAGATATTTGGACTGATCACAGAACACAAAATGAGATCAGAAAACTAGATTATTGTAGACTCCATTTGAGTCAGATCAAAGAGCTGGGCCTTGCAGACATTCTGAAAGGAATGGAGGATGATGGGAATGTTTTAGATCCCAAATATAATACTGAGAATGTTGAGTCCTCACCTCTTCCAAAGGTCAGATGGTCAGTTAAAGAGGAGACTTCAATAAGGAAAAGGTTTTAGCCAATCTTGGCTAATACAAATGTATGGTTAGAGAGTAAAGGAATTAGTTTGAAAGAATTCCTTACTGGATCAAAGATCAAAGTTCAAGAACAAACATGTAAAAAGGTGGAATACTGGACCAAGAACAAAAGTGACACTCCCTCCTCCTCTAAAGTACATAAGCCAAAAATCAAATTTGTATCTAAGGGAGGTAAGAAGAGGAACCTCTAATGTCACTAAATCAGGTGTTGAAGACACGAATGTTGAGCAGATGGAAGTTGAAAATGTTGAAACTAAAAAGCAAAATATTGAGAAATCTAAAGATGCCCAATAAGCAGAAATGTCTGAAAAGTCTGATTAAGAAGGTGAAATAGAACAAGGCAAAGAAGAGAATGTAGAACAGGAACAACTTGGTGATTCACAACTTTTCCCACAAAGGATCTTCCATCAAAATCCCAAGTTCCTTTGCCTCTACTCCATGTTCCTATTTCTGATACTTTTCCTAAAGTTTCAAATGTTCCTATTTCACCCATTTTGGTTGTTTCTTCTAATAGTACCCCCTTCTTTGAGAACAATTTTTGGGACTGTATTTAATTCTTCTAGTTCCATTCCAAGTTTATCTTCCTTGTCTTTTGATATTGGTGAACAATCTATTTTGGAGCATCTTCTAGATGGTTCAGAGAAAGTTGTTGACACAGGTGTAGTTTTTACCAACACCAGTCCTATTGTTACCATAACAGGTGTAAATATGGATCCAGCAAAATAGGTAGTGGATTCATCTCCGAATGTTGGTGCTTCTGTGCTTCCTCCATGGTTGTCTGCATACACTTCTAAGAGAAAGAAGCAAGCAATTTCACCAGATGAAATTGATACTAAAAAGTTGTTGCCTGTTAATTCAAAGACTCTAAAGAAGAAGCCCGAGACTGTCTCCATACTCATTAACGAAAAAGGAATCAAATATGCAGAAATTGCCAAGCCACCAGAGGATGCTACTATTGATAATTTTGATGTGAATGATTATGTTGTCTCAGGAGTTGAGTTAGGTAAGCTAACTCATGAAGGCATTAAGGCAGATTTTTAAACTGCTGGTGGCACCTTTATGATGAAGTCAAGAAGGAGAAAGAGTAGTATAAAGCCAAAGCAGAACAACTTGCTGTTGTTCTCCAAAAAATAGTAAAATCATTGGAGATTGTGGAGCCTATAGTGGTAACGGTAGAAGATCCTCTTATTCAAAAGGTGGAAAAAGCTCAGGCTAGAGGGAGAGTAGTTGGTAATATTGTGGAGCATCTCTTGGCACAAGGAAGAGTTCTATTGCAGACTATAGTGGAAAGAAAAGGGAAGATGGAAAAGGCAAAAGATGAGCTTGATAATCTTATTGATTTACTTTCTCAAGAACTACAAGATCAGGAGGGAAGCTTAGAGGAGTGAATTGATATGAAGAAGATAAAAATAAAGAATCTGATGACCATTAGCATCATCTCGAACAGAGAGTCTTATCTTAAGACTAAGGAATCCCTTGTCCACTGCATCAATGTAATAAATGGTTTACTTGATGAATTGTGCAAGCATGTGAAAACAATGATGACAGTGTCTTTCTTCTACATAGGTTGGAGGAACTCCCATGCATTTTGACAGGTGAAGGTCACAAGTTTCTTTCAGCAGAGGAAATGATAGATGCTTTTGAGAAAATGGTGCAATAGAAATGTGAAGATGAAGTGCCTACAGTGGTTTCGATGGACAACCTTTATGATTAGCATTCAACATTTGAAAATTTGAAGGACAACCTTGACAAGCATGAGAAGGTGATAAAGGTAGTGAAAGATGTAGTTCTTCGGGCCTGTACTATCTCAAAGAACACAGTCAAGCCTGATGTGTGTGAAATGGTAGAAGTGTAAACTATATATTAGAACTTTTTGAAGAAGAATGATGGAGGAAGCTGAAGTTCCTTTTCAATACCTTAGTTTATTTCCATTCTTGTATATGTAATTTGAATTTTGTTATGGACATACTCATGTGTAATTTTCCAAAATGTAATTACATGTCAGACCAAGGAAGTCCCAAGTCAAATAGTACTCTTTTGTTTGAATATGTCAAAGTAGTTAGGATTTCCCTATTTTTGCACTAGGCTCCTCCATATAAATAAAGAGGACCTCTATTGTATTTTTATCTTTTAGTTATTGAAAAAAACTTTGCCAAATTGAAGAGTATTTTGAGACTTTGTGTTCAAATTGTAAATCATATTTTATCAAGTGAATAGAAAAGCAAGTGATCTTTCAATCTTTGCATTGGAATAACTTGTGGTGTATTGGAAATTATTCTTATTTCCTTTCGCTTAAACTATCTTATCTATTAGGTTGAATTGTAGTGTGAGTTTGGGTAATCTAGGAGATGTTCTAAAGCTAATTTTGGAGAATTTGTGCTGCAATAGTTATATTTGGGTTTGTAATTTTATGTGTTTGAGTAAAAGATATTGAGAAGTCTTTGAACTGATACTATCTTTTATGATCGTGTGCTTTTATCATAGTATTCAGTGAAGACTTTGGGCTGCACCTTATCCTATTCAGTTCTAAATTTTAAATCAGTAAAAAGGAACAATGATAGACTTTGTGCTTTCGTGAGTTTCTTGGTTATTTTGATTTGTATTATGAAATTACTATTTTAAATTGTAAACATCATTTTAAAAAAAAGAGAAATGGATGATATGGATTCACCCTGAAGATTAGTATTAGAATAGATAAGTTTGAAAGTAGTTAAGAAAGGGAACCTCCCCTTGCTGAGAGGAGAGATTTATCTCATCACACTAGGGTTGATATAACCATTTTTCTATCAGTGAGTTGATGACAAAATATTCACCCAACAAGGCTAATAGTTATTTGTTTACAGACAGTCAGAGTACCATACGTCTTGCAAAGAATTCTACCTTGCATTCAAAGACCAAAGACATACAGTTGAGGTATCACTTCATTTAGTTGGTGTTGGATGATGGACAATTAAGGCTAGAAAAGATACATATTGATGAAAATATAGCAGATATGTTTACAAAGGCAGTGACAAGGGAGAAGTTGAGCTCCTCTTCAGCTTCGGTTGGTCTTCAAGACTAAAAATAAAAAAATTAGAACAACAGAGTCCAGGGTGCTTATTTCTTGTAGGATCTATAGAGTCAGCGGTCTAATGATCAGTCTCCAAGTGGGAAGTGATATGTTGTGGAGTCTGATCAGTCTCCAAGTGGGAGATTGTTGTTATATGGAGCCTAATCAGACTCAGAGGTTAAATTTTCCCCACTTTTATCAGCGCAGTATCCCCCCAAATTATTTAATGAGGGAGTGTAGGGGGCAAAGCCCCTCTTGTGGGGCTAGGGGGCTTATCCTCCTAGCGGGGGCCTAGGGACAGAGCCCACGGTGGGGGTCTGGGGGCAATGCCCCAGCGGGGGCTACTAGAGGCAGTGTCCCTGAAGAAAAAATTACCTATTACTTTATAAAGGTGTGAGAAGTTATTTTTCTATTAGCTGACATAAAAAACCCTATTTTTGTAACCGACCTAAGGCTTGATAAAAGCAACTAAGGGTTAGGGTTTCTATTAATATTGTATTGTAGCATTTGCAACGGTATTGAGTTGCAGAGATTACTAGTTGTAATCAGTTTGATTTACTGGATAATAATATTGGACTCTCTGTTTGGTGGATGTAGCCTGAGTTTGGGTGAACCACGTTAAAACTTATCTCTCGCTATTATTATTTTTCTGTATTTTCATTCCTCTGTTTAATCTTTATTTGCATTTAATTGATATCTTCTGTCGGCTAAACCTAACAATCTGTTGCAACACAAGTAACTTGCCTTAGATTTAGTGATCTATTCACAATAAGATCTTATGGAATTCCCTTGCTCAATTTGCTCCCAAATATTTAAAATTTCACTCTGATACCACTTGGTGCGGTCACGGTTAGGAGGGTCCTCAAAGAGAATAGTCTAGACCGTGCAGCAAGAGTAAACACAACAGAAACAACTCAAAGATATGAAACAAATGTAGGTTCAATAATTTAGTATATCATAGAATTCAAATATAGATTGGCTGGCAACATGCAGACTTACAATTAGGGCTCACAGGCCTGGTTACAAAATATTAGAATATGCACAAGATATAGCTTTGAAGCTCCTTTGCAAAGAATTCAAACTATTGAACTTGTAAAATAATGCTAACTACTTTACTAGGCATCTATTACATCTTTATATCATCTCCAAAACATATGATTCCTCCATGTTGGCCAAGGAAGATCACAAACTCCAATGAAGAGCTGTAGCGTGTGTACACAAATAGGTTGGACCTAATTGAATAGAACTACTCTGCAAATGAATGGAATGAAGTGCGGACCCCAAGGAAGGTCAAGCATGAACCAAACAACATTAAATGATGTGTCTTCAAACTTTGTAAGTTGTGAAATGCTCTACAAGTCTTCTCCTTCAGCTGATTATCTAAGATTGTTAGGATGCTCTATTATGAGAAAATAGTCGATCTTCTAATAGCGATATCTTACCGGTACCTGATCCAAATGCTCTAAAAATTGGATATGATATGCATGAATGTGTCTAGATGACAAGTCCAACTCTACAAGGTCTAAAATGCAATTGTGACAGAATGTGGACCAAAATAAAGTAACTGCTAGTAACTGAACTGCCTGAACTAAACTAGAAAATGAAAAGAAACAAACTGAAATGCAAATGTCTTTGTTTGATGCAAGATTGCTCTTGAACTAGGGATGCTCTTGCATCATATTAATTTGAATATTTTTATCATTCCTTTGATGAAATGAATGAGAGTAGAATGCAAAGATTGCATGGTGAGAATATTCAGTCACCAAGACAACTTGTGAAAAATATAATAGAGATGTGGCCAAATGAAGAAAAAATTAGGAATATCTTGATGATAATGATTCTTTGGCTACTCTTGAGGCTGAAATGTACTTGTAGAGTAATTATGAAAGCTCCATATCTTATTTAGAGGAATAATTTCTTAAGGAAATTATCCCAAAGGCTACAGGGAGTGGTGACATGGATCCTTTTTATGAGCCCCCATACTTGATAGAGGATGACATAGTCAAGATTGAGCATGAGGGAGAACAAATTGAAGATTTGTTCTTAGTTATCTAGTAGGGATATCAACTTATTGATGGAGGATATTACACCACTGAGCGCATTTAGGGATTCTTTTTAGAGCTTATTTCAGGTGGTCACTGAGAAAACACAAGTGAGGAGGATCCTTAGATCCACTTGGAGCCTCCTTATCTAAGCGCAAATCAAGACATTTGTAGTAGTAATGAGCTGCATTTAAGTAATAATCACACTCAATTCTTCATCTAGGAAGAGTTTCCAATTCAATTCAAGATAGCCATGGCAAGCTTTGTCACCTTCAAGCTAGATTTTGGCATTGTCTTGAATCACAAGAATGAAAAGGACCATGCAAATGAAGTCACTAGTGGCTTCAAGATATCGACCATCTTCAATTGCAAGTAAGACCATAGGCTTTAGTTCTTGGTATCCCCTTCCCACCTTCCATGGGATGAAGAGAAGTACAAAAAATAGCATGCATGACATTATAAAGTGGGAGAAGAGATTTCAAAATGTAGAGAGGCAAAGAGGTAGAAGTTTCTATTCTATTTCTTTATGTCATCTAATTGACCTCTTGTTAGCTCAAAATTGATCACATGGAGCAAGATCTTTAGGAGAGGAAGTTATTTTTTTACTCTTGTGAATAGGCATGTTCCCATTTTATTAAGTTTAGTTAAGGAATAAGTTGCATCTTGCAACATTAGTTTTCAATTTCTTTTTGTCTTTTTAATAAAGTCTAGTTGTAGAGGCAGTGGTAGTCGATTTTGAGGGCATGGTCAATGATTCATTAGTTTGGAGGTAGCTTGTTTGACACATGGTTGTGGTGTCTCAGTTTTAAGTTATTTCAGGTTCTTCTTGACTTTGATGCTCAATGGATCTTGGCCTTTCATCTAGGATACAACATGTGCAAGCACACTTCCTCACAAGTCACCAAGAAATATAGTGTGTTTTTTCACACACTCCATTTGTTTCAGATCTGTCAGGTGGTAACTTGGTTTAAATCTCTGTCAAGTGACATCTTCTTTTAATATTCTATTAGGTGGCTTGAATATTTTGATAGGCCATAAAATTTAAAGAATCATTTGCCACATGGAAGTGTTTCACATCTTTTCAAGTTGCCACATGTCAAGGTTTTGAAACATCTCAAGTCTAATAAGTATAAATGCTACACCATTCACTATTGCTTTCAATTGAGCATCAGGCAGGACCCATTGGTGTAGTCACGGCAGGAGGGTTCACATAATGAACTGTCCAGACTATGTAGCAAGAGTAAACACAATCAAAATAACTCAAAGAAATGGAACAAATATAGATTCAATCATTCAATATATCGAATAATTCAAAATAGGGATCCAGTGGCATCATGCAGGCTTACAACTAGGGCTCACAGGCCTGATTGCATACATGCACAAGATAAGGCTTTAAAGCTCTCTCACACAAATCTAAACTATGGAATATGACTCAATTGCTAGCTACTTTCCTAAGGATCTATTACATCTATATATATCATTTTTGAACCAATAGATTCCTCCAGATCGGCCAAGGAAGGTCACAATCTCCAATGAAGAGATGTAATGTGTTCACAGATAGGTCAGACCTAAATGCATAGAACACTTCCTAAAATGAATGGAACAATGTATGGACCCTCAGGGAAGGTCATCCATGAACCAAAGAACATTGAATGATGTGTCATTAAGATCTATAAGTCAAGGAATGATCTGCAAGCCTTCTCCTTTAGTCAATTTATCAGGAACTGTTAGAATGCTCTGCTTTGAGAAAATAGTCAACTTCTGATAGTGATATCTTTCCAATAACTGATCCAAATGCTCTAAATTCTAGATATGATGTAGATGAATGAATGTAGATGCTAATTCCAAATCTTCAAGATGTGAAATGCCAAAACCAAACCACAAACTAAAAATTGCTACTGACTGAACTGCCTGAACTAAACTAGAAAACGAAAGAACTGAAATGTGAACAAACTAAAATGCAAATGTTTTTGGTTGATACAAGATTACTCTTGAACCAAGGATGCTCCTACATCAGACATCCAGGGTTATTAAAAAAGTGAGTCCCTCACTTTGCTAGGGCTAGGGGGAACCAAGACAGTCCACCTCAGCCTGAGAAATCCAAGATGAATCTTCTTCCGGTCTGCCTTTCCACTTCACAAGATATTCTTTGTATTATTTTCCTCTAGTGTTGTGTCCAACTCTGTTATCCAAGATGTCTTCTATTTTCTCTGGTGCTTCTTGTGGTAACTGCTTCTTCAAGTCTTCTTCCATGCTGTCACTGAACTCTACTTCATGATACTAATAAAGATTTGCAATGTTCAAAATAGGTAAAATACCCAATGTCTCTGGTAATTCTACTTCATATGCATTTCCTGAATCAAATTTTCTGAGTATCTTACAAGGTCCAAACTTCATCTTCAACTTGTTATATGTCCTAACTGGAAATATTTCTTTTCTCAAGTACACCATTACTTCATCTCCCCCTTCAAATTCCTTGTCTTCTCTTTGTACTTACTGTTCATATTCTCCAAATGCTTCTTGACCTAATTATGTACTATCTTCAAATGGTCTACAAATTCTTCTGCCTCTACACTCCTCTTTTCTTCCATACTGATGTCTCTCAATTCTGTAATTCATCTAGGATTCACTCTGGTAACAATCTCAAAAGGTGTTCTTCTGGTACTCCTATTTACTAAATTATTGTATGCAAACTCTACTTGTGAAAGAATCAAATCCCAACTTCCTGTCTTCTCTCCAACCAAACATCTCAACAAGTTTCCCAAACTCCTATTCACTACCTCTATCTGTCCATCTGTCTGTGGATGAAAAGTAGAACTAAACTTCAAATCTATCTTCATCTTCTTCCAAAGTGTCTTCCAAAGTATCCCACAAACTTTGTGTCTCTATCTGAAACTATACTCTTAGGTAATCCATGCAATCTCACAATGTCCTTGAAAAATGGGTCAGCTACATGCACTACATCAGTTGTCTTCTTACAAGGTATGAAATGAGCCATCTTTGAAAATCTATCAACCACTACAAATATTGAATCATGTCCTCTCTGTGTCTTAGGGAATCCCATTACAAAATCCATGCTTATGTCTTCCCAAGGTCTCTCTGGTACTGTCAAAGGTTTATACAATCCTGTGTTCTGACTACTTCCTTTTGCAACTTGACAAACTCTACAACTCTGCACAAATCTCTGAACATTCTTATGTATCTAAGGCCAAAAATAATTTTCACTTATCAAAGCCATTGTCTTGTCAATGCCAAAATGTCCTGCCAATCCACCACTATGTTTCTCCTTGATCAAATTATCCCTCATTGGACTCCTAGGTATGCACAATTGTCTTCTTTGAACAACATATCTTCCTAAATGAAATAGTCCAACCACTTACTCCTATCTATCACAACAGGTTCCTTACATGCTTTCCAAGGTTCTACAAAATTAGTGTCTCCCTCATACATCTTCTTCAATTCATCAAAACCCAACACTTCAACTCTCATCTCTATCAACAAGTTTCTTCTTCTACTCAAGGCATCAGCAACTTTGTTTGATTTACCACTCCTATGCTTTAACACAAAAGTATAACTTTGCATGAACCCTACCCCTCTCATATGTCTTTGATTCAACTTACCTTGACTATTCAAATATTGCAAAGCTTGATGATCTATATACAACACAAACTCCTTAGGCAACAAGTAATGTCTCCACTTCTTCAAGGATTGAATTATGGCATAGAACTCTTGATCATAAACTGAATATCTTTTCCTTGCATCATTCAACTTCTCACTAAAATATGCTACAGGTCTACCTTCTTGACTTAACAGTACTCCTATTGTATTTCCACTTGCATCATAATCAACTTGAAATACCTTATTGAAATCCGGTAATGCCAAAACTGGTTGCTCTGCCATTTTCTGCTTCAACAACTCAAAACTTTTATCTGCTCCTGATGTCCACTTAAAATCTTTTCTGTCACATCTCATTGTCTCTGTCATAGGGTTACAAATTGAACTAAAATTTCTGATGAACTTCTAGTATAAATTGGCCAATCCATGAAATGATCTAATTTCTCTAATTCTCTCTGGTGTAGGGCATTCAACAATTGCTCTCACTTTCTCAGGATCCATCTTCAATCCTTCCATAGAAATCACAAATCCAAAATATACCAATTCTTCCTTCATGAAACTACACTTCTTGATGTTTATCAGCAATTTCTTCTCTCTCAATCTCTGTAAAACTTGTCTAATAAGCCACAAATGTTCTTCTTTTATTTTACTAAAAATCAGAATATTATCCAAGTACATAATCGCAAACTTACCCAAGAATTTCTTCAAGACTTCATTCATCAATCTCATGAAAGTACTCGGTGCATTTGTCAATCCAAAAGGCATCACTAACCACTCATACAATCCTTCATTTGTCTTAAAAGTAGTCTTCCATTCATCACCTTCCCTGATTCTAATATGATGGCATCCATTCTTTAAGTCTATCTTTGTGAAATATCCTGCTCCACTCAAACAATCCATAATATCATCCATCCTAGATAAAGGAAATCTATACTTAACTGTGATCTTGTTTATTGCTCTGGAATCAGTACACATTCTCCATTCTCCATCCTTCTTTGGTACTAACACTATAGGTACTGCACAAGGACTCAAACTTTCTCTGATCAAACCTTTTCTCAACAACTCTTATATCTGTCTATTCAATTCTTCATTCTCTACTGGTGTCATTCTATGTGTTCCTTTGTTAGGCAAACTTGCTCCCGATATAAGATCCATGTGATGACTGATACTCCTTATAGGTGGTAATCTTTCAGGTGCATTATCTAATATGACATCTTCATACTCTGTTAGTAACTCTCTTATCTCCTCCAGTTCAGTTTCTTTCTTCACTACTTTAGGCTTCTTAGGAATCAAGGTATTGCACATACTTTCCTATTTCAAACCATCCAAAAATTTCCTCCCATCTATCAAATAGATTCTAGTATTTCCACATACCACATCTTTAGGATAATCTTCTAAAAGAATCAAAGTAATTCTCTTTCCAATTGCTATTATAGTGTATGTATTCTTTCTCCCATCATGTATATCTTTTCTATCATATTGCCAAGGTCTACCCAACAAGATATGACAAACATCCATAGGCATAATATCACACAAGACTTCATCATGATAAGATCCAATATGAAATTTTACCAAACATTATTCACTCACCAGTACCTTATGATCATCCTGAATCCATGCTATCTGATAGGGCTTAGGGTGTTTCAATCTTTCCAACTTTAGCTTAGTCACCATCTCCTCTAAAACTAGGTTATTTGAACTACCACTATCAATTACAACTTTACAACACTTACCTCCGGAGTTACATCTAGTTCTGAACAGACTCTTCCTCTGTGGTGGTTCCTCATTTGCCTCTATTTGAAATAGTGATGTCCTCATCATCAATCATTCTCCTTTCTCCGATTTACCAACAGAACAAGGTGATTCAATAGGTTCTTCTTCAACATAGGCTGCTCTTCCACTGTTCTCTGTCTTCTTGCTTGTACTACCTTGATTACATTCAAATGCTCTATGTCCTTCACCTCCACACTTGAAACAAGTACCTCTAAATGTCCTCTTATCAAATCTTCTTCATTCTCTTCTATATCCATCATTCCGGTATGTACTAGGGTTTCCTCTCCGGTAAAAATTTCTGTCATCCTTTCTAACTGGGCTGTCAAACTTGTTCTGCTCCACAAATGATCTATCACATCCTGAAAATATTTTTCCTCTTCGAAATTTACCTCCTCTACCTCTCTGTCTCTGATCATGCTTCTTATTCATCTTCTCTTCCACCTTCAGGGAAAACTAATATACTTCTTCCAAAGATGTCATCCTTACCGAGCTTAGTTCTTCTTGAATGTTCAATCTTAGTGCATTGATGTATCTTGCCACTTTCTCCTTGCTTGCTTCACTATGTCCTATCCTTATGATCATCTTATGAAATTCTTCAGTGTACTCCTTCACAGATTTCTCCTTTTGTCTCAGGTTCTGCAATCTTTTCAACAATTCCAACTCATAGTCAGCAGGTATGAACTAATTCTTCAACTTTGTAATCTTTTCTTTTCCTCTTCTATTTCTTTCCAACTGAACTTCTTTCCACCATATAGAAGCATGTCCTTTCAACTTTGTCTTTGCAAATTTCACCTTCTCTGGATCTTCAATTTCCTCATATTCAAAGTATTCTTCTATGTCATTTATCCAGTCAATCAATTCTTTAGGGTTCAAATTACTAGTATAGTTTGGTACATCAACTCTAGGTCTTTTTCCAATCTTTGAAATAGCTCACAACATCTTTATCTGATCTGATTCTTCTTCTTCATTGCCTTCTAGGGTTTCACCAATTTGTTCAGCAGATTGAAATTCTTCCTCATCATCACTTTCAATATTAGGTCTAGGTGTCAATCTTCTTCTCCTGTCTTCCTCAACAACATCCAAATGAATTCGCATTGTTTTCATCAATTCCATCATCTCATCCATTCTATTAGCCATTGTACCAATAGGAGGAACTCTTCGTGATGGCATCTTCCTAGGATCAAGTGCAAACTGCCTCAAGTTCGGTGATCAGGCTACAAGTGAAAACTACCTCTCAACTAGTGATTGGTTGCACACAAGTAACCTACCTCAGATTGGTGATCTACTCACAACAAGATCTTACAGAATCCCCTTCGCTAATTCACACCAAAGAATTGAACTTTCACTCTGATACCACTTGGTACAATCACAGCAAGAGGGTTCATAGAATGAACTATCTGGACCGTGCAACAAGAGTAAACACAATGGAAACAACTCAAAGAAATGGAACAAATGCAGATTCAGTCATTCAATATATCAAAGAATTCAAAATAGGGATCTGCCAGCATCATGTGGGCTTACAACTAGGGCTCATAGGCTTTATTACATACATGTGCAAGATAAGGCTTTGAAGCTCGCTCACACAAATCTAAACCATGGAATATGAATCAATTGCTAGTTTCTTTCCTAAGGATCTATTACATCTATATATATCATTTCTAGACCAATAGATTCCTCCACGTCAACCAAGGAAGGTCACAATCTCCAATGAAGAGTTGTAACGTGTTCACAGATAGGTTGGACCTAAATGCATAGAACACTTCCTCAAATGAATGGAATAACATGTGGACCCTCAGGAAAGGTAGGCCACGAACCAAAGAACATTGAATGATGTGTCATTGAGATCCATAAGCCTTCTCTTTCAGCTGATTTATTAGGAACATTTAGAATACTCTGCTCTGAGAAAACAATCAACTTTTGATAGTGATATCTTTCCGGTAACTAATCCAAATGCTTTGAATTCTCAATATCATGTAGATGAATGAATGTAGATGCTAAGTTCAGATTTGCAAGGTGTGAAATGCCAAAACCAAACCACAAGCTAAAAACTGCTACTAACTAAATTGCCTGAGTGAACTTGAAAATGAAAGAACTGAAATGCCAACAAACTGAAATGCAAATGTTTTTGATTGATGCAAGATCACTTTTGAACCAAGGATGCTCTTGCATCACCCATGATTTAAAAGACTCAGCAAAAAGAGATCACAAGCCCCTTTTACCAAGTGATTTGATTACAATGTGTTGCAACCACACAAGCTTTAGAGTTGTCAGTCCTGACAATTCCTTAGCATTGTACCATTGGCTAAGGTATAGTTGACTCATCAAGTAGGGATCCCTTCTTTATTTTATTAAGGCTATGTTCTAACACTTTCTTACTGCCACATGACAACTTTTCACATCATTTCAAAGCCAGCGCATTGACACTTTCAAAGTTTTGCACTATTGTTTGGAGGCAGTGACTCAACTCAAGTAGTGGGCCCCCCTTTCAAAGAGATGACAGACTCTCCTGATGACTTCAAAGATTTCACGTCATCCCGCAATAATGGGTTACACTTTTTGGCCAAACTTGACATTGAAATCAACATTTTAAACTAAATCTTCACTTTCTAACACCTATAGCTACTAAACTGTTAGGAATTTGAAGATGATGCAAAGTAGTGATTTGTGAGATTTTGTTTGTAGATTCTAAACATATTTTTTAAAAAATAATTGGAGTTAAATTATAAAATGTTTTGCATATTCTTCAAGATAACTAGTTTTTAATAGTAAACAACATTGTTTAAAGTGATGTGTATTCTGTCGCACATATTTTTTTTTCTACAAAGGATAAAATTCTGATTCTTTGGAATTTAGATTCATAACACCGATATATAGAGGATGCATTTGGTTTCATAATGTTTTGTTGATTTTTTTTAATTAATTTTTGAAGTCAAACCAATTATATTTTAGACATAGGTATATTTTGTCCAACATAACTTTTTTGTATGTATCAGAATTCAAATTTTTTTTGTTGGAATAAGGACATCAATACCTAGAAGACATGTATTTTTTAGAATTTTTTTTCTCTATTTTCCTATTTTTTTCTGTGTGAAACAAAGACCTTGATGTTCATTGAAAAACCTACATTCACAAGAAATAAAAAATAAATATAGTAATCAAATTAAATATATTTAAAATTATACATTTTGGGAAGCTTATAATAAGAACTACATACTTACAAAACATAAATTTTAAATGAATTCATTTGGTCCCCTAGAAGGTAAATCAAAATTGGGTTTTTATCAGCATTTTGATAGGTGTAGAGGAGACTCCATTATAGGTATGGTTTAAAACTAGTGGGGTTCTATCCAAAGGGGTTTCAATCTAAGGGGGTTTGATCGAACTCTCTTCAATTAAAATCCTTCCAATGGAACCTTTCAAGGCTTAAGTCATTATATTTTATAAAAATATGTGATTTCAGCAAAAATTAAGATGTCCCAGAAAGTGTAACCCATTATTGTGGCAGCACTCTTTCACATGTCTCAATGGTGATGCTTGTTTTAGGTGACAATACTGACACATCTTTTGGGTGCACCATTAGTCAGTTCTTTTGGTTTAACCTATGGTGGGACTGGTCTATTTCAAACTTGATGAAAGAAAGGAAAGACTATGGGTCTCATTCTTTCTCCATGATGCATAAGCAACTCTAAACTGGCAATTGTAAATATAAAACATATAATGGTTCTCACATCATGAGGCCCATCAAAGCCAAAAAATGTTAGGTGATGTGCCATTCACTAAAGTAGGTGAGTTAGCAATGACTTTGAATCTTATAGAAAGACACAGAGACATCTCTTGGTTTTGTGATACAGTATGACAGTGCATTGGAGGTTGTTGAGTCTCATGTGTGGGGTCTTGGTGAATCTTTAATGTTGCAGGCCTATGCTCAAGGTGCCATTGACGTGAATTAAAGATTCAAGCACAAAATAAGAAATAGAGTGGGTGTGAATCAATGTGGAGGTATAGAGAAGTGGTTGGGCTAGGAATTTCTTTCCCAAGCACAACCTTGCATTTTAATGGTGAAGTTATTGAGGTACTTGGGGTAAGTGATTCCCAACTAGGCATATTGCTAAATGGATTTCTATATATAGATGCTTATAATATGTATTAAGGGTTGGTCACTAAGCCATCAGAGAAGGATTTAGTAGTAGACATAGGCCTTTGTGCTCTTTCTGAAAAGTTGAGAGAATATTGATCGATTGTGCCTCTTGGCCTCTCACTTCTTTATTTTCAAGTCAACAATTAATGGAAACTATCATTTTATGCTCCATTTTGTCTATTCTAAATCATTCTATATGTTTCTTTATCGTATATTCAACCTCTATTTATAAATCTGAAACTATCAGACTTGCTATAGTCTAATGATTATGTTTTCTTCACTTTTCAATATTGCATATGTGTTAAATCTCTTGTTTCATGATTTCAAATCATGTGCATAATTAGTCATATGCTAGTAAGAACATTCTATCATTGGCATTTTTCTATTTTAATTAGGATTTATTTTCATTCTCCTTCTCTTTTCTCCTAAAGTTTGAGGTAGAACTCACTGAATATCCTATGAAGAACTAGTCCTTCTAAAATCCTAGAGGTCATCCTGCAAGTCAAGTCCCACATTTTCAAGATTTCCCATTGTTCGTGATTGGTATGTATCTAAAAGTAATCTTAGGTGCAAAATTAATGATCAATAACACCTTGGGCAAGTACCATGATGAAAAACCCTCATGGGCATCATGAGTAATCCCCCACCCATTTGTACCCTACACTTGAGGGAAAGTCTCACATCACCTATCAATCCCATCCATAATCTACATATCCTTATGATACCATGTCCCATCAATCCCATCCCTTATATCTCCTTACCTATCCTCTCATCTTCCCATCCATTTTCTCTTCCTACTTTTGATCCTAATAAGGATAGGGGAAAAATATCCAAAACATGCTTTAGACACCTATTGGCATAAATTCCTTCCAAGCATATCCTACACACATCCATCTATTGAACACACCTAATACTAAGAGGGGGGGTGAACTAGTATTCAAATGAATCTCAAACCCTCTAGAGAAGATCAAAACTCAAACTTTACAACATTAAAAAAACATAAGAGATCAACACAATGTACAACACCACATAACACTAGATGTACATGGAAAACCCTAAATGGGGAAAACCATGGTGAGGATTAACTCACAATATATGAAGCTCAAAATTACAACTTTGTTCTAGGGCTACAACCCAAGGAAGCTACTACTCCCTGTAAACTTCATTTTAGGGATACAACCCAAGGAAGTAACTACTCCCTAAAGAAAGGTTTTAGGGTCTCTCCCAAGGAAGCTATAACTCCCTGTAGACTTTGTTTTAGGGCTACAACCCAAGGAAGAAACTACTCCCTAAACTGAGAACAAACTTAGAATTTATTAGAGCATGACAATCCTTCTACTTTATGAAACTAACAATGAAGCTCACGATTGCAATTCTTCTCTTTCACTCCTCTTTTGATGATTGAATTAGTCAGGCATACTCTTTACTTCCCTTCTATCACAAAATACCTTCAAGACGAATCCAGATAGAATCTACCACTTCTACTCTTTCTCTTTCATCTGCACATCATAATGCATTACACATCCATATTATTCTCCTCACATTCAAATTCACAATCAGACCTCACCTAGATCAACTAGGTTTACAATATATGATATTACATTGATTACATTACAATTCAGTTAGAGACAACAAGAATATTACAATTACAAGTTGGCCAAAGATCAAACAACACGAAACATGTAGAGGGCAAGTCCTAACATGAGCTACATTCAAAACTAGGAAGAGGAACATGCCTTTTATATCCCAACACATGTTTAACCTAGTCCTAAACATCCTTCAAAACATCATCCTTCATAGAATAACATCTGCATGCTTCACACAATTAAATTAGGTCGCCCTTAAGCAAGAAAACATGAAGCTTGTACCACATCAGTCAATACAACTTGGTGGTACACATGAATGATTAAAAATTACTTGTCCTTCTCCTAGATGAGTCAAAATGACCCATACAACATCTCCAAATATTCCTTGAACTCCACAAAAGAAAGATTTTTGCCGCACACCTTCAATAGTTCTTAGTCATCCAGGAAAAAGCATAACCTAACAACACCTTCATTCTAGACCACAACTTGTTCTGAAGAAGTCAAAAAACATCTTGTGGAGAAACAAGAAACATGACACGACCATCAGGAACATTCTTGATTAGCCAATTTACCCTTTCATACAGCAACAAGTTGACGCAAGCTAATAGACAAAGAAACTAGTCACCGAACAATACAGTCTTGCACTCTTGTCACTTGCAACTTTCTCTACGGAGGAACAAATGATGTGAAAATTTGAATGTAGCACATTCTTAACACACTTAACTTAAATTCTAATTGCATGACCATATCTTCAAATGGGGAGGAATATAGAGCATTTTCCCAAGCAATCTTCCAGGCAACTTCCTATAGCAGAAACCTTCACCAACATCCAAAGACTAGAGCCTCCTTGTAGAAACACATACTTCCTTAGGAACAACATGAGAGATCATACAACATCCACAACATCAACATTACTTCTAATTCCCATCTTAATATGAAATCATCTCTTCTCTAATCCTCATTTATTGATTCTAATTCCCATCTTAATATATCAACATGATATCATTTCTACTGACAACAAACATACTCAATAAAACTTTTATTATCATTAACAAGTCATGACATCCATCCATGAACATCAGCAACACCATTGTTAGCAGACTATCAATATAAGCATCAGTGAAGGCATAAACTAAGTATTGACATCAATGACAACCACAACAGTAACACCCTTACGTAACATATGTGCAACACCATCCCATCGACGTATCCCAATGCTTAGTCATGAGTGACATATATAGAGTGGGGCATATTATTCCTATGTGACATAGCCCTTGGAGATCACATCTAAACCCTATCAATATCATACACCCATTGTAATGCCCACTCAATAAAATATCAATAAATAACAATAAACAACTAAATATGTTAGAAATAATGGAAAAATAATAAGATTATAGGGGAGAATTTTCCAAAATTTAAACTTTCAAACTTTAAACACCAAATCTTTAAAAAGTAGTTCTATTCAAATCCTTGTAACTATAAAAGCAAGATATAACATCTATTATACAATTCTTCTCATTCACAGAGAAATTCATAAGAACATCTTTTCGTAAGATGGAATATTCTTCCTTAACTCCACTACCTTGCTTGATCTACAAACCTGTAACTGCACAACTAAATGCAGATATTAGTTCCATAAAATTTATCATTAAACACATTAGATAAGGAATTACTAGCCTAAGGCCCTAAGGGTCGACCTAATGTCTCGGGGGCTCATACATGATGGCCTTGCCTATGTGCGCTTAGGGCAGAGACTTTATAGTTCGAGACTTGAACTTGAATTCACAAGATAATATCATACATACTGTTGATGGTGATGTTAGTCACAAACAAACATGAAATAAAAGTTACACAACAACCCTTATTTATCTTGAAAGATACGATGAATTCAAAGAATTCATGATCCTAAGTCTCCGTTGATTAGTTCATAATCTACTGACGTTACTCAGTGGTTGATGTGTGTTGCTATTAATCATTCAGGGGCCTTACATTGATCAGTAAATTCTGTCTTTACACTATGAACTTGCTCAAATAATGTGCCTATAGGTTGATATTTGCATGATTTCTACCATTATTTGCAAGTCTTTGCATGATATTTTCAACACTACATGCATTTAGCTCAAATATGCTAATGATATTCAGTTGTCTACGAGATGTCAACATATTTTTCTATTCTGCTTATTATTTATCTGTGTATTGTAGTTATGGAAGTGATTCAATGAAATTAAAAAAAAGGAAATAACAAAGATAGGGTTTAAAGAATGAGATTCCCAAAATTACTTGACTGAGATCACTGACCCACATACATGTTCCGATATAACAATGAAGAGAAGGAAAACTAGAATCATACTTCACTAGGATAGTCCACAAATCTGCATGATCCAGTGCAAATCTTCAAAGGAAAAGTTGACAACAACATGCAATAAAATGAAAGTACTTCTATTTGAACATAGCATTCACCATTACATATCCAGAAATCAACTTGAAGATTACGTAAAATTTACAATCAGGATGTAATTTGAAGCTTCATCTCCATTCAGTATGCTTTAGAACAAGTACATTTACAATGATATGAAGAAAGAACCTTGACATTTCAACAGTTTAGTCCTCATTAGTCTCAGTAATCTGATCTCCTATCTAAAATTGTCTCAGGTCAGATTTAGAATGATTGACCTCTCAATCTCTTACATGGAATTGTTACAGGTCAAATTTAGAATGATTGATCTCCTCCCTTGTGGCCAATAAAGGGGCTCAATATATATCTCTGATTTATCCCCAATATAGAACCCAAAAATCCCTAGTTAATCAACGGTCCACCCTATTAGGCGCAACACCAAGCAGTGGAGAACAAATCCCACCAAAAATGTGAGCAGCATACCCATACTGGGCATAAGGATGCCCCTTGGAAACCCTTACGGTCACCACAATAACTTTTGCTCTTTTTAATAATGTTTCTCCATTTGCATTTCCTCCTCTCATTGAAAGCCTTGACTCCTCCTGCTCTGTTTGCGATCTTTTGTGAACTGATCTGTCACCTGGTCAGAATGTTAGATTGGCCTTAATTGTAGCAGTTAACGCACCATCAACCCGGTCTCCAGTTGCAGTGTTGGTACCCTTTAAACCCTTTGTATATATTCATCATCGGCGTGACCCACTCTGTCAGTGCAGCTCTCCTAGGTCTCCCCACGACCAAACTCATTCCGACAAACAAACTTTACTCCACCCCTTTGGCAAGACTCCCCTCGTCGGCTGAGTTCTTTGTCATTCTGCCGATGGCCAATGACTGCTTCATAACCAATATAACTGTGTACCTGCAGCCAACAGATAGAAGTTAAGCATCATCATTTAATAAACTAGCAAGAAATTTAAACATTCATATTAAATCAGGCCCCAAATGTGCAAAAAAATAGATATCAGGCTATGAATTTTCAATATCTATGAGCAACTGAATATCCAAATGCATATACAGCGTTAAAAATGGTCGAGTCAACCATTGTTGACCAAAAACATGCATCGGGCCTTAAAAAAGCTTCAAAATCCATTCGCTTTGCTTTCCTACCCTTTTCCTTGTATCTCAAGGATGTGTCTATCGCTTGTATATGGAGATATGCATTGCAATTTATACAAGCTGATACATACAAATTCCTTTGCATGTCCCTGTCAGACTTCAACTCTTCATAGACCACCATCTATTTGCCCTTCGATTCTGTAATGTATAAAACACAATGCATCTTTTGATATTCAATCGGATGTGATGCATGCTTTATACCATATTTTAATCTCCTTTGAATTCCAGCTTGTATATCGACAATGTATATAATGCAATGTATCTCCTAATATGCATTCGGGTTTTGATGCATTGCATTAACCAAATTTAAATCCTCTTTGGATTCCGACACTTGTATGTATTAAGCAATGTATGTTTTGAAACATACATACAAGGCGTGGAATATACAAGCATTACTTCCTACTTAATAACCTTTTCAGTTTCGACGCTTGTATACAAAGCAATGCACATCGCAATGTATGTAATATACATATACTGCGCAAAACATACAACAACTTAACCATCTTTAATAACTCCTCAGGTGCACGTAATGTATATAGCCTTTGTATCTCACCAATATACAAGCCCGCATACATACAAGGACTTAACCTTGTTTAACAAACTTTTCAGGTCCACAACTTGCATATTGCGGACCCTGCATCTTTCAACATGTATGTTTCGCTTGTATGTATAAACATACAAACACCAAATATACAACTAGTGGAAATAACACAATATTCATTTCAACTCATAACTGCATCGGGTCCAACCTGCATGTACAAATAGAACATTAGCAAATGCATACAAGTAAAAAAAGCATACAATAACTTTGTATGTAAACCCCATATACAAAACCCTTTGCATGTGCAACATACAATGGCCTAACATACAAAGACCATTGTATATGTGACCCGATTTGTAAAAGACCTTGCATACAAGTGACCCAATATACAAAGGGCTTTGTACATGCAACATACAAACCCGAATGTACATTCTACCAAAATACTCATATCTTGCAAAATATAGGGAATTTTAAGATGGTTCAAAAAGCAACCCCTATTCATTTTTGACAAGGAATTCACATGTACTCTGCTCTGGCACTTATGCAACTTTTTCATTGTTTTTAACAAGGTTTGTACTACTTTACTCCCTTTTCCCTTTACCACCAAGTAGAACAACACATGCAAGGAAAAAGCAAAAAGCCACGGCAGGGGTCCTCATTTTGCTAAAGAGTAAAATGGGGCGTGTTGTGAACATCACAACAACTAGCCACCAAACAAAATAATTAAATTCAAACCATTAAAGAAAACTAAATGAAATGAATTCATAACTTCCAACTATCTTTCTTGCAAATCATTATTTAACTTGAGACTCAATGTATTCAATAAGGTGCATGAATTTTCCTTTCAATTTAAGTGGGTGCACGTGATTAATAATCCTTATCTTGAAGATCAGTTGAACAAACTAGTGACTGATATTAGCCTAGGTAGTTGAGGTCATTCCCTCATAGCCAACCAGATAGCACCTTGCTGCCAGCAGGCGTCCATAGCCCCAACAAGGTTATCGTTACAATTCTCCTAAGTAGAGCTTCACTGCTAGCAAGTGTCTATAGCCCCGGTAGAGTTACTTAGATGGCTTAATCTAGATTTTCAGTAAAATCAATTTTATTCATTTTTTTTGTATTTGATAGAACTTCATAAGATATTACATTTGTAACTTCATAATGCAAGGAGTGGTCACTTGCTGAAATTAAGCTGAGAATTGTAATGGTAGCAAGGTTGACCTTAGATTTTTCACCTAATATCTACACTGGTAGGTTCAACAAACCCAAGGATTTTAGGTGTGTCATTGTGAGAAACCTTCCTTGAATACTCAACCCACAGTTATTGAATACAAAATTTCACAAGTCAACTAACTCTCTACATTCATGACAGTCACAACAAGTTATGCATAAATTTCAAATAATTAACTTGAATTATCTAAATTTTCTATTGTTTTCAGTGGTTGTTAGTCAGCTCCTGTATACTCTAAATAAAAATAAAGATCCCTGCTAAGGAAACAACAAAGCAAGCAAAACAAGCAGACTGTATAAACAACTAACCTATAAAAGAAAACAACATAAATCAAGACAAGAAAACAAAGAAAAGAAATAGAACAACTACTCTACCTAACTATATACAAACCCTTACAAGGCAAATAAAACCCAGGAAAAGACCCAAAGACACCTGTATTTGCATACTTCCTTAGATTGTGCAGGAGCATCAGGGCACTAGTTATGGTTATGATCCTAGCAAATTTATCTTTGTATTCTAAAAAATACTCATTTATTCTACATTCATTGTGTTTAACAAAATAATCTCTGATAATTAGCAACTAAGGAAGCTCATCATGTTCATGATTAATCCATATGCATGTCTTATCTCCCAAATTTCCATAATCAAAATAATAATCAACATTATTCAGTGCGGAAAGGAAAGATACAACCTAGTGCATCTCTGGCTTTGTTGGACATGCTTGTTCATTTACAGCTGGTCCTCCATCTAACTCTACACTTTCATTGCTTGGCTCAACATCTGGTCTCACTTCAAATTGAAGGATGTATGGCTCTTGATGGATTATTTCTTCATCTTTATCTATCTTTGTTCCTTCATTCTGGATGTTCATTTTATCTTGAAGCTCAGGAAATGCCCAATGTTTTCTTCTATTCTCTACACATCAGCATCTAAATGAGTATCTTTATAATCATAATCTGATATACTGAAGTTTATCATTTCTAAATCATTTCACTACAAAGGTGAAACAACATTCGACTGATAGGAATACTCCCCTATTTTATATTCAAAATGTCATTGGATCGGCATCTGATCATGCACAACAACTCCAAATCTTTTTGCATCTTCAACTTTCATGAATTATTCATCAAATAATTCACATTTTCCATCTAGCAGAGTGTTTGGTTCCATTGTCCTACAACATTCTTGCATTTGATCATCTAATTTAAACGAGTCAACTATGAGATTAGGATTTACTTTCTTTTCTATGACTCCATTAGTTGCTACAATAGGAACTCCATCAGTAGCAGTGCATTTAAATTGTTCCAAAACTTATTTACACTTCTTTATCAACTCATCTCTATCAAAATTGCTAAACTCAGATCCAGAAACATCATCCTGACAAGTCTTTAATAATTTAATATATTTGTTTAGTGTATCAAGATCAATTTCATATTTATCTTCCCCCTCATCAAATCTTTCTTGCTGATTGTCTGATGACGTGAAACAAGAAGCACCTTCTTCTCTAGGATTTTCAAAAGATTAATACTTACACTCTGCTTCACCCTTATTACAAGGTAGAGACCTCCAATTCTCACCATAAAATGACTCAAGGAAAGATGTTTTACTATCCTCATCAAAAGTATTAGGATCAAAATCAAAGACTTTATCTTGACAAGTGCTTTCTTCTCTACAAATTTTGACAGATTTATACCAACACTCCCCATTTGAAGAACTCTTATCAATGTCACCATAAAATGACTCAAAGAAAGATGTTTCACTATTTTTACCTTCTGGAACTGATTCAACCAGTACCTCTTATGTATGTCCCCTAGTCTCTGAAGATATATTGTCCTGTCACTCCAAAACTCTTTCATTTTCATGCCAGACTTCAGTCCTGAACATATCTATAAAAAATATTAGTCCCTTCAAATATAAATCCAACCTTGTAAGAAAAGTTAGACAATTAATTTCACTGTGCTCTACAGTCTGGTGTATCTTGCAACAACTGGATAAATTAAAGTTATACAAACTTTGAGGATAAAGTTGCCTATTCAAAGTTTCCTGAAATAAAAGAATATCAACTTGACAATTGTCTTCATATGTATCCATCAAAATGAGACTCTACTTTCAAGTTTTATGATTTTTTGAAATTTTAATTAGAACTATTATATCTCAGAATAAAACTTGAAAGCCCAGAAAATGTTGTATAAAACATTTGCAGAAATCTACAGATCCCTTGTTCAGGCCCTCCTTCTATTACTAGTCATGTTGATGGTGATGTTAGTCACAAACAAACATGAAATAAAAGTTACACAACAACCCTTATTTATCTTGAAAGATACGATGAATTCAAAGAATTCATCATCCCAAGTCTCTGTTGATTAGTTCATAATCTACTGACGTTACTCAGTGGTTGATGTGTGTTGCTGTTAATCATTCAGGGGCCTTACATTGATCAGTAAATTCTATCTTTACACTATGAACTTTCTCAAATAATGTGCCTACAGGTTGATATTTGCATGATTTCTACCATTATTTGCAAGTCTTTGCATGATATTTTCAACACTACATGCATTTAGCTCAAATATGCTAATGATATTCAGTTGTCTACAAGATGTCAGCATATTTTTCTATTTTGTTTATTATTTATCTATGTATTGCAGTTATGGAAGTGATTCAATGAAATTAAAAAAGGGAAATAACAAAGATAGGGTTTAAAGAATGAGATTCCCAAAATTACTTGACTGAGATCACTGACCCACATACATGTTTCGATACAGCAATGAAGAGAAGGAAAACTAGAATCATACTTCACCAGGACAATCCACAAATCTACATGATCCAGTGCAAATCTTCAAAGGAAAAGTTGACAACAACATATAATAAAATGAAAGCACTTCTATTTGAACACAACATTCACCATTACATATCCAAAAATCAACTTGAAGATTACGTAAAGTTTACGATCAGGATGTAATCTAAAGCTTCATCTCCATTCAGTATGCTTTAGAACAAGTACATTTACAATGATCTAAAGAAAGAACCTTGACATTTCAACAGTTCATTCCTCATTAGTCTCAGTAATCTGATCTCCTATATGAAATTGTCTCAAGTTAGATTTAGAATGATTGACCTCTCTCAGGTCATATTTAGAATGATTGACCTCTCGATATCTTACATGGAATTGTTACAGGTTAGATTTAGAATGATTGACCTCCTCCCTTGTGGCCAATAAAGGGGCTCAATATATATCTCTGATTTATCCCCAATACAGAACCCAAAAAACCCTAGTTAATCAAGGGTCCACCCTATTAAGTGCAGCATCAAGTGGTGGAGAACAAATCCCACCAAAAATCTGAGTAGCATACCCATACTAGGTGTAAGGATGCCCCTTGGAAACCCTTACGGTCAGGTCACAATAACTTCTTCTCTTTTTTAATAATGTTTCTCCATTTGCATTTCATCCTCTCATTGAAATCCTTGACTCCTCCTGCTTTGTTTGCAATCTTTTGTTATCTGATCCGCCACCTGGTCAGAATGTTAGATTGGCCTTAATTGTAGCAGTTGATGCGCCATCAACCCCATCTCTAGTTGCAGTGTTGGCATCCTTTAAACCCTTTGTATTTCTTCATCATCAGCGTGACCCACTCCATTGGCGCAGCTCTCCCAGGTCTCCCCACGACCAAACTCATTCTGACAAATGAAAGCTTACTCTACCCCTTCGGCAAGACTCCCCTTGTCGGCCGAGTCCTCTGTCATTCTGCCGATGGCCAATGATTGCTTCATAACCAATATACCTGCCTACCTGTAGCCAACAGACAGAAGTTAAGCATCATCATTTAATAAACTAGTAGGAAATTTAAACATTCATATTAAATCAAGCCCCAAATGTGCAAAAAAACAAATATCAGGCTATGAATTTTTAGTATCTGTGAGAAACCACATATCCGAATGCATATATAGCGTTAAAAATGGTCGAGTCAACCATCGTTGACCAAAAACATGCATTGGGCCTTAAAACAGCTTCAAAATCCATTTGCTTTGCTTTCCCTCCATTTTCCTTGTATCTCGAGGATGTGTCTATTGCTTGTATATGGAGATATGCATTGCAATTTATACAAGCTGATACATACAAATTCCTTTGCATGTCCCTATTGGACTTCAACTCTTCATAGACCACCGTCTATTTGCCCTTCGATTCCGCAATGTATAAAACACAATGCATCTTTTGATATTCAATCGGACGTGATGCATGCTTTATACCATATTTTAATCTCTTTTGAATTCCAGCTTGTATATCGGCAATGTATATAATGCAATGTATCTCTTAATATGCATTCAGGTTTTGATGCATTGCATTAACCAAATTTAAATCCTCTTTAGATTCCAGTGCTTGTATGTATAAGCAATGTATGTTTCGAAACATACATACAAGGCGTGGAATATACAAGCATTACTTCCTACCTAATAACCTTTTCAGTTCCGGCACTTGTATACAAAGCAATGCACATCGCAATGTATGTAATATACATATACTGTGCAAAACATACAACTTAACCATCTTTAATAACTCTTTAGGTATGTGTAATGTATATAGCCTTTGTATCTCACCAATATACAAGCCCACATACATACAAGGACTTAGCCTTGTTTAACAAACTTTTCGGGTCCGCGGCTTGCATATTGCGGACCTTGCATCTTTCGACATGTATGTTTCGCTTGTATGTATAAACATACAAACACCAAATATACAACCAGTGGAAATAAGAAAATATTCATTTCAACTCATAATTGCGTCGGGTCCAACCTGCATGTACAAATAGAACATTAGCAAATGCATACAAGTAAAATAAGCATACAACAACTTTGTATGTAAACCCGATATACAAAACCCTTTGCATGTGCAACATACAATGACCTAACATACAAAGACCATTGTATATGCGACCCAATTTGTAAAAGACCTTGCATACAAGCGACCCGATATACAAAGGGCTTTGTACATGCAACATACAAACCCAAATGTATATTCTACCAAAATACTCATATCTTGCAAAATACAGGAAATTTTAAGATGGTTCAAAAAGCAACCCCTATTCATTTTTGACAAGGAATTCACATGTACTCTGCTTTGGCACTTATGCAACTTTTTCATTGTTTTTAACAAGGTTTGTACTACTTTACTCCCTTTTCCCTTTACCACCAAGTAGAACAACACACACAAGCAAAAAGTAAAAAGCCACAGCAGGGGTCCTCATTTTGCTAAAGAGTAAAATGGGGCGTGTTGTGAACATAACAACACACACCTAAACCTATATGGTGATATCAACAAATTCTCAATCTTAAATACACATTCACATTTTAATACATACCTGAGAATAGAAGAAGATTTTACCTATCTCACAACATACTCATAAGATATCTCAACACATAATGATAATTTTGAAACTAGTAATTACTACTATGCTTAACCATTCATCTAGACATTAGATCTTCTTTCCAATGAAAAGCAATACCTAATTTACCATCATTAAGATGCGATCAATGCTAAATTAATAATCAACATAGTATAAGCTTTATTTTGCAAGTAAGAAAAGAATGGAAAGATGTGACATAGAAAATCATTCATTTTAATGACAACTTTACTCTTAAAATGTACAAATAAGATGTTACTTATATAACAGTAACTATCGTCTTGGCCAAATGATCCATCCATTATTTAAGATATTAATCCTCCACCTTTAGCTATAAAGCATTTTTAACTTCTCCACTCAATATGCTCTATAACATATCTATACTCAAGATCAACAGTTTAGTATTAATGCACATCACTATTTCCTTATTCAACTCCTATGATCCGAAACAAACATACTTTAGCCACTTGCATATAAGGTTTTTATCTCAAATTCTATATCAAACTAGAATAATTTCCTCTATACACACACTTGAGAAATTCTATTGATTATCAACACAATCATTGGCATCATTATGTTAACCAAGTAAACGCCTTCATTATTGTCTTTAGAATTCAATTCAATGAATGTAACTAAACGAAATCTAGATCAACATGTTAATGTTCACATTTCTTCTTCCATAAATCGTTCAATGATGATCCTAACATATAAAATAATTTTCTTTATCCTCGAAGTCATGGAGTCTACACTTCACAAAATAGAAGACCAAATCATAAGCAAATAAGGACATAATAAACAATAATATTCTATCTCTATAACATTTTTAATTCAGATAATGATTTATATAAATCTTCTTACCCAAGAATGATAATAATTTTTATACTATTTTTCTAATAACATGTTTTTATTAAATTACTGCTACATAATATTAATTTACTTCATTTCTTAATTTTCATATCTTTCCAAGTGTTAATAATATATTTTATTAATTCAATTTAGTAAAGATTCAAACATTAAATAAAATACATTTTACTAAAAAGAATATCTAAGATTCTCGTTCCAAAATATAACTTACTCTTTCTTTAGAAAAATAAAAAAATAAAGAAAGTAGGTTTTCTAAAGAATGCTAATCTTTTAGTTTCTTAATATATAGAAATATCAATTGAGAAAAATTCATATTCTTAAAAAGAACTTAACTTTAATGAAAGAAATATAATTAGAAACTAAACCCCAATAATAGTTTTCGTTTCAATAAGGAAATATACTAAATTAGAACAACTACCTTTATACTCAAAGATTAAAGCAGATTTGCCAGATATAAAAGTTGGAAATGTTGTGGCAAACAATAAATGCATCAAGTGGAAGCACAGTTACAGCATTTATGATAGGCGTAAAGCCAAATTCCACAACCTTGCTAGCATTCATCATACATCAAAATGGAATTTATGGACATCCAAAGGGGTATAAAGGAAAATATTTTGAGAGATACTATGGTTTCATTTACTTTGGACATGAGAAGCCAAAGACAATGCATGTGAACTATTTGACAAAAAGCCTCAAAGAGAAGACATCCTACGACATAATTTGATTGCAGAATATACACAACTTAGTTTTCAAAAGAAACCGCAAGAACTGTTTACCAGATTTCCTCAAATAAGATTATTTCATGACATAAGAAACAAGTATTTGCAATGGTAACAGGGAACCCACAAAATCGATAAAATACAAGGGTTTTAAAAAAATTTCAAGAAAACATTTTGGTAAGCATAGCTCTTATCCCCATCAACAAATTTATACCCTAAAAATCAATTGATCTATGAATAAAATAAATAATTGAATGCATGTTTTACCTCTAATTCCTAGAAAGTATCTAAAAGATCAGAAATTACAAACATTGAAACACAGCTATAGCACAACCAAATTTAAGTAGATTTAATTAGAAAGAATAATCAAATAAAGAAACACACCATGAAATCTGTATCAATTATGATAATAATCAATTACCAGGAAGAAAAGAAATATCAAATCAAATCAAATATTACCTACTTTGATGCTTATACTAATGATGAGAAAAATACAAATTTATGAGCAGTGATCAAGATAAATTCCTCAAGCTAAATTACTATTTTCTAAACAATGGGGAAAGAATTTGTAATTTGTCTAAGTGTTCTATGCCAAAATCATCAGGATTCCAAAAAGATGAAATTGCAGATAAGAATGAAGTCATTTTTCTACAGCAACACAGAAAGCCGTGTACTATTCAAGTAGATATTGTGCATGATACTGACACAACATAATCAAATAGGTAATAACTATTAATGAGAAACTAGAGAGGATAGTCCGAGAAGGATACCTTTCTCTTTTTGCTCATCTGTGTCGCCATAGCTTATCAACAAATTGAGAGCTTAAGCTCACTCACCTTTATAATGGCATAGTTATTTCATAATGTAGCTTCGTTATAAGACCAATTTGATGTCGATTAGCTGCACCACTTTGGCAGAAGATAGCAAACATTTGTAGCTTCGACAATATTACAGATAGAGTTGGATTATTTATATATATTATGCCAACGCTAAGCGGCATGACAGTCAAACACATATGATAAAACGTATGACAATTACTATTATAAGCTGAAAGGAAATCTTTTCACCTCTATTAAATCTGTCTTCAATTTGGCATGATTGCCCTCTAAAGTTATCATCCACAAACTATGTACGTTACTTTATCAAGTACAAAATCAAATGGAGAAATTAATGACCAACTAAGCTTATATCAAGCAAACAAAGCATTTCTGAAAACCCTAAACATCATTGTTTACAAAACGTTCACTAATCGAGCTTGCATCAAGACACAATTTTATTCAAGAGCTATGATAAAACCAATTCGAGCTCCAACATTAATAGATTTCAAGAGACCTTTTTAATATTCAGAGCAATACTAGGCCGTAACAAGAAAATGATTTACTTTCCGTTTTCAAATGAAGAAACAATTAACATATAATCTTAACTTTCTAAACTTTCTCGAACAAAATAAAAATATTCAAAGCTTCCAAGAGGACTCACAACATATGCATGCTACCCACTTACCAAGAATACATGACCATGTATTTATAAACCAATAGGTAAATAACTAAACCAAGCTTCCAAATTCCATTTTAATCCAAAAATAATTACAAAACTTAAATAGTTTTCAGCCTTACTTGCAACAGAAACCTTTGAAATTCTAATACGTAATTTGTAATTCAAGAGTTGATTCTTGCAAGGCTCCCTCGATTCTCAAGACAAACAAAATGATATGCAAACGACTTCAATAAAGGTCAGGAAGACTTCCATTTAAAAAAAAAATTGTACAATATGACTTTTCATCTTCCACTAAATAAAATGACTTTTCCACTTCCACTTGTTTCACATTTTCTTTTATAAACTAAAATTATCTCCACCAATAAATATCAATCTTATTTCTTGTATGAAATCTTCATAAAAGCATAGAATAATAGTCTAAATATTTATTTTGATAAAATAACTAATCAATTATTTTTAATATCATAAATAATTAAATAGGTTCCAAATATGCCTTACATTCTTCCCGCCTAAGAATGGACATCCTCCTGGAAGTCATCCAAAGAAATAAATATTTCCTATCATCCACACATCCCACAAAATTAGATTTCATCACAAAAAATAGATTTAGTTTATAAATTGCATAATAATATCAATTCCAGAATTATTCACATGAGCACCAATTTGATAACATATCAAATTTGCTCACCACCCAACCATAGGATCAACTTAATTGAATCCACCCACCGAGAAAATAAAGAGAAAGCTTTTCTTGATGTTCAACAAATATACAATTCCATTTCAAGAATCTAAATCATAAACTTATCTCACTTTCTTTCATACTAAAATCAATATCTCCAGCAATTCTTTCCATAACTATAATAATATTCATATAAGAATTCATCAATCTTGCTAAATCAAATATGTAATAATATCATAACAAATTTCTTTCCAAAATTTACTTGTATATATTCATCTCAATCATGAAGTCATATAAAATAGAAATGCATTTAATTTTCTTACCTTGGCTACCCATATACCTTCCTCTATTGATCCAGCAACTTGTAGCAATCATACCTCACACAGAGCAACCATAGCTCACGCTGACAAATCATAGCTGACACAGAGAAACTATAGCTCATGTAGAGCAATCATATCTCACATAGAGCAACCAACCAGTATAACAATGCTTATACAAAAATTTCTTGATTACTTGTCATAGAAGAATCAATATAAATTATTGATAATCAAATTCATTGCAAAACATCACAAATATCAATTTCATTCATCATAAATACTTTTAATGAGATTGAAATGATTAGTGCCAAATATAACCATAATGCCATAAATTAGACCTTACACAATTTCACAATATACATTCCCCAAGGCATCTCTCCCCTATACAACCTGCCACGACAATCTACACAATTCACATTACTTCACTCAAGCCAGCGACAATAAAGCCTCAAAATATAAAAGTTCCAATGAGTAAAGATTTCAAATAAAAATAAAAATCAATAAATAAAACTTCATATAAAAAATAAATTAATTAACAAAAAAGCAATAGTTCAAATCAAAACCAAAATCCTTAATAGAATAGTCCTTGAGGAAAAAGGACAATAAACACCAAATATCTTAAGAAATCTTCAAATTGCTGGCTATCTAAAACAAATATAAAAATAAAAATTTCAAATCTTCTCACAAAACTAAACATCTCAATTACTATGTGACTTCAAATGAGCCACCTAAGGGGGGGAGGGGAATGTGGTGGTCTCAAACCACATGGAGCTCTAACATATACCACAAAAGAAATGCAGTTATAACATTCAATAGTTATGAGTTATCAAAGTTTTGAAAACTTTCTTTTTCACAATGTAGCTCCCTTATCACATTTGTAGCTCCCTTATCACCATTCAATAGCTCACACAGAGAACAACACCTCCCAAAAGCTCATATAGAGCAAATAATGTCTCACATAGAGCAAGGCTCACACAGAGCAAATAATGGCTCACACAGAACAATTAATGGCTCACACAGAGCAAGGCTCACACAGAGCAAATAATGGCTCAGACATAGAAAATAATGTTAGTATCATAATAAATAATTGAATTCCATTATTAATCTAAGAAAAACATCAACATAAACAACAAATTTTCTTACATCTTTTCTTCAGATTTGAATCCCCATTCTTTGCAACTTCTTTTAGCCTCTTTTCTCTAGCTCTCCTTCCTCTTCCATGAATCTATTATTTCCAGCACTTTCCTTCTTTCTCCAACATGTCCCATAACTCTTTTTTTAAATCATTGCAACTCACACAAATTCCTTCATAAACTATTTTCTAACCAATCTATTTGTTTCAGAAGCATTAGCAATGTCTAACAGTACAAATGTATTCAAACTTATTTTCTACAACGTATGCTTTTCCTTGTAAGGTATACAAACAAAATACTTTCTTTCTCAATAACAATAAACCATATACAATCATTAAACAAACATTTTATTTCACAAACCTTCTAGTAAGAAAATTAAAAGAGAGAGATCCTCTCATGAGGTTTAAGATTTATGTAACTCCCTTGCTTATACTCCCATAACATATCAGTAAAAACTCCAATAACTCATAATATCAATTCCCTATCTGTCTCACACCCATTCATCTATATTACCATCATCATCTTCACAATTTTATCACTAAAATGTATTTAAGCAACCAAGGAGACAAACACAATTCCTAACCTCAATCAAATTATTAGCCATCTATACAACAGATCTTTATTAATGATCATGTCATAATAAAAATATTCTTACATATCATACCTTGACCATTCATTCCTATCATTAGCCTTTTAGCCCTACACTTTTCAAACAATCATGTATATTCACAACAACCTTAACTCTAGAAAGATTTAGTTAGGGAAAATGACAACTCTTTCTTTTATGAAAAATGATTCACTTTTCCCTTCAATTAAAACTCTTTGAATTTCTTCTCATAAAACAAATAATTGGGACATTCTTCCTACAATACATCTTAATAGAAAATAGCCCTTGAAGATCACATCTAAACCCTATCAGCCATCTATCCTCAATCCTCTATCTATCATATATCATACACCCATCCTTTCCTTCCATCCACGATTGACTATATCAATCACTTTGGTGCAGGAGCACCAAGAGGATCATGAGGATCCATACTTGTTTTTGCATTTTTTCATGTTGTCTAAAGTTGTCTCATGGTGTAATAAGGTCCATTGGACCATTCCAAACTGATTTTGTGTTCACTTCATGTTGATGTATGGCCATGGTGCATTGGTTGTAAGCACACAAGGTCAGTTTGATAGGCACAGTCAAATAAGAAGAGTCTTATGTCTTTTGTAGCCTTTCATGGCATCTAGAAAACATGCTAAGAGTTTCAGTGCCTTGTCAAAGGTTCATCAATCTTGTAAAGGGAGTTGAACACTTTGTAAACACTCCTTAATCATGTAAACAAACATGTAGTTGCAAATAGAGACAAAAGAAGGCAGTTCGGTGGTTGTAGGGCAGTTTGTGGCCTCCCATCGATCCAAACTACCTCTCCATTCAGTTGTATGGTCAAGCATATGTTGAATAGGACCTTGAACACATTAATGGAATTATAGAAAGAAGTTTGGAGGAGAAATAAACAAGAAATCTCAGTTTTCTACCCATTTCCTCTGTAGTTCCCTGTTCTAAGCCATATCCTGTTCCTGTACGGACAAATTATAGAAAGACATGGTGTTGGCAAGTTAGTAGGGTGAGTTAATATTCTAATGCACTTTTTTTGAGTTCTTGAAACATTTGTATAGCATATGTATTTGCATTTTCCTGAAACTGGTCTGATAAACCCTACTTTAGGGTTTTGACTACAAATTGTATATTTCTTCCCATTCCATTGATGTAAAATAATCTAGATCAGTGGAATGGACTGCTTTGAGTTTGTTTCAATGTATTATGTGAGATTCTTGAATAGAGAAGTGGATTTGATGAAGTTTGCTTGAAGAGACCTAGCAAACCCATGTGCTAAGTGCATCCTAAGGGGAACAACATAGTCCAGTTTTGCCACAGTCGACTGTGATGACTTAAAATCCACAAAATCTTTGGTTTTACCATGCCTTTGATATGTTCCAATTGTTTAGAAAGTTTTGTGAATCAAAACAAGGGTGGTTGCTTTGTAATTTAGGCCTAATTTGGCTATTTGAAGTAGGACAGTTTGGAAGAAAGTGCCATATGTTCCAAAACAACCCATTGCAAGTTCTTGATATGTTGTTAGGATTCCAAAAGGGTATCTCAAACCCTACTTTTCTGCCCTAGGAAGTGTTCTGATTGGAAGATATCATCTGACAGAGTTAAAAATAGGCCTAGAAGGAGATAAGTCAGTTTGCAAGGGAGATACCATGTGTACAGTCATAAAGTCCCGAAGGATGGTTTGTATTGATCCTGCAAGGTGTTAGGAAGCCCTCCAAATGTCGACCTCCAAAAGATTTAATGGTTTGTATCAAGAACCAAGTGAGCCTTTGGTTTAGGACTATCAAACTACATCAAAATCTGCCTAGTTTCCTCTATCCTCTGCATCATATTGGCATCAGAGCCATTGTTTGATCAGGAATGGGAAAAGAAGTAGTTGGGTCCATAAATCATCTTGAGAAACCAAGATGCCTCCAAAAGGTGGATTGGTGATAGCCAGGAGAATGAAGGCCTTGGAAGATGAGATTGAGGCCTTGAAGGCTAGAGAGAAAAGGAGAGAAAGATAAGAGGAAGGAGGTAGTGACCCTAATCAAGAAGAAGAAGGTGAAGAAGGGGAATCTCCAAAGCAAGAGGAAGAGTTGCCCTGGATGAGAGAAGATTTCTCAATTCCTTGAAGTCAGTGAAAGGAGAAGCCTCTGATGTGAGAATGGACCTGCCAATGTATGAAGGGAAGATGGATGCTAAGGAGTTGATAGAATGGATTGATGCTTTGAATAATTATTTTGAATACAAGGAAGTGGCAAAGGACAAGAAGGTGAAATTTGCAAAAAAAAATTTGAAGGGGTCAGCTTTGACATGGTGGAACTACACCCAAGGAGAAAGAGTAAAAATGGGCAAGTCTATGATCCATTCATGGGAAAGGATGATGAACAAACTAAAGGCCCAATTCCTACTTGCTGACTATGAGGTTTAGATTTACAAGAAGATGCAAAATCTGAAACAAAAAGATATGGATGTGGCTGCATATACAGAGGAGTTTCACAAAATCAACTTGAGAGACGGACAAGAGGAAAGTGGAAAGAAGCAGGTGGCTAGGTACCTTAATGGATTAAGGTACAATATCCAAGATGAAATTAGTCTTCTTATCCCTAGCACAGTGGATGAGTGTTTCCAAGTTGCCTTGAGGGCAGAAGAGAAGTTGAAAAGAAAAGGTGATTGACAAAATAAGGGTAGAGGGGGAAGACATTTCAGAGGTAGAGGTAGTTTTGGGGGCATAAATCAATTCCAAAAGACTCAAGATGAGTCTTGTTCTCAAGAACAAATTGGAGATTCAGGTCAAAGAGGGGGCTTTAGAGGAAGGAGACCCAATGGAAGGGGTAGATTTGGTGGACCAGGGAGAGGTCCTAATGTCTTCACATGGAGGTTCTACAATTGCAACCAAGTGGGACATCCAGCCTTCAAATACCCTAAGAAACAAGCCTCAAGCTCTCATGGAGGAGAGAGAAGGAACCAGCTGATTCAAGAGGAAGATTGCCAAAGTGTTAACTCTCCAATTGGAAGTGTAGCCCCGGTCCATGATGGAGAAAGCTTGATGATGAGGAGAACCTTGTTGAAGGTACCTCAAACACAAGAACCCCCTCAAAGGAAGACATTGTTCAAGACCACATGCAAGGCCTATGGTAAGATTTGCAAGGTAATTGTTGATTTAGTTTCAACTAAAAATTTAGGTTTCCTCATGCTAGTCCTTATAAGGTGTCATGGTTGAATAAGGGCCAACAAGTCCTGGTAGATGAACAATCTTGGGTAGAGTTTGAGATAGGGGAGTACAGGGATAAGATACTATGTGATATAATCCCCATGGATGCTTGTCATTTGTTGTTAGGATGCCCTTGGCAGTATGATGTGCAGTCCCAACATGATGGGAAGTCAAATTCTTTCATTATAACCAAGAATGGTAGGAAGTATAGAATGGATCCCTTTCCGGATGAGAGTGTGGATAAGAGTATTGGGTCAAGTGTCATGATAGTAAGTGGGAGAGAGTTTCTTAACACCCTAAAGAAGGAAGGAACCCAAGGGTATGCTCTGATTTTGAAGCCTAATAACAATCCTGATTTGCATGGTCCTAGTGAGGAAGAAGTCCCCAAAGAGGTGCAGCAATTGTTAGAGAAATATAAGGGTATCATGGTAGAGGATATGCCTAATGCATTACCACCTATGAGAGACTTAAGTCATCAAATTGACTTCATACTAGGGTCTACATTTCCAAACAAAGCAACCTATAAGATGACACCATCTCAAAATGAAGAAATTGCCAAGCAAGTGCAAGAGTTGTTTGATAAGGGTTTAGTGAGAAAGAGCCTTAGCCCATGTGTTGTCCCAATAGTCCTAGCCTCTAAAAAGAATGGTAAATGGAGACTATGTATGGATTATAGGTCTATCAACATGATCACCATAAGATATAGGTTCCCTATGCCAAGGATTGAGGACCTTAAGGACTGTTTGGGAGGGGCTCAGTATTTTTTTAAAATTGATCTCAAAAGTGGGTACCATCAAATCTGGATAAGGTAAGGAGATGAATGGAAGACAACCTTTAAAAAAAATGAGGGTCTTTATGAGTGGTTGGTGATATGATTCGGCCTATCCAATGCCCCAAGTACTTTTATATGCCTTATGAATGAGGTGTTGAAAGATTTCATTGGTAAATTTGTTGTGGTGTATCTTGATGACATTCTTGTTTTTAGCAGGACAAAAGAAGAGCATTTACAGTACTTGGATCAAGTTTTGAAGAAGTTGCATGATGACAAATTAATGATCAACATGGAGAAGAGGGTCTTATTGAAGGAGGAACTCACCTACCTTGGCTTTGTCATCTCCCAAGGTAACTTGAAGATGGATCCAGCAAAGGTGGATGCTATATTGTCTTGGCCAACTCCTAGAACAACAAGTGATGTAAGAAGTTTTCATAGATTGGAAACATTTTATAGGAAGTTCATAAGAGGTTTCAGTCATATATGTGCACCTATTCTAGACACCATCAAAGGAGGTCAAAAATGTAAGTTCTCTTGGACCAAGGCAGTTGATGAATCTTTTGAAATTCTGAAAAAGAAGGTAGCACAACAACCTCTTCTTGTTTTGCCTGATTTCAATAAGTTGTTTATGGTGGAATATGATGCTAGTAACCTTGCTATAGGGGTTGTCTTGAGTCAAGAGGGCAGACCATTTGCCTTCTTTAGTGAAAAATTGAATGATGCCAAAAGGCAGTATTCTACTTATGACTTGGAGTTGTATGCAATGGTGCAAGCTTTGAAAAAATGGAGGCACTATCTTTTGCCTAAAGAGTTTATTGTTTATACTGATAACCATGCACTTAGTTTTCTGAATTCACAAGAAAAAAATCAGTCATAAACACATGAAATGGGTTCAGCAACTCCAAGCATACACTTTTTCAATCAAGCACAAGAAAGGACATGCCAATAAAGTGGCAGATGCATTGAGTAGAAGGGTGTGAATGGTTCAAGAAGTTTAGTTACAAAGTGTGGGGATTGATTCCCTCAAACATGTGTACAAGGATGATGAGGATTTGAAGGAGGTATATGGAGTTTGTTCTCAAATTTTCAGACTCTTACCATTCTGATTTTTCTTAGTTTTTGTTGTAGTAGGGTTTATTGTTCAAAGGTAGCCAATTGTGTGTTCCTAGATGTTCCATGAGAGAGAACATCATAAAGGAGAAACATTGTGGTAGTCTACGAGGCCATTTTGGGCTCGATAAAACACTTAAACAGGTGAAGAGATTTTATTTTTGGCCAAAAATGCAATCAGACATTAGAAAATTTGTTGAGGGTTGTAGTATTTGTCAAAGAGCAAAGGGAACATCATCTAATGCTGGTCTATATTAGCCACTTCCTATTCCTCATAGGCCATGGGAAAGTATTAGCATGGATTTAGTCTTAGGTCTTCCTAGGACTCAAAGAGGCTTTGATAGTATTTTTGTTGTGGTGGATAGGTTTAGTAAGATGGTGCACTTTTTGCCATGTAAATGCACTAACGATGCTTCTCATGTTGCTAGTTTGTTCTTCAAAGAAATTGTTAGAATACATGGTTTGCCTCTTAACATTGTGATTGATAGGGATCCTAAGTTTGTGGGCCACTTTTGATGTACTTTGTGGAAGAAGTTGGGCACTCAATTGTCTTTCACTTCAGCCTATCACCCTCAGACTAATGGCCAAACTGAGGTGGTGAATAGGTCCTTGGGAAATCTTCTTAGATGTCTCACAAAGTAGCATGGAGGGGCATGGGATATGATCATCCCTCAAGCAGAATTTGCCTACAATGATTCTGCCAATAGGAGTACAAGGAGGAGTCCATTTGAGATTGTCTATGTGATTCATCCAAGAGGGATTTTTGAACTAAGAGATCTACATGGATTGGAAAGGAGAAGTGCACAAGGAGAAGACTTTGCATTAGCCATGAAGGACATCCATGATAGAGTAAGAGACTCTCCAAAAGAACACTGAGAAGTACAAGGAGAAAACCAATGAGAGGAAGAGAGATGTGCAATACAAGGTGGGAGACTTGGTCATGGCACACTTGAAGAGAGAAATACTTCCTAAGGGGCAGCCAACAAAACCCCTCATGAAGAAGATTGGTCCTTACCGGATTGTGCATAAGTCCAGGTCCAATGCCTATGAGATTGAACTTCCTTAAGGCTTGACTATATCTCCCATCTTCAATGTTGCAGACCTATTTCCCTACAAAGGTGTTAATGTTGTAGCTTCAGATGCAGGTTTGATAGCACAAGAGGATGAAGAATGGATTAAGGACCTACCACCTAGCCAACCATTGAAGTTGGAAAGCATATTGCACACCAAGGTGATCAAGAAGAGTAGGAAGAAAACTTACAAGGAGTACCTTGTCAAATGGAGTGGCCTACTTGCTGAAGATGCCACTTGGATGAGTGAAGAAGACATTTTGAAGCATGGGACCACTGTTCCTGATTTGGTTCCTCAAGGGACTTGAGTTCTTTTCCCACCCTGGGAGTATGGTGCAAGAACACCAAGAGGATCCATTCTTGTTTTTGCATTGTTTCTAGTTGTCTAAAGTTGTCTCATGGTGTAATAAGGTCCATTGGACCATTCCAAACTGATTTTGTGCTCACTTCATGTTGATGTATGGCCATGGTGCATTGGTTGTAAGAACACAAGGCTAGTTTGATAGGGACAGTCAAATAAGAAGAGTCTTATGTCTTTTGTAGCCTTTCATGACATCTAGAAAACATGATAAGAGTTTGAATGCCTTGCTGAAGGCTCACCAATCTTGTAAAGGGAGTTGAACACTTTGTAAACACTACTTAATCATGTAAACAAACATGTAGTTGCAGATAGAGACAAAAGAAGGCAGTTCGGTGGTTGCAGGGTAGTTTATGGCCTCCCACAGATCCAAACTACCTCTCCATTCAGTTGTATGGTCAAGCATATGTTGAATAGGACCTTGAACACATTCATGGCATTGTAGAAAGAAGTTTGGAAGAGAAATAAACAAGAAATCTCAGTTTTTTGTCCATTTCCTGTGTAGTTTGTTGTTCTAGGCCATACCCTATTCCTGTATGGATGAATTATAGAAAGACATGGTTTTGGCAAGTTAGGAGGGTGAGTTAAGATTTTAATGCACTTTGTTTGAGTTCTTGAAACATTTGTATAGCATAGGTATTTGCATTTTCCTGAAACCGATCTGATAAACCCTATTTAGGGTTTTAACAACAAATTGTATATTTCTTCCCATTCCACTTATGTAAAACCATCTAGATCAGTGGAATGGACTACTTTGAGTTTATTTCAATGTATTATGTGAGATTCTTGGGTGGAGAAGTGGATTCAATGAAGTTTGTTTGAAGAGACCTAGCAAACCCATGTGCTAGGTGCATCCTAAGGGGAACAACATAGTCTAGTTTTGCCATAGTTGACTGTGAGGACTTAAAACCCACAAAATATTTGGTTTTACCATGCCTTTGAAATGTTCCAATTGTTTAGAAAATTCTATGAGTCAAAACAAGGGTGGTTTCTTTGTAATTTAGGCCTAATTGGGCTATTTGAAGTAGGATAGTCTGGAGGAAAGTGCCATATGTTCCAAAGCAACCCATTGCAGGTTCTTGATATGTTGTTAGGATTCCAAAAGGATATCTCAAACCCTACTTGTCTACCCTAGGAAGTGTCCTTATTGGAATATATCCTCTGACAGACCTAAAAATAGGCCTAGAAGGAGATAAGTTAGTTTGTAAGGCAGTTACCATGTGTGTAGTCATAAAGTCCCGAAGGATGGTTTGTATTGAGCCTGCAAGGTGTTGGGAAGCCCTCCAAATGTCTACCTCCAAAAGATTTAGTGGTTTGTATAAAGAACCAAGTAAGCCTTTGGTTTAGGACTGTCAAACTACATCGAAATCTGCCTAGTTTCCTCTATCCTCTGCATCACACTTAATCCCTCCATCCCAATTACCCTACAATCCCTTGACATTAGACTTGGTTTTCCCTTGTCATTAGTATCTAGCTAAATGCTACCCTAAATGCAATCTAATGTAATGCCTCCCCAAAAATCTAAATCTCCCAAATATCTAAATATCACAAGATAATCCTAATCAATGCACGTTGCTTGATAAGACATCTACGTAAAATCATCCAATCACATCCACAATATTTTTCCCAACCTTGATGCAAGCTTTGATCAAACATCTATCATCATTATTGAGATACATCATTCC